>CM040126.1:104946169-106146169 GCA_022559845.1 Amorphophallus konjac | reverse complement strand
ACATATGCTATACCTTTTTGGCGACACTTCCACCGGTTGTCCCACTAATAATGAAACCTATCCAGAATAGACATTCTGTCTATTCTGATGAAACTTATCAATTTCTTTACATCGGCATAAACCCAATGTTGATGATGAAACCTTCTGTCGGTCACAAGGCATCATCGCCTAGATCGATAATGAAACCTGTCCAGAATAGACCTTTCGTCCGTTCTGATGAAACTTATCAACTTCTTTACGTCGGCATAAACCCAATGCCGATGATGAAACCTTCTGTCGGTCACAAGGCATCATCTCCTAGATCGATAATGAAACCTGTCCAGAATAGACCTTTCGTCCGTTCTGATGAAACTTGTCAACTTTTTGCGTCGGCATAAACCCAATGTCGATGATGAAACCTTCTGTCGGTCACAAGACATCATCGCCTAGATTGATAATGAAACCTATCCAGAATAGACCTTTCGTCCGTTCTGATGAAACTTGTCAACTTTTTACGTCGACATAAATCCAATGTCGATGATGAAACCTTCTGTCGGTCACAAGGCATCATCGCCTAGATCGATAATGAAACCTGTCCAGAATAGACCTTTCATCCGTTCTGATGAAACTTATGAAATTCTTTGCGTCGGCATAAACCCAATGCCGATGATGAAACCTTCTGTCGGTCACAAGGCATCATCGCCTAGATCGATAATGAAACCTATCTAGAATAGACCTTTCGTCCTTTCTGATGAAACTTATCAATTTCTTTGCATCGGCATAAATCCAATGTCGATGATGAAACCTTCTGTCGGTCACAAGGCATCATCGCCTCGGTCGATAATGAAACCTGTCCAGTATAAACCTTTCGTCCGTTCTGATGAAACTTATCAACTTCTTTGTGTCGGCATAAAACCAATGTCGACGATGAAACCTTTGATCGGTCACAAGGCATCATCGCCTAGATCGATAATGAAACCTGTCCAGAATAGACCTTTCGTCCGTTCTGATGAAACTTGTCAAATCCCTTGCATTGACATAAACCCAATGTCGATGATGAAACCTGCTGTCGGTCCTGAGGCATCATCGCCTAAATCGACAATGAAGCCTACCAAGAGTAGGCCCTCTGTCTACTTTGATGAAACCCACCCATTTTCTACTATCCTAAGTCCCCACTGACAATAAAATCTTCTATCGGTCACAAGGCATCATCGTCCGGATCGGTAATGAGACATACTCGGAGCAGACCTTTCGTCTACTCTGATGAAGCACACCCACTTCCTTGAATCGGCATAAACCCAATGCCAATGATGAAGCCTGTTATGATCATACGGCACTGCGCCTTGATCAATGCTAAAACCTATTTGAGATGGACCTTCTGTCTATTTCAATGAGACATGTGGACCCTCCATACACACAACAGCAAGCTTTCATGCATCCGGCACTTCTGGCCGATGAGACTTACACTTGTGCCAATTTGGCAACCCCTGGAATCCCGGCATGCGGTGGAGCGATGCCCCCATCCTTTCCTTGAAAGGGTGGGCGCTCTCCTGCGATACAGACACGGGTATGCTTTCTTACAAGTTGCCAAAGCTACCACAAGTTATGACAGAATAAAGGTGTGAAGATAGGCACTGAAGACATTAAAAGAAAGACATATTCCATTACAAAAGAGAAGATAAAGATAATCGGGGCCCTTCAAGGGGGGATGGATTACAAGAGAAAGATCAGCTAAGATCGCCTAAAGATATCTTCAAAGTCAAGAAGCCCGACATGTGGAGCCAGTCCCAGTTCATGAAGTTGGACTTCCTCCTCCTGAACACGGGCCATCTCGGTCTGTAAGGATGCAACTCGACCCTCTAGCAGTGGGGTCTCCTCGATACCCTGGACTTCTGTCGCCTCCAGCAATGGTATCTCAACTTCAACAGCATTTAATTCAGCCCGGAGCTCTTCCCGTCGGCTACGCAAGAATTGTAACTGAAGCTTCAACCTGGGCCTTGTTCCTATGAAGATCGGAGTTCAGAGACTCCAGCTCCGTCTGACAGTCGGATTTCTGCAATTTAAGGGCCGTCAACCGGTCATTCATTGTCCGCTCGAGAAAGTCTCGACGATTCACAAATTTTAGCAAGAATAACACCCGCTGGGTCCATATGTCCAAGGGATAGCCCAGTGCCTGCAGGCCGACCGTCAGTCGTTCAACCACTTCCTTCAGTTGGAGATAAGACAATGTCAGCTGGGATTCTACTACCCGGCGCAATATCTCCAAGTGTTGCCAGACAAAATCCTCTGATGAAGTGAAGCCAAGGGAGGCTATTGGCACCACATCAAAAGTAACCTCCTTGTCTATAGATGTCCATAAGCCAGTATCTGGCTCAGAAGAAGAGGACGGGATGGCCACCAAAGCTGAAGGAGTAGGCACCCCAGCAGTCTGCTCATGCTCTGTTGGACTCTTTGGAGAGCTCTCTTCTACAAGTGCTGGAGGAGGCAAAGGCTCCGACTCTATTACTGGCACGGATGGAGCTATAGGGTCAGGTGCAATAGTCATTATGGCCGCCGGAATAAAGGCAGAACCTCTTGACGGATCTGCTTCGACCCTTAATTCTGTCGCAGGCACCAGAGCAAGACTTTCTCCCAGTGAGCTCAACTCTATCGATGATACTTCGGCGGCCGCTCGTATTCTCACTGGCACAGGATGAAGTATGGTAACCGCCTCTGGAGAAGATGTGGTGACAGAAGGCAGTGCATCTAAAGCCCTCGATGAGATGATGATGTCGGAAGATGATGCCATGAGGCGATTAGCTGTACCAGACTCCTGAAATAAAGCTTCAATAAGCACCAAGACGGCAAAGGAGAATGAAAAATCTATGAGGCTCGACAAAGGGCGGGTAGAATTTACCATGGCTGTAGAGTCCCTTTCTTCAAAAGCTTGTAGGGAGGATGCCAACTCCGCAGTAGAAGTAACAAAAGGAGGGGTTATCTCCACCTCCATGTCTATCCCGACAAATTCCTCTGGTAATATTCCCTCAGATGATGATGCTAGGAATTTTGGGGGACTAAATACTAAAGGACCACCCAACGGCGGGAAGAGCGTTGATGTCCCTTCGTTGGTAGCTTCAGGTGCTTGTTCGTCATCTCCTGAAGAATCGTAATCAACTTCTTCATCGGAAGAGGTGGCAGAGCTACTGGAAGAAATATCTATGCTAAGCTTGGGTCGGCCCGCCTCCTCCGTTGCCTTGCGAGCTGCCGAACGGGTGATCACACGCCGCAGAGGGGTGGCACCCTTCTTTAATATAGTTTTGTGTCCTTCCTGCAGCAGAGGGGCATCCGTAGTGGGTGTCGCAGCCCCAGTACTGACTATTCTAGCGAGTACAGCATAAAAGCATACATAAAGCAGGGTCAGAAGATCAATAAGAAAAGAAGAATCAGAAGGACCACAGTCACTTGGCTCACCCTCGACTTCATCGGCTGGTGTGGGAGATAGGAGTCTAACATCCTCCTCAATAGTAGGGAGACTCTCCCCTATGGTTTCAACTGTCTCAGTTACCTCTACCATGGCCACGGCAGAGGGTCCCGTATCCTCCGCCCCCGCGGCGACCTCCTTAGTACTCTTAGTAGCAACAGCTGCTTCTTGAGCTAATACCAAACAAAGAAGGCGTCATAGAATGAAGGTGCCCTGCAAGGAATAATCTTACAGGCTACAACGAAAAGGTAATGCCACCTTCGGTTGCTCGCTGAGCAACCTCCTGTTGAGCGGCAAACTGTTCAAATGATGGCACGTCAGGCAGAGGAGACTCAGTTACATCAACCGATGACTGTTTCGATAAATTTCTCCTAGCTTTCTTTGCCCGTCCCAAGGCAACCTTCAGCTAAGAATCCACTCTCTTTCTGCCAGGAGGTAGCGGAGTAGTGGTTGGCGCTGGTACGAGAGTGTCAAAATACTCCGGCTTCTGGGCTTGGGAGATGATCTTCCTATAAAGGCCCTATTGCTTTATGTCTGGTCGGTCTGCCAAAGGAGACACATAACATTATGAAGAGAATTAAGGAACAAAGCTAGGTGACATGCCGACTAAAGTTTCACCTGTCGGACCATTATAAAAGGATGAAAGGGGCCAGTATTGATAGGCCACCTCCTTGCTTCGGGATGCAGCCTCCCGAACAAGCCAGCAGATGTCACCAATTTTCTTACACTTCTCAGCTAGGTCAGCCAAGTCCACATGACCGTGGGAAGCAATACAATGATACAAGCCGAGGTGGTCAAGACTCAAGCCGTCAGCATAATGAAAAGATACAAACAAAGGCTTATCTAGGACACTTGCTATAGGATTGTCAAGAGTCAGTCCATGAACATTCATCAAAACAAACAGCCAAGACGTATGTTGATAATACGTCGGGGTTCTATCCTCTCTTCTAATGAATGCCCGATACGAGTAGAAGCGGTCAACCTCACATTTCCAAGAAATTGCTTTGGGGAGCGGCTCCTCGATGGGAAAAGGATATTGTTGAAGCTCCAGTCGGGCATCACCAATTTGGCACAGATGTTCTAGATTCTTCGTGAAAGCATCTTCATCTATGTCAGCAAGCGTAGGCATCAACTGTTGAGTTGCATCCTCTTTAACGGCTCTCCTACGCGCAATGTATGAATCCACCTCTTTCGGGTGCTGGGAGAATAGTCTCTTCAGATGGGCCTCATCAATGTCAAAAATTGGCCCGGGCTGCTGACTTAGGAAGGTGCGCTCGGCTACATCCCAGCATGCCGTCCTGGCATTGCGATAAAATCCGGTTCGGGCATTCCACCATTTCACATATTCTAGAGTGACTCTAGGAACACAGTTCGGCACTGGTACTCTAAAAGTATTGGCATCCCGATGGTGGAAATAATCCCACCAGGTGCGAACCTCGCTTGCAACGGCCGAGCCATGCTTTGACCTGTTGTCCAAGAGAAACTGAGTAGCTGAAGGTGGAATGTGCTGATCATAGCCAAAATTTCAGCCAAATCTAAATGGGTAATAGGGTTCTAGATGAACAACACCCCCCTTTCTAAACACTAGAACACTAGGTCGGATGGATAAAGCCCAATCAATGAGCTCAGGCTCCAAGATCGGCCGAGTCACTGTGGTTCCTGAGATGAAGTGAGTAAAAGTCTCCATTGCCTCAACTTTGCACTCACATTGACGGTTCACGAGCGGAGAAGAATGGGCTGCCAAATTCCAGAAATGAATGGTTAAAGCTGAGTCCACTGGAACCCTTGTTAACTGGCCTATGATAGAGAAAAACTACTGAGACACTGGGCCGGGTTCGGCACTTGCAAATTCCAACAACCTGGGGTACAATGTAGCTGTTTGCAAGGTCATGGGAGCAAGTTCTGGGAACAAATTGCATACCCAGGCGTTGAAGAAATGAAATAGACCCACTGTTCAGAAAGAGCGAGGGATCCTATGCCTATGTATATCTCCCAAAGATTTGTAAACTAGGCAAAGTGCAGCCGGACATAGAGCGAGCTGCATGCCCCAAGCCATCTGACATGCCGGGTATATTGCCTTCGACCTAATGACTGTCTCATCTCCCTGTGGGAGAGCAAAAGTGCACAGCCATAATGTAAGGTAAGCAGCACAATGAGTGAGGGGGTCCACCCTAGCCGGATTTGGTCCTCCTTGGCTGACTCGCCGAATGGAAGCGGGTAGCTCTGATTTGAATTTGGGAGGCTTACTTGGCTTACCCGCAACAAGAGCCACAGGGGGGAACTCATTATACTTCAGAGGACCACCAAAGAAATATTGAATCCAATGTCTTGCTCGGACTCTCAGCTTACTACTCTTCTCTCGGGTATGATATCCCCTAGATGATCCCATGTTATGTGCCAGGCAAAGGGAGCGATATGCTTTCATCAAGTACCGATATGAAAAACCAAAGTAATCCTGACCCTCTCCGTCAGTTTCATCCTTGATGAAGTCGTGTAGGCAAACCTCCTCATAAGGTTCTCCATCGATCGGTAGACCTGAAAGCTAGGACAAACTCCAGAGGTCCAAAGAAGTTTCACCCTCTACTGTGAAAAAGTATTAAATTGCGGGCATAAGACTTCAAACATGCCGCAGCATAATCCCTTAGAAATAGGGTACCGAAAGCGGGATGCGTATACGCTATGATGCACCCCGGCCCTGACCAATAAGGGAGCATATTCCTTCAGCACATATTCTGTAAACTCTACCCCTCCCACACGGAAGAGATGAGCATCGGTCACCTTGGTGTCCGTGAACCATCCAGCAGCCAACTGAAACTTAAACTGAACAGCCAGGTAGTTCAGAACAAACGGCTCATCTCTGTAGCCCCACTTGATGGGCGCCAAGAACAGACCATAACCGGGCTTCTCTCTGTTGACCCGACCTGCAGTAGTGTCCCACCTGGCCGGTGTGAATTCAAGAGCCCGCGTCAGCATCTTCTGCTCCACCTCCAACTCAGCTACTCCCAAGACAGCGTTCCACTTGCGCCGCTCTCCTGGGAGATAGATGGTTTCTCCGCGATACACAGAGCCTTTCAAGCTGTCCCTGTCCATCAACATGGCCCGTTCCACCATCCGAGCCAGCATAACATCTCTCTTCCCCGCTACATTGAAGGTGCAGATGAATGATACAAGATGACGATCCTTCGGAAAATCCGGACGATAGCCGTCATCGCGATTGAAGTTCAACACATCTTCAGTGGGAAGGACGTGGGATGCAGACAATGTGTCTGTTTCTGAGTCAGAAGATTCGTCAACTATGGTGATTCTCCCAAGACCACGGTCTAGCTGTCCGACATTCATCCAAGTCACAGTAGGGCCAAGTACCCTACCCTGAGAAGAGGCACCAACATCAGCAGTTCCAGAGGCAACACGGCTAGAAGTGGTGGCCATTTCAGCAACTGCAGATGAAAACCAAAAGAAAAGAAGAGGATATTGAGACAGAAGCAGAGGAAGGAATCCTAAGAAAATTTTGACAGCACCACCCCTTGTCCGGGGTATGCCCAGAAGTCAAATAGGATGAACATCCACCAAGAGGGGATGACTCCTTAATAAAGAGGGATGTAGTCCCATGTGAGAAGCAAAGAAGAAACCTTACGGTGGAAAGAAGATGAGGAAGAGGGAGAAAACTCTCCTAGAAGGCTCACGCCAATCGCCGCCACCGTAGAAGACAAAGAAAGAGGAAGCTCAATAGAAAATGAGCTTCCCCTGATGCTCTAGGCGCTAAATAGGGTGAAACCCTAAGGCGCGCTGAGAGCACCTCCGCGCCGAGAGTGGCAGAAGAGAAAAGGTGCGCCGATGCCGCCCGCGCCGAGAGGCCCCAGCCAGAAAGCGTGCCGATTGCATACCGCGTCGAGACTTATGCTGCGCCGAGATGACTGTGCCGAAATTGTCAACTGCGCCGATTTGCCGACGTCAGGATGCTGCAACCAGAAGATTAAATCCAAAATGTAGGACATGTAAGACCCAACAACCTGGCATTTGTCCAAAGATGCTGACAAAATGCTGGGATTATACAAACAGAACGAAGATTCCAAGCTATGAATATACACAATGAATAGGAGCAAGCCTGAAGAAAATACAAAATACGGTACAATATACACCCGCGGGTCCCGTGCCACTCATTCTTCGTTTACGCCACCTGCAGGTGGGGGGCATTTGTTGACACCTAAAATATACAAAGATAAAAGAAGAAGCCAAAGCAAGCTCAGGGTTTTGAAGATCAATCAAGGGTGCGGCTCTCGTGTCATCCATGGAAGCTCTGAGAATTAGAATAGAAGAGATCTACTACCCCTGACACTCTATTTGGCTGAAGCCATTTCTGGCTAAGCTGCTGTCCAGCACGGCTATCATTCAGATAGTCAGGCTGATGAAGACTATGTCAAGCTCCGGGCAATCATCTTCCTGCTGAAGAGGATCCTCAGAATATTCTGATGCTCGTGAAATGGGATTCACATAGCTTCGCACATATCTGTTGACAATGAATGCTAAGCAAGTGGCAAAGAGAGTAAATGAGCACTTTAAAAAGCCAATATGGCCAAGGAAGAAGGTCCATTAGTTTAGGATCTCTTCCATCGACGCCGATGCATTAAGTAAATGGGCTTAGGCCCGATATAATGAAAGTCGTGCCGAGATGCCCCACGTTCGAGCGTGCCGATTGCATACCGTGCCGAGAAGAGCTCGTGCCGATAGAAGAGGGCCACCCCTCTATAAAACCTCTTATCCTCGACAAACAAAGGGACAGACAGCAGAGAGGTAATCGAAGCTGAAGTAGCCACTGAGAAAAAGAGAGTCTGAGAGCCTACTGAAGTGATAAAAAAGAGAGAGCAACAGAGGCCCTCGGAAGAAGGTCTAAGGTGGGAGTCGTCTGTCAGATGCCCTCAGGGGCCATATTCTCCCCTTCCCCCATTTCTGTTTTGACCTGTTTTCTTTCTTCCATAGTATGATTTCAAGCATTGTTTCTCCGTCAATGTTAAGCGTCGGCATAGTTCAGTAGATTGTCAAGGGGTGTCAATCTGTATGCAAATGTACTCTGATTCTCCTCTGCACTACGTATGTGCTTCCGTTTGAATGAAATGAAATACGAGATCTTAGAGTTTCTTTCTCTCTGTCTCCCTGAAATCTACCACATTCGATGGCCACAGTGAATGGAGTTGATCGTGTTGTATGCACATCTGCAGATCCGCTGAGTGTGTTTCTATTGCATCGCTTTTATCTTTTCAACCACATAATCACAGTGAGAGCCTGAGACAGTTCATCTCATGGCTTCTCATTTGCAAAACGGTGAGGGATAGACCCAAGTCAAGGCTCATGTGATTCAATCGACAACTTGGCTCCCAGTGAGGCTCTAGAGTGAAAGCCCTCTTCTCCTCAGAGTGATTTCTTTTCTTTCCGGCCATCTCAAAGCCCTTGAATAAAAACTCTCAAAGCCTTAGGCAAAGCACCTCAAAATCCTTGAATAGAACCCCTTAGAATCTTCAAATAAGCCTTTGAAACCCCTAAAACCCTTAGCTTCAGAAAACCCTCAAAAGCCTTCTGTCGGTGCCTTAACGGCCTCCCGACGCGGCCCTCCCTTGGTGCGAGTTATGCGTCGAGTGCTGCTCGCGCCGATTGGGCATTCCCCCTCCAGCGTGTCGAGACCCTATCTTCCCTGTCGCGCCGACCTCCATCCATGTTGATACCTTCGTGCCGACACCCTCAGGAGCCCCCGAGCCCTATAACCACTCAATATAAAACCATTGCCACCCGGGGAGGAGCAACAGTCTTCCACTCAAGCCCATGGGAACTAAATCAATGGGGTTAACCCCCCCTACATTCGGCTGCCCCACTGGCCTATGGAGTTAGTTCTGCCACTGCATGCTCTTCCATGGCCTCTTCAGGGGATATTAATAAACACCACGATGAGTGGACATTGTCCCGTCGGATTGTGACCCTTTTGGATTCCGGGCTACGCCCATCTCTCTTTTGACTTCCATCTCGGCACTCTGTGGATGGATGACCTATACTCTCCTTTTGGCACAGTCCAAAATAAGAGGAGATGCTGCCAAAATTCATTTGCCATCCTTGCCTTATCGTATTGTGTGACATTTTCATTAAAAATTGATGAATTAACCCCACTTGGTGTGGCAAGACCTTGAGAAAAACTATCTCATGACCCTTTGCTCATTGTAAAAGGGGAATATAATCATTGTGAGATTTTCCATAGATTACTATATGGTCTCTCTAGACCTTCTGTGGATGAATTTATCCTCCCCTTTCAGCTTACATAACATCATCGCCAGAGCCCATGAAGCCCTGATTAAACACAAGAGATCCCCTCAATAAAACCCACTAAAACTCCCAACCTTAAAGCCTTAAATCCTTGGGTCTCCCTCATCTACGTCTTCACTGGTCCCCCGGCACGGTGCTCTCTCGACGTTGGTTCCGCGTCGAGTGGCAGGCGCGCCGATGACCGCCCGCGCTGACCGCTCCCCCGCCAGTCTTCCCATGCCGATGCCCCCTTCTTATCCTAAAGCCATCGTGCCGAGATAAGCGTGCCGAGACTCCATCAAGCCGATCACTTTACCTTCCCATGCCGCACCGGTTTACCCTCATGTTGGTTCCCATCCGGGCCGGTTCATCTCAATGCCGATTATTATTCAAACGCTCAACTTCCCAGCAACCTTAATGAGCCCTAAACTCAGTTTAAACTCAATGTCCCAACCTCATTAGCCTTTATACCAGCCCCCATCATATCATGGGGAATCATGGCTATTCATCCAAGTCTAAGGGAGTTAAATTAATGGGGTTTTACCCTTACATTATACCGTTTGACCGTAATGTTTTCTGCTAACCCTGCTAACTCTTGGAGTTCTGCCACTGCACATCCTCCAATGGTTTCTTAAGGGGATATCAATAGGTACCATGATAATGGACATCACCTCGTCACATCTAGATCTTCTTGGATCTCGGGCTACGCCCATCTTTCTTTTGGCTTTTATCCCGGCACTCTGTGGATGGATGTCCTATACTCCCCTTTTGGTATAGTCCAAAAAAAGGGGATACGCTGCCGGATTTATTCCGTATATTATTATCATATCTTGCATCGCATGATCATCCATACGCATTTCACATCCTACAAATAAAGTTAGTATCGCAGTCTTATCTTGTTTTGCCCCCGGGCCCCTCTTACTTTGGCGATTAATCAAGGGTTGTCCTTCTTTGGAGGGACATAATTAACGTCATAGCCTTTATGGTGTGACGGACTTCTAGTCCCGACCCGAGTCTCACAATCGACTGACCAAGTCAGATCGAGCGCGTAATAAATCGTCACTTCGGTGACTGGCACGCCTAATAAATGAACTAACCAACCAACAAATCAATAAACAAAACTGAAATAACACCAAAATAAAATAAAATAAAATACTCAGATAAAAAAGGATCATTCCCACAAAGGCCAAGGTCAATGCATGTTCAACAACCAAGTTCAGTTCAATCATTACCATAATCAGTAAGATTCAAGCAATCCATTTCCAAATGGAATTTAACCAAACTACTTATGAAATGCAAGTTCCGTCCAGAAATTCAAAGTTCAGTCCAAAAATTCAAATTCAATCAACAAGCAGTCTGAACCAATATTGATATTCAGTTCAAGACTAATTGAGCTCATACAAACCATTTACTACACAAGCTTCACATATCAAATATGATTCAAACAATTCAATTCCAAATTGAACTCAATCAAACCACTCATGAATACTAAGTTCAGTCTAAAACTTCCAAATTCAGTCAGTTCAGTCCAAAGCAAGGAAATCCTAGTTTCAATTATAGTTCAAGCAAACCTTGACCACCTTGATATCTAGTCACACATGAACTACAAAAGTAACCCAAGTCAAACTGAACTCATACAGTCCAATGCAAGCTAACACAGGTCTGTGCACATTATGAATTCAGGTCGATGCACATAAGGGATCCAAGTCCATGCATATAAAGCACAAGTCTAAGCACATGAAGGATCAAGTCTAAGCATGTATAGACAAGGTCAATTTTCATTTGAAAAACATCTTGGACAGGTCGATGCACATTATGATGAATACCTTGAAAGGTTGATGCACATTTGTAAAACACTAAGGGCAGGTCGATGCATATATTGGCTAAGGTCTGTGCATGTGTAGCACACGTCTGAGCATATGACGGCTAAGGTTTGTGCATGTATAGCACAGGTCTGAGCATATGAAACATACAAGACTGCCTCTTCAGAACTGCAAATTAGTGACTTAATTTTCAGCAATATGTACAGAGAATTCACATACATTCAACCCAATTAATGCACAAGCTTGCAATCTAAAAATTGCTTCATACATGTAAGACCCATTTGCAAATCAAATCATACCAAACATTTATTCAGTCCAAAACAAATTGAACCTTCACAACCCTCACATATCAATTAGATTCAAGCAATCCATCAATTCAAAATCTGTAGCAGCAGAAGTGTCGACACCCTAGTGTTGACACAGTTTCTTTTGACTTCTGAAAGACCTGAAGTCATGTTCTTTAGACATTGTCTAAATTAGAAAGGTCATCCAGCTAAATCATTTGAAAACCTACAGAAAAAGATATTATGAGTCACTAACATGAAATTGATGAACTAGTGAGAATATATTAATGAAAAGCACATATATTTCAACCCTGCAACATATGAGTTCATGAAGCAACAACAGACATTTAACATTTTCCACAACGCTTACACACAATATTTTGTTATCATCAAAACCAATATCAAAGACAAAGAGGGAGCGTAGCGATCCCAACACGGTCAAAGCCCGTTCTCCTGATCACGATAATGAATGAAGACAAAAAAAAATAGATATCACTTTCAAAAGGGCTACACCCACAGGCCCCGCTCTCTCATCCCTCATTCGCACAACCTGCGAATGGGGGGCATTTGTTGACGCTAAATTTTCTCGTCTGTTTTTCTCTTTGCAGCAAGCTACGCCGACAAAGAGAGAGAAAAAAGAATGAAGAAATGCCCCAAGATAGGGCAGAAACAAAATAAAAGAAAAAGGAGGGGGCTGAAGAAAAAAAACACAAAACAAAAAAGAACAAAGAAGAAACGAGCGAACCCCCCCTGTGCGGACATAACCGACAGGGTACGAGCTTATCCAATACGACCCCTACGGGTATTAACCGGTTGGGGTAGTGTAGCACCCGGCGGATGCCGCGTTTAACCGGCAGGGCATTGGATAATCGGCAGGGTCACTGTAGGAGGCACTGTAGCATCCAGCTGGGCATTGTGTTGTCTGGCAGGAACACTCTACATACCTAGTAGGCCATTGTTTAAATCCGCTGGAGGCCTTCGCGCCTCGGCGGCAACACGCTGTCTCGCTCGAACGGTAATCTGCTCACCCCCTTTCGAGCATTAAATGCTCACAGGATTCTCCCATCGCATTAACGGTGTGATCACCTTCCTGCAATGCGACGGTGAGCACGCCTTCGAGCAGAGCTCCCTACCTCCCAGCGGCAAGGTAGCCACATGGCCACTCCAAAAGGGGAAGCCCCCCCCCCCCCCCCCCCGCATGGCTCCTGCATGTTCCTACGAGAGGGAAGACGACAGCTCAAAAAAAAAGGAATAAAGAATGCAAATGAAGCTCAGACGTGAGAGAGATCCGTGAAGACCAACCCCCACGCCCTCCCCTATAAAAGGGGAGGTGAAGACCAAAAAAACTCTCTTCGGTTGACTGAATTTTCTCCCGATTGAAGATACACACCCTTGGGCGATCGACAAAAAGTGAGGAAGAAAGTCGGAGAGAGAAGAGAGGTGAGGGAGTAGGAGCAGGGTGCTCTGCCCCCCTACTCCTTGTATTCTTTTTCTCTGTTTCCCTCCGATGTAATCCCTGTTCTTTTTCTGATATGGAATAATAGAAACACTCCCTTCGGGAGATTTTGTGCTGCTACATTCCTGATATCTAGTATTTGATGTTCATGTCTTCTTTCCCCTCCTGTTCTGCAATCATCAATGTTTTCTCCTTGCTATCTCTTACCGTGATCAGATTTTAGTAGGGTGTTCTTCCTTTTCCTCAAAGCCCCATTTTGGGATTTGGATAATCCATAGTCATGATGTCAAAAGGGTGAGGGACAAGGGATTTAACCCCAGGATGAGTATACCGCAACATTTTGCTTCTACAGATTTTCTGGGAAGAAGCACAACGTGCCCTGCTAGAAGTGTTCTAGGTTTATCCATTTTCAGGGATATGACTCAGAATTCACGCTCATACGAGCTTCTGTGGGCTGCTTCCCCGCCTGACCTCCGAGTTTTCACGATCTCTGTAAGCGGTAGTCACTTGGTTTTTCTAGCATCTCGGGAAGTTATTTAATAATATAATAGGTATGATTGAGATTTATTTAATTATTTATTATGGACTTTTTTTGGGGGGGAGAAGCCCTGCCTAGGGATAGATGGGAGAGTGCACCCCTTGCCAGCGGTAAAGGGAAGAGCCACTCCACCATCTAGTCTCTAGGAGGTAAATTTTATTACCATAGAAAAAACAATACATTTACATCAGTCTGATGCTAGGCAAGCCTAGCTTATCAAGACGGGTTGCACCCTATATAGATGAGGGAAGCTCGTGAAAGGAGAAAAAAGAATTACATTTCAAAGAGCAAGCAAACTATTGATATGTTTTTACTTTCTCTTCAATACTCTACCCAGACTCCAAAGTCCTTCCTATCTCTTCTACTAAATCGATATGAAAAATATAAATGGATAGTAGAAAGAGACAGAAGCAGGTAAACAAGTGTGATCACCACCAAGGTGCCTAATGTGATTGACACACCGTACCTTGGAAAGAGAGGGAGACACTCACCTAATGAGCAGCACTGTAGGGATGCGCGGCCTGTGAAGAACTGCCTTTCATGTTCAACGGCCGCACGACAGACCGCTCGTCAGTGCTGCAGAGGACGTGGGATGTGGAACTACTGGCAGATGAACGGCTCCGAGACAACCGCAGTTGGAAGAAGAACGGTCGAAGATCCACCGCACCTCCTCTTGAACGGACGTATGGGAACCGTGCAAGACCACCACGCCAGAAGTTGTAAGAGTCCAACCTCCATCCTATCCGGCCGGCCAAAAAGGATGGGCCTCGTACTAGTGGGTTGCTGACCTGCGAAACAGAGTGCAGAACACAAAGAAAAGCCCAATATCAGAACTGCGAAGCGTAGCAAATGCTCAAACGGAAAGAAATAAACATAACTAAATGAAGTGGGGGATACCTGGGGAGTTTTAAACCCCTGGGGGCACCAAAAACGTGGGAGGGTGTGTGAATGATGCATTGGAATGACAAAATGTGGAAGAAACGTGGAGAAGATGATGCATGCAAACAAGAGAGAATGATGGACTAATGAACTGAAGACACCACTAATGAGATACTCCCTGAACCGGAGGCCTGTATGGACGTAGAACGCCTCCCTCCCCAGTCGTAGGTCACTCTAGAATCCGGCAGAGCTTTGCCGTGACCTCAAATCTCCCCTCCTTTCGAAGGTAGCCTCTAGGATCTATTTATAAAGCCCAGGAAGCCAGCCTCGAAATTAGGGTTTTTAGGCATTTTCAGGTCGAGATAATCAAAGGAATGGCATAGATAATCGAATTATCTCACATCCAGAAGAAACGGCGCTCAAAATGGTTACGCATCCGTGGAGAAAATGACGGAGTTAGGGATAAAACCACGGATAGAGAGAGAATCTGTTAATCTTTCAGGAATCGAGATGATGAACGGTCTCACGATAGACCACTCAACCTAATGAACGGCCATCTCCTAGGCCGTCTAACCCTGTCGATGGAAACTCAAATAAATCATAAATATTATCCAACTATCCATCGAAGTGACTGAAAGTCTCGCCGTTGGACTCTCATAGATGAACGGCTGATCATAGACCTTTCATCTACAAGAGCGGCCAACAGGCAACCGCTCATCCCTGTCGGTGATAAATCAAAATGGATGAGATAAATAGATAATTATCTGAATAATCAATCGAACGCAGGACTCTGGGAGATAAACGGCTAAGTATGTACCGCACAATGGTCTTATGCGGCTACGTATAGGCCGTATATATACTTGTTAGTGATAATTCAAAAAAGTCAACTAAATATCTCATAAATATATGAACGGCCCTGTATCAACCGCACATATTGTTGAACGGCTGGAGGTTGACCGTACTTGTACATGGGCGCTTGAAATTCATAGAAAAGCTCAATCAACCAAAACCAAGGCCCATTAAGCCCTGAATCAACTCGGACCTAGCTAGGGAGGGAGGTCACCCATAAAGTAAGCCCAAAACATGCCATAAAATAGCCCAATGGGTGATGGACAACTCGAGGCGTCAATAATGGGAGTAAGAGAAATGACTTCACTTATCGGCAAAAAACGGGTGTCAACAAATGCCCCTCCTTAACGTCCACTTTGCAAGGGAGCGAGCGGAGATGCAGCGGAAGCGAAATGGAACAGGAGATGAAGCGGAAATGAAGCGGAGCGGACAGAAAAGCGGGCGTTAAGGTAAAATGACACCCATTTTTACCAACAAGTGATAGGAATCTTCCGAAAAACTCGGAACCAAACACAAGGAATGATTAGACTAAAAATGACGCCAATCTGGAGGAACTAAACTAAATCAAAAGAAACACACGATCAACCTCATGGGAGACACAATCCCGCGGACCAATGAGGAGACCAGAATAAGCAACGAAAAGTAAAGAGACATGCTAAAACTCCAGACAGGGACCTCTTAATCAACCAAACCAAGCGAATCGACCAGAGTGAACCTTCCAACTCATAGTGGAATTGTTCCTCTTACTCAAGCATTGAACGCACAGCTAACCATCACTGATGGGACACTTTACAGGCAAACCATGGGTCATGAATGCTCAAAAGATGCATATGATGCATGCTGGGCTAAAACAAAAGAAACCAGTAAAACGAATGCGAAGAAAGAATAAAATATAAGATACTCGAGAATAGTATTGCTAAGCTGGGAGAATCAGAGTCAAGACACTATCCGCAACCACAGCGTGCAGGATAGAACCATCCTCCCCTGGGCATCCCAGCCTAACGGCCTATCCGGAGATTAAGCACGTGAACCTGGATCATCATCATTTTTGTTAAAGGGGAACATCAGATCCTGGAACACATAGATAACTAACTGGTTCTTGAGATAATATAGCATAGTACCATATAGTAATGCAATAAGGGATGTAGGGACAGAAATCCATACCTGACTTACCTGTGCAGGTGAAACGGCAAGCTTTTTGGATTTTCATTTTCAGATTTTTATTGATTTTTATGAATAAGACAAATGAACAAGCATAGACATAACAAAGATAACATAATGATCAATTGAACGACAAACAATACGACATAACATGACGATCAGCGTAACATAACAAAGGCAAACGAGCGCATATGCAAGGGCATAAATAAACAACACGTATGCATGAACACGGTGTGACAAGATAACAATGCGATGGGATAACGCACGGTTGGGACAAGAATATGACGGATGATCATGTGGTTGGGACAAGAATATGACGGATGATCACGTGGGTTGGGATAACACATGGAACATAGAGGGGCGACTATCAATCATATGCAAGACAGATAACAACATGTGGTGAGGGACAAAATAACATGTGTGAGACGACACGGTGGGACATAAACACGAGACAAGGACACAACGGGACAAAAGACGTGAACAAAGTACGCACTTCAATCAAAACCCAAGATCAGAATGAAGCAGAATCGCCAGGTTCATAATCGTAAGGCAAAGCCTTCTCACATAGATATAATCATTGCAAACAAAAGTTGAGAAGGACACAAGCTTCAGAATAGATCGAGATATGATCAAAGAAGAGAACAGATCAAACATGTGAACAGGAGACAGATAGAACAAAACATGGAGCAAGGAAAGCTTGAGTACCTGCAACCTGCACACTTAACAAACAGATTACGTATCTGTCCTCAAAACAAATAGATAGAAACAAAAGACAAATATATATTTTTTGAATTTTCAATTTTCTTGATTTTTTTGGATTTTTGAAAATATTTGATTTTTTGATTTTGTTGACAATATTTTGTTTTTTTTAATCTCATTTTTTTAGATTTTTGACAATATCTCATTTTTTTAGATTTTTGAAATGGCGATCCGCAGCATCCAAAGACAGGCTCAAACTACTGGCCAAGGATCGTCGTTCTTCCCCCTTTCATTAAAGACTTCCCTTGAGCAGGGCTTGCATGTGGGGGTGGCTCGCCACAACCAACCGCTTTTAAAGAACGGTGCCCCTACTAAGGCCATACCCGGGATACAACCCAGCCTAAGAGGGAGAGACAGAAGAAGAATTGGAGATAAGCTTCGTGCAGGATGGGAGACATCAAGGCTCGAATTCCTTCCAAGGCACTACCCCTCAAAGATACAGTTTGTTACGATGGGACTTTGTGTCTTTGATTTTTAGACCCATATTTATCAGGCACGCATGCGACCGGGCTCATGATGTCCCGCGGGGAACTATACTGCCACTCTTGCCATGCCTTTGATTCATAATTTTGCATTGATTCGTTTTCTCATTTTGGTATCCCTTATTGACCAGATATTACATGAAAGTTCACTTTTGAGAGTAAAGACTGCCCCTATTTGAAACCTCTCTCGTATTAGGGAATGCCTAGGCTGGTTATTTCATCCGTCGATCTCTTGCCCCTGCACTTGGCCGAGTAGAGAAGAAAAAAGGCCTTTATGCATACCCATGGTATGGCCAAAGCAACAACGATGTTTCACTAGAGAGATCGGCTATGCCTCGCCGTGTAGTGTGTGGAAACCCATACTCGAAGGTTACCCTCAACGATCGGGGAAAGGAACTAGACTCCCAGCACGGAGCCATCACCAGCCTAAGATGCTGCAGAAGCTAACTTATTTTATTTGACACAAAGTTAAAATCGAATTTAAACAAAAGCTCCTAAAGCCACTCAATCATGTTGAGGAATCATCCTTATAAGCATGTGGAGGAATAAATAGAAGTATTAGCAATGACATCATATTTCTTGCACAAAATAACGATACCTTGCATATCCACGGCATGGGAACCGTCATCCTGAAGCGAACATGATCAACGAGCTTTGATCAGAACGAGCTTTGTATTGCTCACTTGCTAGGAAAAAATGTAGAGGATAGCAAAGTGTAGAGATTGCTTGATATGAAGGAGCGGCAGACATCAAACTGGATGAAAAATAGATAAAAAGGAAGAGAGACGAGGGCTAGAATCCCTTCGTTAAGGCACAGAGGCCCTGATGACAAGGAACCAGATACAGAATAAACAGAGATTAACTGAGATCAAGGCAGACTAAAGCCTCGAAAATAACAAGAAAAGGGGTAAGAACCCTGAAAGGGTGAAGAGGAAAGAACAGAAAGATGATGAAAGGATAACTGCGAAGACAAGAAAGAAGGAGAACGATTATCCGACGTGGTCGGAGGAAAGGAATAGAGATCACCCGCCAAAGGCGGGGAAGAAAATGTATGAAGACCCGATAAGGTCAGGGAAAAGAAATGGAAACCACCCGACAAAGTCGGGGAAGGATCAGAAAAACCACCCGACGAGGTCGGGGAACGAGCACAAGGAATCCTCAACAGGGTCGGGGGAAAAGGATGAGAAGCGGAATCCGGACGTATCTGGGGAGAACAACTAGAAGATGCCCCTAGATCAGGGGAAGAGGAAGACATAGGCCGAGGCCTAGAATGGTGAGGGTAGGAGAAGATTGTAGAAATATAGTCAGGTGGCGGAAGGTACACCACCCAAGGATAAGAACTGAGCATAAGAAAAGATGAATGGATGGAAGAAGAAGAGGAGGAAGTGGACCCCCGAGTAAAGAATTGACGGCCCTTGAACTTATGCCGCCGCCTCTTCTTAGAAGAAATCTTCTTGAAACAACCTAGCCTGGCACGGACTTGGACCTTTGGGCTTCTTATCTTGCAATGTTTCCTTAAGTAACGGGCCCACCTGGCAAACGGCCTAGCCCGATCATGAATATGCAGCTTCATCGAGACGGTTGCCCCTAACTGTGAGGTGCTAACCATAGAAGGACATTCCAGAATAATCAACTCCTTGTGATGAACATTAGGAAGCAATGGAGTTTTGTCGTTCGGCACTAGAACATGGAGCTTTGGCATCTTCACTCGGTAGCTGGGCATGAAGCATAACTCCCTTGCTAGAAGCGCAGGACGAAACTGAGGGAGGGCGATGCGCGGCGTTGATGCGGCCGCCTCACCAATAAGCCGAGGGAGATGAGACATAAAATGCAGAATGCCCCTGGTCATTCTCTAAGACACGGCCAATTGCCCTTTGAATGCCAAATCGATTAAGCTCCTGGCGGCCATGTGGGTTAGCACTATCCGGGTAGAAAACTCTCCTGGGCCAGTAAACTGAATAGCAATCAAGTGAGAGGTGATAACAACATCAACAGTGAACTCTCCGATGAGCAAAGATTTCCACCGGCCTCGCTTTAGAAGAAATTGGCACTAGTGCACAGGAACTCTTCGTAGCAACTGTCTTCATAGAAAGTGCAGGTTCATCATCCCTAGAATAGCTAGGGACCAGGACTCGGACTGGCATGCGGCAGATAAAGTCTTGAAGCTTGTAATGCACAGTCAAAACCTGGCTCGGCTCTTTATCTCCCTGGGGACTAGACCCGAGGGGCACCAAAGGTAGCATGTACCTGCTCCGTGGGGTAGAGATAGGTAAAGAGAGGGGTGGAGGAGGCTTGGCAGGTGTGGGCGAAGGCAATGCGAGCGGCGGAGAGATAACGGCGATGGTAGGCTCTGGTGGGGGTAAAGGTTTGGAAGGTGGAAGTGTAGAAGGAGATGAAGGCGAAGATGGTGGCGTGGGTGGGGAAGAAGGCAATGGCGGGGGTGTGGGCGTAGTGGTAGCTTGCTCAAGCTCAGACGATGATGGCGAATGGAGTGGCATCGGCGGTGGGGATGGTTGTGAAGGTGACGGGGTAGGGGATATTACGAAAGGAAGTGATGAGGTTGGTGGTGGTGAAGGCAATGGGGATAATGGAGAAGGCGACAATGGAGATGTGGTCAATGGAGGCAGCGAAGACGGGGGTGGAGAAGGTGGTGGCAAAGGGGGTGATGTGGTTGATGGAGATGGTGAAGGTGAAGAGGAACAAGGTGAAGGCAGGGGTGGGGAGGAAGGAGGAGATGAAGGTAGTGGCGTAATGGGGGAAGTGGCAGGTGGTGGCACTCTCCGGCGTATCTTTACAGCACATCGAGAGGCGTTGGGGACAGGTGTGGTGGTGGAAACAGAGGGTGAAAGAGAGGTTGCCCGAGCGGAGGCTGGGGTAGGTAAAGGTGGTGGAGGAGATGGGATGGAGAAAGAAGTGGGTAATGGAGCATGTATCTTATTAACTAAAGAAACACCAGGGTGCCCCTGGTCTTGAAGTGGAGACGGATGCCTAGGCAGCCCGGCTTGCTGCTGTTGCTGCTTGCTGCTGAGATATGAAATAACTTCATGCATAACAACCCAATCAATCATCTTCTTATTTTCCAAACTGTAAACAAGTTCCCGCAACTCGGGGCAGTCCTCAATCAAATGCCCCTGCTGACAATGGAATTCACAGAACTGGAGCAAATTCCCGACCGTGGGTCGGCAAGGCACAATCGGAGGGAGTTACAACGCATGGGTGGCCATCAAAGCTCTGAAAACATCTGCAAGAGATTCCGACAATGAAGAGTGAGAAGCCCGCTTCGGGCAAGATGGATGTCGAGGGGTATGAAAAGGTAATGGGGATGGTAGCGGAAGTTACGTAGGTGAAGGCGGAGGGCCAGTAAGTGAATGAGATGGAGGCGTAGAGGGAGTGGGAATATGATGTTTCCTTGATCGGAAGTGGAGAGGTGTGTGGAAATAAAACAGCGGAGGGCTGACTTGTGAAGGAATACGTAGTGGAGGCATATGGGTGTATGGGAGCGGAAGACCGACTCGTGGAGGGATATGTAGTGGAGTGCTGGCTCGCGGTGGAGGGTGGAGGGAAAGTGTATGTGGAAGGCGAAGGTGGAGGAGACTCGTGGTCAAAGGAAACTAGGAGTTATTGGTTAACAAAGCGGGCTCGACTGTAAAGCTGTTGCCAGGAAGTGATATCATTCAGGGCTAAGATGCATCTAAGCTTGGGCGTTGCATTAGAAATAACCATCGTGATTTGTTCACCCTCCGGAATATGCCCTGGGACTTGCGTGGCTAGGCGATGCCAACGGTCGGCAAAGGTCGAGAATTCCTCGTCGGGCTTCATCTTCTCTTGGGCCAGATCAACCATAGAATATCTGGGCCTAACCTGGTCTTGGTACTGCTGAATAAATCTTGCTTGGAAGTCTTGAAAATTCATCATCTGCTCTTGCGGTAATGTGAAGAACCAATTCTTGGCCGAGCCCTCTAAAGATAGGCCAAACAAATAGGCCATCAAGCGTTGATCATGCTAGAACGAGGCCGACTCATATAGGAAATCCTTCAAATGGACGTAGGGGTCACCAATTCCACCATAGCGACGATATTCGGGGATCTGTGAATGTGGTGGAAGCTGAAGAAGTTGAAAGGCAAATGGGACATCCAAAGAAGTTTGGGGGTTGATTCGGCTGTGTAATTCATCAAGCTGATGTTGGGCCTAAGCGATCATCTCCTCGGTAGGAAGAGTCCGAGAAGGATATGGGCCAGCCTGAGCAAGAGATGATGAATTTAGACTAGAATAATGATGATGGGCCGGATAAGGGGATCCGGCCTGAGAAGAAGGAAAGCCCGTTCCGGGAATGGAGGAATGCATGGGCCTGGAAGAATCGTGTATGTGGAGATGAGAATTGATTGGGCTAGCAGCTACGCGGGCGGGATAAGAAGGCCCGTTTAAAGAATAGGGTCCAATGGAGGAATAAGCAGATGGGCCCGCATGGGAAGAGGAATCCACACGGGGATAAGACGATGGAGAGGTATAGGAATAAGGTACAGGGGGAAAATGCTCCATGGGGAGAATGGAGAGTTTATACAGTGAACTTTAAAGAATTACAAGGAGAGAAATGACCCTAAGACAAATGCAACTAGATGGAGACACACAAAGATGAACTAGGCCAAATGAGTTTAATCTGATAAAAAGATGCAAATGATGACACCGCAACATACAATGAAGGGAAGAGATGAGAAAAGAATCAACCAATTGACCACCCAAGTTATAAATGATGCATGAAGATTTTATAAGTTCCTCTTTAGGACCTTAGTGGATTAATATCTGAATCCACTCAACCATAAGGTACCTAACCAGGGTAAGAATGGGAAACTGGGTGACTCTAAAGGACTCTCCCTCACGTGGATGTAAACTCTAGACTGGGGGATGATGTGGTACAACCTGTCCGGCGTCCGTGTGAGAATCCACGGCTCACGAGGACTTACGGAGGTCCTCGGCAAGGTCCCCTAGTCGGCTCCAAGGAGTATGGAGACGAGAGGAAACCCTACCTCGGTAGGAATGCAACTAAAGTGTGAACGAAATGCATGAATCCTATGTGCACCGGAGTGCATGCAAAGTCTAGCCTAGCAACTAGCAATCAATGATGAATCAAATATGTAAGAAATGAAGACAAGTATGCAACAATGATATAAGAGCAGGGGGGAGATCAATAATCAGCACCCAGGGATCATGAAGATGATATAGCATGATAATCAACAATGGAAGCTCGGGTGAACTAAAGCACACATGGATGATCTCTGGGAGGCCGTACAGGGAGTAGAACGGCTCTGTCTGAACCGTTCAACAGCAGGGAATGCATCAACTAACTAACTCACAAAACACTGAAGAACAGCCTAAATCACGAGATGCTGATGAAATGACAAAATATTGTACGCTGACTGACAAAGCACTGAAATGGGGGATGAGTGTGAAGTAGGTGTACCTGGATGAACGGTCTCGAACAGACTGTATGACCTCCGGAACGGACCTATATCAACCGCAGAACGTCAACAAACCCAATCAGCGCGAGAGTGAGAACGTACCTGTACCTGGACGATGAACGGTTGAAATAGAACCGCTCGATATAAGAATGGATGGTGGTAGACCGTAGGACGTAACATGCTCGTAAAGAGATTAACAATGTCGTAGGGAAGAATGGCTGAGCCTCGACTGTACGTCACTACCGACGGCTTTGAATGAACCGCACAACACCCAGGAGTACTAGTATGCAACCTGTGGAGACTTAAAGAGGGAGAACTAGCAAAACACCATAGAGAGGGTCAGCAAATCACTAACACGATGAGCACTAGGTGTCCCACCGTGATCGCCAAAAAATGGGCTGTTGGTATGTTTTTACTTTCTCTTCAATACTCTACCCAGACTCCAAAGTCCTTCCTATCCCTTCTACTAAATCGATATGAAAAATATAAATGGACAGTAGAAGGAGACAGAAGCAGGTAAACAAGTGTGATCGCCACCAAGGTGCCTAATGTGATTGACACACTGTACCTTGGAAAGAGAGGGAGACACTCGCCTTATGAGCAGCACTGCAGGGATGTGCGGCCTGAGAAGAACTGCCTTTCATGTTGAACGGCTGCACGACAAACCGCTCGTCAGTGCTGCAGAGGACGCGGGACGTAGAACTACTGGTAGATGAACGGCTCCGAGACAATCGCAGTTGGAAGAAGAACGGTCGAAGATCCACCGCACCTCCTCTTGAACGGACGTATGGGAACCGTGCAAGACCACCACGCCAGAAGTTGTAAGAGTCCAACCTCCACCCTTTTTGGCCGGCCAGAAACGATGGGCCTTGTGCTAGTGGGTTGCTGACCTGCGAAACAGAGTGCAGAACACGAAGAAAAGCCCAATATCAGAACTGTGAAGCGTAGCAAATGCTCAAACGGAAAGAAATAAACATAACTAAATAAAGTGGGGGATACCTGGGGAGTTTTAAACCCCTAGGGGCACCAAAAACGTGGGAGGGTGTGTGAATGATGCATTGGAATGACAAAATGTGGAAGAAACGTGGAGAAGATGATGCATGCAAACAAGAGAGAATGATGGACTAATGAACTGAAGACACCACTAATGAGATACTCCCTGAACCGGAGGCCTGTATGGACATAGAACGCCTCCCTCCCCGGTCGTAGGTCACTCTAGAATCCGGCAGAGCTTCACCGTGACCTCAAATCTCCCCCCCCCCCTTTCGAAGGTAGCCTCTAGGATCTATTTAAAGAGCCCAGAAAGCAAGCTCCGCAATTAGGGTTTTTAGGCATTTTCATGTCGAGATAATCAAAGGAATGGCGTAGATAATCGAATTATCTCACATCCAGAAGAAACGGTGCTCAAAATGGTTAAGCATTCGCGGAGGAAATGACGGGAGAAGTTAGGGATAAAACCACGGATAGATAGAGAATCTATTAATCTTTCAGGAATCGAGATGATGAACGGTCTCATGATAGACCACTCAACCTGATGAACGGCCATCTCTTAGGCCGTCTAACCCTGTCGGTGGAAATTCAAATAAATCATAAATATTATCCAACTATCCATCGAACTGACCGAAAGCCTCGCCGTTAGACTCTCATAGATGAACGGCTGATCATAGACCTTTCATCTACAAGAGCGGCCAATAGGCAACCGCTCATCCCTATCGGTGATAAATCAAAATGGATGAGATAAATAGATAATTATCTGAACAATCAATCAAACGCAGGACTCTGGGAGATAAACGGCTAAGTATGTACCGCACAATGGTCTTATGCGGCTACGTATAGGCCGTATATATGCTTGTCAGTGATAATTCAAAAAATTAGCTAAATATCCCATAAATATATGAACGGCCCTGTATCAACCGCACATATTCTTGAATGGCTGGAAGTTGACCGCACATGTACATGGGCGCTTGAAATTCATAGAAAAACTCAATCAACCAAAACCAAGGCCCGTTAAGCCCTGAATCAACTCGGACCTAGCCAGGGAGGGAGGTCACCCATAAAATAAGCCCAAAACGTGCCAGAAAATAGCCCAGTGAGTGATGGATAACTCGAGGCCTCAATAATGGGAGTAAGAGAAATGACTTCACTTATCGGCAAAAAATGGGTGTCAACACAAACGAAGCTAAAGAATCCGCCACAGTGTTCCCTTCTCTGTAAATGTGAGTGATGGTATCCAGCTGCGACATGATACCCTTTAGGCTAAATTTTGTGGTGACCCAAGATCCGGATACCGGGAAAGGAACTCGATACCATTCGAATCCTGGCCCGCCGCCCACGAGCCGGGGCTCAGAAGGGCTAAAAAGGAGTGTGGAGGTACAAGGAAATAGAAAATAAAGTAGGACAATTCAACAATTAACAGAAATAAATAAACAACTACAACAGAGTCCAGTTCAACAGAAGTACATTCTAAAGTAGTAAACCGTACCACATGCCGAGTAGACACTCGGCCCGACGAGCTGGCAACTAAGAATCTGCACGCAACGCCCTAGAACCCCAAGGAAGAACCGCCGCACCTAAAAAGCAGGGGTGAGCCTCCTGTCACTGACTCAGTAGGGGTCCCGCGGAACCCCAACTGAGAACAATGGCGGTGGCCGAAAAGAAAATAGCTATAACTACAGCAGGAACAGCGAACCAGTGGTCGGTAAAAACTCGGCACTATAGCTACTCCTACTGAACACGAAAAACACTCCCCGATCTCACAATCAGGGAACCACCAGACAACGAACCACCCTAGTCACGCCACTAGGAAAATGACCATGTTGTCGGGAACTCAAGGTTGTCTAGGGGAAAGCACTCGGTGATGCCCACCGGAACCCCTAGACCTCGGCATCGGGAAAACCCCCGGAACTCCACGCCAAATCACGTCTCGCAAATGTGAAGTGGAACTCGACTCACAAGGAAACTCACGTCATGTGACAGGAGTACCTGCCCACCAGAAGCAACGTCGGATGCGTCCACTGACGACTTAATCCGCAGCCTCAGGTGTCTCCCTACAACGCCCCAGGCGGAGACTGAGACACCGTACTGTAACCAGGAACACAAAATAAGGACTAACTGAGGTCGCGCTCATCAGTGCGTGCCCGATGCCCTCAACCAAGGGTGCACACACAGACCGTACGCCCTAGCTCCATCCTCTAGCTGGTTCTTCCCTCGAAGCCCGGACTCAGGCTGCGCATGGGGGCCCTACGGTAACCAGCCTAAAAATCGTCTCTCTCGGGTAAGCCGCTCCACCACTCCCTGGTGGGTCAGCACACGCGTGCCGTAAGATGGCTACGACCAGTGGGAGGTCACTAAACGTGAACAAGGAAAGCCACTCACGCACCCATCGTGAGTAATACGGAGTAACAGGTGGCACGACGCCACCAGACTCTGGACAGCCCACTAGACCTATTAAAGCCAACGGTCTTTGAGTCACAAGACTCGGGTCAAGACCATCGTACAGGGACAACTCCACGCCGTCAATCTGCCCTATGCTTAGGTCAGAAAATACGATAAGATGAATACCGAGGCAGCCTACAAGCCACCAAGACCATTCCCTTACAAAGGGAACTAAGAAACCTCCAGCCACAGGCTGGAAGACTGGACTCATAGTCCAAGGCCATACGCTTGGCCCACGCGGAAAACACTTTCCGGCGAAACCCACGCCATGCGGGGAAACCTCACCGCACTCATACTGACACACAATGACTCGTTCTAGCAAGAACACGGAAGCCCGAAACACATGGGGTCACCCAGACTGACCAAACCTATGGGCATGCTAAACGAGGTAACATAGTACCTCCAGACACACAAAAACACGGACACAGAACCCACGGGGGGTCTGGAACATCTACGAGGCTGAAGGTCAACCGTTGGGTCACAACCGGGTCAACCGAAGAGCAACACATACAAAACGGACACAAAGAATCGCCTAGCGGTCTACCCCAAGACCGCTAAGGAAAGGCTACCGGTCTACCCCTGGACCGCTGAGCACCCTAGAACTCTCGAACACCTAGCGGTCACTCCCGAACCGCCAAGGAAGGTGGCGGTCGTCCACTCGACCGCTAGGCATAGCCTAGCGGTCAGTCGCGAGACCGCTACCCAACCGACCTCAACTGACCAAAACATAGAAAAATGGTCATGGCTCGACCGCTAAACAGACCCTAGCGGTCGTCACCAGACCGCTAAGGAACCTGGCGGTCTATCGCGCGACTGCGATGCTCAAACCGACATAAGGGGGCCCTAGCAGTCTTCACGTGACCGCTAGGCGCCCTAGCGGCCACTGGAACGACCGCTAGCACATCCCGAGCATGAAAACGGTGGTAATTCCTAAAATGCCCATCCACGCCCTGATCATCACCCGATGATGGGGAAACAAAGGGCAATCCATCATCAAGCCTCCTAGCATGCATCTAAATCCCTAGATCGGCAAAAAACGCCGTAAAACGGGAGATCCATCGCTCACCCCAAAATCATGGTTCTTCCCAAAAATGCCCAAATAAACCCGCTCGGCTCACCATGGCCTACAAAACTCGCAGAAAATGAAGTACACGAGCTGGGGGTCCATCTCCCTACCTCCACCGAAGATTCGACATGCCGTGGACGCCGATCCACGAAGAAAACGCCGTTAAAGCTCCATCGGCTCGCGATCTCACGGACCGCCTCCACCATCGCGATCCTCGCTCCATCCTTGCTGCTCCACGCCCCAGGATCCTTGCCGCCTTGCCCATGTCCACCTCCGTCGGCCGTCGGAGAAGAGAGGGAGAGAGGAGAGAGCGTGAGAAGAGAGAGGGAGGGAAGAGAGAAATGAGAGATGAGGAGAGAGGGAAAAAGGAGGTTAATGTATATAGAAAAATCTAAAAATTCCAGAAATTCAAACAAATATAAAAAATTACCTCCACGATCCTCGGGAAGAGCACAACGTGTTGGCCATGTCCCGGAGTCGGAGAACGCCACGGTTTACCCTGCACAGTGTTCCGAAGGCTGATCAGAGAAAAATACGCGTAAAGCACAAAACACATTCCAGGACCCACAAAAATATCCAATAAAATATCCAAAATCTTCGGGGCATTAAAGCCCTCCCCCCTTAAAGAAATTTCATCTTCAAAATTCAGGACATGCTCCAAGCCACAGGGGAAGAACGCCTTAACCCACTGACAACGCTATCAGAGCCCCAACACAGAAAACCTCGATTCACACGAATGCACCAATCATGAGGGATACCGCTATACCTTAATCATGGACAATACCTCGCTCTGCACACACATCGGTCATTAGAGCAGGCATAACACAAAAGTGCAAGTCCTGGCACCACCTCAGCCAACACGAAAACCAACCACCGGTCAACGCCCATGCTTGGCGGACCAACCAAACGCCAGCTTCACAACCCGCTGACCTATCTCGCACCCTACACTAGGAACGACCAACACTGAGCTTCCACCAGCTCACACCTAGCGAGCCAAACGCCAACAACGGCATCAGACCAACTCTGTCAGAACTCAAATTTTGACAAAGCTCAGATCCCATCCGAAAAAACACATCACAGAAACGGACACCAAAGGCCTCGCTTGCACACGGCTCTCGCCATTCTCGATGTGTAACCACCAGCATCTTCTGTTTGTGAAAGACCATCCACTGGTCACCAGACATTCGTCAATGGGAAACCTCCACCGACCCAGCAACACGATCCAACTCACGACAGGCCATCCGCTGACTCACGTACAGACCAACACCACATCCAGACCTACCATCATGCCAACTCTACCCTCTCAGGAGAGCACGGCGAACCCAAATGACAAGGTCCTGGTGTCTTCAGTCTTCACCTCACTCGACTCAGACTTACAGGGGAACTATCCTATGCTGGTCGCAGACCAGGGATCACCATTCCAATGCCAACATCCCGTCAAGGACCCACCACGCACAAGCATCGACCACCGTCCTGTCTCATCAAAACCTATCTCACCTCAATCGCTCCAAATGGACGCCTGCCAATCCTGGTTCCACTCTTATCACAGAGCCACGGGACACAACCTCTTACAATCCACGGCATACTTCTCCAAAACCGACAAGTGCCGCCTGCTACCACAACAAGCAGATCGATAACGCTGCGACCAATGCACACGGGTCCCCAGACAATACACATCTTACCATGGTCGACCACTCGGTCAGCCTGACCAACCACTCACGGCCACCAACCGAGACCCATAATCTCTCAAAGATCACTTCTCCAAAACACGATCTCACCTGAGAACACAGCTTCCAACACACGAACAAGGTGCTCATGCGGCAACCTCGCCAGCATATTTCCCCAATTCAACACCTGCAAGTGCCATGAACCACAATATCTCAAGCAACGGCACAGCAATAACACGTCTCACACAACTGAAGAGAACGCATATCGAGGAACCAATCCTTCGCTGCTCTACACTTCCTCAGGAAATCCACCCGCAGCAACCAGCGCTACGATCCGCGCACTCTGATGCACATGCTCAGCCAACCACCATGACAACTTGGGATCCTCCATCCCGACAATCCTCTACAACTCTGCAGGCTCCGATCCTCAACACATTGGGAATCATAAACACCAACTGCAAATTCTCAAAAACAACGCCCAACCGGCACTCATCATTCCGGAACAGCGCCAACACACCCTTACGCAGCAGGGGACGGGCAACGCTTCTCACAGACAACCACCTTACCAACATAGAGGACGCGTCTCGCACGGACTTCATGGCACATAGAGGGCCAACCAATCCGAGCACACGATGCAAGACAATGAACCTTAGCCTAACGTGACATCTTCCAACCAAGGGAAAAACTCAATACACTTCCAACCAACGGAAGGAAAACTCCACGCTCGACCTGACCTTGAATCTTGCACATGCTGGGAATCACACCTTCTAGCACCAAGAAAACCTTCGCTTCTATCAGGTCAGCTCTTCCAACAACACTCGCCAAGTGTCTCGTCAGACCATGATCATAGCATCTCTTGATGCACCACTGCTGTAATTCCTCGAACTGCAACACACCACGCCAAGAGTCACAACACGAGCCATAATCGACAACCATCGACGCTCATCCTCGAGTCTCGAAACTCATCGCCGAACCTTCTCACCTCGAGCCAAATCCAGGGCGAACACCACTCATTCACACGCAGAAGCACAGGAGCAAGAACTTACTGGGACACCACAGCCTAATCTTGCCTCGAAATCCACATGAATAACTGGGACCGACACGTCATTTCTGACACCACAGAGTATTATAAGAACATTGGCTCGACAATCTATAGCTCAACAGAAAACCTTCCACTCACCCGAGCACAATTCTCGACCAGAGCACTCGCTCCGACACCACAAACCGCAACCATAAGACCTCAGGGGCTGGATAATCCTCAAGCTGGAGTAGTCAGACTCTATAACAGCTCCCTCAGAGCACGCTCACGGCCACTTAACGACGAACAGTCCTCACCAGCCACCTGACCTCGCTGCGGATTCCTCGAACGTAGCGCCACAGCAACGCACCTGCTGGCAACCTCTACCCACGCTGTACAACTGGGGCCACCACCCATTGGGAATAGATCTCTCTATCACGTCTCTTGGGCCCCACACCGGCACTCCAACGAGATAGCAACCACATTGACAGCGTCAACGCCATGCACTCAAGCTCTTACACGAGAAACCAAACGGAAAACAAACACAAAACCCTAAGCCAGCTGCCGACTGTACTAGACCTTACGGACTCTGATCACTGCAATATCTTGAATTCCCATGTACGCCCATAACCACACTCTGATACCAACTGTGGCGACCCAAGATCTGGATACTGGGAAAGGAACCCGATACCATTCGAATCCTGGCCCGCCGCCCACGAGCCGGGGCTTAGAAGGGCTAAAAAAGAGTGTGGAGGTACAAGGAAATAGGAAATAAAGCAAGACAATCCAACAATTAATAGAAATAAATAAATAAGTACAACAAAGTCCAGTCCAACAGAAGTACAGTCTAAAGTAGTAAAATGTACCACATGCCGAGTGGACACTCGGCTCGACGAGCTGGCAACTAAGAATCTGCACGCAACACCCTCGAACCCCGAGAAAGAACCGCCGCACCTGAAAAGTAGGGGTGAGCCTTCTGTCACTGGCTCAGTAGGGGTCCCGCGGAACCCCAACTGAGAACAACGGCGGTGGCGGAAAGGAAAATAGCTATAACTACAGCAGGAACAGCGAACTAATGGTCGGTAAAAACTCGGCACTACAGCTACTCCTACTGAACACGAAAAACACTCCCCGATCTCACAATCAGGGAACCACCAGACAACGAACCACCCTAGTCACGCCACTAGGAAAATGACCACGCTATCAGGAACTCAACGCTGTCTAGGGGAAAGCCCTCAGTGATGCCCACCGGAACCCCTAGACCTCGGCATCGGGAAAACCCCCGGAACTCCATGCCAAATCACGTCTCGCAAACGTGAAGTGGAACTCGACTCACAAGGAAACTCACGTCATGTGACAGGAGTACCTGCCCACCAGAAGCAACGTCGGATGCATCCACTGACGACTTAATCCGCAGCCTCAGGTGTCTCCCTACAACGCCCCAGGCGGAGACTGAGACACCGTACTGTAACCAGGAACACAAAATAAGGACTAACTGAGGTCGCGCTCATCAGTGCGTGCCCGATGCCCTCAACCAAGTCTGCACACACAGACCGTACGCCCTAGCTCCGTCCTCTAGCTGGTTCTTCCCTCGAAGCCCGGACTCAGGCTGCGCATGGGGGCCCTACGGTAACCAGCCTAAAAATCGTCTCTCTCGGGTAAGCCGCTCCACCACTCCCTGGTGGGTCAGCACACGCGTGCCGTAAGATGGCTACGACCAGTGGGAGGTCACTAAACGTGAACAAGGAAAGCCACTCACGCACCCATCGTGAGTAATACGGAGTAACAGGTGGCACGACGCCACCAGACTCTGGACAGCCCACTAGACCTATTAAAGCCAACGGTCTTTGAGTCACAAGACTCGGGTCAAGATCGTCGTACAGGGACAGCTCCATGTCGTCAATCTGCCCTATGCTTAGGTTAGAAACTACGGTAACACAAATAGCGAGGCAGCCCACAAGCCGCCAAGACCATTCCCTTATAAAGGGAACTAAGAAACCTCCAGCCCCAGGCTGGAAGATTGGACTCACAGTCCAAGGCCATACGCTTGGCCCACGCAGAAAACACTTTCCTGCGAAACCCACGCCTTGCAGGGAAACCTCACCGCACTCATACCGACACACAATGACTCGTTCTAGCGAGAACATGGAAGCCCAAAACACATGGGGTTACCCGGACCCACCAAACCTACGGGCATGCTAAACGAGGTAACACGGTACCTCCAGACACCCAGAAACATGGACACAGAACCCACGGGGTGTCCGGAACATCTACGAGGCCTAAGGTCAACCGTTGGGTCACAACTAGGTCGACTGAAGACCAACACATACAAAACGGACATGAAGAATCTCCTAGCAGTCTACCTCTGGACCGCCAGGAGGCCTAGCGATCTACCCCAGGACCGCTAAGGAAAGGCTAGCGGTCTACCCCTGGACTACTGAGCACACTAGAACTCTTGGACCTCTAGCGGTCACTCCCGGACCGCCAAGGAAGGTGGCGGTCTTCCACCCGACCGCTAGGGGTAGCCTAGCGGTCAGTCGCGGGACCGCTACCCAACCGACCTCGACTGACCAAAACGCAGTGAATAGGGACGATCTCGCACTGCTCCTGAGCGGGGAAGAGGATGACCACGTACCCTTGAAGTGTAAACTGCAAGAAGGGAAACGAGTCATAGGTGCCCAGGGATAGATCCCCGGGGAAGACCCTCCGATGCTTAAGTTAGCAAAGTAGTAGAGCTCTGGTGCAAAGGGAATAGTTAGGAGGAAGATGGGAGCACGAGATCCCTCTCCCCTAAAAGGTGAAGTGGTTCCTGCTCAGGATTTTTTGCTCTTGCCTTCATTACCTCCTCGTAGTAGGGCTTTTCTAGTTTAAATAGTGACCCGTTATGCGAATGATCCCTGTAAGCGAAGAAGTCTCAGGGAGGGGGGGTTACGTCCTTCATGCGGGCTCCTTATAGCACGTGGACTCTTGGTCTCCCCTATCCCCTTGAGCTTCCTGCCATTAAGGGACTCGCAACGGCCGTACCAATAAGCTTCCATCAGTGAGCCCGAGCGATAGGCACTTGCCCAGGAGTGGTCTCCCGAGCGATGAGTGCATGGTCGGGACATGGAATCAGGGGCTCTGGAGGAGCTTTCCCGATCGAACTGATGCTTGGACTTCCCAACCCGAAGGCCGCCTAGGAAGCACTTGTTCCGAGTGAGTTTTTGGGCTTATACTAAGTGGGCCCGGGGGCTGTCACTTCGAGGAGTTGGGCCTCGTTCGGTCAGATTTAGACCTCGTTTGGCCTCTCTGTACGGGCGATGAGATTTCCCCTCTCCACTTGTCCCCCTCCTACTCCCGAGCCAAGATACGGCTCGGACGAGTAGCATTTGGGCTGGACTTTTGTGGCTCTGGTTGGGTAGAGATCTCTCTTTCTGGTAGGGGCCACATGATGCGGCTCGCCTTGAAAACATGGCCGTTATGAGGAATAAGAGAAGGCCCCTCCCCGGGAGATCGGAACGCTGTGCCGCCCCCAGCTAGGGGTTATAAGCATTGCGTGTTTTTGTGTCCCTTTATCTCTGGGGTTTAGGGTTTTGCCTCTCTTTGTATTTATATTTGAGGGGGGCTCCTGTGTTGTGAGAGCAGTTCGGAAGAGCGGAGAATCGTTGCGGCCATCGGAGCTAGGGGAGCATCCTGAGGCGGCGATTCGTCAGCTCCGGAGTCCTCCGATTCAGAGCTTTCCCCTTCCTTCTTCTGGTTCTTCTCTTTGCTCCATGGCGGACTATCATCATGAGGCCGAGGGGCAGCAGAGAGATCAGGCCCCAAGGGTTTTCTTGGTTCATCGGAGCCTCTCCGTAGCGAGCTGAGGGAGGTTGATGTGAAGTGGCTGGAGAACCAGTATGGGCTACCTTGGCGGTTCCAGTTCCTGGCGCCTGAGACTCCTGAGTCCAGCCTGGCCACTCGTTCCGACCTCTTTTGTTCCTTCCTCTTGGCCTAGAAGTGTGGCTTTCGTCTGCCCCTCCATCCCTTCATTGCCGAGTTGCTTCGATTCTACCGGCTGGCTCCTGTCCAGCTGGTCTCCAACTCTTATACCTTCATCTTCTCCTTCATTTTCCTTTGTGGCCAGTGTGGGGTGCTCGCCTCGTTGGACCTCTTTCATTATATTTTGAGTTGAAGGAGAATCCTCATGCGGGGAAGGGCTTCTTCTTCATTCAGGCGAAGCGGGGGAGGAGTTGTGTGTCCCTTTCTGTGAAGGATTGCTCTCATAAGGGGTGGAAGACCCAATATTTCTGGGTGGGCACGTCGGCGGTCGGTGTGGTCTGGAATTTCTCGACGGCGCCCAATTTTCACCCGAATATCCCTCTGAAGCAAACCGTGGTCTCCCCGAAGGTTGAGAAGGAGGCTGCCATCCTTCAACAGAGTCGTTGAGAAATTGCTGATTTGGTGACCTCGTCCAACATCGAGGGGTACCTTTCTCGAGTGCTGTTGCCGACAGGTAAGGAGTTCAGGTGATGCGGGACGGACTGAGGAGGCGACGTTATATGAGACGGACACGACTCGACTAGCAATGACACGACTACTAGAGTGACCTCGGCTCGACACTAGGAGCTCCTATAGGCTACACGTCGCTAACAGAAGTGCAAACTCACTCGTCGTCCCATGCGAGGGAAAGCGTGGATCGTGCGCGGTTAAGGAACCGACAGAGTTCAAGGTAGTCTGACTCAACTTCCAGACTCGGATCGAGTCACGGGACGGGTCACTCTCGCACTCACAGCGGTGACATGGACGCACGGGCTAGGAACCTACACTCTCGGCAGCGGCAAAAGACCATATACTAAACTAGCAAGTGAATGTCGAGAAGTTGAGACCTTTACCTCCACGCACCCGGCGTGGCGAAGACAACCCCGGCCAATTCACAGACTCCCAGTTAAACAATATTCTAGCAGTACAATAATTTGACCCACTCCACGTAGGGAGATAAAAGGTCACATGTGGGGCCCGGGAATCACGCAAATCGGGTTGACGGGCAGCATCTTGATGTCTCCCGGCGGTGCCGAACTCCGCATTTTCGTGCTTTCCGAACGGCGGATTTTACGGGTCCGTGGGGCCCACGGACGGCGTTGTCCTCCGGATCTGCGGGGGTGGGACCCACTATGATGGGGACCCCTAGTGGCGGGCCTCCACAGACGGTGGTCGGCCGGAAATGCCGATCGGGGGTCGATTGGCCCCGATTCCCAATTGTTGAACTAGCTGCCCACGGATTTTGATTTCTATTTTTCGGCGCGCGCTCCGGCAAAAACGGCTGCTACGATCAATCCCGGCGTCGGATCGAGACGCACAAACTATCGTTGGAAAGCTCTCTCCAAATCCTTCAATCTAGGCTTAGAGGGAATGGCTAGATCTGGTCGGATATGGACTTTACTAAATTTACAAGTTCCTATTGTACAGTACCCGAAATCTCAGATCTGCAGGTGAGTTGTCTGAGAATGGCCGTTGACCGCGAGGTTGATGGCCTATTCAGCTCCTGAGCTCTTCACGAAAGTTGTAGGATTTTAAACAAGGAAAACGGGTATATTTGTGTTGGACTGATTGGAGGTGTCTATGATGTTTTATGATTTGTTTACTAGAGGGTGGTCGGATCTAGGAACAGGTGGATGGCACTGTAGCTAGCTCTGAGAATGAAATTTGAAAAATAGGTGGAGGGCTGATAAAAAATCAGGAAAATTCTTGGAAGGAGGGCTTGATGGGTAGAACTCCCATTAAAATTGGAAGTCCTAGAAAAAATCAAACGTTGAATCGAAGATGTGAAACTCAAGAAAAGTGAAAAATCAGATCTGAAACTGGAAGAACTAAACTTGGAACTTGAACGAAAATGGGAAATTATCAAATCGAAGATTCATGACCCACCATTTTTTTTAGAACGTGGGGTACACCTATGAAACATCCCCTCAAAATCCCAAGTCGATCTGAGCTCGTGGCTGATAGCAGAATTTCGTGGAAGTGGCAGTGGTTGGCTGAAAACAGAACTTTGACGAACTTGATGGCGGTGCGATGGAGGCTCGTGGCGGCGGCGATGATGACCGGAACCGATAGGGGAGGCGTCACACCTCAGAATGGCAACCGTCTCAGCTGCAAGGGGGAGAGGAAGGAGAGAGGAGGGGTGCGCCCAAGGGCTGCTCCAAGCAATTTCAGATTTCACAATGCATTATTTCCTACAAAATGGGAAATTACAAGTATTTATGTGTTACATCTCAAATCCATTGTCCACCGTTGGATCTAGGGGATGGGAATGGGTGGCCTGGATTGGGTGTGACACACACACAAAAAATACAATAAAAATATTAAGGGGGGGGGGGCGGCCTATTGACTAGAGAGGCAAGGGGGGGACATGGTAGTTAGCCACCTTGGACTTTGAAGTCCACTTGTCTCCCATGTGCCTTTTACCATTCAACCTTCTAGATGCCTCCATTTGACATGTTGACTGACCCCACATGGGGCCCTAGGGCTGAGGTGGTTCAATGGAAGGGGGTCTGGGGGGGCCCGGGGGTCCCACTTTGCAAATAAACCCCTCTTACAAGCAAAATTACAAACCGACTAAAATGAAATAAACACACATTACACACAAATAAAGTCTAACTAAATATGATAAATGCCGGGACTCAAAGGGGAGTCTCCAGGCTGTCTCCGAGCCAGATGGATGCTGAGGTGGCTCGAGTCGTGCTCCGCGTGCGGTACCGGTGGCTCGGCGTATCGCGCCGCTCAACTGCTCTGGTGTCCGCACCATCAGGGACTTGCTATCTTTCTTGTCAAGTAAGGGCCTTCCTTCTCTCAATTTGCTTTCCTTGGTTCAGACGCGAGGTGAACAGTTGAGGAGGAGGCACCACCAGCCGAGATGGAGGTCATTGACTTGGATGAGACACCGGCTCCAAGTGATCTTCAAGCTTCGGAGGGCTCGTCCCGCGCCCGGGATAAGAGCAAGCGGGTGGACCGGGATGATGCTTCCGAAAGCGAAGGGGTCAAGCGTAAGGATCCCGTGGCAGAGTTGTTGTGGTCTTCAATGCAGGCTCAGTCTACCGAGAAGAAGCGGGCGAGGAAGGCGGAGGTTGCCCGCCCGTCCGAAGAGGATTCCCTGTCGGCTCTCCCCTCTTCCGAGCAAGAGGGGGCCGGCGATGAAGGGGTCACGACCGATGTCAAGGCGCCGAGCGAAGCAGAGGGGCCACCAGATGAGAGGGCCCAGTCCGAGCCTATCCAGGCTGGAGGGTCGTAGGAGGAAGCGACTCAATCCCAGTCGACCGAGGCCGGGGAGGTATGCGGCGGGGCCGCTCATTCCGAGCCAACCGGTGGGGCCCCCGGGACGGGGTTGCCCGGGGGAGGTGCCCCAGTCCCGGCCGCTCCGCTGAGAGTTTCCCCTCCCTCGACCAGCACCTTCAGCATTCAGGCTTCTCTGTACCTGGCATGCCATTCTCTAGCTTCACGAGACTTGCGGGAAAAAGTCCGGAAGGGTCCCCCCTCCTCACTTTTTGAGCAACTTATGGAGGGTGGGCTGGTCTTTGCCCAGCTGGGAGCTGAAGCAGTTGATGCGTACGCTTGGGTGGAGTCGGAGCGAGAGACCCTTTTGTGGGCCGGCGGTGCGCTTGATCGAAAGGTCGAGCGTTTGACCCTCGATCTTGGGGACCTTCGACGGGAGATGGCTCTGCTCCGGGCGTTGGCGTAGTCGAGCCAAGAAGAGGCTTGGTCATAGGCAGAATAGCTGGCCCATGCCCGTCATATGGTCGATCAGAAGAATGAGCTCCTGGAGGTGGAGCGCAGAATCCAGGTCGAGCGCGACGATCAATGGAAGGCCGAGCGGAAGGTGTTCGAGGACCGAGTCCGGGCGGCCAAGGTGGCGCTGTCCGAGGCCGAGAGAAGGCTGTTCGAGTCTGAGCAGTGGATAGCTGAGCTCGAGAGGAAGGCGGAGCTGGCTGGGATAGAAGCGCTTGAGCAACATAGGTGCTCAGAGGCTTATCAAACAGCTCTTCAACATGCGGCCTTTCCTTACTACGAGTCGGGCTACCGTCGGGGGCTTCGGAAGGGCTTCTCCCAGGGCTTCGATCGGGCCGTCATAGAGGCTGAGGCCCAAGCGTCTAGGCTCATTTTTCCTTCCGGGCAGCGCTATGACTCAGACTGGGGTTCCACTGACTCTTCCCACTACACATCGAGCGAAGAGGAGAGTCGGGAGGCTTCGGTCTCATCCGAGCGACCGCCAACTCCAGCAGCCTCGGGAGGGTGCATGACCGAGACAGTTCCCACACAGGTGGGGTCAGTGTCTGGGTCGGCCATCGTCGAGAATACTGGGGGCAGATCGTCTGGTGCCGAGGAAGTCTTGTCTGCCGAACTTGAAGATGGGCCTGAGGCCTGATGTAATAGCTCTCTCTTTCTTTTTTCTTTCCCTTATGTAGCCGAGTAAGGCTTTTTTGGAAAATATAATAGCGGCAGTATTAAATGCTGAATTGACTGTTTCTTACCGCTTTTGGTGTGATTTGACTATCGGATTCGTAGTCGTTGGAGAAGGCACCGATTTTCCCTGCAGATATCGCGCGTGCCGATCTGTCAAATAACTGACATGGCGCTAGCACCTTTCCATTTTTCCATACCGCCCTTAATGACTTGCCGCTTCGCGCGTCCCACTTGGGGGATGTTGGGAAATGAAGTAACCATCCCAAGGAAAGCCCTTTTAGCGTGTTTTGTAAGGGGAGAGTCATTTAAGGCGATCAGCTCCCCCTTCGACCTATAAAAGGTCTGAGGGGCGTCTCCTTTCCCTTTCATCGATGAAGGCCATCCCTGGCGGTTTCTCTTTCTTTCCCTTCTGCGAAGCGTTGTGCTGTCGATCTTGGCGGGGCATGGAAGGCGCTTTAGAAGATGATGATGCAGATGGTGGTAGGAGGGAAGCTCCAGCTATTTCAGTCTGGAAGAGGGTTCGTCAGTCGAGGGTCACTTTGGGAGAGGGTTCGTCATGCCGGAGTATGTCGCCCTTCTGTCCCTGACCTACCGATGCTATTCTGAGGGGAGAATGAAGCTCATCGAGCTTCATTCTTTCACTGTCCACTCAGCCCCTCTTTCTGCCATCGATCCCGTTGCCTAGGGGGGAGCTCTCTCAAGCTTCCTCTCCATTTTGCTCGGGTCGACCTCTTCTTTTCTTTTTTGTTGTCCTTCCAATCCCTTTGGCACCTTCCCTCCAAGCTTTCTCAAACCAACGAGGCCGGCGATCCTTTGTCCAAGCTAGTTTCTGCACGAGGCGGAGTCAGTGGCTGGATGTAAGAGTGCTTACCGGGTTGGCCGAGCGTTTTGCTCGCGTTATAGTGCCAGAGGGTGTAATTGTTGTACCTGTATACTTTATTGGCTGCGGCCTACTTGATGTACATCAAAGTTTAATAAGAAGAGAAGAATGGCGTTTATTCTACTTTACTTACATGTATATACTTGCCAAATGATCAAAAGTAGAAATTGAGAAGATTTGTCGCATTCCATGTCCGAGGGACGGATGTTCCTTCCATGGTGGACAATCGGTATGCTCCTTTCCCGAGTGTCTTGACCACTCGGTAGGGGCCTTCCCACGTAGGGGCTAGCTTCTCCGCCGCCTCTAGTGGTCGAGATGCTTCGGCCTTTCTTAGGATGAAGTCTCCTCACTGGAAGTGTCTGTCTCGGACTCTGGAGTTGTAGTATCGAGTGATGCGCCGTTGGTATTCCGTTGCTCGGATACTTGCAATCTCTCGGATCTCATCTGCTAAGTCGAGGTTCTCTCGCAGTTTCTGCTCGTTTACCTCAGGTTTGAAGTGGACGATGTGAAGAGAGGGATTGCCGACTTCCAACGGAATCATAGTTTCCATGCCATATACCAACTGAAAAGGCATTTCACCGGTGGCCATCCTCGGAGTAGTTCGGTGCGACCATAGTACGCTCGGTAATTCCTCGAGCCAGCTTCCCTTGGCCTTGCCGAGACTGGTTTTGATGCCTTTTAAGATAGTCTTATTGGCATTCTCGACCAATCTGTTAGCTTGAGTGTGGGCTACCGAAGTGAAGTGATTACGAATGTTAAGGTCGGCACATCTATCTCTGAAGTAATGAGAATCAAATTGCCGACCATTATCGCTCACGATCACTCGGGAGACACTGTAGCGACAGATGATCGATTTCCATACAAAACTCCATACGACTGATTCGGTGATCCTGGTGGTGGCCTCGGCCTCGATCCACTTGGCGAAATAGTCGATGGCGACGATGACGAACTTCTTCTGAGCTTGAGCCGTGGGGAATGACCCCAAGATGTCGATCCCCCACTGAGCGAAAGGGTATGGCTCGGTAAGGGTGATGAGCTCCGCGGTAGGCTAATGGATCAGGTGGTCGAAGCGCTGACATCGGTCGCACTTCTGTACGTAGGTCGTCCAGTCACGTTGGAGAGTAGGCCACCAGTAACCCTGCCGAAGCAAGATCCTGGCAAGCGATCTTCCTCCTTGGTGCGCTCCGTAGATGCCTTCTTGTACTTCCTGAACCGCTCAGCTGGCTTCGTTGGCGCTGATGCACTTGAGGAGGGGGCCGGAGAAAGATCTACGGTACAAGGCATTGTCCAGCATGACAAAATGCCAAGCTTGGTACTTTAGCTTTCGAGCCTCCCGAGGGTCGGGGGGCTCTTTAGAATCCCGGAGCCAGTATATGTAGGGGGTCTGCCAGTCGCTCGAGGGTGTCGGGTCAATAGTCATAAGCTCGGACTCGATGCTCTGTCGCACGAGCTCTTCGAAGAAGACCGATCGCATACCTATGGGGTTGAGCGAGGAGGCCAGGTGAGAGAGGGCATCCGCTCGGGAGTTTTCCTCCCGAGCTATCCGGACTACCTCAAAGCTCTCGAAGAGTTGGGCCATCCTCTGGACCGCCTAGAGTTACTTGACCATTTATCCTTTCTGAGCTTCATAATCACCGTTGACCTGGCTAGCGACCAATTGGGAGTCGGTGTGGATCCTGACCCGCTCGACCCCTAGTCGTCGAGCCATCCTGGCCCCTGAGATAAGGGCTTCGTACTTGGAGGCGTTGTTGGACACCTGGAAGTTGAACTTCAGGGCGTACCGTAGCTCTGCTCCTTCGGGGGATTTGAGAAGGACACCGGCGCCGCTTCCGGCCGAATTGGAGGACCCATCGACGAACAGATCCCAGGTGGGCCCGAGCACTGGTGGAGGTGCTTCTTCAATCAAGAATGTTCTTTCGGCGATGAAGTCTGCGAGAGCCTATCCTTTGATGGCCGAGCGGGGGTGATACAAGATGTCATAGGCCCTGAGCATGATGGCACGTTTGGCGAGGCGTCCCGAGACTTCATGGTAAAAGAGAATCTTCTTCAGGGGTTCGCCAGTCAATACGATGATGGAGTGCCCATGAAAGTAAGGTCGGAGGCACTTGGCCGAGGTAACCAACGCTAGCATGAGTTTCTTGGTTGCGGGGTACCTCTTCTTAGCCTCATTAAGCACCTTGCTGGCATAGTAAATTGGTATCTCGATCCCTGCATCGTTCCTGACTAGGACTGAGCTCACTATGGAAGGGGTCGCTGAGAGATAGAGGTGTAGAGCTTCACCTTGGACGGGCTTGGACAGTACCGGGGGTGAGGCCAAGAATTCCTTGAGTTCAGCGAATGCCTTCTGACATTCCTCGTCCTAGGCAAACGTAGCAGATGCCATTTTGGGTCCCCTCAATAATTTGTAGAATGGTATGCATCGTTCGGCTGCCCAGGATAGGAAACGGTTGAACGAAGCAATGCGCCCCGTAAGGCATTGGACGTCCTTGATGCAGGTGGGCGGCCGCATGTTCAGGATGGCATGAACCTTGTCGGGGTTAGCCTCAATCCCACGCTGAGTTACCAGGAAGCTGAGGTGTTGGATATATGATGTTTTGATGATGTCTGACCATGACTCATTGATGAGTCCCATTTGCATTTGATGATGTCAACACTCTTACATTTCAGGTCATTGTAAGCAAAGAATAAGAAATCAAGAATGGCACAGAAATTGAGAAAATTGGATGCACAAAAATCAAGATAAGTGATATTACTTATGGGTGCAAATGCATAGAAATCAAGGCAAGAGGTCACACAAAAATCAAGGCAGATCTTACTTAGGATCATTGCTCCAAGAAATTGAAGAAACTGAAGAAGTTTCAAAATGTGCACCGACCTCACTAAGCTCAAATAGTGACTTGCACCGACCTTCATGTGCATTGGTATGAAAGCTGCACCTACCATGAATGCTCCAAGAATGAAAGCTGCACCGACCCTGCCCTTCATGCAAGAAAGTTGCACCGACCTTGTATGTGCACCGACCGTGACTGGGCAGAAACTAAGATGTGCACCGACCTTGTTCACAACTTGCACCGACCTCAGCTGCAAGCGGGTATGATGTGCACCGACCCCAGCTGCGAGCGGACAGGATCTGCACCGACCCTAGCTGCGAGTCAGGAAGACATGCACCGACTGTGAAGTGTGCTTGGAACAGTGATATGCACCGACCTTCTTGCTGAAGCTCAAAGTGTGCACGGACCCTACTCCTCATTATGCACAGACCTTCCTGAGGAAGTTCAAGATGTGCACCGACCTGCATGCGAGGATCCTTGAAGCAGGCACTGACCTTAAAGCTTGCACCGACTTCATCTGAAAGACCGACCTCTACTGAAGAGGCTCTTAATATGCACTGACCCTGCCTATTCTGATGTGCACCGACCCTGCCAAGGACCAAGCGCCGTATGTGCATTTACCAATGCCTGGTAGAACTATGAACTGCACCAACCTCCACTGAAGAAATCCAAAGTTGCACTGACCTTGCCAAAGGCCAAGGATCTTATCTGCACCGACCTCACTGTTCACGTCCAGAAGCTGCATCGACCGTATTGAATCAACAGAAGGTGTTTGATGAAATGTCTCAGTGAGCCAAACTACCTTCGTTTTAAGCAGTCCTTCTGTGATTTTGACTGGGTGATCCAGAGAGCAAAAATAGGAACCGTAAGTGTCTAAAAACACATCTTTTGAGGTCTGGAAAGGTCTCCTTGGTCAGTCAACCGTTTTGGTAATCATGGGTTGCTATATCAGTCCTTTTGGTCAGTGGAAAAGTAAGCTACCTTTTGTGGGAAAGGTCACCTTTCCTTGTACGTAACTTTTTGCCTCCACCCAATCAGCTACTCTGTCTCTGAGCTTGCACAGGACAAGAGGACGTCCTTGACTGTCATGCCAGCAGAAAAAGAAGATGCTACAAATCTTACTTGGGAAGCCCCTCTCATACTTTTTCCTATCTACCAAAATAAGAAATTGCAAGAAACTTCTTCTGCTACCTCCGTGGCCAATCAGAAGCTGCCAAGGTAAAAGGTCCCTGAAGACAAATAATAGGTTCTGAAAGGCCAATCACATACGCGCTGAAACCTCCTACTGGGAGGACTACCTGCGTCTATAAGAAGGACTCCATGCTTGAAGAAATGCTGCTGCTGCTATCGTGCTGTTGAAGTTAAAGATTAATCATGAGAGAGAAAGAGCAGAACGTGAGAAAGATCTTAGTAGGATCCTCATTCAGCCAGCCAGCCAGCCACTCACTCAGCCATCCAGCTCTGTCCTCTTTGCCTCGCAATCTTGCACTGTCATTCGAAGTGTCTCTCAAGCTGTGAAGAAAGAAAGAATTCAAGAGAGGAGTGTAGCCCCTCTCACGTCCAGACTGAGCCTAAAGAGAACCCAGATCGGACTTGTGTCCAGATCTGTTCCAAGGTGCTACAAGAGCAAAATCTGAAACAACCATCTGGTTATCCTTTTCTGATTGTGCATTTCCTTTGCTTCATCTTCATATCAGGAAAGTTGTTTTCTCACTGCACTTGCAGTACTATTTTCTTCTTGTGTTTTTTTTATCACATTCCATCAAGAACCGTCCCTACTGGTATGTGTGTAGGTGTGGAGGACCTCATCCTCGTGTGTGTGTGTGGAGGACCTCGTCCTCGTGTGTGTGTGTGTGTGGAAAACTGTCTCTACCGGTTTGTGTGTAGGAAGTGTGCTGCGTTTGCAGTGTGTGGTAAAGCTTCACCAGGTTTGGTGAAGGGTGGACGTAGGTTGCGGGTCTGCAATCGAACCACCTTAAAATCCACGTGTTATGGTTGTGTACTTTATGTGATTGTTCCATATCCCCTATCTCCATTCACAGGTTGGTGTGCTCACTTAATCATATGCAATCGGGGTTATTCTCTTTGCACACTTTGCTTCATCCTTATACCATTTGGGCCTCAGCGTTTTTGCCTGCACCCCGTTGGCTGCCTGTTGCACTCTTGCACACAGGCACCTAGCTGGTAGCATTGCCAAGGAAATCTATTTGGTCACACATTCAGCTAGTCATCTCACACTCAGTTAATGTGTGTTGAGATCCCTGTTGTCCAGTGCTATAAGATCACACTCAGTCCTTATACTGTGCTTTACCGTTTCCACTAGAGCCACTCCTACTCAATCTGCTGTGCTCTGTACTTAAGTACTTTATTTGTTCTATAGGAGTGGTTTATGCGCTTTGGTTTGAGAGATTTTTAAATAGGCCAAAGTTCGTGAAAGGATCTATTCAACCCCCCCTTCTAGATCCTATTGCACCACATGGGACCCAACACTAGGAACTTCTCGGATCTGACTCCGAAGGCACATTTGGCAGGGTTGAGCTTCATGTTGCACTTCAGGTTGCACTTCAGGAGGGTGTCGAAGGTCTCAGCTAAGTCGGCGAGGTGGTCTTTGGCCTTCGATGTTTTGACTAGCATATCATCAATATAGGCTTCGATGTTCCGACCGAGCTGTCCTTCAAAAATGTGGTTGATCAGTCTCTGATATGTCGCTCCCGCGTTCTTTAGCCTAAACGGCATTCGGGTGTAGCAGTGTACGCCGAAGTCGGTGATGAAGGCGGTCTTCTCGATGTCATCCAGGTCCATCCTGATCTGATGGTATCCGGAGTAGGTGTCCAGGAAGCTGAGCAGCTCATTGCCAGAGGTTGAGTCAACCAGTTGATCGATGCTCGGCAGCGGGTAGCAATCCTTCGGGGTAGCCTGGTTGATGTTGGTGAAGTCCACACACATTCGCCATTTCCTAGAAGCCTTTGGCACTAGGACGACGTTGGCGAGCCACGTAGGGTACAGGACCAGATGAAAGAGGCCAGTCTTCTGCCCCTTGATGACTTGCTCTTTGATGACCGCTTGCTTCTCCAGGGCGTGCTTTCTACTGCGTTGCTGGACTGGCTTCACCATTGGGTCGAGGTTGAGCTTGTGCATCACCACGTCTCCCGGGATCCCGGGGAGGTGCTCATCAGACCATGCAAAGACTCGGATATACCGGGCGAGGAAATCCTTATATTTTTCCTGTTCCTCAAGTGGTAGATCGGCTCCGATCTTTACTCCTAGAGTCGGGTCACCGTTAAGGAAGACCGTTAGCAACTCGCCACTAGGCTCAGATGTTGCAGGTCCCTCTTCGGCTCCCTTTACTCCTTCATTTTTCCCTTCTGGCCTAGTGGCTGCGACCGAGATTATATAGCACCGTCTAGCCAATGCCTGGTTACCTCGAACTTCCCCCACGCCATACTTGGTTGGGAACTTCATTTTTTGGTGAAAGGTAGAGGGCACCGCTCTCATTCGGCTGAGGATACCTCGTCCGAAGATGGCATTATATGCCGTCATCCCTTTAATCACGATAAAGTCTACCATAACCGTGACGGTTTTGGGCGGGGTGCCGATAGTAACTGCCAGGCTCAGGGCTCCCGCGGGATAAGTTGCCTGGCCGTTGAACCCACAGAGGGGGGTTCTAATCGGGCGGTGTTTAGATGGATTCTCTCCCATCTTAAGGAAACATTCATAGGATAATACATCAGGGGAACTACCATTGTCAACTAAGATCCTATCTACGTTACAATGATTTATTGCAGCCCAAACAACGAGAGCGTCGTCGTACAGGGTGGTTAACCCTTCTAGGTCCTGGTCAGAGAATACCAGGGCCTACAGTTCGCTCGCCTGCGGGGCCTTAGGGGGCTCAGCAGAGGCCCGGCTCACCCGCTCGGCGTGACGCTTTTTTCCTCGGCTGCTATCTCCGCCTGATGCTGCTCCACCCACGATGACGTTGCTGTGGACTCCGTGGGGGGCATTGTCGATCTCTTTAGGGGAACCTCGGTCTTCCTCTTGCCCGGACACGTATCGGGATCGGTGTCCCTAGCGGACGAGGCGCTCGATCTCATCTTGAAGTTGATGGCAATCGCTGGTGTGATGCCCGTGATTGCTGTGGAACAGGCAATGCTTGTGGCGATTACGATGCTTGGCTTTCATAGGCTCGGGTTGGTTGAGGAGGCCCGAGCCTTTGATGTCTTCATAGATTTCGTAGACGGGGGAGGTAAGGGGGGTATACCGCTCGTACTTCCGGGACGGCTCTTTTTGGTCTCCGTCCTAGTTCCGCCTTTTTCCTTGGCCCGTCCCTTGGTCGGACGGTCGCTTCTTGTCCCCCTCCCAACCTGAGCATGTCGTGCCTCGGCAGGCGCTGAGGACTTCTTCGCACTCTGCATGGCGCAAGGCCAGGGTCACTAGCTCTACAAGGGAGGTGGGAGGATGAAGCACTAGCTCGCGCCGCAGGTTCTCGTCGCGGGTACCCCCGGTCAATGCAGTGATGGCAGAGGCCACATCCAGGCGGGGGATGTGCAAAGCTTCCGATTTGAATCGGTTGATATAAGCCTGCAACTTCTCCCCCTGTTCCTACTTGAGAGCCAATAATCCCGCCACTGACCGAGGTGGACCGTTGCCGGTGAAGCTTTCCTTGAACACTCGCCCGAATTGCTTGAAGTCATGGATGCTGTCGGGTGCGAGGGCCCTGAACCAAGCCTGAGCGCCCTGAACCAGAGTGGTCACAAACGCTCGGCACTTGATTACATCGGACGCCCCATGCAAGGTCATTAGGGCGTCAAAGCTATCGTAGTGGTCGGCCGGGTCTCCCTGGCCGTCGTACGACTTGAAGGTCGGGAGTGAGGTCCTGGTGGATATCTCTACCTTCAAAATATAGTGGGAGAATGGGGATCGATCCTCGTCCTCCAAAGGTGAGGTCTTCTGCAAGGCGCGGAGGGCGCGCTCTTGCTCCGCGAAATGCCTCTCAAAGTCTCGCAGCCGGAGAGACAGCTCCAGTTGTCGTTGGCCCGAGGGGTTGGGGGGGCGCACTTGCATGCTATCCCAAGGCCCCTCGAGGGCCCTAGCTTTCGAAAATGGTCGACGTGCTCCGGTCTTCTCCCTCCTCGGGGTTGAGGAGGCTTCCTGCTCCAGGGGAGGGGCATGCCATGGTCCTCTTGACAGGTTGCGGATGAGCCGCCGCCCCCGGAGGGTGAAACGGCCTCCAGCGGTTTGCTGGGAGGCATCTCCACGTGGGGGGCTCTTCCAGGGGAGCTGTGACTTCTCCTCCCTAGACGCCTGGGCCCTCATGAGATCCACGAGGACATCCAGTTTTGCGTTGAGGTTTGGAGGGCGCCGGTGCTCCCGCCGGGAAACTGTTCCCCCGCCACCGATGGAGGTATCTCGTTGGCGTGGTTGCCTGACGGGTAATTCTCCGTGGGGAGGGAAGGTGCGCCCTCTTCCGTCACCAGGGCTTTCCCCAGGTCGTCGGCAGTCCTCCTACCAGAACTTCTTCGCACCATGATGGCTCTTTGTTCGTTTCCCACAGACGGTGCCAGATGAAGAGGGGCGATCTCGCACTGCTCCTGAGCGGGGAAGAGGATGACCACGTACCCTTGAAGTGTGAACTGCAAGAAGGGAAACGAGTCCGAGGTGCCCAAGGATAGATCCCCGGGGAAGCCCCTCGATGCTTAAGTCAGCAAAGTAGTAGAGCTCTAGTGCAAAGGGAATAGTTAGGAGGAAGATAGGAACGCGAGATCCCTCTCCACCAAAAGGTGAAGTGGTTTCTACTCAGGGTTTTTGGCTCTTGCCTTCCTTACCTCCTCGTAGTAGGGCTTTTCCAGTTTAAATAGTGGCCCGTTATGCGAATGATCCCTGTAAGCGGTGGAGTCTCAAGGGGGGTTACGTCCTTTATGCGGGCTCCTTATAGCACATGGACTCTTGGTCTCCCCTATCCCTTTGAGCTTCTTGCCATTAAGGGACTCGCAACGGCTGTACCAATAAGCTTCCATCAGTGAGCCCGAGCGATAGGCACTTGCCTAGGAGTGGTCTCCCGAGCGATGAGTGCATGGTCGGGATAGGGAATAAGGGGCTCTGGGGGAGCTTTCCCGATCGAATTGATGCTCGGACTTCCCAACCCGAAGACCACCTAGGAAGCGCTTGTTCTGAGTGAGTTTTTGGGCTTATACTAAGTGGGACCGGGGGCTGTCACTTCGAGGAGTTGGGCCTCGTTCGGTCAGATTTAGACCTCATTTGGCCTCTCCGTACGGGCGATGAGATTTCTCCTCTCCACACAAAAAACGGTCATGACCTGATCGCTAAACATACCCTAGCGGTCGTCACCTGACTGCTAAGGAACCTGGCGGTCTATCGCGCAACTGTGACACTCAAACCGACATAAGGGGGCCCTAGCGGTCCCCGCATGACCGCTAGGCATCCTAGCGGTCACTGGAACAACCGCTAGCACGTCCTGAGCACGAAAACGGCGGGATATCCCAAAAATACCCATCCACGCCCCGATCATCACCCGATGATGGGGAAACAAAGGAGAATCCATCCCCAAGCCTCCTAGCATGCATCTAAACCCCTGGATCGGCCAAAAACATCGTAAAATGGAAGATCCATCGCTCACCCCAAAATCATGGTTTTTCCCCAAAATGCCCAAATAAACTCGCTCGGCTCACCACGGCCTACAAAACTCGTGGAAAATGAAGTACATGAGCTGGGGGTCCATCTCCCTACCTCCACCGAAGATTCGACGTGCCACGGACGCCGATCCACGAAGAAAACACCGTTAAATCTCCGTCGGCTCGCGATCCCACGAACCGCCTCCAGCATCGCGATCCTCGCTCCATCCTCACCGCTCCATGCCCCATGATCCTTGTCGCCTCGCCCCTGTCCACCTCCGTCAGCCATCGGAGAAGAGAGGGAGAGAGGAGAGAGCATGAGAAGATAGAGGGAGGGAAGAGAGAAATGAGAGATGGGGCGAGAGCTAGAAAGGAGGTTAATATATATAGAAAAACCCAAAAATTCCAAAATGTCAAAAAAATAGGAAAAATTATCTCCACGATCCTCGGGAAGAGCACAACGCGTTGGCCACATCTCGGAGTCATAGAACGCCATGGTTCACCCTGCACAGTATTCCGAAGGCTGATCAGGGAAAAACACGCGTAAAGCACAAAACACATTCCGGGACCCACAAAAATATCCAAAAAAATATCCGAAAAATTCTAGGCATTACAAATTTCAACCAATTTATAAAACACTGGAAAATTCATAATCATGTAAAAGACCAAAATCAAAGATAATTTGTCTTCTTGGTCAAACCCTAAATAAAATCTCAACTAAGTCAAATTAAGGAAATTAGGGCTGAAATCTGAGTTTTGTTAATCGGACCTTAAATCACCAAATTTGAACCCAATTCTCGATCTTTTGAGCACAAACCAGGCCCATTCGAATGGCCTTGATGAGTAGCCCATTTGCCCTCTCGTGCCCCCCGCTATCCCTAACCCTGGAATTCAAATTTTTAGCGAAAGTGCGGCACTGACTTGGTCAAGCGCGAATACTGCGCATGTCAAGTTCATAAGACTCTCCCTGACCTTATCATCGCCTCCAGATGCAATTGGCTCTTTAAAACTAACCCTCGTCCAACCTAGAAGCCCTTGTTGCTGCGGCGGTCGGCGAGGAGTGCGTCCGAGGGAGGAATCGTCGAGGTTGTGGAGCGCGGAGTTCGTGCGGTTCTAGCGTCCAGCATTCCCTTTGCCCTTCAATTAAGGTAGGTAATAGTGGACCAAACCTTGATAAAAATATATCCTTAGAAGTATCTTTAAGTCCTTTATCTTTTGATATTAAAAGCCTTAAATGTTATACTATATAGCATGTGTATTCCTTGTTTTAGTCAGAGTGTGTCGGAGTTAGGGCACCGATCGTATTACCATCTATAAATCGATTAAATGTTAGGTTCTAGCAGGCCCAAATTCTAATCAATCTGTGCTATCTTATGCGAAATTTTGTCCTCTTTATGTTGATACTATTTTACCCAATTTTGTTTCACTATACCGCGTGAATTTGTGGTTACAACCGAGGTCTATCGGAGATCGCGAGAGACTGAAGCAGCGACCTTTATGCGGTCGTACAGGAACCGCTTCTGATCTAGGCAGCCCCGCGATAGACCGCTTTTGCCTTTTGAAAACTTGAAGTTCATCGCATGCTAGCAGCCCCTCGATAGACCGCAAAGGTCCTGTGTGCGGCTAGTCCTTGACCGCCATAGAACCCTAGTGGCTGCACGAAAGACCACCTTACCTTATGGCACATTTAAATGATTATTTTATTAATTGTGAATTCTTTGTACTTGACAGCATGTGTAGGGCAGAAATGCACTTAATAAATGGATCATATGCAATGTCTAAAACGTTTAAATTCACTGTAATCATCCACAATTATATCTTGTTCCTCTTGATTCTCATCATATAATTCAATTGGGAAATTTTTACTCCAATGTTGAATTGATAATGTGATAACTTCTAAGATTGTTCTTACAATCACGCCACTCCGGTGGTACTGGCTGACCGATACCTCATGTTTTTCGATGTTTTATTTAGCCATCAATCTTGTAATTGTTGGAACTCTCCGCCGGATACTCCTTCCGTCAGACTAGGACCTCCATTACGAGACCACCATAAGCCCCTACGAGCATGGGATTCCCACAAGGACGCCGGGCGGGTTGTACCCCCAACCTATCGACTTGATCGAATTGTGTGTTTCCACAGCCCGAAATTGGGACTATCCTGTTAATTGCAGCCCTTCTGGGACCTCTACCGTCAGGTTGCGGCCCAGGCATGACCGCCTGACCCTTGAAGCGGCTCCTTTGTGACCGCCTCTAACTAGCTAAGAGCCAGGTTCTGCTGGTCGATTTTCCTTGAATTCCATCGACCTAGCCTTGTTTGAGTCAACCTATAGCCTCTAACTCGACCTGAGAAGTGTGGGCTGGATCCTAATTCAGTTCCACCCTGTCTCGGGCGGGCTGGAAGCCCATTAAGCCGATTGCATTAGTCTTGCTGGGCCAAACTAGTTGTGGTTGTCTCTGGACCATTTTATCCATTAAATGGGCCTCTGAGGACCGTTTATGTGGTAGGGCGGCCCAGTAGGCACCGTTTCTGTAACACCCTCAAATATAGCTAAGTTGTACTCTATATCACAGAGGCACCTTTTGAAGTATCGGCTCAGTTCATAAAAATAACTCCGAAGTTAAGCGTGCTTAATGGGGAGTGGTACTGGGATGGGTGACCTCCCGGGAAGTCCCCCATTCTGGAGCCAATCAATGTTAGAAAGGGACAAAATCGTGAGGCCGGTAGGCCAAAGCGGACAATATCTCGACGGTATAGAGTACGGGGCGTGACATAATGATATCAGAGCTATAACCTAGCCGGAAGTGTGGGAACTAAGTGCCATGTAGGGAAAAGTACTACGCTATGGGAGCCACCTCTTGAACTCGCAATGGGACAAAGTGGTACATAGTGGGAGCCACTACTTGAGCATGTAGGGGCCACCTCTAGAGTTCTACCTGCCTGGGGATTTGATTGCGTGCTATATGTGCCAGCGACGAGGACGTCGCCTATATAAAAGGGGTAGATTGTAACACCCTCAAAAATAGCTAAGTTGTACTCTATATCACCGAGACGCCTTTTAAAGTATCGGCTCAATTCTTGAAAAGAACTCCGAAGTCAAGCGTGCTTATTGGGGAGTAGTACTGGGATGGGTGACCTCCCGAGAAGTCCCCCATTCTGGAGCCGATCACTGTTAGAAAGGGACAAAATCGTGAGGTCGATAGGCCAAAGCGGACAATACTTCGACGGTATAGAGTACGGGGCGTGATAGAAGGAACTCAATTTGAGGCAAAGGTGGTGGGTCGAGCTATTGAAGGACTATGACTTCGCCTTACAATACCATTCGGGCAAGGCGAATGTGGTGGCGGATGCTCTCAGCCGAAAGTTGATGGCACTGAGTTTGCATTGAGAGTGGGATATGATGGAGGGAGTGATCGAATCACAACCCGAGAAAAGGAAGCAGTTCGGTCTCCTAGCTGGGTTATCGGCAAGACCTGCATACTTAGATAGAATTACTGAGGCACAAAGGCAGGAAATGGCATTGCAGAGACAACTGAACAATGAGAACTTCCAAATGGGAATTGATGGATTGATTGCATTCCGAGGAAGGATTTGGGTACCGGACGATGTGGAGATGAAAAAGGACTTGATGCGAGAGGCTCATAGGTCAAAATTTTCCATCCATCCTGGACAATACCTCGACGGTATAGAGTACGGGGCGTGACAGAAGGAACTCAATTTGAGGCAAAGGAGGTGGGTCGAGCTATTGAAGGACTATGACTTCGCCTTACAATACCATCCGGGCAAGGTGAATGTGGTGGCGGATGCTCTCAGCCGAAAGTTGATGGCGTTGAGTTTGCATTGAGAGTGGGATATGATGGAGGGAGTGATCGAATCACGACCCGAGAAAAGGAAGCAGTTCGGTCTCCTTGCTGGGTTATCGGCAAGACCTGCATACTTAGATAGAATTGCTAAGGCACAAAGGCAGACATGGCATTGCAGAGACAACTGAACAATGAGGACTTCCAAATGGGAATTGATGGATTGATTGCATTCCGAGGAAGGATTTGGGTACCGGACGATGTGGAGATGAAAAAGGACTTGATGCGAGAGGCTCATGGGTCAAAATTTTCCATCCATCCTGGAAGCACCAAAATGTTCCAAGATATGAAAAGGGTGTATTGGTGGCTGGGAATGAAGCGAGACATTGCAGAGTTCGTATCCAAATGCCTCACTTGTCAGCAGGTAGAAATTGAGCACCAAAGACCTGGCGGTCCTCTCCAAACCATTGAAATAGCCCAGTGGAAATGAGAACAAATCACCATGGACTTTGTGTCTGGCCTACCCATGACCAGGAGAAGTCATGACACAATTTGGGTAATTGTGGACAGGTTCACAAAGACTGCACACTTCCTGTATGTCAACAAGCAAACTCCAATCGAATCCTTAGCGAAATTATTCATCGTCGAGATTATTCGGATGCATGGGGCACCCTTATCCATCATTTCTGATCGGGACCCTCGATTCACCGCGAGGTTCTGGAAAAGTTTGCAGCATGCTATGGGGACAAAGTTGCGGCTCAGCTCGGCCTTTCATCCTCAACCGATGGGCAATCCGAGCGTACCATCCAAACTCTAGAAGATATGCTGAGGGCGTGCAGTATTGAATGGAGAAGAAACTGGGACGATCACTTACCCCTGATAGAGTTTGCATACAACAATAGTTATCACTCTGTCATCGGAATGTCGCCTTATGAGGCACTCTATGGACGGCCATGTAGGTCACCGGTATGCTGGTATGAAGTTGGCGAGAAGCAGATATTCGGGCCACAATTGGTGCAAGACTGCTCAGAGAAGATATCCATGATCCAACAACGACTCCTCACAGCCCAGAGTCAACAATCCCCGAACCGACTTAACTAGTCAAACCAACAAAAGCGGTCTACCAAGAACCGTTTCACAAAGCTTAGCGGTCGTCCTAAGGCCGCCAAGGACACCCAGGCAGTCGAAGCTAGACCGCTAGCCCAAACCGACATAAAATCATAAGTGGCGGTCTCACATGGGCTGCCCAACTTCATGAAATGGTCAGTCGTTGGGCCATTACCCAACGAACCGACTTAGCTAGAAGAACACGAAGAATAGCGGTCACCCACGGGCCGTTAATCGAAATGTAGCGGTCCTACTTGGGCCACTGCACAGAGCTTAGCGTGTTGTGACTCCTCTGTGTTGATGGTGTTGACATATTGTTTTCACTCATTGGCAACACCTTGTTTTGAGTGATTTGGCAACTATTGATGTTTTGATGTATTTATGTTATCAGATTGTCTGTGATTGATGAATGTGTGTTATCAATTTGCCTGAGTGTTCTTTGCAGTTCACATGTCTATACACTGCATTGTTTGGCAAGTCTATACATCGGCCCTTGGTGGAAAGTCTGTACAGCCGTCTGTCTCATCTTCCGTCTTAGTTGAACATTGCAAAGTCTATACATCCGTTACATGCATCATTCTTCATGTCCATACATTGCACTGTAGCTGGAGCTGTGCAAGTCTGTACATCGTTGCATTGGCCAAGTATATACAATGCCATTTGTTCATGCATGTTAGCAAGACTGTCTAAGTCTATACATTGGTTCATTTATCAAGTCTGCACATCCCTTACAGCAAGTATATACATTCGTTGTGCATAGTCTTGAGCATATAGGAAGTATGTACACCGAGTATGTCTGTACATCGTGCAACTATTGATTCGAAGTCTGTACAGCATATGTTCTTCAAAGTCTTCACATTGCATCGTGTGCTTCATCATTCAAGTCTGTACAGGGTCTGCTTGGAATGCATTGGTCATCAAGTCTACACACTCTATGTGTCTGCATCGCATTCAACAAGTCTATACACTCTTGTGTCTGCATTGCATTCACGCTAAGTCCATGCACTGCATTTGGGCACTATTCTTCGCAGCAAGTATGTACATTGTTCAGAACGCCAAGTCCATACAGCCATTGTGCATACTTCATCTTGTGCATCACTGCACACACGGCAAAGTCTATACATTGTCTTCGCATTATCAAGTCTACACATTGCTTGATGCATCGAACGAAGTCTATACAATGTGTCGACATTAAACTGATAATTCTCTATCTGACAGGCTCTGTTCGTGAAGCTTAATGAAGGGGCACGTGATCCGAGGTTGGAAGGGCTGACATGATGACACGTGGCCAAAACACTTGGGCGGGAAATGTGGAAGACACGCACCCAGTGCTGCTCCTGCTGTGACTGCTTATAAAAGGAAACCTTCATCCACAGATAAAGACTGATCGAAGCAGAAGGTGAGAAGCAGAAGAGCAGAAGCAGAGAGAAAGAATAGAGAGCTGTTCGATCCAGAGAAAAGAGAAGAAGAAGAAAAGAAAGAGAGAAAAAGTGGAAGAGAAAAAGTGAGAGATAGAGAGCTCGAGCAGAGTGTGAAGAGAAAAAGAAGAGAGAGAGAGAGAAGGAGTTCATTCCTCAGATCTTTGGTTCAAAACCAGATCTGAGGTTGCTCACTTGGTTGAGCTATATTCCCTGCAGGGATACATTTCCTTTTGTCTTTTGTTTTATTTTTTTTGAAACTCTTGTGTTCAAGCTGTGTGGCAGCACTTGCAGTGGTGGATTCCACTGGACGGCTAAGCTGTATTGCCCAGCGGGTTTTGCAGAGGATGGAAGCAAGTCTATACATTTGACGGCATCCAGCAAGCCTATACACTGAGGATGCATGTTAGCTTTCAATGTCTATACATTGCTCATTTGTTCATTCAGCATTGTCAAGTGTGTACATTGCATCACGTTTCATCAAGTCTACACATTGGCACTGTAGCATGCATTCATGAAGTCCATACATTGGTCTTCATATTCATGAAGTGTATTGATGAAATAGCTCTGATACCAATTGTTGGGACGCTAAAGGGTGATCTAGAGGGGGGTGAATAGATCAATCACCCATTAAAAATTTACTGTAGCAGAATCAAATGTGGAATGAAAACTTCTACTGAACAGATAGTGGGCACAATGCGAAAATCACCCAGAACAGATGAAGAACCGTCCTAAGCAAACATCTACTGCGCAAAGACAGAAATATAGAATCTAAAGGTTTTTAGGTGGTTCGGTCCTCCAGACCTACATCCACCCCACACTCAACCTGAGTGTGGCTTACTGCTGACTCACAGCTTGAACCGCTGGGCCTCACAGCTTGCCTACAACCCGCTGAGCCTCACAGCTTGCTGTCCGAGGTACTCACCTTGCCTACTGAGCCTCACAGCTTGCTGTCCAGAGGAATCCTCCTCTGCAAAACCCGCTGGGCAATACATCTTAGCCGTCCAGTGGAATCCACCACTGCAAGTGCTGCCACACAGCTTGAACACAAGATTTTCAAAAGAAAAATAAAACTCTTATGGTCAGAATGAATGAAATCAATGAGGAGGTTTCACAGTCTTCTTCTGCTAAATCAAATTGTAAAATGTGCTCAGCATTAAGAGAACGTAATGAAGATCTCTTTAGTGAGAATGAATGGTTAAACAAACAAACTGCCTCACTTAAAGAAGATCACAAAAATCTGCTTGCTGAGAAAATTAAAGCAGAAGAAAGAGAAGAGGAACTGATTGAAAAATTGGAGCAAATGTCTGGAAGAGAAAGATGTGCTGGAAATGAAATTGATGCTAAAAATCTTGAGGAAGAAAACAATGAACCGAAGGATGAAATTGAAAAACTAAAGTTGTTAAACACTGGCTTGTCCGAAAGACTTCTCACCATAGAAAAAGGAAAAGCTATCCATGATGAAGAATCACAAACTTTGATCAATCTGGAACAAGAAGTTGAGAAGTATAAAATTGTAAATAAAGTCTTAAGTGAATGTGTAAATTGTAGTGAACAGGAGATAGCCAGTTATGAGCTTCATATAGCATCCTTGGAAAATAAAATTCATGACTTGGAAAACTCAGCATCCAAGTTTGCAAAAACTGAAAGAAAAATAAAAACTGTTGTGAAAAGTGAGGATAAGAATTCAAAGGGGGGAACAAATTGCACTTCTGATGTTAAGAAAATCACTAAAAGCCAGCTATACAACACCTTTGTGTAAGGTTCAGATGTAGCTAGTACTTCAAAGCAATCCCCAAAATAAAATGAAAATCTGAAATCATCTTCATCTGTATTTTAGTTCAAAGCCCAGAAAAATGAAAAGCAAACAAAAATTGTGAAAGGCGGCAATAAATTGAAAAAGAATGGTCAATTGAATAAATTCAAAATTGTCCCTGCATGTGATGTGAATTCTGCTAGCAGTGTGGAGTCCGATAGACTGACACATGTCACTCACAATTCATCCACTCACTCACATGCATCAGAGAAGAAAGTATCATGCTATTATTGTGGCAAGAAAGGGCATATCATGGATGATTGCAGAATACTGAAAGAAGATGAGCATGCTAGTAAAACAGTGCATTCAAGGAAATCTTTTGATAGAAACCATGCCACTAAGAAATCTAATGCATCCTGTTATTATTGTGGTAGGCATGGTCATTTAATGAATGCATGTTTCAAACTGAAAGAAGACAACAATGTGAATTCTAGATCTTTTACACATGCTCATGACCTACATAGACACAGATCTACTTTAGGCCAGCATATTATCTGTTTCACTTGCAACAAGCCTGGGCATAAGGCAAATGAATGCTGGTCAGGAAATCACAGGGGAAAAAATGAATCAAACAGGAAGCATCTTAGATGCTTTGAATGTGGTAAGTATGGGCATGCAGTCAAGGACTGCTGGTTTGCTCAGGGAAATCATTTTAATTCTAAATTTGTAAGATTCCCTGCAAACAAAAATTTCTTGGGTAGAAATAAAGTTGGTTTTAAAGAAAAGACTCTTGTTTGTTATGAATGTGGAAAACCTGGCCACCGAGCTTCTGAATGCTGGTGGGCAGGTAATGGTAAATCAAAAATTCATGCTTACAACAGAAAAATTCATGCTCAGTTTCATAGGTCTCATGTTGCTGTAGATATGCATCATAGGACCAGAAAATCTGTTGGTTCATGTCATTATTATGGAAATTTTGGACATTCTATGTCTGATTACTCTCTAATGAAATTTGATGACAATATTGCTAAGAAATTATTTAGAACACCTAATAGGGGTAATTCAGGACCCAAGACTTCTTGGGTTCCTGCAGGATCAACTTGATTTTATCTTGAAGGTGTGTCTTGGAAGCTGAAGAATAAAATGGGTTAACCAAGGCACTCAAGAATGAAAACCCCATGACTACACATCAGGTCAGTTCTGAACTTTGTTTAAATTTCTTCATCTGATATTGTTGATTTGTCTGCTTGACTTCTGATGTCTTCTTCTTGTCTAGCTGATCAGTCTGCACTCCAGACTCTGCTACTGAATTTAATTCTGAACATATTTGATGCTCTTCTCACACTGCTGTTTGCTCTGAATAAATGAGATGCTAGATGCACTGCACAATCATGTTTGCAGTCGATGCATTATAGAGACTTTGTGTCAATGCATTGCGTGCTTGTTGTTAAATGCATATATTGCACTGAGTTTGTATGGGTCATATAGTGCATATAGTCAATGCATGTGTTTAATGTCTGCATACATCATTTGCATGACTATTTGTGAAATCTGCTCTGCACTGCATATATTATTTGCATAACCCTAGTATATCAAATAGTAAGTTACTAAAAGGCAGGGAAATCTGTCTGGAAGTTCTTACTATGTGTGAGATGGTCCTTGTGACCAGGTTCTTCACCAAGTACCAAGGGTCAAGTCTTCATGTAGAGCAGTGAAATGCATATCATAAATTGGAATAAAATAAAATCTGAAAAGAAATGATTCGTTGCATATCATGCATTTTGTCAGGGGGAGCTTGTTTGATGTTGCTTGGTCATCATGCTCTCCTTATCAGAATTGTTGCATATTGCACACATGAAGAGAAGTGCCCATATAAATGTTTGAAAAACCTAAAAAGGCATTTCATTGCATTTAGACAGGGGGAGCTTTTAAAATTGGTGTTTTGTTTGTCACACTTTGAACACCTCTTGTCTAGTATTTGATCAACTCTCTTCATGATACTATCTATCAGCTGATCTGTCTGAATTCCAGACTCAGCTATTGTGTGTTGATGTTCACACTTCTGATCTCTCTCTTGCTGATTGACTCTTCCACCAGCCTACTCATCTTTCATATATCTCTTGGCTGGTGTGACTGATTTGGTACTGTAGCTGCATGCATATGGACAGGGGGAGTATTGTTAGAAATTCAGAGTGTACTTCAACTTTCTTGAATTCACTCATCTTTTAACTCTGAATGCTTAAATATGACATTATGGCAATCTGTTGGTCAATTCTGATTTCTAAGCAATAGAAAATGGACTTCTTCATGTATAAGAATTTGAATTGCTTAAAGACTGACCTAATGGTTTAAATCTTATAATTTTTGGAGTTTAAAGATTGTAATCTATATATAAAAAAGCTAAAAATTGATAAACCTCTCAACCCCTTTTCTTATTTCATGTCAGACAAAGCTAATCATATCTGAAATCTGAAAACTCATCTGAAATCATGTTTAGAGAAGCTAAGTATGTGTATTATTCTTAAACAAGTCATTCTGAAACATATAGAGGACAGTTAAGAAAGATATTGAAAAACATTGAAAATCAATTGAAAAATAACATTGGCAGAGCAATGACTGGTAAATCACTGAGAAACTGAGTGATCCATCAAAGAAGTGGACAACACTCATGTCATGAGGTGTATCAGCTATCTCTGTATAAAATGATCAAAATAGTAGGTTGGTTTCACTGAGTACCTGGGGGTAACTGGCGTCTGATAAATGTGTACCCTCACACAAAAAGGTGTAAATCATTACTGTGTCTGATCATAGGCAGAATGGTGCATGATGTTGAGTATCTAGGGGTATTGGCGTCTGATAAACGTATACCCTTACGCAAAAAGGCACATGGTACCTGAATGCCCAAAATGAACTCATATTGAAAAATACTGTTCCTTCAAAAGAAATTTCTTGGATGTCAATTTGTTTATTTTCAATACATAACTTTGTATCTCTTAATCATCTTTCCAATGAGTCTATGAAAGTAAGATATTTTGAAACTGAATCTCTCATGCAAATGTGATTCTGGTTTATTGGTTTATCATGCACAGCCAACTTATCCATTGATTGTAGTGCATGAACTCAAAATTTTTATAGTCTTTAAACCAGAACTCTATCTGAAAGTAGTTTCTAAATTCATATGCTTGAAGACTCTATACTTTAGAATGCTTATTTCTGAACTACCTGTTCAGAATGCCAGTCAGATGATTTCTTGCTCATTCCCTTGTGTTCCTTTCCCTCCTCTTTGTTGATGGCAAAGGGGGAGAATATTTGTGCATTGAATTCTGAATCCAGGGAAGGGTATGAATCATGCTATGGTCAAAGAGAGGTGTTGTTGCATGTCAAAGAAGGGTGTTGTTGCATGCATTCATAGCATTTGCATAAAAATCTGAATAACAAATCATGCCTTACATCAAAAATGCATCTATATGACAGGATATTGCTATTCCACTTAATAGGGGGTTGCCATCATCAAAAAGGGGGAGATTATTATGACTCCTCTGTGTTGATGGTGTTGACATATTATTTTCACTCATTGGCAACACCTTGTTTTGAGTGATTTGGCAACTATTGATGTTTTGATGTATTTATGTTATCAGATTGTCTGTGATTGATGAATGTGTGTTATCAATTTGCCTGAGTGTTCTTTGCAGTTCACATGTCTATACACTGCATTGTTTGGCAAGTCTATACATCGGCCCTTGTCTTCGAAGTCTGTACAGCCCTTCAGCTTCTCAAGTCCATACATTGGCTTCAAGACTTTCAAGTCTATACACTGACGGCTGAACTGAGAACTCTATACATCGTCTGTCTGCACTAGAGTCTCATGGAGTCTATACATTGCACTGGTCTTCTAAAGTCTATACACTGAAGTCTTCGCATTCGTTTGCATTACATGAAGTCCATACAGTGGGTAAAGTCTGTACCCTATCCATGCTTCATGAAGCGTCAACTCCATGCTTCATGCAGCGTCAACTCAGTGTTTCATGCAGTGTCAACTCAATGTTTCATGCACTCGTCTCATGCTGTGTTTAAAGTCTATACAATCATAGCGTCCAGTGTCTAGAGTTTCATAAAGTCTATACGTTGGAAGTATGTACAACGGACTGTTCATGCATCCATCTTCAAAGTCCATACATTGGACTGTTGCACGCATCATTGAAGTCTATACACTGGTCCGTCTCTCCAGTCTATACATTGTGCATCATCTCAGCCACCGTCTCATTCAGCGTCTCACGCTTACAAAGTCTATACACTGGTCGGTGGAAGCAAGTCTATACATTCGACTGCATCCAGCAAGTCTGTACACTGAGGATGCATGTTAGCTTTCAATGTCTATACATTGCTCATTTGTTCATTCAGCATTGTCAAGTGTGTACATTGCATCACGTTTCATCAAGTCCACACATTGGCACTGTAGCATGCATTCATGAAGTCCATACATTGGTCTTCATATTCAAAGTCTGTACAGCCATTCCTTGAGATCAAGTATATACATCGGCACTGTAGCAGCATCGTCTAAGGTTGTGTCTCATTTGAAGTCTGTACAGTGCTATTCACGCTTTGTCTACATGCTGAAGTCTATACAGTGGACCGTCTCATTTAGCATCTCCTGGTCAAAGTCAACACATCACTTGAAGGCTTCTGCATCAAGTCTATACATCGACTGTCTTGCTTTAGCTTAAGTCTGTAAAGAGTCAGCGTCTCGTTGACCGTCTCTTGCTGTGTCTCACGAAGCATTTCATTTAGCAAGTATGTACAGTTGACCGTCTCAGGCAGCGTCTCTTTGTGCGTCTCTTGCAAGTCCATACAACGCTTCAGACTAAAGACTGTACATCGGACACTGTTTAGGCGAAGTCTATACATCTATCCGTACAGTGTCTTGGCCACCGTCTCACGACCACCAAGTCCATACATTGGTCGGTGGCAAGTCTGTTTTGGACTCTTGATCAAGTCTGTACATCCAAAAGTGTTCTTCCAAGTCGGTACATTGGAAGCTTCACCTACGTTTCCCTTCAAGTCTATACATCGGTGGTTTTACCGTCGTTTCTCTTGAAGTCTGTACACTGTTGGCTTTACCGTCGTTCCACTTTGAAGTCTATACACTCAAACGCATGTGCCTTGATCAAGTCTGTACATTGGGTTGCTTGCATGCGTCATGAACAAAGTCTGTACATCCATTTACTTAATGAATGCAAGTCTATACATTCGTCTAACTTGCATTATTCATCAAGTCTGTACAACCTTGTCTTGCATTCAACTTCACAAGTGTGTACAACAAAGTCTATACACTGCTATGTTTACACTTAACCTGATAAAGTCTTATCTGTCTGACAGGCACCCTTCGAAGAGGCAAATGGAAGGCACGTGATCCAAGGAGGATGAGGTTCCCTGATTATGACACGTGGATGCACTGTGCTGAAATGCTGACACGTGGACTGAGGTCCTTTGGCGAGAGATGTGGAAGGCACACGCTCGCCCTAATTGCGGCAGTATATATTGAAGCCTTCATCTTCAGATGGAGGCTGATCGATCGACAAAAGAAGAGCAGCAAAGTCTATACACCAGAGAGCTTTCGATCCAGACAGAAGAAGAAGAAGTGATGCGGGACGGAACTGATAAATGGACTAAACCTATGATGAAGACCAAGTGCGGCCAGCACTCACACGTGACAAGGCAAGCCGAGAGATCGACCTCCGTACTATTCCTCCGAAGAGAGGCGTCTCTCAACAAGAAACCCAAGTCCACAGTCGTCCCTATGAGGGAAGCGAGTGGATCAAAGCGGCAAAGGAGCCGACGCGCAACTATAGGAGTCTAGTCCGAGCTCGGTGCTCGACTAGGGCCACGGAATGGGATACTCTCACTCACGATCTCGCGGTGTTGAATGCTAGCTAGGATCCCTACACTCTCACGCGGCATACAAGATCACATACTAGTAAAGCAAACTGCCAAGGGGGGGAGCGTCGCACGTACCTCCACGCCTAGGCGTGGGGAAGGAACCCCGGCCGAGACCGACAACCCCGATACACACAATGAAAGAATAGGTACAAGCCAGCAATGGTGCCCACTCCTCGCAGGGAGATAACAGGCTACAACAGTTCCATTCGGGGCGGCCGATACACGGGCTGACGGGCGGCACTCGGTGAAGGGTTGGCCACGAGGAGGGTCCGGATGACGATCGGCAGAATCGCAGCAACGCGTGACTCGGTGGTAAACGTTCCCACGAATGGATCCGGAGTCCGATTGGGGCGCCATCAGCGAGGGCGCGTGGTTAGGTCGCAGGAGGAAGCCTCGGCCAAAAGGCGTGCTCAGATTCCGTCCGTGGAGGCCGTGGCCGCACCTGCAAGTGGGGACAAGGAATCTGCTCCCAGAACTGCGCTGTCGAGCGGGGAAAATGGTAACTCGCTGCTCCGGTAGGCGAACGAGGCCCGGACCAAAGAGCTCGATCAGATCTGGTCGTGGTTGGACGCTGTGAACTTTGGAAATCGCCGGTTGTCCTGGCACCGGGTGGACTGGGCAGACCCGCGCGACCTCACGGGAACGGACGCCACGAACAGCTCGGACGTCGGAACGAGACGAGGTTGGCGGCGTTGGAAAGAGGACGACGAGAGGTACAAACCCTGAAGAAATCAGCTCCAAACTCGGAGTTGTCCGTCCTGTGGGATTTTCGCAAGAAGGAGGGTGGATCTGGGCGCGCAGAGAGGGAGGCTCCTGCGCTAGCTCACGAGAAAACTCGCCACGGGTGGTGCCGACCTCGGATCGAGGCGAAACCAAAGCCCACGCGCTGCCGACTCATAGAAGTATCCACCAAAAAAAGGAGGGGGTCGGATTCGATCCGCACCGGATGGGGACGCCGCTGCAACTCGGGGCCGAATCTGGAACACGTGAACTCGAACCGGAGACGAAGTAGAAGGGAGGAAGAACCTCGGCGTCGCACCGAGGGGATGGGGAGTCGCACCCCGGGGTTGCTCCCGTCGCAGGAGCAGAGGAGGAAGAGAGGGTCGCCCTCTCCAAGGGGTGGCTGCGCCAATGGCTGCTCAATCAAAATATTTCATGTATTCATTAATTTCTAAAGAAAGTACATAAGACCTTATATATGGAGGGGGGGAATGCTAGGGTTTCAACCCTAGCAAGGGGGGAAAGGGGGGCGGCCAAAGGGGGGGAGGGGATCGAATGGAAAGGAAAAAAAGGGGGGGTGCGCAATCTACTTCCTAAAAAAAAGGTAGGGGGGCGGCTGCCTCCTCCTCCTCTTGGAGGAGATGAGAGGGGGCGCCCAAAACCCTAATGGGCCAAAAGGTTGGACCAAGAAGTGGCCCACTAGTCCTATTGCCCAACCAATGAGCCTAGCACACCCAATAAAGGTCTAATTGGCCCCAATTGGCCTACAAAGGTCCACAATAAAGAATAAACATGTCCACGCAGGGACTAAACCAAGGCCTGGTATGGCCATCATGTAAAAGAAGGTCCTCTAAACCATGCCGTAGTCGCCGAGCCAAAGAGATGCCGGCGTGCTCCGCGTGCTCCGTCGAGAAAGGCGGCGCGTGTCCTCACCAATTCTCCCCGGGTGGGAAGAACTCGACCCCGTCGAGTAAGGGTCACGATCGCTCCAATAACGCTCCAGCAGGTCCGGGTCGATCAGCTCCAGCTCTCCACGTGTGATCCAGGTGTCGTCTGTCGCAGGGCGCCCTCTCCAGCGCACTAGGAAGCGCTGGTAGGCTCCGCTCCTGGTCGTGGTCACCTGCTCATCCAGTATGCAATCTATATGCTCGCGTGTCTGTAATGGGGCTGGAGGAGGTGGACGCTCAGAAGGTGTAATGCTCTCAACAGGAGGGGTAGGCCCAAAAAGCTCACTGGGAATCACCGCGGGATCCCGATATGCCACCAGATCTGAAACATTGAACGTCGAACAGATCCCATAGTCGTCTGGCAGCTCAATCTCATACGCATTCGACCCAATTCGCTTCAAGACTCGAAAGGGTCCGGCACCGCGGTCCTGGAGTTTCTTCACGGCCCCCGAAGGTAACCGTTCAGGTCTAACCCTGATCATGACGTACTCTCCCACTTGGAACTCACGGGTGCGTCGATGCGCGTCAGCTAATTCCTTATAACGTGCGTTGCTGGCCTCGAGGGGGTGATGATGATGTAGACTCTAAACTAGTGGCGCGGACTCATACCGATATGAATGCATGGGTGGCCCAGGGCATCCAAACATAGACCCAGCATGTCTATGACGCCTACATGACTGGACAACACGGGGAGGACCAGGACAACCAAAGTTGTATCTATCATGCATGGGTGTCCTACGTAATGTGGTAGACTCATGGGGACTAAATTGCCCAAACTCACTCATGGCATTCCCTATATGAGACAAACCCCTATATGATGGTGGACATGAAGAAACATGGGGAAGAGACATGTGTCCCTGGCCTCCTAAGCTCGGGCATCTGGATGCCGGTAAGGTGAGGTGTTGACTAGAAGGCCTAGGTGGTGTATGATAGTGGACCTCCTCGACAAGGTGGGGAAAAGAATATGGGTCGAGAGGCTCACTAGGGAGGGGATCGAAAGGGTCAAAGAAATGATGACCCCTCCCGACAGGTCCCTTCACTATACTTGCCCATGTGCGACATTCGCCCAGGTGCAGATAATCACCTTCAGGCACTCTCATGTATGGGGCAAGAGGCTCATGAGGAAGGCAAGGAAGGCAAGGTTCCTCCCTCGGGACCGTGAAACCATAAGCGGGGACAAAATCAACCTCCACGGGTATGGGAAATAATAAAAGGACCTCGGATGTGATATGTCCTATGGTGTAGACCGAGGTAATAGACCCCAAAGCAGGGAGTGTAAAGCTATGACTATAGGGTTGGTCAGACCCTAAGATCAACATATAAGTCAACTCCCATTGATAATCTAAACTCCTAAGGAAGTCCTTCACATTTTCAAGAAAGCAGAAGGACCGAAAAGTGGTGTGAAAGGAGTTAAGGGGTATTATTGGGAGGGCTGGTCCCATGGGTGTATAGCAAGGAATGGAGACATCTAGAAGTGGACCCTCCCTTAGCCAGCTAGCTAAAGACTCACCAATGACCAGTTCACCCTCGGAAGGTAAGAATGTCTCTATATGAGGGTCTAAGGGTGAAGCCTCTCTCTCGGGAGGGGAAACGGAGTCCTCTATGATGTGGAGGGGATCACTCCCTAACTCCTCAACCTCAGTTAGGTACTCCTCAATCAACTCCTGTTCAGCCTCGTAACTCACTGGAACAAACCCAGGTGATGACATGGAGGTGGTCGGCGTAACGCCGTCATGGAAGACAAACTCACCGGGAAGGTGAGATGGGTGTAAGGTGCAGGTCCTCCTATCCAGGTCGATGGTCGCACTTCTTTCCTCCAACCAAGTTCGCCCTAAAATGATGCATGGACCAGCAAGTGTGCTGATCTTGCACCAAGCGCCATCGGAATATTTAACGGGGCCAAACCACCGTTGAAACTCGATAAAAGCTAAACCATCACGGAGAACAATCTCCCCAGTCTTAGAGAGTGACTCAATAATGTCTTGTGAGACACAGTTAGACGACACCCTACTGATGAAGTCGATCTCCGTATGCTTCCCATTAGGTAGGATGGCAGTGGACATGACAGGGCGCTGGAATGACTCGGTCATCGGTATAGGGATCGGGTCTCCCGACGACTGAGTGGTAGGGGCGACACTTAGGGGTCGTACCATAAGAGCATCGAATTGGGCCAATAGGGATGACTAATCTGACATGTGGGCTCGAGGAACCACCATGGGGTTGGCGCGGAGCTGGACATGCAAGACTCAACGAGACAAGGACAAAACTCTAACTAGACACAAACCTAACATTACAATGCAATGGTGGGTTACCTAGATGAATTAAGAGACTCAATGCAACCTAGATAACTCTAAGGCCTCAATTGCACCCTAGACAACCTAAAGACTCGAATGACCTAAGACCCCAATTTGTTAGAACAAACTGGTTCCCTAAGCTCTGATACCAAATTTGATGCGGGACGGAACTGATAAATGGACTAAACCTATGATGAAGACCAAGTGCGGCCAGCACTCACACGTGACAAGGCAAGCCGAGAGATCGACCTCCGTACTATTCCTCCGAAGAGAGGCGTCTCTCAACAAGAAACCCAAGTCCACAGTCGTCCCTATGAGGGAAGCGAGTGGATCAAAGCGGCAAAGGAGCCGACGCGCAACTATAGGAGTCTAGTCCGAGCTCGGTGCTCGACTAGGGCCACGGAATGGGATACTCTCACTCACGATCTCGCGGTGTTGAATGCTAGCTAGGATCCCTACACTCTCACGCGGCATACAAGATCACATACTAGTAAAGCAAACTGCCAAGGGGGGGAGCGTCGCACGTACCTCCACGCCTAGGCGTGGGGAAGGAACCCCGGCCGAGACCGACAACCCCGATACACACAATGAAAGAATAGGTACAAGCCAGCAATGGTGCCCACTCCTCGCAGGGAGATAACAGGCTACAACAGTTCCATTCGGGGCGGCCGATACACGGGCTGACGGGCGGCACTCGGTGAAGGGTTGGCCACGAGGAGGGTCCGGATGACGATCGGCAGAATCGCAGCAACGCGCGACTCGGTGGTAAACGTTCCCACGAATGGATCCGGAGTCCGATTGGGGCGCCGTCAGCGAGGGCGCGTAGTTAGGTCGCAGGAGGAAGCCTCGGCCAAAAGGCGTGCTCAGATTCTGTCCGTGGAGGCCGTGGCCGCACCTGCAAGTGGGGACAAGGAATCTGCTCCCAGAACTGCGCTGTCGATCGGGGAAAATGGTAACTCGCTGCTCCGTAGGCGAACGAGGCCCCGCTTGTGGGAGGACGTCGGGGACGCAGAGCAGCAGGTCCGGACCAAAGAGCTCAATCAGATCTGGTCGTGGTTGGACGCTGTGAACTTTGGAAATTGCCGGTTGTCCTGGCACCGGGTGGACTGGGCAGACCCGCGCGACCTCACGGGAACGGACGCCACGAACAGCTCGGACGTCGGAACGAGACGAGGTTGGAGGCGTTGGAAAGAGGACGACGATAGGTACAAACCCTGAAGAAATCAGCTCCAAACTCGGAGTTGTCCGTCCTGTGGGATTTTTGCAAGAGGGAGGGTGGATCTGGGCGCGCAGAGAGGGAGGCTCCTGCGCTAGCTCACGAGAAAACTCGCCACGGGTGGTGCCGACCTCGGATCGAGGCGAAACCAAAGCCCACGCGCTGCCGACTCGTAGAAGTATCCACCAAAAAAAGGAGGGGCTCGGATTCGATCCGCACCAGATGGGGACGCCGCTGCAACTCGGGGCCGAATCTGGAACACGCGAACTCGAACCGGAGACGAAGTAGAAGGGAGGAAGAACCTCGGCGTCGCACCGAGGGGATGGGGAGTCGCACCCCGGGGTTGCTCCCGTCGCAGGAGCAGAGGAGGAAGAGAGGGTCGCCCTCTCCAAGGGGTGGCTGCGCCAATGGCTGCTCAATCAAAATATTTCATGTATTCATTAATTTCTAAAGAAAGTACATAAGACCTTATATATGGAGGGGGGGAATGCTAGGGTTTCAACCCTAGCAAGGGGGGAAAGGGGGGCGGCCAAAGGGGGGGAGGGGATCGAATGGAAAGGAAAAAAAGGGGGGGTGCGCAATCTACTTCCTAAAAAAAAGGTAGGGGGGCGGCTGCCTCCTCCTCCTCTTGGAGGAGATGAGAGGGGGCACCCAAAACCCTAATGGGCCAAAAGGTTGGACCAAGAAGTGGCCCACTAGTCCTATTGCCCAACCAATGAGCCTAGCACACCCAATAAAGGTCTAATTGGCCCCAATTGGCCTACAAAGGTCCACAATAAAGAATAAACATGTCCACGCAGGGACTAAACCAAGGCCTGGTATGGCCATCATGTAAAAGAAGGTCCTCTAAACCATGCCGTAGTCGCCGAGCCAAAGAGATGCCGGCGTGCTCCGCGTGCTCCGTCGAGAAAGGCGGCGCGTGTCCTCACCAAGAAGAAAAAGAAGAGAAGAAGAAGAAGAGAGGCAGAGAGGCAGAGAGAAAGAAAAAGAAAGAAAGCAATCATGAGCAGAAGAAGAAAGAAGTAAAAGAGAAAGAGAGAGTAAGATCGTGAGAAGAAGAGTGTGAGAGAGGTTGTTTGAAGATCAGTCTTCCCTAGACCGTGGATCAAATCCAGGCCAGTCAGCTCTTTGAGAGCCATATAATGCTTTATGTTTACAGCTTTCTGATTGCTGTTCATCTTGTCTTTTGTTTCCTTTTTATACTTTCCTTCAAGCTATTAGCCAGCGTTGCAGAGGAGGACTCATCTGGACAGCAAGCTGTGTTGCTCAGCGGGCAGTGGAGGTTTCCACTGGACGGGTAAGCTGTAATCCCCAGCGGGCAGTGGAGGATTCCACTGGATGGCAAGCTGTGAGGCCCAGCGGTTGTAGGCTAAGCTGTATTGCCCAGCGGACACAAGCTGTGTTGCGCAACAGTAATCCACACTCGGGTTTGAGTGTGGGGTGGATGTAGGTCTGCTGGACCGAACCACCTAAAAACCCATTGTGCAGTGGTTTGATTTCTTGTGTGTTTGGCGCTAGATGAATGCTTAGGTTCGGTTTGGTTTGATGTTCTATAAGTATTCATTTCATTGATGCACACACTATATGCTTGACAGTAGTATTGTGTGTTTGCTTGATCTGTTTAACTGCTGCCCACATTAGATGTCTGATTAGGAGCACTCTTTATATCCTTCTACAGGTTCAATAGATGACCGGATTAGACTTTCTTATTTAGTCTTAGTGCTTTTATTCCGTAGTTCTAAGCACTAGACTTTAATTGGGCGAAGTTTTAAAGGGTGTATTCATTCACCCCCCCTCTGAATACATAGCACCGAACCCAACATAGCGGTCCATCCTGGACCGCTAGCTGACACAAAATGGTCTATCGCCTGACCGTTAAAACCTGAACCGACAAAGAACCATAACGGTCACCCATGGACCGCTCAAGATATAAAAATGGTCTCTGAAAGGACCGCCAAGGCATTACGGCGAGAAAACCGTAGGGATGGCCAAAACCCGTCCTTTCCACGCCCCAAGCACTTCTAAACGAAGGGGAAACAACCCTAAGCACGATAAACGCCTTCCATAGTCCGAAAGGGATCAATCCGACACTGAAAAGATAAGAAAAGGGCGATTCCCACGAATCGACCCAAAACGAGTCACAAGGATGGCCGGGCTCATACCGGCTCTGATTCTCAACCAAATGACACCAAATCAGCGAGAATGGAATCCCGACATGCCAGGGGTTCAAATGAAACCAATCTAGCTGAAAACCATCGCCTGGAACGGCGATGTCGACTCACACCCCCCGAACATGGTTTTCGCCCAACCGAAGCAAAACTCGCTCATACTCGCACCGTTCGGCTCCAAATCGCGAGGGAACACATAAGAGAAGTAGAGCATCTGTTTCCCTACCTCCACCGAAGTTCTCGCGTGCCGAAACAACTAAACCACACCAAAAACATTACACGAACCACGTCACGTCGGCCTTGAATCCACCGAGGGATCGCGCCAATGCCACGCTCCATTCCTCGCACCAGAACGCTCCATGACAACTCCACGACGTCCCTGCCTCATCCACCTCGCCACGGTCGTGCGCCCCGCGGAGAGAGGAGAAGAAAGGAGAGAGAACGGAGGGAGAGAAGTGAGAGATGTGAGAGAGGAGAGAGGAAGGAGAAAGGTTAAATAGGAAAAGGAAATTAGGAATTTCCTAATTTTTGTGAAATCCGATTTTTACCCAAAAATTTAACTAATTCAGAAAAATATGGAAAAATAGTCTACACGATCCTCGGAAGGAGCATAACGCAATTGTAGCATCCTCGAGTCGATGAACTCAACAGTAAACTCATCACAGGGTTCCGTAACTTGTACGAGAGAAAAACCAGCGTAGATCTTAAAACATAACTCAAGACCCACAAAAACGATCCGAAAGATCTCCGATCTAGATCCGAAAGACCCAGGGCATTACAGGATAGGCCTTAATTGCATTTTTTTTGACCCTTCTGTCAGCAGGCTTAAAACGGTCTCCCCATGACCGCCACTATCTTTTAGCGGTCCTCATAAGAGCGCTTTTGTATTGCTATTTTCTGCACTTTGTTAACCCTAAATAGAATGCAAAATTGCCTTAATAATCATATGTTAAGCCTAGGTAAATAGGTTTTATTCCTAGTTTTGGCTACATATTCAGGATTATGGTTATCTTGTGCATTAAACATGCTAGGTTTTATGTCTTTCATGCTCTAAATACCTATTTTAAACTTATGATATTTTTATGCCAAAACTTATATAGTTTGTATTAAAGTTATTTCTACATGGTTTATGGACTTGTGTTATAGACGTTTTGATCGCTGTTTTATCATGATCTCACTCTCATCTTTTGAGTCTTTTCTTAAGTACATGGCACGTATTCTGGTACGATGTCAGTTACACTTTGCACTCATAAACACACAATCTTGGACTTGTGATCCTCTCCATTGGATATTCCTTCCACCAGAGTAGGCGATCTTGTTTCAGGGCCTCCGTAAGTCTTCGCGAGCATGGGATTCCCACTAGGACGCCGAGCTGGTTGTACCCTCAACGCCCAAATTGTCTAGAAAGTAATTTACCGGTGTTTTCTGTATCCTGGATTTAGCGGCCATCAGGCGACTGCCATTGTCAAGTAGCGGTCATCCCGCGACCGCTTCTATCCAAGAGTTTCACTACGTCGACCTTCTTTTCTTCATGCGTCGACTCTTCATAGAAACGTCCCTTCTTTGACGGTGTCTATCTAGAAACGGTCCTGGCAAGACCGCTTCTATCCAGAAACGGTCCAGACTTGGCCGTCTTATGTCTAAATTATGTTTAACCCGGGGTTTGACCCAAGGGTTGATTTTCCTAAGTTCCTAGAGGGTCTATTGATTATCTAGAACCTAATCCCTTATTCAAAAGCTACCTAATAAATAATGAAAGTTAAGGAATATGTCGTTATGCTGCTGGATTTCTTCCGTATCATGACCTTATCTTAAATTATTCTTTGAACTCTCATGATCGTTCATTGGTGTGTTCTTTGCCTTGGTTACATTCTCATGAAACTATTGTTGAATTGAATATTATTGGTCAAAACGCTATTATTTTCTCATGGAAGTAGCTTGATCTGTAACTTGAAGATGTAAGAGCGGGCACGAATAATGTCAAAGGGCTCCACGCTAGCCCCCTCGGCAGATAGCCGGAAACATACTATAAACCATGGGGTATGATGCTTACTGGTGTCGCATTGCGCCGAGAGTACTTTTTTATAGACGGGTGAAAACCATGAGGCAATCTTGTGATAAATTACATGCTTGCTAGTACTTTCTTATTCATGACATTCTAGTGCATAGCCTTTATGGGTATGAAGTACATTCTTGATAATGAAAGGCCACTTTACCTTATATATTGCTTGATTATGCTATATTATTCATTCACATTCTTCATATCTCTATGGTTCATATCTTGTTGTTATTATAGTTTATTCGGGTGTTTTCTTACATTTTCCATTGCTTTATTATCTAGAGCGAAGATGTAATTACTTAAAGCTTGCTCCTATGTTGATGCGAATATACCTAATGAGCAAGTGTGCTCATTACCCTACTTTTCAAATCTTTCCAGAAAACTCTAGTGGATTGGATTCCGAGTATTCCGATGATGGGTCTGAGAGTGATAATTGAAGACTCAAGAGAAGACTTAGTGTGTTATAAGTCCTTATGTTAGTCTGGAGTCATATGATGTAATTTTTACTTTATTGAGTCGTCCTATGTACTTTTCATATTTTTATTGAGTCTAGTTAGTCAAAGAGTCAAGAGGCAACCTTATGTACTTTTGATTATTATTCAATAAAAGTAAAGGTTTTGTTCAATTATTGTGCATTCATACTTATATGTGGTGTGTTAGCGCTCTTAATATATTGCTCGCTTGCGGCGTACTAGCCGGCTGTTTGCGTTTCCGAATATCTTCCGCTGTACTTATATCTCGGGGCGTGACAGTAGCACTTTGTAAATAAAAGGAGATTTTTAGAACTAAATGCATGATAATTAAGAGGATTATACAAGGATCACGAAAATATCTATATTATAATTTTTACTTGCTTAGATCATGAGTTATAAATTTACCAAGTTCTAGGTGCTATTTATTGAAAACAAAATTTGTGTCTGTGTGAATGGACGCACATTCTCAATTCTTAAATAGCGTTCATACCCAGACGCTAGTTTAATAATGATAAGGTTTTAAAAGGAATAAGGAATAACATGATAGAAGGAGAGAATAAGGGCATAAAAGATATTACGTGTTTAACAAGGTTCATAGGTTATCTTCACAAAGTATTGACGTCAATGCACATGACGTCAATTCTTTTATATATGAATAGTGCCACTTTTTAATTAGTAAGATTTTAGCGAAGAAAATATGAAAAATAGGAGAAAAATATAAGGATTCCAACCGTATGCATATCAAGATTTTATTTTACACAGTTTTAGAGATATATAATTTTAAAGGTGGATGGAATTATTAATTAACAGAACAACCAGAATGCTAAACAAAACATGTAGCAGGGGACGTGAACAGAAAGATAACATGATGGACCAACTTGCATGCACGCCAGTTAAATTGGGTCAGGCTTGGGAGAGAAAACCTACCTGTTTGGGAGAAGAAGAAGAAAGAATATGAAGACAATGGAAGAAGAACGGGACGCAGGAAGAAGAACGTCATGAACTCCTCCCTTGAACGTAGCAGCAGCAGTAGCATCTGCTGGCTCAACAAGGGTTATATTTATACTGGTTAACCTCCGAAGTATCCTAATACTAGTATGCAATCCTAGTTGCTGTTAACCTTTCCCTAGGATAAACTTCATCTTTCTAAAACTCCAGCTGCCACCCTTGTTTGATCGATCAAAACCCTAATGCACACAAGCATAGGTCGACCTACCCAATCCTTCGTTTGAACGGCCTTTGGACAAAACGTGGGTTCCAATGTGGAAACCCACTAACTAATGGCTTTTTAGCATATATATGTTTTAATGGGGAGGCCCTCTTTTCCACCTATGCCACCTATGGGATTAAGCCTGTTAAATTGGTTTTTGTGATATGGTTGGGTTTGATATGGGGATCCTTTTTTCCTACGGGTTTTCCTTGCATCAAAAGCCCACAGCCTATTTTTAAGGTAAGGTCTGTTGGGTTTAAGACCTTTAAGGTTTTAATGGGTGTTTGTTTAAAATTTAATTGACTTGCTTGGTTTGGGCTTTATAAATAGATAGAATTTATTATTTCAATTTTTGTATGGATTTTATTGCTATATGTTATCGTGGTGCTACACTCTCCCCCACTTAAAAGAATTTAGTCCCCAAATTCACCATGATCGTAATTACCAACAATATGCTAGCAAGGTAATGAATGGAATTTACTCTTCTAATGAAATGAAATAGGACTAGCTTAAGGTTAAGGGGTACCTCTCGCTACTACATCGACAAGTTTGTTCAAAGCTTGAAGCCTTCCTTGACGTCGTGTCCCATCATGGTCTTTAGCCTGCGGAAGTTGATCCTTTGGAAGAGAACAACTTGCTATCCTGTGGTCTTTGCTTTCACAACGAAGGCATACACCTAACTTCCACTAACATTCCTCCGACTGATGATTTCTTTTCCCACAATGTTTACACTTCTTTTGCGGCACATCATCCCTCCTATCTCCTCCCTTTATCTTCTTGCCATTAGATGACCCATTGCTATCATTAGGTCTCTTCTTACTATTCTCAGTTCTTATTACTAACTCCTTCTTTTCCCTCCGAGCCCTGACTTTTTCCGTCATCTCTACGGCATCTTCTAACAATTGAGCTCTCTTAACCATCTCCGGATAGGATTGTATATCAATTGGCGCCAACTAAGAAATAACCTGAAGTCTTAACCCGTCCATAAATCTTTTAGCCTTCATTCTCCTGGTCATAATCAGATGAGGCGCATAGCAAGATAACCTTGAGAATTGAGCCTCATACTCGGTCACGGACATACTCCTTTGCTTCAACAATGCTAATTCCGCAGGCTTCCTTTCTTTAATTCTCTCCGAAAAATATTTATCATTAAAATATGCTAATAATTCTGCCCATGATACTTGATTATCGGGCAAGGTTGCTTCTAGGGACTCCCACCATGCTCTAGCATCCTTTTCTAGCTGAAACGTAGCCAATAGGACCTTATCTTGGTCCGAACATTACAATATCCAAAATATCCTTTCAATATCTTTTACCCAATGTTCCGCCCTATCAGGGTTGATGGATCCATCTAACCTAGGGGGATTCAATCCTTGGAAATTCCTACGCAACTGCCCCACACCATGATTCACTCCACCTTGAGTCACCTATTGAAGAGCTTGTGTCAAGCTTTCGACCATCTCACGCCATTGATTTTACTCGGATGCCATCTAGCTGGAGACTTAATTTCTACAAAACAAGCCAAGAATTAATTACTTATATCGTTTAGAATTAGCACATTTTAATTGGAGAGTGAATACATTTTAACACTTAACCCGTGGCTCTACCCAATCTCACCAGGTGACCAGAAGGGATGATACAGATTATACAACCTAATACTCAAGGGGACCTATACCTATGGACAAGAACCCAAGGTTTAAACAACCTAGGCTCTGATACCACTTCTGTCACGTCTCGAACCGATAGCAGTGGAAACATGCTCGGAACGTGGCAGCGATACAGTCATGACAATCGGAGCAAACCATAAAGGCACAATATAACTAGACAAAACATAATTTCATTGAAATTCCAGATATAAGTTTGTTGCAATTTTGACTCAAACTAACAGACTCAATAAAAGAAAATTACAAGAGTCTCTCAAACTAACTAATCTCGGCATAAGACTGCGAGGTTCATCTAAATGGCAAGGATTCTCTTCACTCTTGTCCTTGCCCATCTTGATTGCATTCTTCTTCATTATTACCTGAAAAACATCAAAAAATACTAGGTGAGCGAATGCTCAGTAGGGATTACATCTCTATGATCCAGGCTTGCTTAAAGTAATTAACATCTTATGCAATGTACTATGATCATGCATGAATGAATGCGAATCGATGTAGAGAATATAACAACAGGACAAGGCATGAAATAACTAGCAAGAAAGTTTGAACCAAGTTGCGAGTAATATCAAGTATGGAGTTTCCACATCATGTCACGAGACATTCGCTATTTGATTGTCAAGTAAATACCCTTTCTTGGGTAGGAATTCATGATTATCAAGCACACAAGTCAGTTCTAGAATTATCTAATGAGCTAGTAGTCTTTCCTCATAGGTTTATCAATGATACCTTTCATCTCATGAGCTAGTGATCTTTCCTCATGGGTTTATTCATTATTTACTCAGTGTGCCGCATGAGCCAGTGGTCTTTCCTCATGGGCTTATTTATAACTCGTTTTAGTGTACCACATGAGCTAGTCGTCTTTCCTCGTGGGTTTATTCATTATTTATTCAGTGTGCCGCATGAGCCAGTGGTCTTTCCTCATGGGCTTATTTATAACTCATTTCAGTATACTGCATGAGCCAGTGGTCTTTCCTCACGGGTTTATTCATTATTTATTCAGTGTGCCGCATGAGCCAGTGGTCTTTCCGCATGGGTTTATTCATTATTTATTCAGTGTGCTGCATGAGCTAGGGGTCTTTCCTCAGGGGCTTATTTATAACTCGTTTTACCTCATGAGCCAGTGGTCTTCCTCATGGGTTTATCATTAGTTTAGGACTTCCGTCCTACTGGACATAACAATCATGCAGTCGAAGGCCCAATAATCTCTAGATGTTATTTAGCGGCCAAGTTCAAAGGAATTAACGAAAAATCAAACCACAGAGTACAGCAATCTGGGTAAATTGGCATCCACTCAAGATGCCGTGAATTTCAGAATTCACGTCCACTGCGGTGGGCGCTAATTCCACTGAACAATACGGCACGAAAGAATTCACATCGACTATATGGATGCTAATTCAAGAAATGGCGATGACTGTCCGAGACACCAATTCTAGGCAGTGTCTAGGTTCTCACAGAAACCCATCGGGGCATTCTATGATGGCTAGGGCGTCATGTTTCTTAAGAGTGACTTGACAAAACATGGTTTTTAGGATTTTTAGGGTACAACCCGCTCTGCTGCCTTGAGAGATTCCTAGGCTAGTGGAGTCTTACAAAGGTCTCAATGTAGAAAGTCTCGGTCCGACGGAAGAAGTATCCGACGGAGGGTCCTAACCTCACCGAGAGATAGAGAGTAAGTTATAAATTAACCGAAACAGGGACCATGCCTCGGCCTTGAGGCCATGATGCCATAAGATCCAACGGTACTGGATCAAAACCACAAAAAAAATTGTGAGAAGTAAATCCACGTCACGACAGTAGCCGCTAATTAAAATCCATGTCCACTGTCATGGGCATTAATTACATTAATTTTTAGAATAATAATAATTAAATTATAATTACTAAATATGCGTCAGATTTTTAAAACTAAAATACATGATAATTAAGAGGATTTTACAAGGATCACGAAAATATGTATATTGTAATATTTACTAGCTTAGATCATGAGTTATAAATTTTTCAAGTTATGGGTGCTATTTATTGAAAACAAAATTTGTGTTGATGTGAATGGACGCACATTCTTAATTCTTAAATAGCATTCATACTCAGACGCTAGTTTAATAATGATAAGGTTTTAAAAGGAATGAGGAATAACATGATAGAAGGAGAGAATAAGGGCACAAAAGATATTATGTGTTTAACAAGGTTCATAGGTTATCTTCACAAAGTATTGACGTCAATGCACAGGATGTCAATTCCTTTATATATGAATAGTGTCACTTTTTAATTAGTAAGATTTTAGCGAAGAAAATATGAAAAAGAAGAGAAAAATCTAAAGATTCTAACCATAAGCATATCAAGATTTTATTATACTCAGTTTCATAGATATGAAATTTTAAAGGTGCATGGAATTATTAATTAACAGAACAACTAGAACGCTAAACAAAACATGCAGCAGGGGACGTGAACAGAAAGATAACATGATGTACCAACTTGCATGCATGCCAGTTAAATTGGGTTAGGCCTGGGAGAGAAAACCTACATGTTTGGGAGAAGAAGAAGAAAGAATATGAAGACAATGGAAGAAGAACGGGACGCAGGAAGAAGAACGTCATGAACTCCTCCCTCGAACGTAGCAGCAGCAGTAACATATGCTGGCTCGACAAGGGTTATATTTATACTGGTTAACCTCCGAAGTATCCTAATACTAGTATGCAATCCTAGTTGCTGTTAACCTTTCCCTAGGATAAACTTCATCTTTCTAAAACTCCAGCCGCCACCCTCGTTTGATCGATCAAAACCCTAATGCACAATTGAATAGGTCGACCTACCCAATCCTTCGTTTGAACGGCCTTTGGACAATACGTGGGTTCCAACGTGGAAGCCCACTAACTAATGGTTTTTTAGCATATATATGTTTTAATGGGGAAGCCCTCTTTTCCACCTATGCCACCTACGGGATTAAGCCTATTAAATTGGTTTTTGTGATATGGTTGGTTTGATATGGGGATCCATTTTTCCTACGGGTTTTCCTTGCATCAAAAGGCCACAGCCCATTTTTAAGGTAAGGTCTGTTGGGTTTAAGGCCTTTAAGGTTTTAATGGGTGTTTGTTTAAAATTTAATAGGCTTGTTTGATTTGGGCTTTATAACAAGATAGAATTTATTATTTCAATTTTTGTATGGATTTTTATTGTTATATTTTATCTAGGTGCTACAATAGTTCCCCTCCCCATTTCTCTTTGAAATTTCTTTTGCATTGCTATTGTATATTGTTTCTCCTGATTGGAATAAAAGAGAAGGAGCTCATTCCCGATTGGACATTGATCTCCTGTTTCCTTCTCCCCCCCCCCCCCCCTCACTCCCCTCCGTGGGGTTACAGAGATTATGCATATGCTATGCTTTTATTTGTTTCCCTCATCGTTGTTTCCTCATGCCTTTCGCCCTCTTCTGGATTTAACAATGCTCGACGAGCTTTAGTGATAACCTATCCTCTCAATCGGTGCTTGGGGTTTATGATTTTTCCCAAGTATGATCCCTGGTTGCCCATATATGTGAGGGATATGGCACATAGGAATCTTTGTAGGAAACAGAGTCATCGGTTTTTGCACCAATCCATCATTCGTAAATGTCATATGCTTCTTGTTTCTGAGCGCCATGGGGCACCCCTGCTAACCGGAAATCACATCTGTGTGCTTCGTTTTTAAAATTGTATATCCATGGAGTTGATCCGGCGGAGTGAGCACCGCCGGATCACAAGGGGACATTTCCCATTGCTTTCCGCTGGATCAGGGGTATCTCCCCCATTTATTCATGTCGCCAGATTACAAGGGGGTCTCCCCCATTTTGCTTGCCTCAGGATCAATTGCTCTGCCTTCCATAGTGCTGCCGCTAGATCAAGTCCCCCTTGCATGGCCGCCGGATCACATGGGAGCAAATCTCCTTTGCCAAGCCTCCGGATCAAGTCCCCTTTACATGGCCGCCGGATCACCACCTATGTTGCTGCATGGATCACCACCTATGCTGGCCGCCGGATCAAGGGGTACTCCCCCTCCTTTCATGGCCGCCGGATCAGGGATTCCCCCCATATGAAAGTCGGCGTGTCATCTGTTTGCTCCATTTTCTTTGGATATCAACCCCTGTTTAACCAACCCCAATATTGATGAGGGTTTGCTGATATCTCATAGCATGACCCCTGGTCAATAAGTGGGGTACAAACAGGTTTGACACCGGTTCATCTGTATACGCGACTATTTTAATCCCGCCGGTTTCCATATGCTCTTGTTTTTCGATCACTCCCCTAGTGAATAACAAACCACCTCACTGGCGAACAGTGCCCCGACATCTGTAGACCCGCCGACCCATGGTTATACTAGCACTGGCGCTCCCCTGAGCCTCTATGTATATGCCGTGACGCCGAAATGGGTGAACATAGCCGGCAGGATATGATCGATAACCCTCGGGTGATACGGGTTTCTTAGAGGGTGAGTCCTCAAAGATCCACCACCCGCTATAGGGTCCAGGTTGTTATTCTGACATGCCTATCTTTTTGGAGTCCGTCTCAACTTACTGTGGATGAGCCTACTATACATTTCCCCCAACATGTTCCGGGACAGGGGGAGATGCTGTCGAAATTTACCCAGTTCCCTTCGTTAGTTCCTCCCTCATTCCGAACGCAACCAAAAGCCTTTTAAATGTCAAAAGGGAGGCTAACATTAAATAACAAAGGAAGAGAATCAAAGAAAGAACCCCCGACCACCAACTTCGCAGTGTTTCAATTTAATTATACTCAGGTTTCATGATCACCATCGTACCCCGGGAGCTTGCTTCCTCATAGCATAGCCCCCGAAGTTCCCCCTTTCTTGAAATGTGAATATCAATGGCCGCATCGTTCGGTAACAGTTAAGTCCATATCTCTCGATGGAGGTCATGGCAGCCCTGCAATTTCCATACCCAATTCAGGTCACTGGGTTGCCGCTCTCGACTTACCCATCGATTAAGGGACCGTCTTGGACTTTCCATGGACGAGCTCCCGCTTTCCACCCCTAAAATACTTCAGGTCCGAGGGAGATGCTGTTGAAATCTTGTCAGAAATGTAGCAAATAAACTAGGAAACGAACAACACAATCTTAATTCTATTTGAAAGAAAATAAAGAATAAAACACCAAGGAAGCCGATGTAATAAACTGTAGCAATAAACTATGACAAATTGTTAACTCAAAATTGCATACATGCGTTAAGCATACATAGAAAACTTTGCTGGTCTCTTATGAGCAGAAATTGAAATCTCTTGCATTTGCTGCAAATCTAGGCATATCATGCGCCTCCTTTCAAGCACTTGGAGTCTTGCATTCATTATATGTGTAAATAGAGCCTCATGCATGCTTCAATCCATGAATGTCTGCATGTCGGGATTACGCGGTATATGGAATGGTGATGATTGGAAGGTTAGATCATGTTTGACTGAAAATCGCTACTATGCATGAGTGAAACACTCTGCCTCATACCAGTAATCACCCGCCACAAACACATAGCTAAAACATTGCATCCCGTGTGCAAATTGTTGCAAAGCCTTTCTTTAAATTCTCTAAGGTTGCATGCGCTTCCTAACAGATAAGTGGCATATGAATTCAGTCTAGGCATATTGCTCTGTTGAGAGTCTAGGATAGGTCATTTTGTCCATACCCTTGGGTCAACACACCCACTGTCCGGCAATAAACATCATCGGCATGTTGGCTGCCCTCCAGTAGTAGGCTCCTCCCTCTCTCTTCCTATACATACATATGCATTTGTAGGCTCGATCATGCATAGATGAAAGAAGAAATAAATGATGAAGAGAACGAGCTGGATAGAGTAATAAAGCAAAGTTAAAACAAACGAGCAAACATTAAAACTAATAAGAAAAGAAAAAGACTTAAACTTCGTAGCACAGCTGTGCCAATGGCCATGGGTGAGTCGACCTGCCCAAGGTGCAGGTCGAACCATACAATGTTTCGGTCGACCAAAATGCAATATCGGTCGACCAATCCCTCAATAGGTCGACGCACACCATAGCTCTGGTTGACCTGATTCCTTCTCCGGTTCGCTCTGCTTTATACTGGGTCAACTCATCTCGTTTAACTGCCTGCTTCAGCCAAGCTGGCCTGCTTTCTTCTTCCGTAAGAAGCCATATGCATAAAATAAACATTCCAATTCATGATAAAAAAATGTGATTGAAATAAAACACACATTCAAGTGAAGTTCAAATAAAACAAAACACATGCATGCATTGACACATATTTCAAAAGCTTCATCTTCCTCAAATCCTGAGCAAGGGAAACAAACAAATAAATAAATAATAATAAGAAAGGGGGAATTATAAAATAATGTTAGGTGCGCAGTGGGATCTAAAGGGGGGGTGAATGGATCCCATTCAAAAATTTAAGCCCAAATTAAAATACTCAGCTTAAGCCCGACAGAAGTTAGAATTGCAGATTGCACAACCCACTGAAATGAACATTCAAACCGAACTAAGACTTCAACTGAAATGCTAGCTACTCATAGAGTTGATCAATCTCAAATGGCAAACAACAACTGAAGGTATCCAACAAAAACCAACTAAACATTTGTTCATATAGAGCAGTTATTGAACACTTTGCTAGTTAAACCAGATCTGAACAAAAATGAAAATTAAGCTCAACTAAATCAGTGATGCATTTAATCCACAACCCATCCTGTGAAGGGAGATCGAAGGCAAGGAACGAACACACAATTCAAACCACACCGGGATAATGATTTTTAGGTGGTTCAGTCTGCACCCAGCAGACCAACATCCACCCCCCGCTCAACCCGAGTGAAGATTCCACTGACACACAGCTTGAACTGCTGATCCACAGCTTTGAGGGAACAAATCCCTTACAACCGCTGATCCACAGCTTCGGAGAACCAATCCCAAACAGCTGAGCTCACAGCTTGCTTAACCCGCTGAGCCTCACAGTTTGCTTACACCGCTGATACACAGCTTAACCCGACCTCCAAACAGAGCATCAGAAGTAACAAGGAAAAATGGAAAAGAACAAAAAGAAAAACACAACAGAAGGCAAGGAAAATATAGGTCCTAAGAGAAAGATGGCTTGGATTTGATCCAGAGGCCAATGGATGAACAGATCTTCAATTTCGCACTGGCTGCACTCAAATATGAACTCTCGAACTAGGCTTCAGATCTATGAATCTGAACTCTCAAACTCTCTCTTTTCTTCTTCTTCTACTCTTAGATTCTCTCTCTATTCTTCCTCTTCTTCTTCTTCTCTCATATGCTCTCTCTCTCGGATCTTCTGCTCACTCTTCTCTCTTTCAACTTTTTCTGCTTCTGTCGCAGCCCCCTTCGTCTTGCAGCACATTCTTCTCACTGAGAAGAGATATATATATATTTATCTGAAAAATCATTTTCTGAATTAACCTCCCCAACAAGAAAATCTTGTAATGGTCCACGTGTCTGGAGAGAGAATATTCTTCTCCATAGAATTGCCAGGTAATCTTGGATCACGTGTCAAATCATTGGCCATCGAACTTGGGTGCGTGGCAGACTCAAGATATTAGTAAGTTAGCCTTCTAGGCTATTTGTCAGCCTTACTGGCTGTTTTACACCCTTATAGCACATTTGTCTGTTGTATCTACCTATTTGTCACCCTTATTCCCGAAGCCGTCGCCTTTGCTGGACTTGTTCTGCCTTCAACCGTTGCCTTACCTATTTGTCACTGTTGCGGCTTCATTTGTCAGCCTTGTCTACCATTTTTGACCCTTAGCATGCTATTTGTCTCCCCTGTTGGCCTTTTATCACAGCCAACACCCATTTGTCTGCCTTACAAGCCATTTGTCACCGGTGATAGCTATTTGTCACCCTTGTCTGACATTCTTCACCGTTATGGCAAATTTGTTAGCCTTGTAACTCATTTGACTCCCTTATTGACCATTTTTGACTTGTATCAATCGTGTGAACCATTTTCCTCCCATGTGACCCATTTGTCACCCTTAATCAACCTTTTGTCAACCATATGAAGTATTTGTCACTGTATCAGTCCTCATGTGCCTCACTGGCTGGGGTTGACTGCGTTGACTCTAGCTAAACCTGCGTTGACCCCTTCTTGTGAATTGGTATTGACAACTGCTGAGCTTGTACTTTTAGTGTGTTAACTTGGGACTTGGCTGCGTCTGTTGACTCTGGGATTGACTGCGTTGACTTTGTTGCTTGACTTCTTGCTTCTACTGGCATGTTGAACTGCTGACCTTGACCCTTGACTGACTGTGCTGACTGCGTTGCTTGGCTTCTGGCAAACTCTGGCAAAGTTGCTACCGAGTCGACTCTACTTGGTCTTGGCGTCGACTCGCCTTCTTCCAATTTCTTCTTCGCAGCTCATCTTCTACCGTGCCAAGCTATTTGTCACCACTATCGATCCATTTTTCACCCTTAGTCCATATTATTCACCCGTGTGAAGTTATTTGTCACCACTATTCTCTTCAGCTGGCGGGTGACTCTGGAGTCGACTTGAAAGCCAAATGGAGTCGACTATAAACAACATGTTTTGCTGAAATCAATCTTTATCTTGAACTAACCATGTCATGCCACGATGCGAAAAATCGGAACGCAGCAGTTATAATCATTCACGACAATCAGAGTAATAACGTAATTAAATAAACACAAAATGCAAGAGAATAAAATACTCAATAAACTGCCAACTTTATTAATCCACAAAAGTGCAAACTCCTCCAACTTCAAACCAACAACTTACATAATGATCCAACTGAAAATAAACTAAACAAAATCACAACTCTTCATTAACTAGACAAAGCTACACAACTTGGACATATCTTGTACTATGATAGCCATAAGGCATGACTTCTAACTGGCTAGCTCCAAGATCTTCACTCTCGCCCGCCCCCATCAGTTTGTGTATCCTCGTCAGAGCTACCTGAAAGGGGGAACAACTGGGTGAGCGAACGCTCAGTAGGTTCTATAACAGGCAATGTATAAGTGATTAACCAATTTAATAATGTCATGCTAAGAAACATCGAACAATAAATAAACTGATAGCAGACAACTATAACCATAATGAAAGTAAATGAATTATAGGGGATAACAAGGAATAGAGTAGAACAATATTTAACGGTATTCCATGAGTTGGCCGAACGAGCACGCAAGTATAAGTAGAGTCATAATTTCATGTAGGAATGAATGTCATGGACAACACGCTAGCAAGTACTCGGTGCAATGCCACACCTTGTCATTACAAACTCCCTGGGACATAAGTACTTTCGGGCGCTCCTCCTAGGACCAAACCGAGCCCTTTATGATACATTGGTATTGATTGGCGGATCCAAGATCCCAAGTAAAATCTAGACATTCATTGGAATCGGCCAAGAATTCCAAGGCTAAGTTTATGTAACTTATTTCTTTGATCAAGTGTAATTCCAAAGAAAATTTGGTGGTGAAGTCATAGGAATAGGACTTGGAAGTCAAGATTCACCCAAAGGGCATCATGAATGAAACTAGATTGCAGCCTAAGGGCTACCCTTGACATGGCTGCTATAGCACACAAGAATCATGGAAAGCAAGTTTTTGAACAAGGTTGCGGTCATGACAAGACCACTACATGGAAATGACGGTCCAACCTAGACCGCAATTAGGTGGACAATCAATAAGGTCGGCGTCAACTCAGAGGATCAACAAGTCGACGCATAGAGGGGCAAAGAAGAAAACGGTCCACGGAGGGCCACACTATGAAGGTTGCGGTCCAAGCAAAACCGCTACCATGTTGGGTCCAGCAGAAAGCAACGTTCAGTCGACTTAAACAGGTTCTCAATCTGCCTGAGGCATGATGGGACCGAACCAGGGTTCAGCCCATGTATCCTAGGTCAATTGAAGGGACTTAGATCGACTTGAATAGGGCTAGGTTGACTTGGAACAAGGGTAAGTCGACTGGGCAATCTAGCACACAGGCCAGGTCAGAAAGCAGATGGCAGTCACGCCATGGCCGCTACCTCGAGGTAGCGGTCCCAACAGCCTTCTGATCGAAAAGGGCAGAACAGTCATGGACTCGGTCCACCCAAAACATGAATCGATCAAGTCGGTTGGTTTATGCTTTGGGGGGTACAACCTGCCCGGCGTCCTCGGGGGAATCCCAGGCTCGTGGGGTCTTACGGAGGTCTCATAGTAGTAGTCCTAGTCCGACGGAAGGAGTATCCGTTGGAGAGTCCCAACTATCACAAGATTGAGGCTAAGAAACGCGAAAAATGAGAGCGAAGCGATCAGTCAACACCACCGGAGTGGCCTGATTGTCAAACAATCTTAACAAGTAATCAACTAACAGTTCAACAGGTGATAGAGTTGTAGTAATTTAATTCAAATCATGGATAGATTTAGCCACAATTAACTACTTATTTATAGCAAGAGGAACAATTGACAAGTCATGATTTGTAGAGCAAAAGAGTACTATTCTATCATTCATGATCTCCAGGTAAATTAAATTCAGATGTTCCATATAACCCTAGTTGTTAGGTGCGTTTTTACCCTAATCATGATGTCTAATCAAGGGAGATTATAAGCGAATAATGTAATGATCAGACTATAACCCGAGCGATGATGGCGATCAAAAGAGGGCCGCTACCCTAGAGTAGTGGTCAGTCAACGATCGCTATCCTGCTATTCAAAACAGGGGAAGCAACGATTTGTCGGGCGGCTGCTACTTTAAGCGGTGGTCCCCGATGCGATCGCTACCAGGATTTCCACCCTGGCCTCCGGCAAACCCCGACACACCTTGTTTATACGTCAAAATTTGTACAGTATGGGGAACCAAAATTGGGCAAAATGGTATCAATAGAAGGAGAACAAAAATTCGTACATGATAAGATGCTCAATTAGAGATTTAGCCTGCTAAAGTCCTAACTTTAGATCGATATAAGATGAAACGGATGCTACCGAAACCCTAGTTTGACATACTTTGATAAAAACCTAATTGTGAATGCTATACTAGACAAAAATTGGGCTATTTGGTATCAAAGTGAAGAGGGCTCGAAGGCGCACATGATAGTATTAGTTAATTAACGTTTGGCCTGAGAGAACCTACCTGAAATGGAAGAAGAAAGGACACTGATACTCAAACCCGGAAGAGAAAACCCGCTCCTAAACTCATCATTTTCATCATCGAATGCGCACACCAGCGGCTGCTACCACCAAAGAGGGTTCTCGAGAATATTGGGCATCGTCTTATAGAGTTAGGGTTGATAGAACAGTCGTGTGTGGGCTTGGGGATCGACGACGAGAGTCCTCCGCGTGATATTCGCGCTTGACCGATTCAAAGAGCTAATCCTCCAAAGTCTGGCCGCTAGGGTTATGGTTTATGCGCGGAGACAAATGGAAAATGGGCCTCTATCAAAGGCCGATCGATAGGGTCTGGAATGAGCCCATTTGAGCTCGAATATGGCTCGAATTTGGTCAGACAAGGGCCATTCTAACAAACTCCGAGTTCTAGCCAAAACCTATAATTGGGCTAAACCAATTTTTCTATTGGGTTCGGTTTAGAAGGCAAAGTAGCTATAAATTCGATCCTCTACATGATTATAAATTTTTCATATTTTTATAAATTGGTCAAAAAATAGCCTAAGAGAAATTCCAATTTAATATTAAGAAAACTCCCGATTGCTACACAATTTTTATTATTAAATAATTTCGGGATGCTACACCCTCCCCCACTTTAAGGAATTTGATCCTCCAAATTCATCGAACTTATCAAAACGGGGGAAAACTACGGTTACTGACCTTAGAACAAATCGGGATACTGCTTCCTGATTGCTTCTTCCGACTCCCACTTGGCTTCTTCTGTTCCACGCCTACTCCACTAGACTTTGACCATCGGTATTGACCGATTCTTGAGTTGCTGCTGCTTTCGGTCTAGAATCTTGATAGGCTTCTCTTCATAGGATAGATCCTCCTTCAGCTCTAGGTCCGCGTGGTGAATGGTATGCGAGAGGTCGTACATGTACTTCTGCAGCATGGACACATGGAAGACATTATGCACGCCTGACAACTGGGGCGGCAATGCCAATCTGTTGGCAACTTCCCCGACTCTTCTAGAATTTCAAACGGACCAACAAATCTCAGACTTAGCTTGCCACGAATTCCATACCTTCGAACTCCTCTCATAGGTGAGACTTTCAAGAATACATGTTCACCAACTTGAAATTCCAAATCTCTTCTTCTATTATCCGCATAGCTCTTCTGCCTAGATTGTGCAACTTGCTGACGATCTCTAATAATCTGAATATTCTTGGATGACTCTGAAATAAGATATGGTCCAAGCCATTGCTTCTCGCCTACCTCATCCCCGTATATATGGGATCTACAGCTTCTTCCATATAGAGCCTCGAACGGTACGTGCCATCTGAATACTGGACTGGTAACTATTGTTGTAAGCGAATTCAATCAGGGCTAAATACTCATGCCAGCTACCATCGAAGTCAATCATGCAAGCCCTTAACATGGCTTCTATAATCTGGTTCATCCTCTCTGTCTGCCCGTCAGTCTGAGGATGAAAGGCAGTATTGAAATTTAGACGGGTTCCCATAGATTCCTGCAATCCTTTCCAAAAATGGGATGCAAACCTGGGGTCTCTGTCAGACACAATATTCACAGGCACTCCATGCAATCTCACTACCTCCTTCATGTATAAAGCAGACAACACGTCCACTATCCATTTGGACATAACGGATAATAAGTGCACAGACTTCGTCAGTCGGTCAATAATCACCCAAATCACATCGAAACCACCACGAGTTTTAGGTAAACCCATGATGAAATCCATGCCGATGCTCTCCCACTTCCACTGTGGTATCTCGAGAGGCTTTAACTTCCGAGAGGTCTAAAATGTTTAGCCTTCACTTGCTGACATACTAAGCATCTGCTCACAAATCTAGCCACTTCTCTCTTCATGCTCGGCCACCAAAAGGTCCTCTTCAAGTCCCGGTGCATCTTAGTAGCTCCAGGATGGATAGTGTACATAGACCTATGGGCTTCTTCAAGGATCTTGCTCTTCGCTTTGACTGAATCGGGGATGCAAGTTCTTCCCCGAAATAATAATCTACCATCATCGGCCAACAGAAAATCTGGTCGACTATTCAAGTTTTCTTTGATCTCTACCAGTAATGGGTCATTATCTTGCAAAGTCTTGATCTCATCTAACAACTCTGGACGAAGCTGAACTTGGGCGATCATCACCCGATCTTTCTTCTCACCAACATTAAGGTCTAAACCGGCTAACTGTTCCAGCATCCTTTACTCTTGTAGCATAAGACTCGACAACTTAGCCATCGACTTCCGGCTCAAAGCATCAGCCACTACATTACCCTTCCCAAGATGATATTCAATGGAGAAGTCAAAATCTTTTAGATACTCAAGTCATCTTCTCTGCCTCATGTTAAGCTCTTTCTGGGAGAACAAATACTTCAAGCTCTTATGATCAGATAATACAATAAAGGTCTCTCCATACAAGTAGTGCCTCCAAATCTTTAAGGCAAACACCACTGCAACGAGTTCTAAGTCATAGACAGGGTAGTTCTCTTCATGCTTCCTCAACTGCCTAGATGAATAGGCTATCACCCTACCATGCTACATCAGCACACAACCTAAGCCAATACCCGAGGCATCTGTATATACTTCAAAACCTCCTTCTCCAGAGGGTAAAGCCAGCATAGGGGTAGTGGTCAAACATTCTTTCATAGTGTGAAAACTCTTTTCACAATCTTCCGACCACTCAAACCGATTCTCCCTACGGGTCAACCTAGTCAAAGGTATTGCAATCCTGGAGAAATCTTTAATGAATCTCTGATAATAACCTGCTAGGCCTAGAAAAATTCTAACTTTAGTTACATTTACAGGCCTATCCCAATTCCTCACTGCCTCTACTTTAGAGGGGTCTACTGCAATACCATCCTTAGTAATGATATGACCCATAAAATACACTTCTTGCAACCAAAACTCACACTTACTGAACTTTGCATACAATTGATGGTCTCTCAAATTCTGCAACGCCATCTTCAATTGCTCTTCATGCTCTTCTTTGCTTTTAGAACAAATGAGAATATCGTCGATAAACACCACGACCCATTGCTCTAAGTAGGGCCGAAACACATTATTCATCAGCTGCATAAAAGCTACAGGAGCATTCGTTAGTCCAAAAGATAATCTACAAATTCAAAATGCCCATACTTGCTTCGAAATGCTGTCTTAAAGATATCCTTGTCCTTGATTCGCAATTGATGATACCCCGATCAGAGGTCAATCTTGGAAAAATATTGCGCTCCCGATATCTGATCGAACAGCTCATCTATTCTCGGTAACGGGTACTTGTTCTTGACGGTAAGCTGTTTCAATTGGCGATAATCAATACACAGCCTCAACGAACCATCCTTCTTCCTTACAAATAGCACTAGGGCTCCCCACGGGGATGTACTTGGACGAATGAACCCTTTCTCCAGCAACTCCAACAATTGCTCTTTCAATTCCTTTAACTCCACAGGGGACATCCGATACGGAGCCTTAGAGACTGGTGACGCTCCAGGAACTAAACCAATAGAGAAAACTACCTCCCTCTCCGGGGGAAGTCCTGGAAAGTCTTCAGGAAATAGATCAGGAAAGTCTCGGACAATATGGATGTCTTCAACTCCAACTCCTTCTTATCGGTCTAAGAGACTAAGGTCAAAAATGCCTGACACCCTTGCCTTAATAATTTCTCAGCTTGCAGTGCCGAAATAAGTGGCACGGACTTAGAATGCCTAACACCCACAAAGAAAAGCTCGGGGTGCTTAGAAAAAGACATTGAGCGTGACTTGCAGTGAACGCTAGCTCCATAGTTAGCTAACCAATATGCTCCTAGGATTACATCATAATTCTTCATCTTCATGCATACTAAATCATTTGGCAAATTCTGACCATTAACTAGGACCTCACTAGAGGGATAATAATACTTGATAGCCGAACCCGAACCAATAGGGGTTGAAATTTCTAATTGAGAATCCATCCACACAGGTTTTACAGATATAGACTTAGCAAAATTCTGAGAAAAAAATGAATGGGTTGCTCCAGTATCGAAAAGAACGAACGCTGGCTTAGAGAGAATAGTAAGAGTACCTTCGACCAGTCCACCCTCCTCGGTGGCTTCTGTCTCAGTCTCCCGAAGGGCTTGGAGCTTGCCCTGCCACCTTTGGCTTCCATGCGGCTTTTCCTGCATAGCTTCATTAGAAATAAGAGGACACTCAGGGATTCGATGGTCCCTGCTACCACAGCGCAGACAGGCACCTAGCTTGCGCCAGCACTGTAGCACCCACGATAAATACCTTTGAGTAAATTCAAAACTTCTCCTTAAAAGAAATCATACATGAAGGCCTTACATAAAGTGTCACGCCCCGAACAAGGCGAAAATATCGGGACGTACAGTTAGGGACACGCTGGCAAGAGAGAGAACTAATCTAAAATAATACACAAGTGCTACAAGATGGAAATACTAAATGATCATTAACAAACCACAACTGATACAATAACCTCAAGTTCAACAACTGGAATAATCAACCACTAAAACTCAATAACAAGACTGAGACTAAAAGCTCTCCAAAACACAACTAAAGAAAGATAACACACTACTAACACACTAGAACTGATACACTCAAGACATCACTCCTGCCCTTCCCCATCGGTAAGCGCGTCACCTGAAAAGCCTGGAAAGGGGGGAAAACACAACTATGAGCTGACGCTCAGTAGGAAATAACAGACAGGTATAAGTGATTAACAGTTTAATTACATTTTAAAATGTCATGCTACAAATGATAAAAATAATAAAAAGATAACGGTGATATCACGAAACAGAATTCAAAGATCTTGCAAGGTCAAGAAATATAATGAATAGAATAGTAAGACAAGAATTTACTACAGGAGATAACGATAAAAAGTTGGCCATATCAAGACAATTCAAGTCATGTCAAGCACGTATGTAATTTCATTTCCACGTCCAAGTAATAAGCAAGTAAAGTAACCACAAGTAGAGTATAGAACAGTGAAGAGTGGAAAGTGAAAAGTAGTAGAAAGTAATGTAGAGAGTAGTGGAGAGAGTAGTGGACAGTCCTAGATTTAACACATGTCAAGTACTGGTGCCAAATGCCACACCTAGTCATTCACCTCCCCGGGGGTACACGTAGTGTTCGGGCGCTCTTCCCAGGACCAGACCGAGCCCTTAATTGTTTGCCAGGCATTGATTTCTTTGGATCAAAGATCCCACGAATCTAGACTTCCACAGTTTATGGCTAGAATTCCAAGGTTTAAACTAAGTAGCAATAACAACTTCACGTAGGAAAGAGATTCATTTCCAGAATTTCAAGGTAAGTATAATCATCAAGGAGATCGAAACCAAGTCACAACAAGAGTTAATCGTGCTGCGCTACTGTAAAACAGCAGCAATCAAACAAGCTAATCAACATATTAATCCTAATCACCAAGTTAAGATATCATGATTAACAATTATCATTTGCATTAAGACAATTGCCAAGAAGCTGATTCAAGATGATAAGGCAAAGAACAACTCCCACAGGAGTGAAATAGAATGCATTAACAGAGATTTAGTTACACCATTAACCACTAATTATGTGGGTTTCTATTTAATCTTTTATGCATTGAAATGAAGATGATAAACGGTGTGTTTTTACACAAAGTTTGCATGTATGGACCGATGTTAATTGAAACTAAAAAGGGTACATGAATAGGTCATTAGTTCCTCAAAAATGTAGTTTTCAATGTGATTAGGTTGAATGGATTGATTCCCCAATGATCCGAATTGATCCCCGGGTAAAAAACATCATTAATGGGGTCATACAGGGCATGGGTCGACCCATTGGGTCGACCCCTGGCATTCCAGGAGCCTTCCTGGGTGTTGGTCGACCCATTGGGTCGACCCCTCAAAAAAAAAAAAAAAAGCTTCATGGGTCGACCCATTGGGTCGACCCCCTTCACTGGGTGCATGGGTCGACCCCATGGGTCGACCCCTACACTTCCAGAAGCGACGGGTGATTCTGTAAACCATGAAAACTCAATGATTTGGGGTCTAAATGAGTTGGGATTTTAACCAAATGCTCTAGGGTTCTTAATATACATACTAAGGTCATAAAGCAAGAGATTGAAACAAGAAATTTGCTGAAAACTCAATCGAATCATAACCTATTTATGATGAATACATGAAGAACCTAGTTCTTGACATGCGTCTACTAAAACGTAGATTTCTCTCAATATACACAACGGAATTTGGGGCTTTTTATATCAAAAGAAAGCTAACTTAATGATGAATCCAACCATATACTATAAGCCATATGTGGATCAAGTTATCTAATCCAAAAACAGCCCGAAAATCAAGCTTCTACTTGAAGAACATAATATACATCAAATTCTAGACATGCTCTTACTAAAAATCAAAATTCTCCAAGTATGCTCAATGAAATTTGGGGCTTCCAACGTTAAATGAAAGCTAACAACATGCTGATTACATCATGTAAGTTAATTAGAGTTTGGTTGTTAGATCCTACCTCAAATCGGAGAGAGAAAACTCAAACCCTAGGATGAAGAACACTTGGACAGCACCTCACAAAAAGCTCGATTTCTCCACGGACACCTAATGAAAATTGGGGCTTTTGCCACCAATGGATAGAGCTCGATGAGAGGAACAATTTGTTATACTCATGATCAAGATTTGGTTGAGAATTCCTACCTCAATCGATGGATCAAAGAAGGATGAAGGAAAGCCAACGGCCTGCTGACCCACCTCCACAAATCGAGCTAAATCTCTCCAGATCTGAAACTTCAGCGAACCCCACAGCAGCCAAATGAAAGAAGACTCGTTGGGCTTCATTTTGATAGCTCATAGAGCTTCTGGAGCCTTCGGAATTGGGAGTATTCGCTGCTGCAAGCTACGTGTTTAGAAACGGCGCCGAAATCCTTGACTTGACCAAACTATGTCGGCAGCACGTTTTGGGGCTAGGTTTACCTCAAATTGATTGAGGGTAAATGTTCCTTACATAGTGGCCTTCCATTTGCCCTTGATTTCAGATCATTTGGTCGAGTATTGAGGTCGAATTTCGTGTCTTAAACTAAGGGTTAGGTATGGGTCAAAAGTTTACACTTTTGGGTTTAAACTCTAAATAGATCTTACCACGGATTTACAATGGCCTAATGCCAGAAGGAAAAGTTGTTATCTACATCGACCTAAATCTATTTACTATTTTTACAAATTTTTCTAAGGTAGTCGGATTATTACTTATACTATTCCGTAAATAGTTAAATGTTAAGTTCGGCAAACTAAGTTCACTAATTCGGCATAATAAATGATTTTCTTAGGCTTAAATGTAGAAGACAAAGTTGCTAAAAAAAATTAATTCTACAAGATGTGATTTTTGGGGATTTTTAGAAAATAGTAGAAAAATGACTTATTCTATTAATTAATTAATTAATCTAATTAATTTGGATAATTCTCATTAATTCGAATAACTTCGAATAAATTCCAAATAATTACAAATAACTTTCTAAATAAATTTTTAAAGAATTTGGGGTCTTACACCCTCCCCTACTTAAAAGAATTTGGTCCTCCAAATTCACTGCACTAAAACTAAGAGTAGAAAAAGATCGCTCACCTAGAATAGATCGGGATACCGCTTTCGCATAGTCTCTTCAGACTCCCATGTAGCTTCTTCGGTCCCACGCCGACTCCACTGAATCTTGACCATCGGTATCGAACGATTCCGGAGTTGCTGTTGCTTCCGGTCCAGAATCTTGACAGGTCTTTCCTCATAGGTCAAATCTTCCTTCAGTTCAAAATCCACCTGCTGAATGATATGAGTGGGATCGTACACATATTTCCGCAACATAGACACATGGAAAACATTATGTACGCCAGACAAATGCGGTGATAAAGCCAGTCTGTATGCCACCTCTCCCACTCTATCTAGAATCTCGAATGGACCAATGTACCTCGGACTCAGCTTGCCATGAATGCCAAATCTTCGGATCCCTCTCGTTGGAGAGACCTTTAAGAACACATGCTCGCCAACCTGAAATTCCAATGCTCTTCTCCTGTTGTCGGCATAACTCTTCTGTCTTGACTGGGCTACTTGTAACCGGTCTCGGATAACACGGATGTTCTGTGATGATTCCGAAACAAGATCTGGTCCAAGCCACTATTTCTCACCTACCTCGTCCCAACACAACGGGGAACGATAACTTCTACCATATAGTGCTTCAAAAGGAGCCATCTGAATGCTAGACTGATAGCTGTTATTGTAAGCGAATTCAATTAATGCCAAATGCTCACTCCAATTACCACCGAAATCAATCATGCAAGCTCGCAACATATCTTCCACTATCTGATTGGTTCTTTCAGTCTGTCCATCTGTCTGTGGATGAAAAGCAGTACTGAAATTCAGACGAGTACCCAAAGACTCTTGCAGTCCCTTCCAGAAATGTGAAGTAAATATGGGGTCTCGATTAGATACTATATTCACTGGGATACCATGCAATCTCACCACTTCCTTTATATACAAGGCAGCCAATACATCAATCGTCCACTTGGACTTAATTGGTAAGAAATGAGCCGACTTTGTCAATCGATCGACAATCACCTATATCGCATCAAATCCACCACGAGTCCTAGGTAGACCCATAATGAAATCCATGCCAATGCTTTCCCACTTCCATTGGGGTATGTCGAGTGGTTTCAGTTTCCCTGCTGGTCTGAAATGTTCGGCCTTAACTTGCTGACATACCAAACATCTGCTCACAAAATCTGCAACTTCTCTTTTCATATTCGGCCACCAAAAGGACCTTTTCAAATCTCGGTACATCTTAGTGCCTCCAGGATGAATGGTATATCTGGATCTATGAGCTTCCTCAAGAATTTTGTTCTTTATTGTAGCCTCATCCGGAACACAAGTTCTGCCTTTAAATAATAATCTACCATCATCGGCCAACATGAAGTCAGGTCTGCTGCTCAAGCTTCCCTTGATCTCTACCAACTCGGGGTCATTATCTTGCAAGGACTTGATCTCTATCAATAATTCAGGTTTAAGTTGAATCTGAGCAATCAAGATCCGATCATTGTCAATATTAAGATCTATACTAGATAATTGTTCCAACAACCTCCATTCTTGTAACATGAGACTTGACAATCTAGCTACCGGCTTCCGGCTTAATGCATCTGCCACAACATTACCTTTGCCAGGATGATACTCAATCGAGAAGTCGAAGTCTTTCAAGTACTCCAACCATCTCCGCTGCCTCATGTTGAGTTCCTTCTGAGAAAATAAATACTTCAAACTCTTATGATCTGAGAACACTGTAAAAGTTTCTCCATACAAGTAATGCCTCCATATCTTCAAAGCAAACACGACTGCAGCAAGTTCCAAATCATGAACAGGATAATTATCTTCGTGCTTCCTCAACTGTCTAGAGGAATAGGCAATCACCTTCCCATGCTGCATGAGTACACAGCGTAAGCCAATACCTGATGCATCAGTATAAACAACAAATCCTCCTTCACCAGAAGGTAAAGCCAAAATAGGTGCAGTAGTCAAACACTCCTTAAGAGTCTAAAAGCTTCGCTGACAATCATCTGACCAATCAAACTTATTCTTCTTGCGGGTTAATCTTGTCATAGGTACTGCAATCTTGGAGAAATCTTGAATAAATCTTCGATAATAACCTGCCAGGCCTAGAAAACTTCTAACTTCTGTCACACTGGTAGGCTGTTCCCAATTCTTCACTGCCTCAACCTTCGAAGGATCAACAGAAATACCGTTCTTCGTAATGATATGTCCTAGAAAGGACACCTCTTGCAGCCAGAATTCACACTTACTGAACTTAGCATATAGTTGATGATCTCTCAACAATTGCAATGCCATTCTCAGATGTTCAGCATGTTCCTCCTCATTCTTAGAATAAATCAGGATGTCATCAATAAAGACCACGACCCATTGATCAAGATAGGGCCGAAATGCATCGTTCATCAACTGCATGAAAGCCGCTGGTGCATTCGTTAGACCAAAAGGCATAACGACAAACTCAAAATGACCATACCTGCTGCGGAAAGCCGTTTTATAAATATCCTCTTCCTTAATCCGCAACTGGTGATATCCAGATCGAAGATCGATCTTAGAGAAATATTGAGCTCCCGCTATCTGGTCAAATAACTCGTCAATCCTCGACAAGGGATATTTGTTCTTGACAGTCTGCTGGTTTAATTGTCGATAATCAATGCACAGCCTCATCGAACCATCTTTCTTCCTGACAAATAGTACAGGGGCTCCCCACGGAGAAGTACTAGGACAAATAAAACCCTTCTCAAGTAATTCCATCAGTTGCTGCTTCAGTTCCCTCAGTTCCGTAGGAGACATACGATAAGGAGCCTTAGAAATAGGAGCTGTGCCAGGAATAAGATCAATAGAAAAGATAACTTCCCGCTCAGGTGAAAGTCCTGGTAGTTCTTCTGGAAAGACATCAGGAAAATCTTGGACAACAGGAATGTCCTTGATCTCCATCTACTGCTCAGGAGTTGCACAAACAAAGGCTAGAAAAGCCTCACACCCATGCCTCAAAAGCTTATCAGCTCGAAGAGCCGAGATGAGCGGTACGGAGTTATGGTGCTTGACTCCCGTAAAAGATAAACCCGAATGTCCAGTAAAAGTCACTGAGCTAGAACTACAGTGAACATTGGCCTCATACTTGGCCAACCAATCTGCTCCTAGGATTACATCATAATCCTTCATGTCCATGCAGACCAAATCTGCTGGAAAGTTCTGTTCACCAATCATAACCTTACTAGAAGGATAGAAATACTGGATTGTTGATCTAGTGCCAATAGGGGTTGAAATCTCTAACGGAGTATTCATCAAAACAGGTTCCACAACTAATGACTTAGCAAATCTCCGAGAAATAAATGAATGTGTTGCACCAGTATCAAAGAGAGCAAATGCGGGCTTATCGATTATAGTAAGGGTACCTTCGACGAGTCCGCCATCATCAGAAATCCCAGTTTCATCTTCATGTAAAGCTTGAAGCTTGCCTTGTGGTTTCTTGAAGACTAGAGGTTTTGCCGGTGTAGCTTGTTCCGATATGAGAGGACAATTGGGGATACGGTGCTCCTTGCTTCCACATCGCAAACAGGTGCCTTACTTGCGCCAGCACTCCTCTATCTTGTGACCCGGACGATCACAATAGTTGCACACGCCCTTGAATGGAACAATAGGGCCAGGCTTCTTGTCTTCATGCCTCGGCATCTTGCCCTTCCACGATCCGGACCCGCTCCACGAACCAGGTCCACTAATAGGCCTCTTCTTGGTATACCCGGGTTTGACACTCCCGGAACCCGTAGGTAATTCTTTCTTGGTGTCTTTCCCACGGATTCTCTCCGTCATCTCAAGAGTATCCTCTAGAACTTGTGCTTTCCTTACCATCTCAGAATAAGTGGAAATCTCCATCGGTGCCAATTGGTTGATATAATGAAGCTTCAATCCATTGAGAAAGCGCTTCGCCTTCATCTTCTCGGTGGAAATGAGATGAGTAGCATAACGAGAAAGCCGTGCAAATTGAGCCTCATACTCTGCCACGGACAAACCTCGCTGTTTCAAGGCCGCGAACTCTGCCGCTTTCTACTCTTGCACTCTATCAGAAAAATACTTGTTGTTGAAGAGTTCTTCGAACTCTTCCCACATAACTTGCCGATCACCGAGAGTTGCCTTGATAGAATCCCACCAAGTACGTGCATCATGTTCCAGTTGAAATGTGGACAAAAGGACACGCTCCTGGTTGGTGCATTGCATAACTTCAAAGATTCTCCCCATCTCATCTAGCCAGTGCTCGGCTTGGTCAGGGTCAGTCGAACCAGCGAATCTAGGCGGGTTCTTTCCGCGGAAGTTCCGGTATAGATCACCGGTGCCATGCGGTGCCGCTCCTGCCTGAGCTACTTGCTGAAGGGCCTGAGTAAGGCCTTGCACTGTACGCTGTAGGTTCCTCCATTCAGCACGATCAGCTGCCATCTACACGAGAAATAGATTACTTAGGTTTAATCAAGATAACTAATTACACGATTAAGAAACGATCTTAACCCAAGTTTCTACCCATTCTCACCAGGTCAGGTCCTAGACTTTTACAAGGTTAGGGATCTAACGCACCTAGACACGACCAAAAACTCGGTACCTGGCGGAGGTAATCGGTCCGAAGACCACTCGCGCAAGTGTGCGACCTTCCCGATAGGCGTAGCCTAACGTTCGGACAACACCTTTTGATATACCGATTATTGGGATGCAATGCAAGAAAACCTAAAACTTAGGAAACCTAGGAATGTGAAACCTGGCTCTGATACCAACTAAACTGTCACGCCCCGAACAAGGCGGAAATATCGAGACGTACAGTTAGGGACACGCTGGCAAGAGAGAGAACTAATCTAAAATAATACACAAGTGCTACAAGATGGAAATACTAAATGATCATTAACAAACCACAAATGATACAATAACCTCAAGTTCAACAACTGGAATAATCAACCACTAAAACTCAATAACAAGACTGAGACTAAAAGCTCTCCAAAACACAACTAAAGAAAGATAACACACTACTAACACACTAGAACTGATACACTCAAGACATCACTCCTGCCCTTCCCCATCGGTAAGCGCGTCACCTGAAAAGTCTGGAAAGGGGGGAAAACACAACTATGAGCTGACGCTCAGTAGGAAATAACATACAGGTATAAGTGATTAACAGTTTAATTACATTTTAAAATGTCATGCTACAAATGATAAAAATAATAAAAAGATAACGGTGATATCACGAAACAGAATTCAAAGATCTTGCAAGGTCAAGAAATATAATGAATAGAATAGTAAGACAAGAATTTACTACAGGAGATAACGATAAAAAGTTGGCCATATCAAGACAATTCAAGTCATGTCAAGTACGCATGTAATTTCATTTCCATGTCCAAGTAATAAGCAAGTAAAGTAACCACAAGTAGAGTATAGAACAGTGAAGAGTGGAAAGTGAAAAGTAGTAGAAAGTAATGTAGAGAGTAGTGGAGAGAGTAGTGGACAGTCCTAGATTTAACACATGTCAAGTACTGGTGCCAAATGCCACACCTAGTCATTCACCTCCCCGGGGGTACACGTAGTGTTCGGGCGCTCTTCCCAGGACCAGACCGAGCCCTTAATTGTTTGCCAGGTATTGATTTCTTTGGATCAAAGATCCCACGAATCTAGACTTCCACAGTTTATGGCCAGAATTCCAAGGTTTAAACTAAGTAGCAATAACAACTTCACGTAGGAAAGAGATTCATTTGCAGAATTTCAAGGTAAGTATAATCATCAAGGAGATCGAAACCAAGTCACAACAAGAGTTAATCGTGCTGCGCTACTGTAAAACAGCAGCAATCAAACAAGCTAATCAACATATTAATCCTAATCACCAAGTTAAGATATCATGATTAACCATTATCATTTGCATTAAGACAATTGCCAAGAAGCTGATTCAAGATGATAAGGCAAAGAACAACTCCCACAGGAGTGAAATAGAATGCATTAACAGAGATTTAGTTACACCATTAACCACTAATTATGTGGGTTTCTATTTAATCTTGTATGCATTGAAATGAAGATGATAAACGGTGTGTTTTTACACAAAATTTGCATGTATGGACCAATGTTAATTGAAACTAAAAAGGGTACATGAATAGGTCATTAGTTCCTCAAAAATGTAGTTTTCAATGTGATTAGGTTGAATGGATTGATTCCCCAATGATCCGGATTGATCCCCGGGTAAAAAACATCATTAATGGGGTCATACAGGGCATGGGTCAACCCATTGGGTCGACCCCTGGCATTCCAGGAGCCTTCCTGGGTGTGGGTCGACCCCTCAAAAAAAAAAAAAAAAGCTTCATGGGTCGACCCATTGGGTCGACCCCCTTCACTGGGTGCATGGGTCGACCCCTACACTTCCAGAAGCGACGGGTGATTCCGTAAACCATGAAAACTCAATGATTTGGGGTCTAAATGAGTTGGGATTTTAACCAAATGCTCTAGGGTTCTTAATATACATACTAATGTCATAAAACAAGAGATTGAAACAAGAAATTTGCTGAAAACTCAATCGAATCACAACCTATTTATGATGAATACATGAAGAACCTAGTTCTTGACATGCGTCTACTAAAACGTAGATTTCTCTCAATATACACAACGGAATTTGGGGCTTTTTATATCAAAAGAAAGCTAACTTAATGATGAATCCAACCATATACTATAAGCCATATATGGATCAAGTTATCTAATCCAAAAATAGCCCGAAAATCAAGCTTCTACTTGAAGAACATAATATACATCAAATTCTAGACATGCTCTTACTAAAAATCAAAATTCTCCAAGTATGCTCAATGAAATTTGGGGCTTCCTACGTTAAATGAAAGCTAACAACATGCTGATTACATCATGTAAGTTAATTAGAGTTTGGTTGTTAGATCCTACCTCAAATCGGAGAGAGAAAACTCAAACCCTAGGATGAAGAACACTTGGACAGCACCTCACAAAAAGCTCGATTTCTCCACGGACACCTAATGAAAATTGTGGCTTTTGCCACCAATGGATAGAGCTCGATGAGAGGAACAATTTGCTATACTCATGATCAAGATTTGGTTGAGAATTCCTACCTCAATCGATGGATCAAAGAAGGATGAAGGAAAGCCAACGGCCTGCTGACCCACCTCCACAAATCGAGCTAGATCTCTCCAGATCTGAAACTTCAGTGAACCCCACAGCAGCCAAATGAAAGAAGACTCATAGGGCTTCATTTTGATAGCTCATAGAGCTTCTGGAGCCTTCAGAATTGGGAGTATTCGCTGTTGCAAGCTACGTGTTTAGAAACGGCGCCGAAATCCTTGACTTGACCAAACTATGTCGGCAGCACGTTTTGGGGCTAGGTTTACCTCAAATTGATTGAGGGTAAATGTTCCTTATATTGTGGCCTTCCATTTGCCCTTTATTTCAGATCATTTGGTCGAGTATTGAGGTCGAATTTCATGTTTTAAACTAAGGGTTAGGTATGGGTCAAAAGTGTGCACTTTTGGATTTAAACTCTAAATAGATCTTACCACGGATTTACAATGGCCTAATGCTAGAAGGAAAAGTTGTTATCTACATCGACCTAAATCTATTTACTATTTTTACAGATTTTTCTAAGGTAGTCGGATTATTACTTATACTATTCCGTAAATAGTTAAATGTTAAGTTCGGCAAACTAAGTTCACTAATTCGGCATAATAAATGATTTTCTTAGGCTTAAATGTAGAAGACAAAGTTGCTAAACAAAATTAATTCTACAAGATGTGATTTTTGAGGATTTTTAGAAAATAGTAGAAAAATGACTTATTCTATTAATTAATTAATTAATCTAATTAATTTGGATAATTCTCATTAATTCGAATAACTTCGAATAAATTCTAAATAATTACAAATAACTTTCTAAATAAATTTTTAAAGAATTTGGGGTCTTACAGAACCCAACCTCCTGAAGACTATAATATAAATATACAAGCCAACCTTACTTTATGCCATAAAGAATCATGATGGCTTTATGTAAAGAGCCAAACCTCATGGGGGCTAGCATATAAATGTACAACCCATCACTTTATGCATAGTACGTAGTGAACTTTTCCTAGAGAATCTTACATGAAAGGTCTTGTATAAAGAATTGAACCATAGGAGGACTAGTATATAAAAGTGCAAGACAAACTTTAACACATGGGCCCTGGGTTTTACGTAAGTGGTCTCCACCTTTTCCAATTTCCAAATTTAAAACTACTTATGGAGGCGCCATTTACCCTTGGGGCCCCATCGTATTATGATATGTATGTACACCATGAATGCCAACATGTGAAGTTGACAGTTTTATCTAACAGTTAACGCCCTCTTGCAAGGGCGTCATTCTCATCAATAATGACACCCAGATTAATAGACGCCCTCATGCAGAGACGTCATATACATGAATAGTACAACCTAGATTAATGAACGACCCCTTACAAGGGCGTCATTTAATCTATGTTTCTAGAAAGTTGAGACACGAACAACCCATTTTAGCTGGCAAACACCATGCCCACTCAGCAGGACCCGGAAGGCAATAAACCAATGCCTTGCGATTCCCTATAACTAATTCCCTCTGTAGCACTGTTAGAGGCTACTGCCGCCATCAGTGCTGAAGGAGCGTCTTCTTCCCGAGTATACGTCCTGCTGTGATCCTGCTGCCGCTTCTTTATTCTGAACCTCATAGCTCAAGTCAAAATGTAGGTGTTCTCAAATCATTGCCTAACTAGTAGCTAAATAGATTAACTTATGCATGCTTAGAGTTAGATTAACTCATCATCCATGTTATATATTACTTGGCTTTACCGTGATCAAGAAATAACCATGTATATACCATGTTATACATATTTTAATAGCTTGTTACACTTGTCGCATATGATTTTATACATACTGTTACCATGATCTTTATGAGTTTGAACATAATCTGTTAGCATGATTTTATGAGTTTATTGAACATATTTTATTACAGTAGTTTTACAGTCTTAATAACCATGTTTTAAACCTTAGTATAGAACCTCTATACACCAAATACTTACATGTTTTAAAAACCAGAGAGTCCCTGCTCTCAGGTAAATGGCGCCCCTGACTAGGGCGCCAATTACCAAATTGAAGACCCCTCACCAGGGCGCCAATTTTCAAATTGAAGACCCCTGACAAGGCGCCAATTTGCAAATTGAAGAGCCTGACAAGGACACCAATTTTCAAATTGAAGACCCTGACCAGGGCACCAATTTGAAAATTGAAGACCACTTGAGTGGTCGTCAATTAAATGAAGACACTTCGCAGTGTCGTCATTTCCATTTCTGTAATTTCCAGTAATTGATAATTCAAGACATTCAAAAATCCATAACTATCGAACTAAAACATGAAATTTTTACATGAACGTGTTTCTGGAATCTTGACATTTATCTCAACATGCTCGTACCATTACTTCCTGATTTGGAGCATTTTGATACTGATGAATAGTGAACACTCACCTGTAAATGGCGCCCCTGACCAGGGCGCCAATTTCAAAATTGAAGACTTCGCACATGGTCGTCAATTAATTGAAGACATGTGCAATGTCGTCAATTCCATTTTCTAGAATTTACAGCAATCAGTAAATCAACGCATTCAAATATCTATAACTAATAAACTGAACCATGAAAATTTTGCCTGAATATACTTCTGTGACCCTGAGATTTTTCTCTACCTGACCATGTCTTCAGATTCTGATTCGAAGAAACTTTGGAAAAATGAATAGTAGCTCGTATCACAGAATGTACCATTCTGATACGAAGCATAACACACTTGAAAAATAACTCAATAGGTGACCCTACGTAGTGTCGTCAATTAGTTGAACCTGTACTTAAATTGGTGACACCCCAAAGAGACTTCAATTAAATGAAGACTACTCACAGGGGCGCCAATTCTGATGCGGACGGGACCACGGACACGACAAGCTCGCGATCGTCCCTTAACGAGGGAAGCGTCGGATGTGCGCGGTTGAGAAACCGGCAAGAGCTAGGGTGGTCGGCTCTCTCTTTCGTGCCCGGATTGAGTCACGGGACGGTAACGCTCTCTCTCGCAGCAGCGGTGATATAAATAGAAAGCGAGCTAATTACCCTATCATGCTCTCTAGCAGTGGCATAAACAAGCTTATATGAAATTAAGCAAAATACCAAGTAAGGGAGCGAATGCGATACCTCCACGCGCTCGGCGTGGGGAAGACGGACCCGGCCGAAAACTCGTACTCCCGGGAAACTTAACACACAATAATTACAGCAATGGGAATATGCCCACTCCACGCCGGGAGGTAAAGGGCTATACAAATGGGCCCGGGAGGACCGAATTCGGGTTGACGGGCAGCTTCGTGTGTTGATTCGGCTACACGCGTGTTCACGACCGTGGGGCCCACGTGCTGTCCGGAGGGGCCGTGTGGGACCCGGTGGTACCGCTGTAGTGGAGACACTTGGGCAAGCGCTCCCTGGGCTGGCGGCACGCTGGTTCGCCGGCCGGAGGCCGGGCGGCTCCGTTCGGCACCGGTCGGAAAAATCGATCGAAAATCTGTCGATTCTGTATTTTAGCGCGAGCTCCGGCGAGAACGGACGCTGCGATCAGTACCGGTGTCGGAATGCGACGAGATCAGAGCCGTTGGAAAGCTGCTTCGAAGTACTGCAATCTAGTGGTCTTCAGAAAACTTCACCAGATTTATACTTTGTGTTGGCGAATTTTATATGATGCTGTTGTACAGTAACCGAAGACTCAGATCTGAAGAGAACTTTCCTGTTGATTGCCTTTGACCGTGACGTAGATGTCCGAATTTGAAGATGTGTTCTTCAGGAAGGTTGTAGGAAATCGAACAAGAAAACCAGGAATATTTTTGGATCTGGATTTGGAGGTGGTGGTGATTTGTTCTGATTGTGGAAGTGGAGGGTGGCCGGATCTGGGATCTGACTGAAAACACTATAGCATAGGAAGAACACGAATTTCTAAAAATAGATAGAAGGCTGATAAAAAATTAAGAAACTTTGTGGAGGTAGGGGGTGATGGACAAAACTCCCAGTAAAATTGGGAGGGTTTGGACAAATCAAAAAGATGGTCGGAGGGGGAGAACTCAGAGGTTCTGTCACTGTAGATAGAAACCTGGCAGATTTGGGATGACAGGTTGGACGAAAATGTAAAAATACTAAACGATGGAATTTTGGCGTGAAAATTTAGGTGGATCTTGGGATGCAAGGGATGAACACACCATACAAAATTCAGATCAATCCATGCTCGTGGCTGAGACAGACAATTCATGGAAGCTTCTGTGGTCGGACGAAGATAGAACTGCAGAGGCGGCTCGATGGCGGCACGAACGGGGCGGCGGCGGCACAGACGATCACCGGAGGTTGAGAGGAGATGATAGAAGGTAGAATCACTCTATAACTTGAGGTTGGAGGAGAGGAACCAGGGGGAGAGAGGAGGGGCTCAAGAACACTCTTGATTTTCCAACAATTTTCTCTTCATTTCTTCATTAATATCTAATGACACTATACATAGGCTTATATAGAAAATGGCAAGGGGTGGGGGGCTGGGAATTTCGTGGGAAATAAGTCATTTTCTTCCCCCATGTGGTCAAAACTCAAAAAAAATAAATTACATATGAATGGAGCACTCCTTTGACTAGGTAGGTAAGGTAGGTGGCCAACCTTTGAAATTTTAACCCCTTTGTCTCCCATGTGGTCAATTAGCATTCAAACCTTCTAGATGGCCACCTAGGATGGTTGACCAGCCCCACATGGATGAGGTGGGCCAATGGGTAAGGGGAGGGGCCCCCCTAACTGGACCTACTACACATTTACACAAAAACCCACACAATCCTAGGGAATGACACATTGGCTTACAAAGCCTTACAATTGTACATATACTTTCCCAAGGATATAAAAGTAAATAAAAGGACTCAAATGTAAAAATAAAAGTTAATGCTCGGCGTCGATTCCCATCAACTCTCCCCGGGTGGGAGGAACTCGACCCGGTCGAGTAGGGGTATGGATGCTCGAGTACTCCGGCGGATCCGTCACTGTGCCGAGTAGCACGGGTATGTTCCACTCCAAGTGACCGTCACCTACTCAATCCATATATACTCGATATGCACAAGCTGCTACGGGCTAGAGGTGGGCACTCCGGGTGCGGCACTCTCAAAAGGGAAGGAGGCGGCTCGAATACTCACTAGGAATCACCACTGGGTCCATGTAGGTGACTGATCCGGGTATTGAGGTAGAACTGTTCCCAAACTCCTCGAGTGAGTCTACTCGCATTCACACTCATAAGGGACTGACATCGATGAGCTTGCACATGACATATGCAGACTCACCATGCACTAACACACATATGCAAACCACACAAATAAGAAACCGACTCATACATGACTCTAGACACACCTATTGTTAGTCCGACCCGTACATAGGTGACGGCGGACCAGGACACCCGAATGTGTGCCATGCATGCATGTTATGTAACAGGAGATGGGTGGTATGGGGAACACCTAAACATCCAAGTATAACCCAGTCATGCATGGACGGCCCTTTGGATTTGGGGGACTTGAGAGGGCTAGGAGGGCCGAATGTTGTTGTATCGTGGACGGGCTTGGTGGGTGTAAATGACCCGACCCGTGGGGTAGGAGTGTGATAGTGGACTCCCTTGAAGAAATGAACTATATAAGGTGGGTCATGGGGTCCACTAAGGAATGGGTCAAAGGGATCGAAGAAGGTATGACCCCTTGTGGTGGGCTCCCCCAAGTCACGGTCCCACGTGTAGAAGTTTTGAAGGTGTGGATAGTCACCTTCTTGCATTGTGATGGGTGGGACAGGGACCGTAAGCAAGAAGTATGATTCCTCCCTCGGATAAAAGGGTATGGATTCGGGCTCGGCTGATAAGGGAAAGAGTAAGAGGATCTCTGTGGTGACACAACCCACGGTGCACTCGGAGGTAATGGACCCATAGGCCGGATGGGTGAAGCTAAGACTAGCGGGTTGGTCAAAGCCTCGGGCCAATAAATGTGTAAAGGTCAACTGCCGGTCTAACCCTTTAAGAAGGTCGTCCAATGTGTCAACATAGTGACGAGACCGAAAGGTGGTGTGAAATGAGTTGCTTGACACTAGTGGTAGTGTGGGGTCCATTGATGGGAAGGGAGGTGGGACCAAGCCATCCTTGAGCCAACTAAGAAGCGGCTCGGCTATGAAAAGCGTACCCGTTAGAAATACGGGTGGCTCGGGCCTTGGTGGTTCCAAATGAGAGGATCCCGAATCAAATTCGGAAATAGAGATGGATGACATTGGAACTCTCTCGAGTGGTGAAGGCCATGGTGTAGGCGGCTGGGAGGTGGATGCTTGTCGAAAGCCACCATACCGAGAAAAGTGTGACTCAAATGGTTCGACCACTAGAGCGATCGAATAGGATTCCGCTAGAGAGAATGCATTGCGGATAAGACATTCCAATTGGAAGTGAAGGCGCAAACCTCTCCGGAACTGAAATGCGGCTGTGTTGCTCTCCTCTCCCAAGCCATGTTCCAACCAATACTTATGATATGCCCGAATGTACTCGGACACGGACCTATCACCTTGGACGGGTCGACATGGGTTGGCCATAGTTGCCAAAATACGGGAATGGATATGCAAGGCCATTTGGGCAAGACACTAGACACGACCCTAAGTAATGCAAAGTTGGAATGCATGCACACTAAGGACCCTAGACGTAAACCAAGACTCGGTACGTGGCGGAGATAAATGACCCGAAGGTCACTCGCGCAAGTGTGCGGCCTTTCCGATAGGCGTAGCCTAACGTTCGGACAACACCTTTTGATATACCGAGTAAAGGGATGTAAATACAAAAAGACACTTTTTTTTTTGTTTTGAAACAATGATGACCCTAAACACGACTTAGACAATGACTAATGACTAGACGTAAATGACACTTTTTTTTGTCAATGCAAACACCCTAGACTCAAACTCGCTCTGATACCAAATTGATGCGGGACGGGACCACGGACACGACAAGCTCGCAATCGTCCCTTAACGAGGGAAGCGTCGGATGTGCGCGGTTGAGAAACCGGCAAGAGCTAGGGTGGTCGGCTCTCTCTTTCGTGCCCGGATCGAGTCACGGGACGGTAACGCTCTCTCTCGCAGCAACGGTGATAAAAATAGAAAGTGAGCTAATTACCCTATCATGCTCTCTAGCAGCGGCATAAATAAGCATATATGAAATTAAGCAAAATGCCAAGTAAGGGAGCGAATGTGATACCTCCACGCGCTCGGCATGGGGAAGACGGACCCGGCCGAAAACTCGTACTCCCGGGAAACTTAACACACAATAATTACAGCAATGGGAACATGCCCACTCCACGCAGGGAGGTAAAGGGCTATACAAATGGGCCCGGGAGGACCGAATTCGGGTTGACGGGCAGCTTCGTGTGTTGATTCGGCTACACGCGTGTTCACGACCGTGGGGCCCACGTGCTGTCCGGAGGGGCCGTGTGGGACCCGGTGGTACCGCTGTAGTGGAGACACTTGGGGAAGCGCTCCCTGGGCTGGCGGCAAGCTGGTTCGCCAGCCGGAGGCCGGGCGGCTCCGTTCGGCACCGGTCGGAAAAACCGATCGGAAATCTGCCGGTTCTGTATTTCAGCGCGCGCTCCGGCGAGAACGGACGCTGCGATCAGCACCGATGTCGGAATGCAACGAGATCAGAGCCGTTTGAAAGCTGCTTCGAAGTACTGCAATCTAGTGGTCTTCAGAAAAATTCACCAGATTTATACTTTGTGTTGGCGAATTTTATATGCTGTTGTTGTACAGTAACCGAAGACTCAAATCTGAAGAGAACTTTCATGTTGATTGCCTTTGACCGTGACGTAGATGTCCGAATTTGAAGATGTGTTCTTCAGGAAGGTTGTAGGAAATCGAACAAGAAAACCAGGACTATTTTTGGATCTGGATTTGGAGGTGGTGGTGAGTTGTTCTGATTTTGGAAGTGGAGTCTGGTCGGATCTGGGATCTGACTGAAAACACTGTAGCATAGGAAGAACACGAATTTTTAAAAATAGATAGAAGGCTGATAAAACATTAAGAAACTTTGTGGAGGTAGGGGGTGATGGAAAGAACTCCCAGTAAAATTGGGAGGGTTTGGACAAATCAAAAAGATGGTCGGAGGGGGAGAACTCAGAGGTTCTATCACTGTAGATAGAAACCTGGCAGATCTGGGATGACAGGTTGGACGAAAATGTAAAAATACTAAACGATGGAATTTTGGCGTGAAAATTTAGGTGGATCTTGGGATGCAAGGGCTGAACACACCATACAAAATTCAGATCAATCCATACTCATGGCTGAGACAGACAATTCGTGGAAGCTTCTGTGGTCGGATGAAGACAGAACTGCAGAGGCGGCTCGATGGCGGCACGAACGGCGGCGGCGGCGGCACAGACGATCACCGGAGGTTGAGAGGAGATTATAGAAGGTAGAATCACTCTAGAACTTGAGGTTGGAGGAGAGGAACCAGAGGGAGAGAGGAGGGGCTCAAGAACAATCTTGATTTTTCAACAATTTTCTCTTCATTTCTTCATTAATCTCTAATGACACTATACATAGGCTTATATAGAAAATGGCAAGGGGTGGGGGGCTGGGAATTTTGTGGGAAATAAGTCATTTTCTTCCCCCATGTGGTGAAAACTCAAAAAAAATAAATTACATATGAATGGAGCACTCCTTTGACTAGGTAGGTAAGGTAGGTGGCCAACCTTTGAAATTTTAACCCCTTTGTCTCCCATGTGGTCAATTAGCATTCAAACCTTCTAGATGGCCACCTAGGATGGTTGACCAGCCCCACATGGATGAGGTGGACCAATGGGGAAGAGGAGGGGGCCCCCTAACTGGACCTACTACACATTTGCACAAAAACCCACACAATCTTAGGGAATGACACATTGGCTTACAAAGCCTTACAATTGTACATATACTTTCCCAAGGATATAAAAGTAAATAAAAGGACTCAAATGTAAAAATAAAAGTTAATGCTCGGCGTCGATTCCCATCAAATTCTATTTCTTGAAAAAAAAATTAAAGATACAACATTAAAAAATTCATATCTGTGAAACCAAAACTCAACAATTATACCTGAACATGTTTCTGGGCTCCCGAGGTTTTACACTACCTATTAATATCAGTAAATTATATTTTTGAGAAATTTTTCTGAAATGAATAGTGTTTTGAGTCATAAAACGTATCAGCTGGGTGAAAATCACCCATTGAAATTGGCGCCCCAATCCAGGGTGCCAATTCATCAAATAGCGACAGCCAGCAAGTCTTCAATTAATTGAAGACTGCATGTAAGGGCGCCAATTCTTTATTTATATATATATATTCAAAAAATCACCTCTGTATTTGGCGTCCCAAGCCAGGGCGCCAATTACTTAAATAGCGGTGGCGAGGTCGTCTTCAAATAAATGAAGACTCCCTGGCAGGCGCCAATTTGATATATATATATATATATTTCTAAAAACTGAAAATTTGAAAGATTGGTAAACCCCCAGGCGCAGAATACTTGAGACACTCCACCCCGACGCTCTCTTTACTTGACTTGACTTGCGTGGCCCGGAACGGGCAATACTTGACTTGACTTGCGTGGCCCGGAACGGGCAATACTTGACTTGTGGTCCGAGAAAGGGCAGAATACTTGCTTGATTAAAATAGCCAATTCTACTGATACGTACTTGACATTACTTGTTTGAATTGAATTTTTACTTACTCGTACCTGAGATATACTTGTACATGAGTTCATTCTTGTACTTGCGTTCATACTTGTACACGAATCCCTGCTTGCCCCGAAGTGGCATTTACATCTGTAAATTCTTGAAATACTGCTTGTCAAATACTTGAAATCTTGATATACTCTCTTTATACAGTTCTTGATCTCTGATTGTTCATCATGCCTAGATTTACCTATATACCTGATTTTTCTTATACGTACACCATGCATAGCCATACTGATAATACATGTAAATTGTAAATCACGTACAGATTGCTCGAATTTGAGATGTAATTCCTACTGAGCGTTTCACTCATCTAGTTACTTTCTAATATTTTCAGGTGATTCGGATAGCGACAAGAATGGGATTGAGACCGAGTGAAGAGTGCTAGAACGCCAATCACCTAACATTAGCTAGTCGCGTCCTTAAATTTTATTTGAGTCCTACTTTGTATTTCAATATGTCCGTTTAGTTGTCCAACCCATGTTAAGGCATGTAGCCTAGTGTCGGATTTTAAATTTCGAATTATTATGGACTATCTTTTAATTCCTTTGGTTAATCAAATAATCAGCACTTGGACTATTGGGATTATTAAATTTTTATTAATCTTTTGCGCACTCTGTAATTATGTATGTCAAAATTTTATCGCTCAATTGACACGATCTATATAGGCGCGTCACGCATCCGAGTATCTTCCGCGCTCGGGACGTGACAGTCTTCGTGGTATCAGAGCCATCGGTTTTCAAACTTAGGAAACTAGAAGAAATAAGAGGTTAGGAAAAAAATTACGGTCATGATTGAAATCTAGGTAAAACTTGAGTCCAAGAATAGGTAAAAACCCGAGTCCAAGGATAGATATACCTTACCCGGTGAGATGGATAGAGCCATGGGTTAAGATCTATAATGACTTTTGACCTTATAAGTAAACCCGATCTTTATCATACCTAAACTCTTTTGTAGGATCATGGCTGCGGAAAGAGCACAATGGCGCGAGATGCAACGCACCATGCAAGGCCTTACATAGGCACTACAGCAAGTGGCCCAAGGCAGAGCTAACCGTGGAGCTGGTGATCTCCACAGGAGTTTCTGTAACATGAACCCACCGAGGTTCACGGGTTCGTCCGACCCCGAGGATGCCAAGAATTGGCTAAAGGAGATGGAACGAATCTTCCGTGTAATGCAATGCGCGGACGAGGAGAAGGTTTTACTGGCTGTATTCCAACTGGAGTGAGATGCTCGATGCTGGTGGGAATCCATAGAAGCAACACTGCCAGAAGACCATGTCACATGGGATGAATTCACAGAACATTTCAACAACAAGTATTTCTCCGACCATATCCAGGAGAAGAAGGCCGCGGAATTCACCGTTCTAAAACAACGGGGCTTGAAAGTGGCTGAATATGAGGCCCACTTTTCAAGATTGTCGAAGTATGCCCCTCACTTGGTGTGTACGGAAAAGATGAAGGTGAGAAGGTTCCTCAATGGGCTTCGGCCCCATTATATTACATAGCTTGCACCGATGGACATCCAAGCCTATTTAGAGATAGTTCGACGTGCCCAATTGCTAGAAGACGCCACCGAATTATCCGAGCGAATCTGAGGAAGACACAAGAAGGAACCCGTCACAAGCCCGGGAAAATTCAAACAATCATTCAACAAGAAAAGGTTCTTCATGGGAGGGGAGCCCTCCAAGGCGCAGAAATTCCAGAAGAATGACAGGTCATTCTCCACCGCCACACCCTCAAAGGAAATTTGCAAGTATTGTGATAAAGCTGGTCATAAGACCAAGGAATTTTGGAGGAATTTAGGAGCTTGTCTTCGATGTGGGAGCCGAGAGCATCGAATCCCAGACTGCCCACTGATGAAGGAGCAAGACACCAAAGACGATAAGCGTCCGGTAAAGAGACAAGGCCGTCTGCAAGCTCTCCGAGAGACGGAACCCACAGAAGGCGAAATTGTGGAAGGTACTCTCACTATTTGTTCAAAAATTACTCAAGTTTTATTTGATACCAGAGCAACTCATTCATTCGTTTCCAAGAAATTTGCTGCTTCATTTTCTAAGAAACATGAACTGTTAGATTTGGTCATATCTACACCTCTTGGGAATGAGTCTGATATCACTTATCACTTTCCAAATTGTGAAGTGATGATTAAGGGAAATAATTTACCTGCTGACCTGATATGCCTAGATATGAAGGGTTATGATGTCATACTAGGTGCCGACTGGTTATCCACATACCAAGCAACTGTAGATTGCCGGCATGGCAAGGTAACTTTCGTGGATTTCCCAGAGCTAGTTTACAATATCCCTCGGAGTAAATCACTTCTTATATCAGCACTCCGTGCTAGAAAGCTTATGGTTAAGGGATGCATGGCTTTCATTGCATTCGTGACTGCCACGGAAGTCGAGAAGGTTAAACTTGAAGACATCCGTGTAATTCGGGATTTTCCTGATGTTTTTCCAGAAGATTTATCTGGCTTACCCCCAGAAAGGGAAGTGTCGTTCATAATCGACCTTGTCCCTGGTGCTGCTCCTATTTCCAAGGCACCGTACAGAATGTCCCCTACTGAGCTGAAGGAACTAAAAGAGCAGCTAATGGAGTTATTGAAAAAAGGTTTCATCAGGTCGAGTACTTCCCCTTAGGGAGCACCCGTGCTGTTCATCAAAAGAAGGACGGATCGATGAGACTATGCATCGATTATCGGTAGCTAAATCACCTTACAATCAAGAAAAAATACCCGCTGCCGAGGATTGACGAGCTGTTTGATCAGTTATCTAGAGCTTCATATTTCTCTAAGATTGATCTTCGTTCTGGTTACCACCAACTGGAGATCAAAGAAGAAGACATTCATAAGACTGCATTCCGAAGCAGGTATGGGCATTACGAATTTACTGTTATGCCTTTCGGACTAACAAATGCCCCCGCAGCTTTTATGCAATTAATGAACAGCATATTCAGGCCCTACTTAGACCAATTTATTGTGGTCTTTATTGATGATATTCTGATCTATTCAAAGACCAAAGAGGATCATGAAGAACATCTCAAAAAGGCACTGCAAATATTGAGGGAAAACAAGCCATATGCCAAATTCAGCAAGTGTGAATTCTGGCTCGAGAAAGTATCCTTCTTAGGCCATATTATTTCGAAGAACGGAATTGCTATTGACCTGTCAAAAGTCGAAGCCATGAAGAACTGGGAACAACCCACAAATGCAACGGAGATTCAGAGCTTCTTGGGTCTAGCTGGTTACTATCGACAGTTTATCAAGGACTTCTCCAAAATTATTGTTCCTCTGACCAGGTTAACCCGCAAGGAAGTGCCTTATGAGTGGAATGAAGACTATGAAAAGAGTTTCCAACCCTTAAAGGATCTCTTGACCACTGCTCCAGTCTTATCATTACCATTTGAAGGAGAAAAATACGAGGTATATATCGATGCTTCTGGTATTGGCATCGGATGTGTATTGATGCAAAATGGAAGAGTCATTGCATACTATTCCCGACAGCTCAAGAAACATGAAGAGAACTACCCGGTGCATAACTTAGAACTGGCCGCGATAGTATTTACCTTGAAGATCTGGAGACATTATCTCTACAGATAACAATTCATTGTATACTCCGATCATAAAAGCCTCAAGTACTTATTCTCCCAAAAGGAGCTGAACATGCGTCAAAGGCGTTGGCTTGAGTATCTCAAGGATTTCGACTTCACTATACAGTACCATCCTGGTAAGGATAATTCCGTAGCTGATGCCCTTAGTCGAAAGCCGAGAACAATATTGGCCAACTGTATGATACAAGAATGGAAGCTGCTGAAGAAACTCTCTGAGCTTAATATTAGCACAAATGAGAAGAACATGTGTATTATTCTATCTCATATGAGCCTACATCCATATTTGCTACCTGAAATCAAGAAGTTGCAGGAAGAAGATCCCTTACTAGTGGAGAAAAAGAGCAAGTTGGACGAGAGACTTGATTTCAAGCTGGCACCTGATGGCAGACTGCTATTTCATGAACGGACATTTATGCCCGACTGTCTGGAATTGAAGAAGAAGATTCTTGAAGAAGCTCATAGATCGAGGTACACGATCCACTCTGGAGCCACTACGATGTACCAAGACTTGAAAAGAACTTTCTGGTGGCCCAACATGAAAAGAGAGGTAGCAGACTTTGTATCTCGTTGCCTCACATGCCAACAAGTGAAGGCGGAACATCCAAAACTAGCCAGAAAGCTACATCTGCTAGATATTCCCAAGTGGAAGTGGGAAGACATTGGCATGGACTTTATCATGGGTTTGCCCAAGTCTTGGGGCGGATATGATGGAATTTGGGTAATTATCGACCGGCTAACTAAATCGGCCCATTTCTTACCCATCAAAAGCCGATGGTCAGTCGACGTACTTGTTGCCCTCTATATTAAGGAGATGGTTAGATTGCATGGAGTTCCCGTCTCGATCGTATCTGACAGAGACCCGTGCTTCACCTCTCATTTCTGGAAGAGTCTACAACACTCTCTGGGGATGAAACTTAACTACAGTACTGCTTTCCATCCCCAGACAGATGGATAGACCGAGAGGACAAATCAAGTTGTGGAAGATATGATGAGAGCATGCATTATAGACTTCGGCGGAAGCTAACATGACCACTTACCACTAATCGAATTTGCATATAACAACAGCTATCAAGTCAGTATACAAATGACACCTTTTGAGGCACTGTATGGCAGGAGTTACCGATCTCCTATATGCTGGGATGAAGTCGGTGAAAAACAAATTCTAGGCCCAAACATGGTACGAGATTCTACCGAGAAGATATACCTCATTAGAGAAAGGTTAAAGATAGCACAGTCCAGGCAGAAATATTATGCTGATAACAGAAGGTGAGATCTGGAATTTCAAGTCAGAGATCATGTCTTCCTCAAGGTATCTCCCGGACGAGGCATTAGAAGATTCGGTGTTAAAGGCAAACTAACACCAAGGTTTATTGGTCCATTCGAAGTGCTGGAAAGAGTAGGCGAGGTGGCTTATCGCATCGCCCTGTCTCCGCAACTATCAGAAGTGCACAACGTATTTCATGTTTCTATGCGGAAGACATACGTGCATGATCCTTTCCATGTCATTGACCACAATGATTTAGTGGTACAGAAGGACCTTACCTACGAGCAGAAGCCAACGAGGATCCTCGACCGAGAAGTTCAAGTTCTAAGGAACAAGACAATCCCTATGGTGAAAATCCAATGGAATCGATGCTTAGAACAAGAAGCTACATAGGAAACTGAAGAATCTATGAAGAGGAGACTTCCAGAGTTATTCTAATTGTAAGTACTCTACACCTTTCCTATTCCCGTATAATGCAATTAAATTTGGGGACCAAATTCTCTTAAGTGGGGGAGGGTGTAGCACCCTCGATAAATATCTTTGAGTAAATTCAAAACTTCTCCTTAAATGAAATCATACATGAAGGCCTTACATAAAGAACCCAACCTCCTGAGGACTATAATATAAATATACAAGCCAACCTTACTTTATGCCATAAAGAATCATGAGGGCTTTATGTAAAGAGCCAAACCTCATGGGGGCTAGCATATAAATGTACAACCCATCACTTTATGCATAGTACGTAGTGAACTTTTCCTAGAGAATCTTACATGAAAGGTCTTGTATAAAGAATTGAACCATAGGAGGACTAGTATATAAAAGTGCAAGATAAACTTTAACACATGGGCCCTGGGTTGTACGTAAGTGGTCTCCACCTTTTCCAATTTCCAAATTTAAAACTACTTATGGAGGCGCCATTTACCCTTGGGGCCCCATCGTATTATGATATGTATGTACACCATGAATGCCAACATGTGAAGTTGACAGTTTTATCTAACAGTTAACGCCCTCTTGCAAGGGCGTCATTCTCATCAATAATGACACCCAGATTAATAGATGCCCTCATGCAGAGACGTCATATACATGTATAGTACCACCTAGATTAATGAACGACCCCTTACAAGGGCGTCATTTAATCTATGTTTCTAGAAAGTTGAGACATGAACAACCCATTTTAGCTGGCAAACACCATGCTCACTCAGCAGGAACCGCAAGGTAATAAACCAATGCCTTGCGATTCCCTATAACTAATTCTCTCCGTAGCACTGTCAGAGGCTACTGCCGCCATCAGTACTGAAGGAGCATCTTCTTCCCGAGTCACCGTCCTGCTGCGATCCTGCTACAGCTTCTTTATTCTGAACCTCGTAGCTCACGTCAAAAGGTAGGTGTTCTCAAATCCTTGCCTAACTAGTAGCTAAATAGGTTAACTTATGCATGCTTAGAGTTAGATTATGATGCGGGACGAGACCACGGACACGACAACAGTCCTCGGACTCTAGGTGAGCTCGTGATTGTCCCTTAACGAGGGAAGCGACGGACGTGCACGGTTGAGAAACCGGCAAGAGATAGGGTGCTCAATTCTCTTTTGTGCCTGGATCGGGTCACGGGACGGTAACGCTCTCTCTCGCAGCAGCGGTGATATAAATATAAAGCGAGCTAATTATCCCTACACATGCTCTCTAGCAGCGGCATAAACAAATATATATGAAGTAAGCAAAATGCCGAGAAGGGAGCGAAAACGATACCTCCACGCGCTCGGCGTGGGGACGACAGACCCGGCCAAAACCCGTACTCCCGGAATAATATTACACACTTGTTACAGCAATGAAGCACTGCCCACTCCACGTAGGGAGGTAAAGGGTGACACAATGGGGTCTTAGAGGACCGAATTCGGGTTGACGGGCGGCTTCTCGCGTCTCTTCGGCATCACCCGAACTTGTGACTGTGGGACCCACGTGCTGTCCGGAGGGGCCGTGTGGGGCCCGGTGGCACCACTGTGGTGGGGACACTTGGGGAAGCATTCCCTGGGCTGGCGGCATGCTGGAACGTCGACAGGAGGCCGGGCGGCTCCGTTCGGCACCGGTCGGAATAACCGGCCACGGATCTGTCGGTTCTATTTTCCAACGCGCGCTCCGGCGAGAACGGACGCTGCGATCAGCCCCAATGTCGGATTGACACGAAACTGGCGCCGTTGGAAAGCTAACTTGAAGTCCTTCAACCTAGGCCTAGATATCAGACCTGGATCTGCACAGATCTAGGCTTTATTGAAATTTTGAGTTCCTAGTGTACAGTAGCTGAACTCTCAGATCTGCAGGGAATGTGTCTGAGAACTGCCGTTGACCGCAAGGTAGATATCCGATTCAGCTTCTGAGCTCTTCACAAAAGTTATACGATTTTGAACAAGGAAGATGGAAATATTTTTTGTGGACTGATTGGAGGTGGCTACGAATTGATATGATGTTTGTACTAGATAGAGGTCGGATCTGGAAACAGGTGGACAGCACTGTAGCTAGCTCTGAGAACGAATTTTGAAAAATGGACGGAAGGCTGATAAAAAATCAGGAAAATTCATGGAGTGAGGGGACGGTGGACAGAACTCCCAGTAAAATTGGGACGGTTTGTAAAAATCAAAAAGATGGTCGGAGGTGGGGATTATAGAGGTGCTGTCACACAGATCTGAAACTAGACAAAACTGGGAAACAAAAACACACGAAATTTGAAAAATAGTAAATGATGGAATTTGGACAGGATTGTTTTTGTGGAGGTGGGGATTGAAGATAGGAACACACCATAAAATTTTCAGTTTAAGAAGAACTCAGGGCAGACTGCAGAATTTCATGGAAGGGGCAGATATTGGCTGAAGACAGAACTTCGACGGTGGCTCGATGGCGGTCCGATGGCGGCACGAACGGCGGCGGCGGCAGCACAGATCACAACCAGAGATTGAGGGGAGGGGATAGAGATGAAACCACTCTAGAATTGGGGGTTGGAGGAGATGAACACCAGGGGAGAGGGGAGGGGCTCAAGAAGCACTCTTGATTTTCCAACAATTTTCTCTTCATTAATTGTAACAAATGGAAAATACAACATTTTATATGCTATGAATCTAATCTAATCTACACCCTTGGATCTAGGGATGGGGAATGGATGGCCTAGATTGGATGTGAATCACACATAAAAAAAATAAAATATTACAAGTGGAAGGAGGCGCCCCCTTGACCAAGGGGTAGGTTGGTGGCCAACCTTTGAAATTTTGACCCCTTTGTCTCCCATGTGGTCAATTGGCATTCAACCCTTCTAGATGGCCACCTAGGAGGGTTGACCAGCCCCACATAGGTGACATGGACCAATGGGAAAGGGCTTAGGGCCCCCTAGCTGGACCTACTACACAATTACATAAAAATCCACACAATCCAAGGGAATGACGCATTGGCTTACAAAGTCGTACAATTGCGCTTATACTTTCCCATGGATATAAAAATAAACTAAAGGACACAAATGCAAAATAAAATGTATATGCTCGGCGTCGATTCCCATCAACTCTCCCCAGATGGGAGGAACTCGACCCCGTCTAGTAGGGGTATGGATGCTCGCATACTCCGGCGGACCCGTCACCGTGCCAAGTAACGCGGGTATGCTCCACTCCAAGTGATCGTCACTTGCTCATTCCATATATACTCGATATGCACGAACTGCTATGGGCTAAAGGTGTACTCCGGGTGGGGCACTCTCAAAATGGGAGGAGGCGGCTCGAAGACTCACTAGGAATCACCGCTGGGTCCCTGTAGGTGACTGATCCGGGTATAGAGGTAGAACCGTTCCCAAACTCCTCGAGTGAGTCTACTCGCTTTCACACTCATAAGGGACTGACATCGACGAGCTTGCACACGACACATGTAGACTCACCATGCACTAACACACATATGCAAACCACACAAATACGAAACCTACTCATGACTCGAGACAAATCTATGGTTAGTCCGACCCGTACATGGATGATGGCGGACCAGGACACCAGAACGTATGCCATGCATGCATCTGACGTAACCGGTGGTTGACATCATGCGGAAATCCTAGACCTCCTAAGGTGGGCCATGCATGCATATGGGATGTAGATGTGGGAGGACCAAGAGTATTTCCCCTAGATGATGGTGTATCTTGTAGGTGTACGGGCTTGGTGGGCGTAGATGACCCGGCCCGTGGGGTAGGAGTGTGATAGTTGACTCCCTCTAAGAAGTGAAGTATATATGGAGGGTCTAAGGATCCACTAGGGAATGGGTCAAAGGGATCAAAGAAGGTATGACCCCTTGTGGTGGGTTCCCACAAGTCACGGTCCCCGATGTAGAAGTCTCGAAGGTGTGGATAGTCAACTTCATGCATTGTAGGTGGGATGGTGATCATGTGTAGGATGTATGGTTCCTCCCTCGGGCGAAAGGGTATGAAGTCGGGTTCGGCCGACATGGGGAGGAATAAGAGAACCTCCGTGGTGATACAACCCACGGTGCATACGGAGGTAATGGACCCTAAGGCCGGATGTGTGAGGCTACGACTAGTGGGTTGGTCGAAGCCTCGGGCCAAGGAATGTGTCAACTTCCATTGCATGTCTAATCCCATAATAAGATCATCCAATGTATCAATATGGTGACTAGACCGAAAGGTCGTGTGGAAGGAGTTGACAGGCACTATAGGTAAGGTGGGGTCCATAGAAGGGTAAGGACGTGGGACCAAGCCATCCTTGAGCCAACTAAGAAGTTGCTCGGCCATGTATAGCGTACCCGTTAGAAACACGGGTGGCTCGGGGTGAGGTGGCTCCAAGCATGATGGTTCCGAATGTGGATCGGAAGGTAAGGGTGGTAACGGAGCACTCACGGGTGGTGAAGGCAATGGCGTAGGTAGTCCGATCAGCTCGGGACTTGGGTGGGAGGTAGATGCTTGCCGAAGGGTAGCCAGGGCAGCATCGGCTCGTTGTAGGTCATCATTAAATCGAGACTCAAATGGCTCGACCTCCAGAGCGACCTTATAGGACTGCGCCAGAGAGAATGCATCGCGGACAAGACATTGGATTCGAAAATAAAGCCGCAAACCTCTCCGGAACTGAAATGCGGTCGTGGTGCTCTCCTCTCCCATGCCATATTCCAACCGGTACTTATCATAGTCCCGGATGTACTCGGACACGGACTTATCACCTTGGATGGGTCGACATGGGTTGGCCATTGGTGCCGAAAAGATGGGAATGGATCCCTAGGAATGGATATGCAAGGCCATTTAGACAAGACACTAGGCCGACTATGCACGGTTTGGGATGCATGCACACTAAGGACAAGACACCAAGACTCGGTACGTGGCGGAGTTAATCGATCCGAAGATCACTCGGGCAAGTGTGCGGCCTTCCCGATAGGTGTAGCCTAACGTTCGGACAACACCTTTGATATACCGACTAATGGTATGCAAATGCAACTCTTAAGACCGACTTAGACACTTAGACTTAAATGACACTCTTTTTTTTTGACACCCTAGACTCAAACTCGCTCTGATACCAAATTGATGCGGGACGAGACCATGAACACGACAACAGTCCTCGAACTCTAGGTGAGCTCGTGATTGTCCCTTAACGAGGGAAGCGTCGGACGTGCACGGTTGAGAAACCGGCAAGAGCTAGGGTGGTCAATTCTCTTTTGTGCCCGGATCGAGTCACGGGACGGTAACGCTCTCTCTCGCAGCAGCGGTGATATAAATATAAAGCGAGCTAATTATCCCTACACATGCTCTCTAGCAGCGGCATAAATAAATATATATGAAGTAAGCAAAATGCCGAGAGGGGAGCGAAAACGATACCTCCACGCGCTCGGCGTGGGGACGACGGACCCGGCCGAAACTCGTACTCCCGAATAATATTACACACTTGTTACAGCAATGAAGCACTGCCCACTCCACGCAGGGAGGTAAAGGGTGACACAATGGGGTCCGGGAAGACCGAATTTGGGTTGACGGGCGGCTTCTCGCGTCTCTTCGGCAGCACCCGAACTTGTGACTGTGGGACCCACGTGCTGTCCAGAGGGGCCGTGTGGGGCCCGGTGGCACCACTGTGGTGGGGACACTTGGGGAAGCATTCCCTAGGCTGGAGGCACGCTGGAACGTCGACCGGAGGCCGGGCGGCTCCGTTCGGCATCGGTCGGAATAACCGGCCACGGATCTGCCGGTTCTATTTTTCGGCGCGCGCTCCGGCGAGAACGGACGCTGCGATCAGCCCCAATGTCGGATCGACACGAAACTGGCACCGTTGGAAAGCTAACTTGAAGTCCTTCTGTAACACCCTCAAATATAGTTAAGTTGTACTCTATATCACCGAGGCACCTTTTCAAGTATCGGCTCAGTTCTTAGAAAGAACTCCGAAGTTAAGCGTGCTTAATGGGGAGCAGTACTGGGATGGGTGACCTGCCCGGGAAGTCCCCCATTCTGGAGCCGATCACTTTTAAAAATGGATAAAACCGTGAGGCCAGTAGGCCAAAGCGGACAATACCTCAATGATATAGAGTACGGGGCGTGACAGAATGGTATCAGAGCTATACTCCAGTCGGAAGTGTGGGAACTAAGTGCCATGCAGGGCAAAGTGCTACGCTATGGGAGCCACCTCTTGAGTCCGTAATGGAGCAAAGTGCTACATAGTGGGAGCCACCTCTTGAGCCTGTAGGGGCCACCTCTAGAGTCCTACCTGCCTGGGGGCTTGATTGCGTGATTGCGTGCTATATGTGCCCAGCGACGAGGACGTCGCCTATATAAGAGGGGTAGATTGTAATACCCTCAAATATAGCTAAGTTGTACTCTATATCATCGAGGCGTCTTTTGAAGTATCGGCTCAGTTCTTGTAAAGAACTCCGAAGTTAAGCGTGCTTAATGGGGAGTAGTACTGGGATGGGTGACCTGCCCGGGAAGTCCCTCATTCTGGAGCTGATCATCCTTAAAAAGGGATAAAACCATGAGGCCGGTAGGCCAAAGCGGACAATACCTCGATGGTATAGAGTACGGGGCGTGACACCTTCAACCTAGGCTTGGAGATCAGACCTGGATCTGCACGGATCTAGGCTTTATTGAAATTTTGAGTGCCTGGTGTACAGTAGCCGAACTCTCAGATCTACAGGGAACTTGTCTGAGAACTACTGTTGACCGCAAGGTAGATGTCCGATTCAGCTCCTAAGCTATTCACAAAAGTTATAGGATTTTGAACAAGGAAGATGGCAATATTTGTTGTGGACTGATTGGAGGTGGCTTCGAATTGATATGTTTTTTGCACTAGACAGAGGCCGGATCTGGAAACAGGTGGACAGCACTGTAGCTAGCTCTGAGAATGAATTTTGAAAAATTGATGGAAGGCTGATAAAAAATCAGGAAAATTCATGGAGTGAGGGGATGGTGGATAGAACTCCCAGTAAAATTGGGAGGGTTTGGAAAAATCAACAAGATGGTTGGAGCTGGGGATTACAGAGGTGCTGTCACATAGATATGAAACTGGACAGAATTGGGAAACAGAAACACACGAAATTTGCAAAATAGTAAATGATGGAATTTGGATGGAAGTTTTTTTGTGGTGGTGGGGATTGAAGATAGGAACACGCAATAAAATTTTCAGATCAAGAAGAACTCGGGGCAGACTAAAGAATTTCGTGGAAGGGGCTGCTGTTGGCTGAAGATAGAAGTTCGACGGTGGCTCGATGGCGGTCTGATGGCGGCACGAACGGCGGCGGCGGCGGCACAGATCACAACCCGAGATTGAGGGGAGGGGATAGAGATGAAACCACTCTAGAATTGGGGGTTGGAGGAGATGAACACCAGGGGAGAGGGGAGGGGCTCAAGAAGCACTCTTGATTTTCCAACAATTTTCTCTTCATTAATTGTAACAAATGAAAAATACAACCTTTTATATGCTATGAATCTAATCTAATCTACACCCTTGGATCTAGGGATGGGGAATGGATGGCTTAGATTGGATGTGAATCACACACACAAAAAATAAAATATTACAAGTGGAAGGGGGCGCCCCTTGACCAAGGGGTAGGTTGGTGGCCAACCTTTGAAATTTTGACCCCTTTGTCTCCCATGTGGTCAATTGGCATTCAACCCTTCTAGATGGCCACCTAGGAGGGTTGACCAGCCCCACATAGGTGACATGGACCAATGGAAAAGGGCTAAGGGCCCCCTAGCTGGACCTACAACATAATTACATAAAAACCCACACAATCCAAGGGAATGATGCATTGGCTTATAAAGTCGTACAATTGCGCTTATACTTTCCCATGGATATAAAAATAAATTAAAGGACACAAATGCAAAATAAAATGTATATGCTCGGCGTCGATTCCCATCAGATTAACTCATCATCCATGCTATATATTACATGGCTTTACCGTGATCAAGAAATAACCATGTATATACCATGTTATACATATTTTAATAGCCTGTTACACCTGTCGCATATGATTTTATTCATACTGTTACCATGATCTTTATGAGTTTTAACATAATCTGTTAGCATGATTTCATGAGTTTATTGAACATATTTGATTACACTAGTTTTACAATCTTAATAACCATGTTTTAAACCTTAGTATAGAACCTCTGTACACCAAATACTTACATGTTTTAAAAACCCGAGAGTCCCAGCTCTCAGGTAAATGGCGCCCTTGACCAGGGCGCCAATTACCAAATTGAAGACCCCTCACCAGGGCGCCAATTTTCAAATTGAAGACTCCTGACAGGGCGTCAATTTGCAAATTGAAGACCCTGACAAGGGCGCCAATTTTCAAATTGAAGACCCTGACCAGGGCCCCAATTTAAAAATTGAAGACAACTTGAGTGGTCGTTAATTAAATGAAGACACTTTGCAGTGTCGTCATTTCCATTTCTGTAATTTTCAGCAATTGATAATTCAACACATTCAAAAATCCATAACTATCGAACTAAAGCATGAAATTTTTATATGAACGTGTTTCCGGAATCCTGACATTTATCTCAACATGCTCGTACCATTACTTCCTGATTCGGAGCATTTTGATACTGATGAATAGTGAACACTCACCTGTAAATGGCACCCCTGACCAGGGCGCCAATTTCAAAATTGAAGACTTTGCACATGGTCGTCAATTAATTGAAGACATGTGCAATGTCGTCAATTCCATTTTCTGGAATTTTCAGCAATCAGTAAATCAACGCAATCAAAAATCTCTAACTAATAAACTGAACCATGAAAATTTTGCCTGAATATACTTCTGTGACCCTGAGATTTTTCTCCACCTGACCATGTCTTCGGATTCTGATTCGGAGAAACTTTGGAAAAATGAATAGTAACTTGTATCACAGAATGTACCATTCTGATACAAAGCATAACCCACTTGAAAAACAACTCAATTGGTGACCCTACGTAGTGTCGTCAATTATTTGAACATGTACTTAAATTGGTGACACCCCGAAGAGTCTTCAATTAAATGAAGACTACTCACAGGGGCGCCAATTTTATTTCTTAAAAAAAAAATTAAAGATACAACATTAGAAAATTAATATCTGTGAAACCAAAACTCAACAATTATACCTGAACATGTTCCTGGACTCCCGAGGTTTTACTCTACCTGTTAATATCAGAAAATTATATTTTTGAAAAACTTTTCCAAAATAAATAGTGTTTTGAGTCACAAAACGTATATGCTGGGTGAAAATCACCCATTGAAATTGGCGCCCCAATCTAGGGCGCCAACTCATCAAATAGCAGCAGCCAGCAAGTCTTCAATTAATTAAAGACTGCCTGTAACGGCGCCAATTCTTTATATATATATATATATTCAAAAAATCACCCCTGTAAATGGCGCTCCAAGCCAGGGCGCCAATTACTTAAATAGCGGCGGCCAAGTCGTCTTCAATTAGTTTTTAGAATTATATATATATATAATTTTAAAAACTAAAAATTTGAAAGATTGGCAAACCCTCAGGCGCCAATTGAGTGATTGCAGCTTCTGATCTTGATCTGTCTCATGATTTGTGCAAACACAACTCTAATCTATATTCCTGCATATTATGAGTTTTGAATTCCATTCTATGAAAAATTTACTTGTGTATATCCTACATGGTCAAACCTTGAACCTCTTAAACTACCATTTGGGAGTGTTGGAGCTAAGTGCCATGCAGGGCAAAGTGCTACGTTGTGGAAGTCATCTCTTGAGACCGTACGACGCAAAGTGCTACACGACGGGAGCCACCTCTTGAGCCTGTAGAGGCCACCTCTAGAGTCCTCCATAACTAAATGACTAGTTAATCTTGTCTGTAATACTATGTTTCTTAACTTCTTGAAATTCCATATTGGCTATAAATGAGAGTGGATGTCAAAGGTAATATATAAAAGGGTTTTTTGCATGAAAACCATTGTTAAAAGTGAATTTGCAAAAAAACCATTCCTAAAAATGCATTAGCAGGTATATCACTGAGTTAATTCAAATAGTGCATAAATGCCATTTAAGCGTGGTTTTCTTGCAAGTTATTGGTAATAAGAAGTGATATGCATGCAAATAAATATGGTATTTTTGCACAATTCAGATTACACAGTGATATACCTACTAATGCATTTTTAGGAATGGTTTTTTTGCAAATTCACTTTTAACAATGGTTTTCATGTAAAAAATCCTATATAAAATGCTGTGCATATAGGGCCCGGTCTGGTCCTAGGAGGAGCACCCGAAGGTACTTGGGCCCATGGGAGTTTATTGACCACGGTGTTTAGCATTGCACCAGAGTACTTGCTTGATTTGAGACACTCCACCCCTACTCTCTCTTTACTTGAATTGACTTGCGTGGCCCGGAATGGGCAATACTTGACTTGTGGCCCGAGAAAGGGCAGAATACTTACTTGATTAAAATAGCCAATTCTACTGATACATACTTGACATTACTTGCTTGAATTGAATTTTTACTTGCTCGTACCTGAGATATACTTGTACATGCGTTCATTCTTGTACTTGCGTTCATACTTGTACATGAATCCCTGCTTGTCCCGAAGTGGCATTTACATCTATAAATTCTTGAAATACTACTTGTCAAATACTTGAAATCTTGATATACTCTCTTTATAAAGTTCTTGATCTCTTATTGTTCATCATGCCTAGATTTACCTGTATACCTGATTTTTTTTATATGTACACCATGCATGGCTATACTTATGATACATGCAAATTTTAAATCACGTAAAGATTGCTCGAATTTGAGATGTAATTCCTACTGAGCGTTTTGCTCATCCAGTTGCTTCCTAACATTTTCAGGTGATTCGGATAGCGACAAGAATGAGATTGAGACCGAGTGAAGAGTGCTAGAATGCCAATCACCTATCATTAGCTAGTCGTGTCCTTAAATTTTATTTGAGTCCTACTTTGTATTTCAATATGTCCATTTAGTTGTCCAACCCATGTTAAGGCATGTAGCATAGTGTCAGATTTTAAATTTGGAATTGTCATGGACTATCTTTTAATTCCTTTGGTTAATCAAATAATCAGCACTTGGACTATTGGGATTATTAAATTTTTATTAATCTTTTACGTACTCCGTAATTATGTATGTCAAAATTTTATCGCTCAATTGACACGATCTATATAGACGCATCACGCATACGAGTATCTTCCGCGCTCAGAACGTGACAAGCACTCCTCCATCTTGTGACCCGACCGATCACAATATTTGCAAACTGCTTTGGACTGGGCAGTCGAACCTGCGTTCTTATCACCATTCCTTGGCTGCTTATCCTTTGATAAACTCGACCTGCCGTTAGACCTTTTCTCACCAATAGTGGGTTTGAAGTTCCCAAAACTGGTTGTCTGCTCTCTCTTCTTGTCTCTCCCTTGGATTCGCTCCGTCATCTCCATGGTATCTTCAAGAACTTGGGCTTTTCTCACAATCTCGGCGTAATTGTGGATCTCCATTGGCGCCAACTGGTTGATATATTGAAGCCTTAACCCATTTAGGAACTACTTGGCCTTCATCTTCTCAGTAGATACCAAGTGCGGTGCATAACAGGATGGTCTAGCAAATTGCGCCTCGTACTCGGCAACTGATAGGTTTCTCTGCTTCGGGGCAGCAAACTCCGCCGCCTTCTTCTTCTACACATGGTCTGAAAAATACTTGCTATTAAAGTACTCCTTAAATTCTTCCCATGTTGCACGTCGATTACTGAGCGTGGCTTCTACGGTTTCCCGCCAAACATGTGCACCGCGCTCTAGATGAAATGTTTCCAAGAGGACTTGCTCCTGGTTACTTCACTGCATAACTCTGAAGATTCGATCCATCTCCTTCAGTCAATGTTCTGCCTCATAAGGGTCTGCAGAGCCACCAAAACTTGGGGGATTCAAGCCTTGAAAGTTCCGGTGGAGATCACTAGCTCCATGATGCATTGCTCCTTGTGCTACTTGTTATAGGGCCTGGGTCAAACCCTGCACCGTGCGTTGCATGTCTCGCCACTGCACGCACTCAGCTACCATTGCCAAGAATTCCTAGAACGTAGGGGAATTAATTAGAACGACCCATCGAATTTATTAGTTAACTTAAGCAGAGTCTCTACCCCATCTCATTGGATTGGATCCTTAGACTTTACGTAAGTCATGGGTTCTAATGTCACTTCTAGAAACCTAGGGACTTAGAAAACCTAGGCTCTGATACCACAAAACTATCACGCCCCGATACGAAAAATCGGAACGCAGCAGTTATAATCATTCACGACAATCAGAGCAATAACGTAATTAAATAAACACAAAATGCAAGAGAATAAAATACTCAATAAACTTCCAACTTTATTAATCCACAAAAGTGCGAACTACTCCAAGTTCAAACCAAAAACTTACATAATGACCCAACTGAAAATAAACTAAACAAAATCACAACTCTTCATTAACTAGACATAGCTACACAACTTGGACATATCCTATACTATGACAGCCATAAGGCATGACTTCTAACTGGCTCGCTCCAAGATCATCACTCTCGCCTGTCCCCATCAATTTGCGTATCCTCGTCAGAGCTACCTGAAAATGGGAATAATTGGGTGAGCGAACGCTCAGTAGGTTCTATAACAGGCAATGTATAAGTGATTAACCAATGTAATAATGTCATGCTGAGAAACATCGAACAATAAATAAACTGACAGCGGACAACTTAACCATAATGAAAGGATATGAATTACGGAGGATAACAAGGAAGAGAGTAGAGCAGTATTTAACAGTAATCCATGAGTTGGCCGAACGAGCATGCAAGTATAAGTAGAGTCATAATTTCATGTAGGAATGAATGTCATAGACAACACACAAGCAAGTACTCTGTGCAATGCCACACCTTGTCATTACAAACTGCCCGGAGCACAAGTACTTTCGGGCGCTCCTCCCAAGACCAAACCGGGCCCTTTATGATGCATTGGCATTGATTGGTAGATCCAAGATCCCAAGTAAAATCTAGACATTCATTGGAATTGGCCAAGAATTCCAAGGCTAAGTTCACGTAACTTATTTCTAAGATCAAGTGTAATTCCAAATAAAATTTGGAGGTGAAGCCATAGGAATAGGACTTGAAAGTCAAGATTCACCCAAAGGGCATCATGAATGAAACTAGATTGTAGCCCAAGGGCTACCCTTGACATGGCTGCTACAGTACACAAGAATCGCGGAAAGCAAGTTTTGGAACAAGGTTGCGATCATGACAAGATCGTTACATCGAAATGATGATCCAACCTAGACCGCAATTAGGTGGACAATCAATAAGGTTGGCATCGACTCAGAGGATCAACAGGTTGACACACAAAGGGGCAAATATGAAAACGGTCCACGGAGGGTCGCACTATGATGGTTACGGTCCAAGCAAGACCGCTTCCATGTTGGGTCCAGCAGAAAGCAACGTTCAGTCGACTTAAACATGTTCTCCATCTGCCTGAGGCATGATGGGACCGAACCAGGGTTCAACCCATGTATCCCTGGTCAATTGAAGGGACTTAGGTCGACTTGAATAGGGCTAGGTCAACTTGGAACAAGGGTAAGTCGACTGGGCAATCTAGCACACAGGTAGGTCAAAAAGCAGATGGCGGTCACGCCATGGCCGCTACCTGGAGGTAGTGGTCCCAACAGGGCCGCTTTCTGATCGAACTGGGCAGAACAGTCATGGACTTGGTCCACCCAAAATGTGAATCGATCAAGTCAATTGGTTCTGACTTTGCGGGGTACAACCTGCCCGGCATCCTAGTGAGAATCCCACGTTCGTGGGGTCTTACGAAGGTCTCATAATAGTGGTCCTAGTCCGACAGAAGGATTCTCCGACAGAGAGTCCCAACTATCACAAGATTGAGGCTAAGAAATGCGGAAAACGAGTGCGAAGTGATCAGTCAAAACCACCGGAGTGGCCTGACTGTCAAATAATTTTAACAAGTAATCAACTAATAGTTCAACAGGTTATAGAGTTATAGCAATTTAATGCAAATCTTGGATAGATTTAGCCACAATTAACTACTTATTTATAGCAAGAGGAACAATTGAAAAGTCATGATTTGAAGAGCAAAAGGGTAATATTCCATCATTCATGATCCCTAGGTAACTTAGATGTTCCATATAACCCTAGTTATTAGGTGCATTTTTACTCTAATCATGCTGTCTAATCAGAGGACATTATAAGCGAATAATGCAATGATCAGACTATAACCCGAGTGATGATGGAGGTCAGAAGAGGGCCGCTACCCTAGAGTAGCGGTCAGTCAATGACCGCTATCCCGCTATTCAAAACAGGGCAAGCGACGGTCTGTCGGGCGGCCTCTACTTTAAGCGGCAGTCCCTGGTGCGACCGCTACCAGGATTTCCACCCTGGCCTCCGGCGAACCCCGACAAACCTTGCTTATAAGTCAAAATTCGTGCATTATGGTGAACCAAAATTGGGTAAAACGGTATCAATAGAAGGAGAACAAAAATTCGTACATGATAACATGCTCAATTAGAGATTTAGCCTACTAAAGACCTAACTTTAGATCGATATAAGATGAAACGGACGCTACCGAAACCCTAGTTTGACATACTTTGATAAAAGCCTAATTGCGAATGCTATACTAGACAAAAAAATGGCCTTTTTAGTATCAAAGTGAAGAGGGCTCGAAGGCGCACATGAAATGGAAGAAGTAAAGACGCCGACCCTCAAACCCGGAAGAGAAAACCCACTCCTAAACTCATCGTTTCCATCCTCGAATGCGCACACCAGCGGCTGCTACCACCAAAGAGGGTTCTTGAGAGTATTGGGCGTCATCTTATAGGGTTAGGGTTGATAGAAGAGTCGTGTGTGGTCTTGGGGATCGACGAGGAGAGTCCTCCGCGTGATATTCGCGCTTGACTGATTCAACAAGCTAATCCTCCAAAGTCTGGTGGCTAGGGTTAGGGTTTACGTGCGGAGGCTGAGAGAAAATGGGCTCTATCAAGGGCCGATCGATTGGGTCCGGAATGAGCCCATTTGAGCTCGAATATGGCTCGAATTTGGTCGGACAAGGGCCATTCTAACAAACTCTGAGTTCTAGCCAAAACCTATAATTGGGCCAAACCAATTTTTCTATTGGGTTCGGTTTAGAAGGCAAAGTAGCTATAAATTCGATCGTCTGCATGATTATGAATTTTTCATATTTTTATAAATTGGTAAAAAAATAGCCTAAGAGAAATTCCAATTTAATATTAAGAAAACTCTCGATTGCTACACAACTTTTATTATTAAATGATTTTGGGATGCTACAAACCATGTCTGTAGGCTTGCCTTCAACTGATCTTCATGAAAGACATGTTCTTCTGATTTCGATTTCTGAATATCTTATTAGCAATTTCTAAACCTTTGAACTTGATCTTGAGCTTGTGAACCTATTCTTCATAGAATTTAGAGATATACACATGTGTTTGTATATGACATCATTAATAGCATTTTCTACATGAAACCTTCATCAACCTGTCTTCTGAACTTCTGAAGAAAATCATCAAAAAAAATCATCAAAACTAATAACACCATGAAACGACTCAAAAATGACTCAGTGTTTTGACATCATTAACATCATCAAAACCCCAGGGGCACAACAAATAAGATAATATATATATAAAAGAATATGATCAATTATATACAACAACAATAATAAAACAAATGCATGTATGAAGTGGGATAAAAAAATGAATAAACAAATAAAAATGGCAACAACAATAAAAATGATAACAATAACAAATGAAGAATAACATTCAAAATAACCCAAGTCATCTAATCTAAATTTTTGTCTCCCCTCGAGCCGGTATGAAGGGTATAGAAATGGCGCCTGTGCAAGCCGGCCCTAGACTTCGGGAACTACCCCGTCATAGCTATGGCCCGACCTTACTTTAGGCCAACATCTTGAACATATTCAAACATCAAAATTGTCGTAACCTGGTAGACATTCCCTTCACACTTTTGCTGTGTTTCTGACTCAAAAACACTCTCCGAGCACGGAGCACGTGATGAGCAAATAAATCAGTTTAAGCACTCGCCTCCTAGTGCGGAAGCCCCGATATGTCTCGAATCATCTTTTTTTCGTTTATTAACATAGAGTTTAGGTTGCAGGTCCTCTTTCTTGGCGATTAATCAAGGAGTTTCTCCTCTTTGAGGAGATGTAATTAACGCCGATACCTATATGGTGCGGCAGACTTATGGTCCCGACACGAACATCACATTCGTCTGATCAGTCAGTTAGAGTGCATAATAAACTTGTCACACGTGTGACTGGCATGTCTCACATCAATAAACCAAAAGATAAAATAAATAAAATGAATTAAATAAATCCTTCCCACAAGTTGGCACGCTCGGTGGGACCAGGTCTCCCTTCATCTCTTCGCCAAGATTGAGGGCCCTAAGGCCCCTTATTGAATTCTGACGATCTGTCTCATGACATCTACAGGAAACACGATGGTTGTAGGAGTTGTTGCGCTTACCTTTGGCCCCCAGGTGGTGGTCAGCCATGCTGCATACAGCTATCTCACCGTACCAACTACTTTTGGCAATTTCTCACCCTTGGTGGCTTTCCCCAACTTTTTGGGGGTCGCCTTCGTGGAGCTCCTGAACGCCTGAGAGATGGAACATGTCGCCATTGTAGAGGCGACATCAACTGAATCTACAGTGATGGGATGTTATCTCCACCACGCAGACACCCGCGCCTCCGCCAACAAGAAGCTCATACCATAAGGGTGGCCAAGAAGAATGCCGGGATGCTCCAGGGTCGGCTATCAATATCGGGCAAGTCTGTCTTAATCGGAGGCGTCTGAGTGTTCCTAAATGACTAGCAGGCCAAGATCACACCCAGCAGGGTAACTCCAATAGTGCCAGTGCATAACTCTTTCCAGGCGCTGGCCCAAGATAAAGCGGACCATTTCGAGTCCGGATCAAGGGGATTGATGCAGGACGGACACGGGGACCGACTCTACGTGGTATGGACCTCGGACTCTAAATGCGGACACAACCAGCAACACATGATGGGAGAGACATTAGGCCCGACACGGAGAGCTCCTATGGGCTATACGTCGCTAACAGAATGCAAGCTCACTCGTCGTCCCAAGCGAGGGAAACGTGGATCGTGCGCGGTTGAAGAACCGGCAGAGTTCAAGGTAGTCAGACTCACTTCCGGACTCGGATCGAGTCGCGGGACGGGTCACTCTCGAACTCACAGCGGTGACATGAACACACGAGCTAGTACCTATCGCTCTCGACAGCGGCAAAGACCATATACTAGCTAAGCAAATGAACGCCAAGAAGTTCAGACCATTACCTCCACGCACCCGGCGTGGCGAGGACAACCCCGACCGAGTTATGGACTCCCGGTTAACAATGATTACAGCAATACACTAAGTCGACCCACTCCACGCAGGGAGGTAAAAGGTCACATGTGGGGTCCGGGAATCGCGCAAATCAGGTTGACGGGCAGCATCTTGATGTCGCCCGGCGATGCCGAACTCCGCGTTTTCGTGCTTTCCGAGTGAGGGGTTTTACGGACCCGTGGGGCCCGCGAACGGCGCTGTCCTCTGGATCTGTGGGGTGGGACCCACTGTGATGGGGACCCCTGGTGGCGCGCCTCCAAGGACGGCGGTCGGCCGGGAACACCGATCGGGGGTCGATCGGCCCCGATTCCCAACTCTGGAACTAACTTCCCACGGATTTTGGTTGCTGTCTTCCGACGCGCGCTCAGGCGAAAACAGCCACTGTGATCAATCCCGATGTCGGATCGGGATGCATGAGCTATCGTTGGAGAGCTCTCTTCAAATGCTTCGATCTAGAGTTAGAAAGATCTGCTGGATATGGTCGGATCAGAACTTTATTGAATTTACAAGTCCCTATTGTACAGTAACCGAAATCTCATATCTACAGGTGAGTTGTCTGAAGACTATCTTTGACCGCGAGGAAGATGGCCGATTCAGCTCTTCAGCTCTTCATCAAACTTGTGGGATTTTAAACAAGGAGAACGGGAATATTTTTTGTGGACTGATTGAAGGTGGCTGTGATTTGTTATGATTTGTTTACTGGAGGGTGGTCGGAACTGGGAACTGGTGGACAGCACTGTAGCTATCTCTGAGATCGATTTTTGAAAAAAATATGGGATGGCCTCACAAAAATTCAAGAACATTTGGGGACGGTGGGGTTGATGGAAAGAACCCCCAGTAAAATTGGTAGCTCTAACAAAAATTGGAAAGAGGTCCGAACAGGGGAAACACCGGGCGGGTTGAAATTGAAACAGCAAGCAGACAGATCTGGAAATTCAGGTTGGACGAAAATAAAAAAATATCAAATGGGATATTTATGACCAACCAAAATTTTTGGGACGTGCTTGACACCTCTGGAGCATCCCCTAAAATCCCCAGGTCGATCTGAGCTCGTGGCTGACACAGAGAATTCGTGGAAGCTGCTGTGGTCGGATGAAGGCAGAACTCCGACGATCTCGGCGGTGATGCGATGACGGCTCGTGGCGGCGGCGGCGACGACCGGAATGATAAGGGGAGGAGTCACACCTCCAGAGGGAAGCCTTCACGGCTCCAAGGGGGAGAGAGGGGTGGCCTAGGCCTTTGCTCAAGCAATTTTCCAAGTTCAAATGGCATTAATTGTCCAAAATGGGAAATTACAAGTATTTATGTGTTACATCTCAAATCCATTGTCCACCGTTGGATCTAGGGGATGGGAATGGGTGGCCTGGATTGAGTGTGACACACACACAAAAATTACAATAAAAAAAAACAAGGGGGGGGGGGGCGTACCATTGACTAGGGAGGCAAGGGGGGACATGGTAGTTAGCCACCTTGGACTTTGAAGTCCACTTGTCTCCCATGTGCCTTTTACCATTCAACCTTCTAGATGCCTCCATTTGACATGTTGACTGACCCCACATGGGGCCCATGAGCTGAGGTGGACCAATGGGAGGGGGTCTGTGGGCCCGTGGGACCCGGGGGTCCCATTTTACAAATAAACCCCTCTTACAATCAAATTTACATACCGAATAAAATGTAATAAACACACATTATACACAAATAAAGCCTAACTAAATATGATAAATGGGAAGACTCAGGGCGGCGTCTCCAGGCTGTCTCCGAGCCAGATGGATGCTGAGGTGGCTCGAGTCGTGCTTCGTGTGCGGTACCGGTGGCTCGGCGCGTCGCGCCGCTCAACTGATCGGGTGTCCACACCAATTCTCCCCGGGTGGGAGAAACTCGACCCTATCGAGTAAGGGTCTGCATCGCTCCTGTATCGCTCCAGAAGGTCCGGATCAATCTGCTGCAACTCGCCATGTGTGATCCATGTGCCCTCGGTAGCGGGCCGTCCTCTCCATCGCACTAGGTAGCGCGGGTAGGATCCACTCCTGGTAACTGTCACCTGCTCATCCAGTATATGATCTATATGCTCACGCTGCCGTAACAACAGGGCTGGAGGTGGACACTCAGGTGTGGGATCACTCTCAAGGGTAGGAGATGGCTCGAAAGGCTCACTAGGGATAACCGCTGGGTCCCTATATGCAACTAGATCCGATACATTAAAAGTAGAGCTAATACCATATTCCTCGGGCAAGTCCACAACATACGCATTGGATCCAACGTGTTTCAACACTCTGAATGGACCGGCTCCGCGAGCTTGCAACTTCTTAACGGTTCCAGAGGGAAACCGTTCAGGTCTTACCCTGATCATGACATATTCGCCCTCTTGGAACTCTCGGTGGTGTCGGTGGGCATCGGCTAACTCCTTGTAATGTGCATTGCTGGCCTCAATGTGACGACGGATGTCGTCATGCAAACTCCTAACATGCCTAGCAAATGACTCGGCCGACTCCGACACTCTAGCATGGATAGGCATGGGGACAAGGACCACGGGTTTCCTAGGCCGATGACCTGTGACAATCTCAAACGGACTCATGCCGGTAGACCTATTCACCGAATCATTGTATGCAAACTCAGCCATGGGTAAAATGAGATCGCAATCCCCAATGCGGTCCTTAACTAGACACCTCAAAAGATCTCCCAGACTCCTATTGACCACCTCGGTCTGACCGTCTGTCTGGGGATGATATGCAGTGGAAAACTTGAGGTGCTGTTTGCGACGATTTTTTTTTCGACCGTCTTGTCGTTTTGTTTTATTTTTATTTCGTGTATATATGTGTATATGTACATATATCCACACGTCTTATTTCACGTATCGATCAACCAATTAACTAACCGGTAATTAACTGACTGATTGACGACGCGGGCGTGCCAGTCACATGAGTGACAATCTTATGATGCGCTCATTCTGACCCATGTCGGGCGAATGTGAGGTTCGGTCGGGACCAGCAGTCCGCCATACCATAAAGGTTATGGCGTTAATTACATCCCCCACGAGGAGGGAACACCTTTGATTAATTACCGAGATAGCGGGCTGTCAAAGCCAGAATGAAAAGAGCTACATGGTGGCCAAGACAAAGGCATGCAGGATGCATTTATTTATCGTACAGGGGATGCATAGTTCATCGAATTATGGACCCTTGGTATGTGGCGGAGGACGTAGGTCTGAAGACCACCATCGCGCATAGCGGAGACTTCTGGTTGGGCGTAACCCGACCTTCTGTCAACACCATTTAATATACCCGAGGGTCGATGCAGACATGCACAAGGAACCGTGATATGCGAGGTGTGATAACGATGTTATAACACAAATTCGGCAGCATGTCCCCTCCCCTTGGACTATGCCAAATGGGAATATAGGACATCCATCCACGGAGAGCCGAAATGGAAACCAAAAGAGAGTCGGGCGTAGCCCGGGGTCCGAGAAGGATCCAAATATGACGGGATAGTGTGCACCATTGCGCCGTTCATTAATATTCCCCTCGAAGAACCATTGGAGGACATGTGGTGGCAGAACTCCGAGGGTCAGCGGGGTGACATAAGAAATCGTATCCGACGTGATGTAAGGGTGAAACCCTCCTCATTAATGTATCTCCCATGGACCTGGGTGAAGAACCTTAGTCCCCTCGCGAGGTAACGGGGGTTGACATGGTAGCTGATAGTGACAAAATATTGAATTTAGGCTATGTTTGGGTTTGGTGAAGTGGGGAAGACATCAGATATTCATATGACAACCAATACCGAGGTGAGACGGCACAGCGATGGAGTCGGCGCGAAGGCCAAACGGCACGGCATGCTCCCAGCGCGATGAGAGAATTGGGGGTAATCGGCACGAAAGGAGTTTGAGGGGTAGTCGGCACGGCAGTGGTCGGCGCGCCAAGGCTGGGGCATTCGGCGCCCCCTCCACCTGGCGTGGGTTTGGCGCCGGGAGGCAGTGGCGTCGGGAGTAGATGGCGCCGGGGAATAGTGGCGCCGAGAGGTAGTGTTTTGTTGATTTTGCGAAAGGTATTGTGGGGTTTTCCTCGCCCAGTGGGAATTTCAGGGTGATGAACGGATAGGAATGGAGGGTGAGGGTGACTCCACTCACGAGGGGGGTTCCAAGGAGATCACCAGTTACGGGATATATTCCCTATGATGTCAAGATGCCATGAGATTACACAGCTCGGGCCCTCGCCATATCAGGGGATTAAATACGTGATTCTGATGAAACATCGTGCCATATTATGGAGTAAAGCTTCGGGCAAATTTTGGCAGCATCTCCCCTTATTTTGGGAGTATGCCAAGAGAATACTATGGGCTATCCACTCACGAGTGCCGGAGTAGAAACCTTAAATGAGAGCCGGGCGTAGCCCGTGATTCGAGGGTCTGAATCGTATAAGACCTCACCCCCTGTGTTGCAATATCCCCAATGCAATCCATCGGAAAGCCTGCAATGGCAGGACTCCGTGGTTTAATGGGCTACAGAATGTAGGGGGAGAATTAACCCCCTTTGATATGGCTCCCATGAGGCCAAAGGGAAGGGCAATGCACACCCACGAAGGTAGGACATAATGGACGAGGTCTGTATGGCTCGCCGTGGTGACGAAGGCATCAGGATGGCCAGACGACGTGAGGGTATCAATGCAGAGAAGAGGGGTGGTTTCGGCATGGAAGCTAGGTAGGCTCGGCATGATAGGGGGGGTCTAACCGGCGTGGGGAGCCCTCGGCGTGAAACTCACGCCGGGAGATACCGGCACCGGGAGGCTTTCAGCAGGGGTTTTAAGGAGGTTTTCGAACAGGGTTTCGGGAGTTGTTCAGAGAGAGGTTTAATCCCGACTATTTTGGATGATCGGAGGGGGAAGACTTTGGGGGAACACCTTTCCTCTGGGCCTCATTGGGAGCAGAACCACGGATGGAAATCCCTGAACCACGTCCCCCTTTATTTCACATACGAGGAGCCATGAGATAGACTGTCTCAGGCCCTCGAAATGTGGCTGGAGGGGGGGTGATAAATAATGGTAGCGAAGATGCTTCAGCAGAATTAGAAAAGCAAACGATAAAACATGCCTAGTTATCAGTATCCTTAGCATATAGCGAACTTCGGATGCAGAGACAGAAAGAAGAAGGTAATGAAAGGGCGGAATTCAACCCATTCTCTCATTCTTTATTTCATCCAGACGACTTACACGCATGCTACTTAAGAGAAAGAAATCTGACTCAACAGAGAAATAAATCTAGGCTTAATCCCTGAAAGCGGGGTTACACTGGCATTCGATGCTATTGAAGCAAAGATGCTAGAAATCAAAAGTACAGAGAGAAATATTCAGACAGATAGGGAGGGGAAAGAGAAGGAGCTACAGCTGCCCGGCACTCCCACCTGGATCCCTCTTCGAGCCTCTGCCTCTCTCCCTTTTTCCTTTCTTCAGCTTCTTTCAAGGGCTCTCGAGCTCCCTCCTTCTCTTTGGTGGCTAGGCACTCCCTTTTCACTCTTCTTTTTTTCTTCTTTTCTGTTCGATCCCCCTTCTTTTCGTTCGAAGGGCAGGCCTCTTATAGAGGCCAGACCCTCATCCTTTCGGCATGAACTTCCCAGCGCGCCGGGATCGTCCTCCCGGCGCGGCCGTCATCGGCGCGTCCCATCTCATATTTGGGCTTGGCCCATTTTCTTGTCATTCGGCCCATTCGACCCGGGATCCACTTGGTGGACTCCTTTCGACAATGGGATTCTTGATATATATATATTAAGACTCCATGGGACTATTTACACCTTGCATTCACAAACGTGTGCGAGGCACTGTACATCCCGCTTCAGGAGTATCAGAGATGTTTGAACATCTGTTTCAGCAGGCAGATGGTTGCTTGAATGTTGGTATAGTTTTATCAGCCTGACTATCTGAATGACAGCAGTACTGGACAGCGACCTAGCCAAAGACGGCTTTAGTCGAACAACATGATAGGGGTAGTGGGTTTCTTCTATTCAGACTTTCAGATCTCCCAGGGATGGTACGTGAGCTGTGCCCTCGACTGATCTTCAGAACTGTGAATCTGCTATGATCTCTTCTGACATATTTTAGGTGTCAACAGGTGCGTACCCATCATATGCCATAGTGTCTTCCAAAAGTAGGAAGTGAATCTAACATCACGGTCAGACACTATAGTGCGAGGCAACCCGAACTTGCACACCACATGCGTAAGGAAAAGGCGGGCTACCCTCGAAGCATCCGAAGTCTTCGAGCAAGGAATAAAGAGGGCCATCTTTGAGAAACGGTCAACCACCACATAGACCGAATCATGCTTCCTGGAGGTACGTCGCAATCCCAAAACAAAGTCCATGCTAACATCCTGCCACGGGGCATCAGGCACGGGAAGAGACGTATAAAGGCCGGAGCTTTGTATCTTCATCTTGGCCGTAGCACAGATACGGCACTGAGCCACGATGTTAGCAACATCGCGCTTCAAGCTCGGCCAATAAAATCGATGCTCCACTACCTCAATAGTTTTGTTCCGACCAAAGTGGCCGGCTAGACCTCCCGCATGTAGTTCCCACACTAAGAAATCTCGAACCGAAGTTCGGGGAACACATAGCCTGCTACCTCAAAAGAGGTAACCCTCCTGAAGCACATACTCATCAAGGTCTCTCGAGGGTCCGGCCTGGAGAGTGGTAAAAATCTGACTGAAGTCAGGACAATCAACATAGGCCTCCTTCATCTTCTCTAACCCTATGACCTCGGCACTCATGGTGGTAAGCAAACATGCTCGCCGACTCAAGGCATCAGCCACCTTATTTTCCACTCCAGCCTTATGTTTAAGCACAAAGGTGAACTGCTGGAGATACTCGACCCAACGACTGTGACGCGAGTTCAGCTTCTTTTGGGAGTGGAGATACCTCAATGCCTCGTGATCGGAGTATAGGACAAACTTCTGATGTAAAAGATAGTGCCTCCAATACCTAAGAGCCTGAACAACTGCGTAGAATTCTTTATCATATGTGGAATATCGCAGTTTTGCGTCATTCAGCTTCTCGCTGAAATATGCGATCGGGTGGGACTCCTGACTCAAAACTCCTCCAATTCCCACGCCCGACGCATCACAAGAGACCTCAAACACCTTCGAGAAATCAGGAAGTCGAAGGATAGGTGTTTGGGTCATGCGCTCCTTGATGTCCTTGAAGGCGGCAGATGCGGCCTTCGTCCATACAAATGTGCCCTTTCGGATACAATCCGTGATCGGGGCGGTGACGGAGCTAAATCCGTGGATGAAGCGACGATAGAACGTCGCAAGACCATGAAAGCTGCGGACATCATGAATGGTACGAGGTTCCGGCCACTCAACAATGGCCCAGACCTTCTCCGGATCGACGGAGACCCCCGTACTAGACACAATGAAACCCAAGAAGGTAAGCTGAGGTGTCATGAAGGCACACTTCTGTGGGTTCGCAAACAGCTGCTCTCGCCGATGAAGTAGATAGACCTGCCAAAGGTGGTCTAAGTGGTCCCCTGTGGTGCGGCTATAGATAAGGATATCATCAAAATACACCACTACAAAGACTCCAATGAAAGGTCGAAGGACCTGAGTCATGAGCCGCATGAAAGTGCTAGGGGCATTGGTCAACCCAAAAGGCATGACCAACCACTCATATAGACCGTCCTTGGTCTTAAATGCAGTCTTCCACTCATCACCTGGCCTAATCCTCACCTGATGGTAGCCACTCTTAAGATCGATCTTCGAAAAGATAGTGGCACCTGCCATCATGTCCAGCATGTCATCAAGGCGGGGAATAGAGAACCTGTACTTCACGGTGATTTTGTTGATGGCACGACTATCAATGCACATTCTCCACGTGCCATCCTTCTTCGGGGCGAGTAATGCGGGTACAGCACATGGACTCATGCTGTCCTGAACAGACCCTCTCTGCACTAACTTATCGACCTGCCGTTTAAGCTCGGCATGCTCCGTGGGACTCATGCGATAATGAGGAAGGTTGGGCAAAGAAGAGCCCGGAACAAGGTCGATGGCATGCTGAATATCTCGCATAGGTGGGAGTCCCTCGGGAAGCTCATCGGGAAAGACATCAGCATACTCCTGCAGAATGGGAACAACCTCGGGTGGGAGCTCATCCTCGGAGTCCCGCTCCACCTCTCGGACCGTAATGGCAAACACCGGACAGCCCTGACTAAGCTCCTGCTCCATTTCCCGGGAGCTAATCATCATCAATCTCCTCGTCGAGGGCTCTCTTGGGCCAGAGGTAACGGTCATAGCCCGAGCTGGGGATGGGGTACTAGGCCCGGGAACGGAAGGCTTCGGAGTACTAGGGCCAGTAGGACCCCTGACTGATGGGCTCCTGGGCCGAACGGGTTGGAGGGTGACCCGCTGGCCAGCGTGGTCGAAGGTACAGGTGTTCGACCGGCCATGGAGCGTGGCATCCCGGTCAAATAACCACGGCCTACCAAGAATGATACTGCCCACTTCCATGGGGAGAACATCACACCAGATCTCGTCACGGTAGGAGTGGAGCTGCAGCGGGACCAAGCACCGCAGCCTGACCGAAATGGAAGTGGTATCCACCCATGATACCTGATAGGGACAAGGATGGTCTACGGGTGTGAGACCAAGACGGGCGACAGCGTTCGTGGAGATTGCATTGATACAACTCCCGCTATCGATGACCACCTTGCAAATTTGCTTTCCCAGCCTACAGAATACATGAAGGATAGTAGTCCGACGCCAGTCATCACTGACCTGCGGCTGGGTGAGGATATATCTGACGACCCCCACGTGGGTATCACCCGAATGCTGGGCATCCTGGGCCTCACCTCCTATCTCATAGTACTCGTCAGCTAGCTCTTCATCTGCCTCATAGCTGACTAACTCGAGGCCCGTAGGGGTGGTATCCTCGGCCTGTGTGTCCCCAATGTGAAGAGATGGGCGGGTGGGACACTGGTTGGCGAAATGGCCAAACCCATTGCAGCGATAACACTGCTGCCGTGATCCACTAGGCTCCTCAATCATAGGTCCTTTACATTTATCCTCCCGACGGATAGGAGGTGTAGGCAACAAAGGACGTGCAGGAGGTGAGGGTGCCGGTGGACGGGCTGTGGGTGGGGCCGTAAGATGCTGGGGACGAGGAAGGTCCCTCGGGGGTGGAGGACGAGGCCTAGGAGCAAAGGGCTTGGGGCGAGCAGGCTCCTAAGGTCGAGTCATGGGGGCCCTCGGATACGTGCCAGATGAGCCACGGGGCTCGACACTACGAAGGGGAAAGGAGCCCAACCGATGGGGTGACTCGAACTCGGCCTCGAACTGCTCCAATTTGAGAGCGATCTGATATGCCTGCTCCAAAGTGGTTGCATTGCGGCGAAAGAGTTCATATTGATAATTGGGCCGTAAACCTCTTCGAAAGCGGGATATAGTCATGGTGCTCTCTTCTGTGACCCCACACCGTAAGTAATACTCATCGAACTCGGCGGTGTAGTCGGTCACGGATCGGTTCCCTTGGGAGATGCTTTGCCACTTGTCTATAAGACGTTGGCGATATGAGGCGGGAAGGTATTTCTCCCTCAATTTGATTTTCATATCATCCCAAGTACCGATTTGGGGTTGACGTCGCTGATTGAGCAAGCTCTCCACATTGATCCAATAAGTTTGGGCCTGCCCTTGCAGCTTCATCTTCCCGTATCGGACTCTTCGGTGGTCCGTCATCTCAAACCACTCGAAGTACCGATCCATGTCGGCCTCCCAATCTAAATACACCCTAGGGTCCAAGGACCCGCTAAAAGTGGGAGGGTCCGCACGCACACCCCTAAGAATGCGGTCGTCATCCTCGTCATCACGATTCCGTCGTTGATGACGACGACCGTTAGCCCCTGATCATTGTCAGAAGCATAATCATCCACTATAGGCGCCTGTTGCCTCCCGACATCCTCCACCTGAGCCCTTGGCATAGCGGGTTGCTGCACCGGCTCTTGTTGGCCGTTCGTCGGCGCGGGTTGCGCCGCTACTGGGCCCCTCTCTAGGACAGCGATCCTCCCAACTAAGCCCTGGATGGACTGATCCGAACTCTCGGCCCGATCCTCGAGGGCTTTCATCCGCCCTTCTAGACGCGTTCCTATGCCATCCATACGCGTACTAAGACCATCCATATGCGTGTCAAGACGTTCCATAATGGCTCAGAACATCTCGGCCATCGAGAACTCATCGGAGCTACGGGCTCGAGAGTCCGCCGTAGGTGGTGGTGGCGAGTATTGGGTACCTCGACGGGTGCGCATGCAAAGACACATGACCTAGAAGACACCGACTAATGCAAACACTCACTAGATGATGCACTTAGACCTAACCAATATCCGGTACGAGGTGGAGATAAGCGATCCGAAGATCACCCGCGCAAGTACGCTACCCTCCCGATAGGCATAACCTAATGTTCGGGCAACGCCTTTTAATATACCGAGCTATTGGGTGAAATGCAATTTGAAAACACTTTTTTTTTGTTGTTTTGAAATGATGATCCTAGACTCGACTTATACTATGCAAGACATATGCAACGACTACCCTAGACTCGACTCGCTCTGATACCAAACTGATGCGGGACGGACACGGGGACCGACTCTACGTGGTATGGGCCTCGGACTCTAGATGCGGACACAACCAGCAACACATGATGGGAGAGACATTAGGCCCGACACGAAGAGCTCCTATGGGCTATACGTCGCTAACAGAACGCAAGCTCACTCGTCGTCCCAAGCGAGGGAAACACGGATCGTGCGCGGTTGAAGAACCGGCAGAGTTCAAGGTAGTCAGACTCACTTCAGGACTCGGATCGAGTCGCGGGACGGGTCACTCTCACACTCACAGCAGTGACATGAACACACGGGCTAGTACCTATCGCTCTCGACAGCGGCAAAGACCATATACTAGCTAAGCAAATGAACGCCAAGAAGTTCGGACCATTACCTCCACGCAACCGGCGTGGCGAAGACAACCCCGGCCGAGTTACGGACTCCTGGTTAACAATGATTACAGCAATACACTAAGTCGACCCACTCCACACAGGAAGGTAAAAGGTCACATGTGGGGTCCGGGAATCGCACAAATCGGGTTGATGGGCAGCATCTTGATGTCGCCCGGCGATGCCGAACTCCGCGTTTTCGTGCTTTCCGAGTGGCGGGTTTTACGGACCCGTGGGGCCCGCGAACGGTGTTGTCCTCCGAATCTGTGGGGGTGGGACCCACTGTGATGGGGACCCCTGGTGGTGTGCCTCCACGGACAGCGGTCGGCCGGGAACACCGATCGGGGGTCGATCGGCCCCGATTCCCAATTCTGGAACTAACTTCCCACGGATTTTGGTTGCTGTCTTCCGGCGCGCGCTCCGGCGTAAACGGCCGCTGCGATCAATCCCGACGTCGGATCGGGACGCATGAGCTATCGTTGGAAAGCTCTCTTCAAATGCTTCGATCTAAAGCTAGAAAGATCTGCTGGATCTGGTCGGATCAGAACTTCATTGAATTTACAAATCCCTGTTGTACAGTAACCGAAATCTCAGATCTACAGGTGAGTTGTCTGAAGACTGCCTTTGACCGCAAAGAAAGATGGCTGATTCAGCTCCTGAGCTCTTCATCAAACTTGTGGGATTTTGAATTTAGGAGAACGGAGATATTTTTTATGGACTGATTGGAGGTGGCTGTGATTTGTTATGATTTGTTTACTGGAGGATGGTCGGATCTAGGAATCGGTGGACAACACTGTAGCTATCTCTGAGATTGATTTTTGAAAAATATGGGATGGCCTCACAAAAATTCAAAAAAATTTGGTGACAGTGGGGTTGATGGACAGAACCCCCAGTAAAATTGGGAGCTCTAAAAAAAATCGTAAAGAGGTCCGAACAGGGGAAACACAGGGCGGGTTGAAATTGAAACAGCAAGCAGACAGATCTAGAAATTCAGGTTGGACGAAAATAAAAAAATATCAAATGGGATATTTATGACCAACCAAAATTTTTGAGATGTGCTTGACACCTCTGGAGTATCCCCTAAAATCCCCAGGTCGATCTGAGCTCGTGGCTGACACAGAGAATTCATCGAAGCTGCTGTGGTCGGATGAAGGCAGAACTCCGGTGATCTCGGTGGTGATGCGATGGCGGCTCGTGGCGGCGGCGGTGGCAACTGGAATGATAAGGGGAGAAGTCACACCTCTAGAGGGAAGCCTTCACGGCTCCAAGGGGGAGAGAGGGGCGGCCTAGGCCTTTGCTCAAGCAATTTTCCAAGTTCAAATGACATTAATTGTCCAAAATGGGAAATTACAAGTATTTATGTGTTACATCTCAAATCCATTGTCCACCGTTGGATCTAGGGGATGGGAATGGGTGGCCTGGATTGAGTGTGACACACACACAAAAATTACAGTAAAAAAAACAAGGGGGGGGGGGCACCATTGACTAGGGAGGCAAGGGGGGACATGGTAGTTAGCCACCTTGGACTTTGAAGTCCACTTGTCTCCCATGTGCCTTTTACCATTCAACCTTCTAGATGCCTCCATTTGACATGTTGACTGACCCCACATGGGGCCCATGAGCTGAGGTGGACCAATGGGAGGGGGTCTGTGGGCCCGTGGGACCCGGGGGTCCTATTTTACAAATAAACCCCTCTTACAATCAAATTTACATACCGAATAAAATGCAATAAACACACATTACACACAAATAAAGCCTAACTAAATATGATAAATGGGGAGACTCAGGGCGGCGTCTCCAGGCTGTCTCCGAGCCAGATGGATGCTGAGGTGGCTCGAGTCATGCTTCGTGTGCGGTACCGGTGGCTCAGCGCGTCGCGCCGCTCAACTGCTCGGGTGTCCGCACCAGGGATGGATGGCCATGAAGCCAACTAGATATAAACAAATTTGGGTGCCCAAGCGGGTGCAGGCCCGAACTACAGTTCAACCGGAGCCCATCATGGTCGACAGGTTCAAGAAGAGAAGAGAAGAAAAAGAAAAGAAGATGGAGATGCAAGCTCTGGCGTCTCGCAAACCAGCCTCCCGAGCATACGGTCGGCAGGCAAATATATATGCCCTTGATAGAAAGTGTGGCAGAATGACCAAACAAAGGTAGTTCGCCTACAAGTCTCTGACACAAGGTAGGGTGCCGCCAGCTATGATTTTCCCTACTAATGGGTTAGATGATATTACCCAAGCCGTACGGGGATACTTCCATGGCCTTGAGAATGCCTCTCAAGGAATGCAGCGGCTCCTCGAAGCTATGAGTGATGTGAAGAAAAGCCGGGAGCAACAAGCTAACCTGGAAGAAGTAAAAGATACAGGGTCAGACTACTATAGGCCACCCCTCTTCGAAGAGACTACACCGAGGAGTTCGATATCTGACAGACTAATCTTCCTTGGTCAGCCGGCCAGGACGGTGACCAGAGAAGCAGGCAGCTTCAGATATTTACCTTCAATATGACCGGAGTGGCTGGATGCTATGGAGCTTTTCCCATAAATCATGATGAGGTGACTAGGCTAGCTAAAAAGCCAGGTCCCGCTATCAGAAGAAGGAAAGTTGCAGTTGAAGTGGTCCAAGCCATTACTGAAGAAACAAGACCAGGTCTGGTCACAATGACTGCAAATGTGATTGCCGCCGAAGATGATGGCAAAAGACCAACAATTTCTCTGGATATTTCGTTGGAAGGGGGAAACCAAGCTCCCAACCCCTCCACATGTGACCCTACTGTAATGATGTTGCTGCAGAAATATCAGCTGGAAATGGAAATGCTGATAAGGCAGCTGAATGAAAATAATACACATGCCTCTATGTCCAAGCAAGCTGAAGTCCTTCCCGAGATATCAAGGGGAAATGGCCAAGTCTTTAAACTTCACCACCAACAGCTGCATCTCAGTCGAGACCTATTTCTACTGGGGGCATCTTTCTCCAGCAACCATAACATATGACCCTGGAGCAACTTCCAGCTCTTCGGTACCAAGGGGTTGTCACAATGCCCTAGGCAATGGAGCTGATGACATCGTAATTACAACAAGCTCCCCTCTATCCAAGCTCGATCGGACCGGCCATAATAGATAGGCTAATGGTGGAACAAATGATTGAGGTAAGGCTGACGGAAACGAGCAATGATGATCATACCTCCTTTGATGTGCACATAGTACCATACCCATCCCTGCACGCTACCAAAAGACTATTGCCCGACATCAACAAGCTACCAAAATTTGACAAATTTGACGGGCAAGGGTAACCAAAAGAACATATAGCCCATTAATTTAATATGATGAGCGAATTGGCAGCTGGCGAATCCTACTTTCTGAAGTTCTACTGATCTTAACTTACGTGATTCACTTTTGAATGGTATTCTAGCCTCCCGGCCGAGTCTATCAATGACTGGCCAGACATGCAGTGGAAGTTTAGAGAAAGATTCCACGTCGCCGAGACAGAGGTGACCTTGGATGAGCTCAATGCAACTAAGCAAAGAAATGATGAAACAAATACAGAATACATTAAAAGATGGAGGGACCTCAGCATGAAGTGCAGGCGTCCTCCACATCAAGAAGACACAGTTCAAATCTGCAAATAGAATCTTGAAGAGGCGTAATCTCACGCTGATCCTGAGCCGTGAGATCCAGGGAAGATCCTTGATCATGGTCACCACGTCTGTATGAAGTACAAGGCAGAAAACTGATCAGAGGTGCCCAGGGATGGTTTTCTGGGGAAAAACCCTCCGATGCCTAAGTCAGCAAATGCGATAGAGCGTGAGGGTGAATAGAGAGGGTAGGAGGGAACGGGCGCGAGATTATTCTCCACCAAGAAGTGTGGTGGTTTTCTCTCAGGACCAATGCCTTACCTTCTCGGAGGGTCTCCCTGCGGTTATATAGCAATCCGTTTAACGTAATAGTCCAGGGAGCTGAGGGGACTTCGGGGGGGTTACGTCCTTTTAGTGGGCTCATTATGGCGTAAGGACTCTTGCCCTCCCCTATCCCTTGGAATTCCCTGCTCCTGTTGGATGCGTAACGGACGTTGGGGTGAGCTTCCGACAGTTGGCCCTAGCCAGAAGCGTTCGCTCGGGATTTTGTCCCCGGTGAGGAATGTATAGCTCAGGTTGGCCATGTTGGGTCCCCGCGGGGGATCTCCCGACCGATCTGTCGCTCGGACTTTCGAACCCGAAGGGCCGCCTAGGAAGTGCTATTCCAAGTAAGTTTTTGGGCTTGAAGTAAGTGGGCCCAAAAATGGGGCTGCACTTTGGGGGAGTTGGGCCTGGTTTGGTCGAATTGGACCTAGTTGGGCTGTGCTCTCGAGCAATGGATTTTCCCCCTCTCCACTTGTCCCCCTCCTACTCCCGAGCCAAGATTGGGCTCAGATGAGTAGCTGCGGGAATGACGTTGGTGGCTCGATTTTGGGTGGGACATCATCTCCTGCAGGGGCCACTTAATGCGATTGTCCTGGGAGTATGCATGTAATGATGATTCTTTTGAGTTGGTGCGAGGAACCCCCTCTTTGGGCTTCTGAACGTCGCGCCATTTCCTGCCAAGCTCATGAGGAGATAAATATCGTGCGTGCTTGCGTTCCAAACCGCCTTCGTTTAGGGTTTCCTTTCTCTACCGCATCAGTGTTTTGGCAGTGCCCATGCGCCGTGAGAGTGATCGGGAAGAGCAGCGTCTTACGGAGGCCTTTGAAGAGCTAGCAGAGATTACGGCGACTGGGATTCGCCAACTTCTACCTCCTTCTACCTCGCCTTTGAAGTGTGGAGAAGTTTGGTGCCGCAGCCTGAGCACCCCATGCGCAACGAGCTGGGTGAGGCCGAAGTAAAAAGGATGGAGAAGCGGTATGCGTTGCCATGGAAGTATTTCTTCTCGCCATCGCAGCCTCATGAATCTAGCTTGTCCTATCATCCAGGCCTCTTCTATACTTTCCTTTTGGCCTGGAAGAGTGGGTTTCACCTCCCTCTCCATCCCTTTGTCATGCAGTTGCTTCAATTTTACCGACTAGCTCTTGTCCAGTTGGTCTCCAACTCGTATACATTTTTCTTTCCTCTTTCTCTGCCGCTCTTGTGGGCTTCACCCCTCTGTGGAGCTTTTCAATTCTTTCTTTGAGTTGAAGGAGCAGACCCATGCGGGCAAGGGTTTTTTCTATCTTCAGGCGAGGAGGGGAAGGAGCTGCATAACCCTTTCTGCCAAGGATTCTTCTTACAAGGGGTGGAAGATTTAATTTTTTTGTGTGGGTTAATCCGTGGATGATGCCCCCTAGGATGTTTCGACGGCAGTTAATTTCCATCGTCCATTCCTCTGAAGCAGGTGTGGATTTCTTCGGAACTGGAGGAGGAGATTAGGGTTCTCCAGGAGCATCGCCGGACGACCGCCGAGTTGATGACTATGAATAATATCAAGGATTATCCTACCCAGGCGCTGTCATCTCTAGGTAAAGACCTCGAGGTTTCATGTTGCTTCTGTTGGGTCGGGCATGTAGGCTTTCTTCTGATGTACTGATCTCTGCTGTGCAGATTCCAGGAGGACGAATGACGAGGGGGAACAACCGTTGGAGCAAGAGATCATCAATCTAGAGGAGATGCCTGCTCCGAGTGAACCCCAAGTGTCCGGGGATCCTTTCTGTACAAGAGACCGGGGCAAGCAGATTGCTCGGGGGGATGCCTCCGAGCACCGCGAGGCCAAGCGCAAGGATCCAGGGGAGCGGATGCTCCTGTCTTCGATAAAGGCCCGGACCGCTGAGAAGAAGTGGTTGAAGAAGGCGGGAGTCTCCCATCCGGCCGAGGATCATGCTCGCCCGACCGAGGGGCGCGTCCGCTCGATCGAGGAGCGTCCAGTAGAGGAAGTCCGCAGCTAGGATCTCCCACCTGTCAAGCAAGAGGCGGCGACCGCTGGTGGGGTAGGTGTCACCGAGCCCGACAGGCTGCAGACCAGGGCGATGGCCTGCGAAGGTCCACCCGAAGCCGGTGGGGTACAGGACGAGGCCACATCCCAGTCCGTGCCGAGCACTGTCTTCCCGGAAGTGGGGACACTCGGGGGGGGGGGGGGGGGGGCGACTCGGTCCCAGTTCTTCCATAGAGGATTCCTCCTCCCTCGGCGGGTGTGTCTATCGTCCGCGCTTCTCTGTATCAACGGTGCCAGTCCTTGGTGCCCTCGTTGAATCGGGAAGAGATTAGGCGCGGTCCCCCCACTTTGCTCTTTGAGAGGGTTATGGAGGGTGGTTTGATCATGGCCCAGTTGGGGGCTGAGATAACCGATTTCTTTGCTCGACGGAATAGCGAAGAGAGGTCCCTTTCTCAGGTTCGTGCTGAGTCTGACCGGAGGATCAGTCAATTGACTTCCGAGCTTGAAGTCTCTCGGTGGGAGGCAACCTCGTTTTGGGCCCAGCTCCGGTCGAGCCAAGTGGAGGCTCGGACACTAGTCGATCAGCTGGCCCAAGCTCGCTATATGGCCGACCTGAAGGGCGATCTCCTGGAAGAGGAGTGTTAGTCTCAAGTCGAGCGCTCCGAGCAATGGAGGGTCGAGCTTAGCAACTAGGTCCGAGGGGCCGAGCGAGTGCGGGCAGAGGTTGAGGTTGCGCAGACTGAAGCTGAGGTGAAGCTATTCGAGACCGAGAGGAAGTTGCTTGAGGTCGAGTAGAGAATAGCCGAGCTTGAGAAGGAGATTGAGCGAGCCGAGGCGGGGGCGATCGAGCGATACAGGGGTTCGGCGGGCTATCGCGTAGCTCTCGAGAAGGCCGCTTGCTTGTATTATGAGCCAGGCTACCGTAAGGGGCTGCAGAAGGGATTTGCCTAAGGTTATCATCGGGCGGTCGTTGAGGCCCAGCAGCAGGTGACGGACGAGCTTATCTTTCCTTCCGGGCAACGCTACGACTCGGACGCCGATACTATGGATTCTTCCTCTTCGGCGTCGAGCGAAAGAGACAGTGGGGATGCTTACAGCTTGGCAGAGGGATCGTCAACTCTGGTCACCTCTAGAGGGCTCGCTGCTAAGATAGTTCCCACACATGTGGGGTCAGTGTCCTGACCGGCCGTCACCGAGGGTACTGTGGGCGGATCTCTTGGCGCTGAGGATCCGCCAGTTGTCGAACCTCAAGAAAGGCTGCGGGCTTCTCAGAGTCCTCCCGGTTCCATAGGCTAGGAGGAATTGTCCCCTTTCTTTTTTTTGCAAGGTTGTCCCTTGTGATATGTAATTACGGTGACTGTCGTAGTACTGGCGCCTTTCCGACTTTCCATGCCTTGAATGACTTGCCATTTCGCACGTCCCAGGGGAGACGTCATTGGAGGGATATCAACTGCCCCTTGGGGAAGGGTTGTCGCCTTTTGTGTTTTTTCGAGGGGAGGATCATTTAAGGCAAGCGTTCCCCCTACCGGCCTATAAGAAAGGTCCGGGAGGGTGCCTCCACTCCTCTTCAACGCTTACGGCTTTTATTGCAGTTCTTCCTCTTTCTCCCTTCTCGCGAAGTGCATGTCTCTGTGCTGGGAAATTATCAGCGAAACATGGAAGGCGATGCAAAAGATGATAATCCTGGTTGCCGCCACAGGCGCTTGTGCTACTTTGGCGTGGAAGAAGGGAAAGTGATAGGCGGGCGACGTGCAAGAAGGGACAGCGCGCCTGTTCCCGATTGCTGGACCGCCGCCACCATCTTAGGAGGAAGGTAGAAGTGGAGGGAGTTTCGAGGAAGCAGGGCATCCGGCATGGCGGCCTCGCCCTGCTCCTTCCTCACCTTGGCCCGCTTCTCCCTCCTCTTCCATCCCCGCCCTCCTCTTTCTTCCTCTTCTACTCTTCCACCAACTTCTTCCCTCTTCTTTCACTCTTTGGAGGATGCCTTCATCCTTGTTAGCACCACTTGAGGGTGCTTGCTTTCTGTTTAGCTTCCGTCCTCCTTCCGAAGAGTTGGCAGAGGAGGCCTTCACTTGTTTTCCTTCCTTTTCTTCCTCTGATACCTCTTTTTTTTTTATTTTTGAGTTTCTCGAGCGAACGAGGTCAGCTGCCCCATTATCCGAGCCAGTTTCTACACTGGGTAGAGTCAGTGGCTCGGTCTGAGGGTGCTAGCCATGTCTGAGCCGAGTCATCAGCTCGTGTTGTTGTATCAGTGGATGTAGTATTTTTGCTTTTGCACTGTATTGGCTGTGGCCTATCTGATGTATGAAGAGACATTAATGAAAGGAAAATTATTACCATTTGTTGCTTACATGTCTGTGAAAAGCTCAAAAGTAGAACTTTCATAATGTTGTTGCATTCCATGTCCGAGGGATAGGCGTTCCTTCCATGGTAGACAATCGATATGCCCCTTTTCCGAGCATCTCGACCACTCGGTAGGGATCTTCCCAATTAGGGGCACGCTTCCCCGCCGCCTCCAGTGGTCGAGAGGCTTCGACTTTTCTTAGGATAAAGTCTCCTGGATGAAAAAGTCTGTCTCAGACTCTAGCGTTGTAATATCGAGTAAGGCGCCGTTGATATTCCATGGCTCGGATGCTCGCGATTTCTCTTATCTCGCTTGCCATATCGAGGTTCTCTAGCAGTTTTTGCTCATTTGCCTCAGGCGAGAAGTTGATGACTAGGAGAGATGGGCTACAGACCTCCAAAGGAATCACGACGTCCGTGCCGTACACCAACTGAAAAGGAGTCGCACCGGTGGCAGTTCTTGGAGTGGTTCGGTGTGACCATAGTACACTCGGCAATTCCTCGACCCAGCTACCCTTGGCCTTACCGAGCCTTGCCTTAATGCCTTTTAGTATAGTTTTGTTGGCATTCTCGACCAGTCTGTTAGCCTGCGGGTGGGCTACCGAAGTGAAATGGTTACGAATATGAAGGTCGGCGCATTTGTTCTTGAAGTAATGAGAATCAAATTGCCGACCATTATCGCTCACGATCACTCGCGGGATGCCAAAGAGGCAGATGATTGATTTCCACACGAAGCTCCATACGACCGGCTCGGTAATCCTAGTAGTGGCTTCGGCTTCAATCCATTTTGTAAAATAATCAATGGCGATGATGACAAACTTCTTCTGGGCTTGAGCAGTAGGAAACGGTCCCAGAATGTTGATCCCCCACAGAGAGAAAGGGTATGGCTCGGTAAGGGTGACGAGCTCCGAGGCAGGTTGATGGACCATATCGTCAAAACGTTGGCATCGGTCGCACCTTTGTACGTAGGCCGAGCAGTCGCGTTGAAGAGTGGGCCACCAATAGCCTTGCCACAACAAGATCATGGCGAGCGCTCTCCCTCCTTGATGTGCACCGCAGATGCCTTCGTGGACCTCTTGAATTTCTCGGTCGGCTTCTTCGATACCGAGGCACTTGAGGAGGGGATCAGAAAAAGACCTTTGGTACAAAGCATCATCCAAGATGACGAAGTGTCGAGCTTGATACTTCAGTCTTTGAGCCTCCCGAGGGTCAGAGGGCTCTCAAGAATCCCGGAGCCAAGATATGAATGGGCCCCCCAGTCACTCGATAATGCCTGGTCAACGGTCATGACTTCTGCTTCTATGCTTGGTCATTCTAGCTCTTTGAGGAAAATTGATCGTGTACCTTCTGGGGCAACAGAGGAGGCCAATCGAGAGAGGGCGTCCACTCGGGAGTTTTCCTCCCGAGTGATCCGAATAACCTGAAAGCTCTCGAATAATGGGGATATTCCTCTTACCAGTTAGAGGTATTTGACCATCGGTGCTTCCCGAGCTTCGTAGTCACCGTTGACCTGGCTAGTGACCAATTGGGAGTCAATGTGGATTCTGACTCATTCGGCCCCCAGTCGTCGCGCCATCCTGGCTCCCGAGATGAGGGCCTATTACTCAGAGACGTTGTTGGATGCCGAGAAGTTGAACTTCAGGGCGTATTGTAGTTCCGCTCCTTTTGGGGATCGGAGAAGAATGTCGGCGCCGCTGCCAGCAGAGTTGGAGGATCCATCGACGAAAAGATCCCAGGTGGGCCCAGACATCGGCTGATGAACTTCCTCAGTCGGGACAGTACTCTCTGCGATGAAATATGCAAGTGCCTGTCCCTTGATGGCCGAGCGGGGATGGTAGGAGATGTCGTAGGCCCCGAGCATTATAGCCCAGTTAACGAGGCGACCCGAAGCTTCGAGGTGAGCGAGTATCCTCTTCAGAGGCTCATTGGTCAACACGATGATGGAGTGTCCTTGGAAGTAGGGCTGGAGGCGCTTGGCTGAGGTTACCAATGCTAGCATGAGTTTCTCGGTTGTGGGGTACCGTCATTCGGCATCGTCGAGCACCTTACTAGTGTAATATATCGGTCTCTGCACTCCTGCGTCATCTTGAACTAGGACTGAGCTCACCGTAGAAGGGGTCGACGAGCGGTAATGGTGTAGTGTTTCGCTCGGGACCGGCTTCAATAGCACCGGGGGCGAGGCCAAAAACTCCTTTAGTTCTGCAAAATCTTTCTGACATTCCTCGTCCCAAGCAAACGTAGCAGATGCCAATTTGGGCCCTCTCAATATCTTGAAAAAGGGCAGGCATCGTTCGACCACTCGGGATAAGAAACGGTGGAGCGCAGCAATCCGCCTAGTCAAGCGTTGGACGTCTTTGACACAAGCGGGGGGCTGCATATTCAGGATAGCTTGGACTTTGTCAGGGTTGGCCTCGATCCCACGCTGAGTGACTAGAAAGCCCAGGAACTTTTTGGATCAGACTCCAAAGGCACATTTAGCTGGGTTGAGCTTCATGTCGTACCTCAGGAGTGTGTTGAAGGTTTCCGCCATGTCGGCAAAGTGGTCTTCGGCCTTGGGTGTTTTGACGAGCATGTCATCAATGTAGACTTCGATGTTCTGATCGATTTGTCCTTCAAAAATGTGGTTGACCAGCCTTTGATATGTTGCCTCGGTGTTCTTCAACCCAAAAGGCATTCGGGTGTAGCAATATACGCCGAAGTTGGTGATGAGGGCTGTCTTCTCAATGTCTTCATTGGTAGCCAAAGTAGGCATCCAGGAAGCTGAGTAATTCGTTACCTGAAGTCGAATCAACTAGCTGGTCGGTGCTCGACAGTGGGTCGCAGTCCTTCGCAGTAGCCTTGTTGAGGTCGGTGAAGTCCACGCACATTCGCCATTTGCCCGAAGCCTTTGGCACTAAGACGACATTGGCGAGCCATGTCAGGTAAAGGACCGGTAAAAATAGGTCGATTTTCTTCCCCTTAAGAATTTGCTCTTTGATGATCGTCTACTTCTCCAGGGCATGTTTTCTTTTGTGCTGCTGGACGGGTTTCACCGACGGGTCAAGGTTAAGCTTGTGTACCACCATCTCCCCAGGGATCCCAGGAAGATGCTCGTCATACCATGCAAAGACTTGAATATACTCCGAAAGAAAATCTTTGTATTATTTTTGTTCCTCGGGTGATAAATCAGCTCCAACTTTTACTCCTAAGGCCGGGTCATCTTTGAGGAAGACCGTCAACAATTCGCCACCAGGCTCAGATGTTGTTGGTTCTTCCTCGACTCCCATGCCCTTTTTCTTTTTTCCCTCGAGCCTTATGGCTTCGACCGAGATTATAAAACACCTCCGAGCTATCGCCTGGTCATCTCGGACCTCCCCGATACCGTATTTGGTGGGAAACTTCATTTTTTGGTGATAGGTGGATGGCACTGCTTTTGTTCGGTTGAGGATACCTCGGCAAAAGATTGCATTATAGGCTAACATCCCCTTGATCACGATGAAGTCCACCATAACAATAACGATTTTGGGAGGAGTGCCGATGGTGACCGGTAGGCTTAGAGTTCCCTCGGGATAGGTTGCCTGGCCGTTGAACCCACAAAGGGGGGTTCGAATAGGGCGGAGTTTGGATGGATTTTCACCCATCTTAAGGAAGCATTCGTACAAAAGTACATCAGGGGCACTACCATTGTCGACCAGTATCCTATCTACGTTACAATGGTTTATAATAGCCGATACTACAAGAACGTCATCGTGCGGGGTAGATAACCCTTCCAGGTCTTGGTTGGAGAATACCAGGGCATGCTGCTCGCTCGCCATTGGGGCTTTGGGGGGGCTCGAAGGCCCTGCTTGCTTGTTCAGCGTGACGCTTCCTTCCTCGACTATTGTCTCCTCCTGATGTTGTGCCGCCAAAAATGACATTGATGTGGACCCTGCGAGGTTGATTGTCAATCTCTTCTTGGATGCCACGATCCTCCTTCTGGCACTCAGACACGTACCAAGATAAGTCTCCCTGGCGGACCATGCGCTCAATCTCATCCTTGAGCTGGTGACAATCTTCGGTGTGGTGCCCGTGGTCGTTGTGGAACTGGCAATGTTTGCGTCGGTTACGACGCATGGCCTTCATAGGCTCGGGTTGGCAGAGAATGCATGAGTTTTAGATGTCTTCGTATATCTTGTAGATGGGAGCGGATAGAGGGGTGTACCGCTCATATTTCTGAGGGGGTTCCCTCCTGTCTCCGTCTTGATTCCGCCGCTTTCCCTGGCCCGAGCTTTGCTCAGATGGTCGCTTCTTATCCCCCTTCCGACCCGAGCCCGTTGGGCCGCGGCAGGTGTTGAGGACTTCCACGCACTCCGCGTGGCGCAGTGATAGGGTCACCAGGTCGGCAAGGGAGGTGGGGGATGGAGGACCAATTCTCGCTGAAGGTTCTCATCGCGGGTGCCTCCGATCAGCGCGGTGATGGCTGAGGCAACGTCTAGGCGGGGGATACACAGGGCTTTCGATTTGAATCAGTTGATGTAGGCCCGAAGTTTCTCCCCCTGTGCCTGCTTTAGTGCCAGCAACCCCGCTACTGACCTTGGAGGGCCGCTGCCGACAAAGCCCTCCTTGAATACTCACCAGAATTGTCTGAAGTCGTGAATGCTGTAGGGGGCGAGTGCTCGAAACCAGGCCTGAGCGCCCTGGACCAAAGTGGTCACGAACGCTCGGTATTTGATAGCGTCAGAGGCCCCATGTAGAGTCATCAGGGTGTTGAAGCTGTCATAGTGGTCAGCCGGGTCTCCCTGGCCGTCGTACGACTTGAAGGTTGGCAGCAGGATCCTAGGGGAGATTTCGGCCTTCAAGATATGGTCGGAGAATGGGGATTGCTCCTCATCTTCCTTAGTGGAAGTCTTCTGCAAGGCGCGTAAGGCGCGCTCTTGCTCTATAAATCGTCGCTCGAATTCTCGCAACTGGAGGGATAACTCTGGATGCTACTGGCCCGAGGGACTGCGGGGGCGTCCTGTGAGTCACCGCGTCGTCCCTTGGGGGAATTAGTTCCCGAGAATTGTCGGTGCGTCTCGGCTTCTTCTCTCCTCACGGTGGAGGAGGCTTCTTGTTCTGGAGGGGGGGCGTGCGAAGGTCCCCCCGACCTATTGCGTATGAGCCATCGTCCCCAGAGGGTGAAACGGCCTCCTGCCATTTTACTGGGAAGCTTCTCCACGGGGTGGGCTTTCCCGTGGGAGTCGTGATGATGGGGACATCACCTCCCATTGCATCCGGCATGATCTAGTCATTTAATTTTGAGTCCTATGTAATTTTTATTTGAGTCATTTGATGTATTTTCCCTTTTAATTGAGTCATGTTCCTAGGTCTTGTGTTTATTTCCCTAAGTTTGAGTGTCATTAGGTTGTCTAGTTAGCTATTGGGCCCAATTCATTGGGCTTGGCCCAAGGGCTCCCCCTACCCCCTCGGTTATTTGTCATTGAGTCAATTGTCAGGGACTTTTGTAGAAATGTGGGTTTCCTATATATAGGACTCCATTCCCCCCCATTTCAACTTAATGAATCAATCAATGAAAAATTGTCATTTTGTGAGTTCTATCTTTATTTTTATGGTAGAGTGAATCCATTAGTGAGGTGAGAAGCCTTAGGGAGAGAATCCCACCCATCCCTCTCTTAATCTCTCTTTTTCACTCCACTTTCTCTCTCCTCCACACCCAAATTCGAATTTTCTTCTCTCTCCTCCCTTCCCAACCACCTCCACTCTCCACCTACCCCATTTAAGCCTCTTCCCATTCCCCACAACCCTCATCAATACTCCTCCCCTTCCCAAGACCCCCCTCCACCAATCCTCTCCTCACCATCCAACTCCCAACTACCCCTCCCACTTTCCCAAGCACCCTTCCCACTACCCCAAGCACCTATTACCTTCCCCACACACCTCTTTCCATCCCCCAAGACCAAAAATTAACCCCACCCTTAAACCTATTTTCAAATATCCTTTCCCCCTCTCCATTCCAACCAAATTCGCAGCCCCCACTACCACCATCTGTTGGACCCCCTTCCAGACCTTATTCTCCCCCTCCCACACCTTAGAACACCCCCTCCAAGACCCCCTTACAACCAGAGGTCACTCCCACACTCAACCACCCCCATTTCCCCTCCCATATACCCCATTTCCCCCCACCATCTTCAACCTTCAGTTTTCAGTTCGCTAGTAGCAGAAGAGTAGCAGTTTGCAGAGGTGACCCCGACCACATCCCAGAGAATCTGAAGGCTCAAGAGGCATCCACGGAAGCGGCTGCCTGTCCTCTTCGCAACGGTCATGGTTTCATCCCCATCGGAGATCGGTGCTGCTTTGGAGGTCCATTCTTCCCCGACTGCGCAGAGGTGTCCCTACAGAGGTCCTGAGTCGGAGAGGAAGCTTCACCACGCCAAACCTCGGAGAAATCAGGCCAAGGGTTCTTCTAAAAAGTTCTACCTCTCCCTATCTACTTTCAGAATAAAAAAGTAGAACCCCGTTTGGCATCCTGTAGCAGGAGTTACCAATTTTCTCCATCAGCTTTGCAGTCCTGCTACCCACAGTCTGCTTCGACCAGTCAACAGTGTTCAGAGTTCCCTGGTCTTCTCTGGCATCTTATGGCCTCTCTGTCAGTTTTGCTGCGAAGAGGATTCATCCACGATTCCAACGATTCTGACGGTGCTCGATTCTGAGTTCGGGAGCTGCCGTTACATTCTCTGCAACCTGCTGTTACTGCGCTGATCTACCCCCTGCAGAGGTTCTGAGCCGGAGAAAAAGCTTCACCACGACGAACCCAGGAGGAACCAGGCCATGATCTCTTCTACAAAGTTCTTCTCCTTCCTGTTTACTTTCGGAATAAAGAAGCGTAATGCCGTTCGGCATCCGTTAGCAGAAGTTATCAATTTTATTCCTCGGCAGTGCGACTCTACTTCCCCACTGTCTGCACCAACCTCCCCTCACTCTTCTGGATCCACTATTCTTCTCCAGCATCGTTTGGCATCACCGTTTGTTCTTCTGCAAAGAGGACCCGTCCACGGTTCCAACGGTTCTGGCGGCACCTGATTTGGAGTTCGGGAGCGGCCGGGGCAACCTCTTCTTCCTGCTGTTAGTAACCAGTTGCTGTCAATCCGGGAATCAGCGACCCTGTTCGAGCTCCTGCCCAGGCCAGAAGCGACCCCAGAAGAATTCGAAAACTTCAGAGGCACTCCAGTTCCAGTAATGAAGATTTCCTCACTAGTCTTGCCCTCGGAAAAATTCCTGATAAAGTTCTGCAACCATAGTACCGACTGTCTATCCACAATTGCCGAGAGAAGGCAGATTCGGCATCTTCACTTCATCATCGTTTTAGCCCTAGTTTTCCCCACCCCGCTTGGCCGGCTGAAGGCCCCTCCCTGCGTGGAGGTAGTTTGATTGTAATCCATTAACCCCCACCCCAAGATCCCCCTCCTGCGAGAGGTGTAGTGTTGTAATTTGGTTTGATCAGGTCAAGCTACCCCGGCGCGGCGTGTGGGGAACCCACGCTTCCCCGCTCGCCCTCGTCTCCGAGCGGGACCGGTTTCTTCAAACCGGTCGAGTAAGTGCTCTATAACCTTGCTCTAATTCATGCTTGTTCTTTCAATATTAGTTCATAGTTCCGCTGGCCGTGAGAGTGAGAGCTCGATCCTCAAGCCCCGTTGCTTTGAGTGATCACCGTGGGAAGAGAGAGTAACCCGGTGCCTTTGGCACTTCGTCGGCCCCATTGAATTAGGGCATCCACATCCTTGGGTATCAAACTTTGGCCTTGCTGGCCCTCTACCAGCAAGGGTCCAACCCCACATCCTCCACTTGGGATCGCCAAGTCACCCCGGGCTTGGGTGAGCGACGAGAGAGCGGCGGCCCAATTCGGCCCATTTGAATGCGATTGCGCTTGCTTGCCTTAAGTCCTTGGTTGTGTCACATCAATTGGTATCAGAGCAAGTCATTGACTTGTCTCTATCAAGTCAAGTCCTAGGGCATGCTTGCATTGGAGTCATCATCAATCCGACCCTTGCATTGATTTCCCCGATCATCATGGCCACCTACTTAGCCTACTCACCACCCATGGACTTCATCCTAGATAGGGATATTACCTTTGACGGATCGCATTCTAGTGACTATCTTAGGTGGGAGGCTACCATAGAAAAGTACTTTGAAAAGACTTGGGTATATGGATCCGCGAGAGTCCGAAAGGCCAAGGGACGACTTCGAGGTCAAGCCAAAAGTAAGTGGGAACACATAGAGGGATTAAGGAGGGTTAGGAGGCAAGAGCCGATTTCCTCATGGGATGATATGAAGGTTGAACTTAGGAAGATCTACATCCCCAAATATTCCCACCCCTTCTACTCAAACACCCCTAGCCCGAGGTGCACTACCACTCCTCCATCCCCACCCGATCAACTTGATACCACCTTTAGGCCTCCTCCCCCACCACTCCCAACAAATCACTTCTCCACCATCATAACTTCACTTCGTAACCAAGTCCTCTCCCTTAAGGCCCAAATAAACCAAACATCCACCTCTCCACCAAATCCCCTAAGGGTCCCCACACTCCAACCAAAACCCCCTTCCGCAAACCTCACTATCCAAACTCAATTGGCCCCCACTTTCCCCCCTCTACAACTGGCCGATCCCAAGGGGAAGAGACCCCTAACCAACCCATTTTTCCCAATAAGGACTACCACTCACCCTATTCTCACCATTCAAACCCAAGTGGACCCATTTCCATCCCTCCACCTAGAACCATGTCGGCCACCACCACCCAACCCAAATCCCATCACCCGACCCACCTTCCACTTCAAACCCCAATCCTATCCCAACCTAAGCCTCCAATACTTCCACTCCCAAACCCCACACTACCAATCCCAAACCAAGTTTCCCTTTACCCTCCACCCCGGGAGCACCACACACCAACCCTCATCACCCCAGAAGACCCTCTCACCTCCTTGGTAGAAGAACTCATACCCAATTCAATAGTTGAGGACACTCCAAACCCACTCCCCACCTTGGAGGAAACCCAAGTCCAAGTTGAGAAAGAAACATCACACGATGGTCCTCACCTTACATCACCCTCTCTAGTTGGGACCAAGCTTATCTTAGGAGAACCCATTGTTAGTTGGCTAAAGGAGAGCCCAATTCGAGAGATCCGGGCCCATGTTTTCCCTCCCATAGAACAAGACCTTCCCTTAGTGCCCTTCTTCTCCTATCACACCACAATCCAAGCATCCTATCAAGTGGAGACCTTAGAGGACCTTCTCAAGGGCATAGCATGGCAATTAGAGATGACTAGCATGTTGACCCCTATGGTAGAACAACCTAGGAGCCTTAGCCTCCTACACCTATGCATAGGGTCTATCACCTCGGTTTGCACCATTGGTTGCTACACTAGCGACCTCCTTCTATTCCTCCCTACACCTGATGAGCCCAACCTTCTCCTCGATTTAGAGCTTCTTATCTCGGGTAGAAAGTCAAGCCCTCCACTCATGGCTGACCCACTTGCCAAGAACATTGGCCCAACTATCATGGAGAAGGATGACTTAGCACCTTTTGAGGATCTTGAGGACATGGAGTTCCTCCCCCTAGGTGACCCATTTTATGATCCATATGATCCATTCCAATGGGAGTCAAGGGACTCATATGACTCAACCATCTTACCAACCACCCACCCTTTCCTACCCTCACCCACCATATTGGGCCAAACCCACCTCATCCATGACCCGGGTTACACCTTGGGAGCCATGACCTTAGGCCACATATCCCTAGGTAATAAGGTTGTGCCCCACCCCATGATGACCACCTTCTTAGATCCATTCGATCTTTTCCAATGGGAGTTCAAAGGTTGTCCCACAACTATACACATGGAAGTCACCTTTGGGAAAAGTATGCATGTGTCTAGGCTTACCATACCCCTTGGCATGAACACTATGTTGGGTCCATTCATTCATATCACCCACATGTCAAGTAGAAAGTATGAGTGGTCCATATTCGGATGTCATGGTCCACCTTCATTCATCATGGGTCTTAAGCATGTCAAAGGCATCTACGGATGTCCGGGTCCCCCAATATTTATCACCAATTTGCATGATAGGGCCACCTACGGGTGCCCCGGCCCACCTAGACTAACCAAAGTCTACACTGCATCATTACACGATAGGTCTACTTTTGGTTGCCCAGGTCCACCCATCACCCCCAGAACGTCTGCATACACAACATTGCATAAAGAGATCCGCAAGCACATTAGCAAGAAGAATGTGAATTATAAAAGGCAAGCCTACTCTCATCGACGTCACCAAGAATTCCATAAGGGTGACTTTGTGATGGTAAGGACGGAGAGGCTCTCCCCGGGAGCCATCTCCAAATTGAGGCCACGTGGGGCTGGTCCCTTCCAGGTCCTGAGGCGCATTGGTGCAAATGCCTATGAGTTAGATCTCCCTGAGGAATATGGGGTAAGTCCCACATTCAGTGTCGCCGACCTACTGCCATACAAGGGACCCACGGTGGTACCTAGTGAGGATATTGAGCCTATTCCCTCCGTTGAGAGAGCACCCGCCCGTGAGGAGAGTCCACTAGCCAAGAGAGCCCAGCGTGAGCGCATTGAACGAATATTGGATGAACAGGTCACAACCACCAGGAGCAAAGTATACAAGCGCTATCTCGGCAGGTGGATGGATCGGTCTCGTTCGGAAGACTTGAGGGCAGTACCACTTCTACACCGTCCAGGGAGGGAAGGACACTTACTCGACGGAGTCGAGTTCTCCGCACCCCGGGAGTATGATGGGGACATCACCTCCCATTGCATCCGGCATGGTCTAGTCATTTAATTTTGAGTCCTATGTAATTTTTATTTGAGTCATTTGATGTATTTTCCCTTTTAATTGAGTCATGTTCCTAGGTCTTGTGTTTATTTCCCTAAGTTTGAGTGTCATTAGGTTGTCTAGTTAGCTATTGGGCCCAATTCATTGGGCTTGGCCCAAGGGCTCCCCCTTCCCCCTCGGTTATTTGTCATTGAGTCAATTGTCAGGGACTTTTGTAGAAATGTGGGTTTCCTATATATAGGACCCAATTCCCCCCCATTTCAACTTAATGAATCAATCAATGAAAAATTACCATTTTGTGAGTTCTATCTTTATTTTTATGGTGGAGTGAATCCATTAGTGAGGTGAGAAGCCTTAGGGAGAGAATCCCACTCATCCCTCTCTTAATCTCTCTTTTTCACTCCACTTTCTCTCTCCTCCACACCCAAATTCGAATTTTCTTCTCTCTCCTCCCTTCCCAACCACCTCCACTCCCCACCTACCCCATTTAAGCCTCTTCCCATTCCCCACAACCCTCATCAATACTCCTCCCCTTCCCAAGACCCCCTCCACCAATCCTCTCCTCACCATCCAACCCCCAACTACCCCTCCCACTTTCCCAAACACCCTTCCCACTACCCCAAGCACCTATTACCTTCCCCACACACCTCTTCCCATCCCCCAAGACCAAAAATTAACCCCACCCTTAAACCTATTTTCAAATATCCTTTCCCCCTCTCCATTCCAACCAAATTCGCAGCCCCCACTCCCACCATCTGTTGGACCCCCTTCCAGACCTTATTCTCCCCCTCCCACACCTTAGAACACCCCCTCCAAGACCCCATTACAACCAGAGGTCACTCCCACACTCAACCACCCCCATTTCCCCTCCCATATACCCCATTTCCCCCCACCATCTTCAACCTTCAGTTTTCAGTTCGCTAGCAGCAGAAGAGTAGCAGTTTGCAGAGGCGACCCCGACCCCATCCCAGAGAATCTGAAGGCTCAAGAGGCATCCACGGAAGCGCCTGCCTGTCCTCTTCACAACGGTCATGGTTTCATCCCCATCGGAGATCGGTGCTGCTTTGGAGGTCCATTCTTCCCCGACTGCGCAGAGGTGTCCCTGCAGAGGTCCTGAGTCAGAGAGGAAGCTTCACCACGCCAAACCTCGGAGGAATCAGGCCAAGGGTTCTTCTACAAAGTTCTACCTCTCCCTGTCTACTTTCAGAATCAAAAAGTAGAACCCCGTTTGGCATCCTGTAGTAGGAGTTACCAATTTTCTCCATCAGCTTCACAGTCCTGCTACCCACAGTATGCTCCGACCAGTCAATAGTGTTCAGAGTTCCCTGGTCTTCTCTGGCATCTTCTGGCCTCTCCGTCCATTTTGCTGTGAAGAGGATTCGTCCACGATTCCAACGACTCTGACGGTGCTCGATTCCGAGTTCAGGAGCTGCCGGTACATTCTCTGCAACCTACTGTTACTACGCTGATCTGCCCCCTGTAGAGGTTCTGAGCTGGAGAAAAAGCTTCACCACGATGAACCCATGAGGAAGCAGGCCACGAGCTCTTCTACAAAGTTCTTTTCCTTCCTGTCTACTTTCGGAATCAAGAAGCGGAATGCCGTTCGGCATCCGTTAGCAGAAGTTATCAATTTTATTCCTCGGCAGTGCGACTCTACTTCCCCACAGTCTGCACTGATCTCCCCTCACTCTTATGGATCCACTGTTCTTCTCCGGCATCTTTTGGTGTCCCCGTTTGTTCTGCTACAAAGAGGACCCGTCCACGGTTCCAACGGTTCTGGCGGCACCTAATTTGGAGTTCGGGAACGGCCAGGGCAACCTCTTCTTCCTGCTGTTAGTAACCAGTTGCTGTCAATCCGGGAATCAGCGACCCTGTTCGATCTCCTGCCCAGGCCAGAAGCGACCCCAGAAGAATTCGGAAAACTTCAGAGGCACTCCAGTTCCAGTAATGAAGATTTCCTCACTAGTCTTGCCCTCGGAAAAATTCCTGATCAAGTTCTGCAACCACAGTACCGACTGTCTATCCATAATTGCCGAGAGAAGGCAGATTCGGCATCTTCACTTCATCATCGTTTTAGCCCTAGTTTTCCCCACCCCGCTTGGCCGGCTGAAGGCCCCTCTCTGCGTGGAGGTAGTTTGATTGTAATCCATTAACCCCCACCCCAAGATCCCCCTCCTGCGAGAGGTGTAGTGTTATAATTTGGTTTGATCAGGTCAAGCTACCCCGGCGCGGCGTGTGGGGAACCCACGCTTCCCCGCTCGCCCTCGTCTCCGAGCAGGACCGATTTCTTCAAACCGGTCGAGTAAGTGCTCTAGAACCTTGCTCTAATTCATGCTTGTTCTTTCAATATTAGTTCATAGTTCCGTTGGCCGTGAGAGTGAGAGTTCGATCCTCAAGCCCCGTTGCTTTGAGTGATCACCGTGGGAAGAGAGAGTAACCCGGTGCCTTTGGCACTTCGTCGGCCCCATTGAATTAGGGCATCCACATCCTTGGGTATCAAACTTTGGCCTTGCTGTCCCTCTACCAGCAAGGGTCCAACCCTACATCCTCCACTTGGCATCACCAAGTCACCTCGGGCTTGGGTGAGCGACGAGAGAGCGGCGGCCCAATTCGGCCCATTTGAATGCGATTGTGCTTGCTTGCCTTAAGTCCTTGGTTGTGTCACATCACGTGACTTTCCCTCCCTAGCCGCCTGGGTCCTCATTAGATCTACGAGGATATCTAGTTTAGCGTTGAGGGTTTGGAGAGGGTCAGGGCTCTCGTTAGGGGGTTGCACCTCCGCAGGTGGTGGAGGAAGATCGTCGGCTTGATTTTTGTCGTCGGCGGGGAGGTGCTCCGTGGGGTTGGAGGGCGCAAGCTCTCCATCCGCCGCTACGGTCTTCCCTCTATCACTGGTGTCCTACCTACTAGAGTTTCTTCACACCATAATGGCTCTTTGTTAGTTTCCCACAGACGGCGCCAGATGAAGAGGCGTAATCTCGCGCTGATCCTAAGCCGTGAGATCCAGGGAAGATCCTTGATCACGGTCACCACGTCTGTATGAACTGCAAGGCAGGAAACTGATCAGAGGTGCCAAGGGATGATTCCCTTGAGAAAAACCCTCCGATGCCTAAGTCAGCAAATACGATGGAGCGTGCGGGCGAATAGAGAGGGTAGGAGGGAATGGGCACGAGATTATTCTCCACCAAGAAGTGCGGTGATTTTCTCTCAGGACCAATGCCTTACCTTCTCGGAGGGTCTCCCTGGGGTTATATAGCAATCTGTTTAACGTAATAGTCCAAGGAGCTGAGGGGACTTCGGGGGGTTATGTCCTTGTAGTGGGCTCATTATGGCGTAAGGACTCTTGCCCTCCCCTATCCCTTGGAATTCCCTGCTCTTGCTGGATGTGTAACAGACGCTAGGGTGAGCTTACGATAGTCGGCCAGAGCCAAAAATGTTCGTTCGGGATTTTGTCCCGGGCGAGGAATGTATAGCTCGGGTTGGCCATGTTGGGTCCCCGCGGGGGATCTCCCGATCGATCTGTCGCTCGGACTTCCTGACCTGAAGGGCCGCCTAGGAAGTGCTGTTCCGAGTAAGTTTTTGGGCTTGAAGTAAGTGAGCCCAAAAATGGGCTGTCACTTTGGGGGAGCTGGGCCTGCTTTGGTCGAATTGGACCTAGTTGGGCCGTGCTCTCGAGCAATAGATTTTCCCCCTCTCCAAATCTAAAGAAAGAAATTCTAGAAAATATAATCAGAATTGAAGTCAGGTCCTTCGACTGGCTGAATGATGTTGTAACAGAGGTTGAAGACGTATTTGCAAGGTATCCCTCTGCCTCTGCTGCCCCAAGCCGAAAATCAAGTGAACTAATAAAAGGCTGACACTACAAGCAGTTCATACTATTGGCTTCAAAACAAAGGGACGCAAAGGGATATTTAACCCTTCTCCCACTGAGCCCGCTGAACATCGGGAGGAGCCCTCCCTATAGAACAAAACAAAGAAGCTCTACGCCTTCCTTAGAGATAGGACTCGAGCACTGTTTGACTGGGCCATCAGATATAAGAAGACTACTCTCCCAAAGCCGAAGAGACCAGATGATGTCGAGAGAAGAGATGATCCTCCCTTCTGCTCTTACCATCAAATGCTTGGGCATCCCATCGAGGATTGCCATATATTTAAGGACATAGTCCAAAGCCTGATCAAAAAGGGGGAGTTGCAACTGGGGGAGTATAGGGTCGATCCCCCACGCCCTCGTGAAATGCCCATTCTGGGGGCATCAATCAATATGATATCTATATATCAACAATTGCCTGGAGAAGTGTTAGAGGCTCGCGCCCAGAACACCTATGAAGCTTGTACTCTGATGCCCATAAAGAAGCAAGAAGATTGGTGAGTAGCGCCAACAAGAACAAGAAGGAGGCTAGTGTCTTGCCTTGCCCCGCGGATCCCAATTCATGGCGCCATGGCCCGGCCCACTCCACCCCCTGTTGCCCCTATCTGGCATAAAACAACCTCTCGAGCAGTCACTAGAAGGCCAATTAACAATAATAAGAAACAAACCCCACTGCGGGAACACAAAGAAGTCAGCCTAGCCCTGGAACAGGCCATTATACATGTGCCAAATGAACATGAACAAACCAAGATCTAGCCTGTGTAGTCGGAGGAATATCTCTCTTGGAGACACTTCAAGTCCCTAGGCCTCACACAAGAGGCTGAAAAGAAATTAAAAGGGTCGAGTGCACCAAGTGACCCACTGTGGGGGCAGACACCGGCTGCGAAGGGGAATAGAAAGAAGAAATCAAAGAATAAAAGAAGGAGGGTCACTCTCTCTTGCAGCACATTATCGACTTTACCCAGCATCAGCCGAACTGCTGAATATGAAGATGAAGAAATATGTTATGTGCTGATGGGGGCAAATCAGGATAAAGCCTCTACCTCCCACCACGTTACTGGGCCTGGGAGAACACGGAGACATCCTCCGTCAGCTAATGAAGAAGTGCATTATCACACTCCTCCACCTGGGGGCATAAAGCTGAGAGATGTTGTATCTCAGAGACTTGTCAAGACCGGTAATGATAGCGGGATGCCACTCATCCCATCCAAAATCAAGGCGGTAGATGACACTCCTGGCTCCTTCTGGCAAGACCCTACTATGATGTTGTTACTGTGTCAAAAGCAACAAGAAATTGAAATGTTGCGATGGTAGCTAAATGAAATGAATATGCATCCATCTACCCTCGGATAGGCAGACTTCTGTCTGGGACTGCACAAGGTGGTGCTATGTCACCTAAAATCTTATCACAAACAGCCATGCCTCGAACAACATACAACCAGGCAGGGGGCATCCCTCCTTAGCAACTGTAACATGCTTCATCAACATGTCCTTCAACTTCTTGATCATGACAGGGGCCAACTACAACGCCCCAGACAACGGTGTTGACAAGCCCACATATGCAACCAACCCTCCTACATCCGAGCACGACATGTCCAATGACAGCGGACACGCTAAGGGTGGAACGAACAATGGAAATGAAGACGATCGAGGGAGAAGTCACCGAGGCTGAATTGCAAATAACCAAACAAAAAGATGATGAGTTCACCCTCGACTATATAAAAAGATGGAGAAATCTCAGCAAGAGATGCAAACGTCCACCAAGCAATTAGGATGCCGTTCGAAACAGGCTTGATAAAGCCCTTATCCAGTAGTTCCTGCAACTGCTTCTTTAGTTCTTTGAGTTCTGTGGGGGACATCCTATAAGGGGCTATAGAAACAGGTGCTGCTCCTGGAATGAGTTCAATAGTTAAGTTTACTTCCCTCTCGGGTGGTAAACTGGGTAATTCGGATGGGAACACATCGGGGAACTCATTTAAAATAGGACTGTCTGCTAAGATAATATCCTTGGATTCGGTAACAATGACGGAAGCAAGAAAAGCTTCACATCCTTGCGAGATAAGTTTGGAAGCGTGAAGAGAAGATATGATAGTAGGATGCTTCTTGTACTTAATGCCAAGGAAGGAAAATCTTGGAAGATCGGGTTTTCGAAATGATATAATCCTATTACGACAATTGATATAAGCATCATGATCTACAAGCCAATCTACCCCAAAAATGGCATCATAACCTTTCATGTCAAGGCATACTAAGTTTGTGGGGAGATTATGACCTTCTACTATCACTTTGTTATCAGGATAATAGTCGGTAAGCTTTGTTCCAGAACCTAAGGGTGTGGAAATAGCGAGATCTGAAGGTAAGGGGACTGATGGAATTGATATTGTTTTTACAAAAGTAGTGGAGATAAAAGAATGAGAGGCACCAGTGTCAAATAGCACAAATGCAAGATGAGAATAAATTTGAAGAGTACCTTCCATAAGCCCACCATCCCTAGGCGCTTCCTCTTCTTCTAAAATGGCATTGAGGCGAGCCTCCCTCCTACGTCCTCCACCAGACGATTGGTCTTTCATAAGGGGGCAATCTGGCATGCGATGCTCCCTGCTTCCACAACGTAAACAAGCGCCGAGGCGCTTCCAGCATTCCTCAGCCGAATGGCCAAATTTTTCGCAAAACGTGCAAGCTGTAGCAACTTGCGCCTTCTCCTCCAAGACTTTCTTTTGCTTATGGGAACTTCCACAATTCCCATTCTTGGATCTTTTCTTACTATCACGGATTTTGTAGGGATCCATGATGCTGAACTTTTCTTTCTTATAACATCGATCTGAGCGTCGGCTGGATTCTTCTCCTTTCCCTTTTAATTTTTCGACCTTCTCTAAGGTCCTTTCACACAAATACGCTCGTTGAACCATTTCCGCATAAGTACGGATGTTTTGGGTCCCGAGCTGCTGAATGAAATCGGGCCGTAACCCATCCATGAACCGATTTGCCTTCAATAAATCGGTGCTGATAAGATGTGGTGTGTAAGGTGCAAGTCTTGAGAATTGCAGTTCATATTCGGCAACCGTCATCATTCCTTGCCGAAGAGCGGCGAACTCTATAGCCTTTCTCTCTTTTACGTGCTCAGAAAAGTACTTGGCACGAAATAGGGTAAGAAAACCATCCCAGGTATGAGGTGCATCGATCGGAGGTGCCGGAACCGACTTCCACCATGTGCGGGCATCTTTGTTAAGTTGAAGGGTTACGAGACGCACCTTCTCCTGATCGGTGCATTGGATAACATCAAAGATACGATACATTTCGTCTATCCAGTTCTCTGCCTCGTCAGGATTAGAAGAACCAAAGAAACGCGGAGGGTTTAAGCTCCGAAAGTTGTGATGCAAATCACCAGCCCTTGCTCCTACGCCAGCTTGCGCCATGGTTTGTAATGCCTGTGTAAGGCCAGCAACAGTTTGCTGCATGCCATCCCAATTTACGCGATGAGCCATGGTAATAATAGGGTACCTGAGGGAAAAATAACAACTTGTTATTTCTCATGAAACTGGAAGGAAAATCAATCTTAAAACTAATTAACTATCTCATCCCGAGTTCTACCCAATTCTCACATGGTTGTAGAAATTTCTTCCTTAGTTCATAGGTAGGGGTCCTTAAACTTTGGACTTATCTTATGACATGACTCTTCTTCCTAAGTCTAAAGACTTAGGCTCTGATACCAACTTAACTGTCACGCCCCGAGCCTTTATGATAGTGGAAGACTCGCTCGAGAAATGGGAACAGCCGGCATGGTAAGCCTCTTGCAAGCAAGAATGATCAGAGCGTGAGACAATCACACACATAAATGTAATTACACATTATTTTAATCAAACTCCAACTTATTTCATTGATAATCAATATTCAAATACAACAACTTTCCACTTCTTTCAACCTATCAGACTCAAGAAATAGGAAAATTACAGAGACTCGATCTAAACAATATAGACTTTCCTAAGTCTTCACTCTCCTCTTGACAACACTTTCATTCACTCTCGGACCCACTACTTGTATAGCCCGAATCCGAATTCGAATCACTTTCATTTCCTGAAAAGAATGGAAATAGGTAATGAGCACACTTGCCCAGTAGGTATCTTCGCATCAACATGAAGGCATCATTAAAGTAATTAACATTTTAGCTCTAAAGAAATATGGTAAAATCATGCAAATGCGATCAATCACGCGGTTAAACCAAAGTAACAAGATGATCATGTAAGATAGAATGAGAGCAAGAATGAACTAGCAAGAATGTAACAAGAACATGTTATTGGCCTTTCATGAATAAGAATGTATCGAGAATGTACTAGCAATGCCACATAATCATCACTCCAGTATCTTTTGCTTATGAGCAAGTACTTCGTGAATTTCTGTGGAATATCAAGCAAGAAAGTCATGTCGTGCCGTATCGTGGATCTTCACTTATTTATAGAGAAAGTACTCCCAACGCAATGCGACGCCAGTAGCATCATACCCCATGGTTTATAATAGTATGTTTCTGACAATCAACCGAGGGGACTAGCATAGAGCCCTTGAACACAATCAGTGTTCGATCGCATCTTCAAGTATAAATCAAGCTACTTCCACGCATGTAACAACAAAGTATGGCCAAGAATGTGCAATTCAATAAGTTCACGATAACACTATTCAACGAATGAACGCTTCAATTTAATAATGCGAGAGTCAAGAATGTCTTAAACAAGGTTATGCTTATGGAAATAAATCGGTAGCATAACAGTACATTTCTTTAACTTCCATTCATTATATTAAGTTTCTTGATCAATATGATAAGTCCTAGACCATTATCAAGCCATCTAGGAACTTTAGAATATCAACCCTTGGGTCAAACCTCGGGTTAACTAGCTTAAGCATTGTGACGGTCAAGTACTGGGCCGTTACACTCATGTGACGCACCAGTAGTGGGCCGTTACATTAGTCTGAATCCAGAAATAGTAAAATAGACTTAGTGAAATGTGACGGTCGTATATTGGGCCGTTAGATGCTCCTGACGGTCCAGTATAGATCCGTTACATTGCTAGAACCAGAAACATCGATAGTGTAATCTACTAAATGGGCTTTAATGGTACAACCAACTCGGCGTCCTAGTGAGAATCCCAGGCTCGCAGAGAATTACGGAGGCATAGAAACAAGATTTCCTAGTCCATTGGAAGGAATATCTAATAGAGAAGTCCTCATGTCCAAGAATAATGTTCCTATAGTGTAAAGTGTAAACTAATGGATAACATACCGGAATATGTGCCATGTACTTAAAGAAATGACTCTATAGATAGAAAGAGAATCTGTAGCAACGTGAAACCAAGATAAACTCCGTCAATACATCTTTGAAAACTATGATTTAGATACAAAACTATAGAATTTTGGCACATGAAATTAACATAACTTAAAATAACTTAAGACACCTTAATCATGCACTTTCGATTATGAATCAGTAGCTAAACTTAGAGTCATGATAACAGGTCCAAACTTAGCTATCTAAGCTTATTTATAGGTAAACTTTAACTGGTTATCATTCCGTCTCGGGCTGACAGAATAGAGTGTTTGAGGGTCTACGATAGGCGCATTACAGTCTTGTGACGGTTTATCGTAGGGCCGTTACAGTAGTGTAACGCTCCTATTAAGATGCGTCAGAGACCACAAAGTAATTAAGATACAGCTTAGGTTGTGACGGCTTATCGTAAGGCCGTTAGATCATTGTAACGGTCTTACCTTGATGCGTCAGATCGTCTGTTGGCAGTAAAATAAAGTAAAGGTTTATGAAAACATAACATGCCCGGAAATCAAAATACTACAACTGTTCTAGACATGATGAACGAAGTATAGGCCAACTACATGCATGGGTTTTAGTGAATAGACAAGATAATATCTTTTATTTTTCATTTAGGGCTAAGAGACGCATGTATGTATAGAACTATTAAAACATGAAATTTATGATCTATCATGCATAAAATCAATCCAAACCAAAGGGCTTTTATCCCTAACAAGATATTTTTGCCAACCATGAGATGACCTACCTCTTAACTAGTCTTTAAGCTTCTAATTTGAGTATAAAAACCGTGCCCTAGTTCTTCTTTTTCAGTGATTTTCCAGCAATTTCCTGCTGCTCTAACTCCACGACCTCTTGACCTAAAGATGTGAAATTTTGAGGGTAAGAAGATGAAACTAAGGTGAACAACAAGTTCTAAAGGATTGAGCCCTAATTACCTCGTTTAGACATCCTAATCTCTTGATCTTCAGGGGTCTTGCATTTAGTTTCCTGGGTTATTATGGTCGAACCAGCAACTTTGGAAGCTTCAATCTCCGTGGTTGCTTGATCTCCTAGCACGGAATTTGGAGAACTATTAGTCTAAAATATACTAAACAAAATCTTCTAAAGAACTTACCCAAAATTATGACTCCTTACCTTGATTCTTCACGAGCTAAAAGTAAGGGTCGCTCAGTTGAGAACTAGGTCCTATTTATAGGGTTTTGGCTAGGGTTTGAGTATTAGATCGATTTTAGAGTCCTTAATTTGCCAGAACCTGATCCCTAAGAGTCCTTAGTAACCTTACAAGTTCTCCCAATTAGGTCTCTTGTAGATAGGATCCCAAAGATCCAATCTTTCTACTCGTTCTTCCATTCATAGAACTGACAGGGTGTAACGAATCAAGACTGGTGCGTTACATGGCTGTGGCGGTCGCACGATAGACCACTACATCCAACGTGCACAGACTTCAACATAACTCAAACTCTTTTGTTAATTATCCATTTTATTATCTATAAAAATAGTATTTATCCGTAAATAGGCTAAATAACCTTCTAGAATATGGGTCAAACTTAATGGGCTTGGTCCTTAAACCTCTTGGATTTTATTTAAATAGGCTAGGTTAATTATTTATCATAAATTGGGCCTTATAATGACTTATTAATCTAATAATCCTTTTATTAATCTGTTTAGCCTTTATAAATTCCTAATAAATTTCAGAAAATTCCATAAATAATCCAAAAATTATTACATAAATTCTAGGACACTACATTTTAGGTGGGACCACGACATCCTAGTATCATCATCGGACATATTCAGTCCTTTAGAGCTTGATATTCTTGCCCCCACGCCCGTACGCGAGGGAGTATGATATCATACATCTTCATCAGGCAGTAAAGAGTGCCCCCACTTTTCCCGGGGCCGATTGGCATGGCGGGAGGTAGAAGCTTCGGGTTGATCTGCCTTGGTCGGCACAAAGCATATTTCTTCATCATCTTCTTCTTCGGCCGTTCGGCTTGTGTCGAACAAGGTCAACAATGTATTACAAGAGAGGGCAATGCCTCCTCTTCTATCTTTTGACTTTTTCTTCTTCTTCCCTTCTGTGGCCATCATCTTCTCCCACAACGGGTCATCTGGCGCTCTCAGCACTCCTAATTTCTTTTCTGCATCTTGCGTTGGGTCCAGGGATTCAAAGTGCTCCCATGAGACATATTCGTAGGTGTACGCCTCGGACACCTCACCAGGCGACTACCGGTGTATGGACACCATGTTGACAGCTTTCTTAAAATCGGGCAGCTCGTGAGGGCATGGAGGATCCACAATATGTTCGCCCATCTGGACCTCCCCCTTCTTGATCAGGCCTTCGATAATATCTTTAAATACATAGCAATCTTCGATAGAGTGCACAAGCATTCGGTGATAAGGGCAAAAGCGGGGGTCATCTTTTCTTCTAACGTCACCTGGCCTTTTAGCTCTGGAAGGGTGACCTGTTATATTCGATGGCCCATCCAAACAAGGCCCGGGTCTTATCCTTAGGGAAGGAGTAGGACTTCATCATTTTGGCTCGCAAGGGAGGCCCTTCTTGTTGTTTAGCAGGCTTAGCCGGAAGAGGGTCGGCGACCCCTTTATCTTTATCTTTTTACAGCTCGAACGCCACGAAGTTGACTGTATGAACTTCCTCAGGTGCGGGCCATTTATGTGCTGATTTAGTCTTCTGGCTTGAGGCTGCAGGGGTAGAGGAGTATGTGGAGAGGAAAGCCTCAATCTATGCCACCACATTGTTCAATCGGTCAAAGGACCCAATTTTGATTCCAATCATCTTTTCGAGGATCCCCCTCTTCAAATTTTGTTTACAGATTTGCACTATGTCTTCTTGATGTGGCGGTCGCCTGCATCTAATGCTGAGGTTCTGCCATCTTTTGATGTATTCTAAAGCAATTTCATCGTTCTTCTACTTAGAAGCATATAATTCAGCTACAGTCACTTCTCTTTCAGCAATGTGAAATCATTCTTGAAACTTCCTTTGCATATCTGGCCAGTCATTGATAGATCTAGCTGGTAAGTTCGAATATCACTCAAAAGTGAGTCTTGTGAGGGAGGACCCGAAGAACTTGAGTAAATAGGATTCATCGGTCACCAGATCGCCCATCACGTTGATGTAGTAGGCTATGTGTTTCTTTGGCGAGCCTTGTCCGTTAAACTTCTCGAACTTCGGTGGTTTATTGACGCCGGGAGGTAGCCTCTTGGCCGCATGATGGATAGGGTAAGGTACCTTGTACACATCGAAAGCGGCATAATCATCATTGCCCCTGTCGGCCAGCTTCTTCCCGATCATTTGTTCTATCATCATTTTGTTCACCATCGCCACATCGATCGGGCCTGGGCAGGAGTGAAGTTGTTGCATCTGCGGCGTCACCATCGTTGCTTTAGGTGTAGTGGCAGTCCCCTGGTATGGAAAAACTAGGGGTTGCACTACAGTGATATGCTATTGCTGGAAGGGAGTGCCTCCTGTGTAGCTAGGGGCCGACTGAGATGCGGCTACTTGTGGCGAAGCTTCGAGGATTTGGCCATTGTCCCCGGGTGTCCCGAGGGGGACTTCGGCATGCTTGGAGGTAGATGTATGTGCATTCTTCTCATCCAGTTGCTTCTTCAATATTTCAATTTCCTACCAGTATTCTTGCAACAACATCAGTACAACGGGGTCATGCATGGAGGGATTGAGGGTGACACCTCTTTCTTGAACTGCAATTTCTTCAGACGATGTGGATGGCCTCTCACTGTCATCTTCAGCCATGATTACATTGATGGTGATGACTGCTACAGTCTCATCCCAGCTAGTTTCTTCAGCGAGGGTCCGCCATGCCTTGCATGTCTGAGTTGGAGATCGGAGCCAAGTCCGCTTGGGCACCCGGATATGCTTCAATCTGGTTGCCTTTGGGGCCAACCCCCCTTTCTTTGAGACACGAAGCGGTCCGATTTCTCTTGGGCCAGTGCTTGAGAAGAGTTATGTACTGGCACCGTTGGAATTGCCCTATTGGGCATGATCTTGGTCTGTTGGCCATTCAAAAATACTCAGACGCCTCCGATGAGTACGTATTTGCCCGAAGTGGAGAGCCGACTTTGCAGTGTGCCGGCGTTCTTCTAGGCCACCCTCCTGGCAGCCGGGCTGCGCCTCTTGTTCTTTGAGGTGAGATGGTGAGTGTGGGGGATGTGGTTGCCCACTGATGCGGTCTTCTTCGGTGTCGCCATTGCAGCGGCGACGGAGTTGTTCTCCTGGACATCTAGGAGATCCACGAAGGCCACCCCCAAGAAGTTGGGGAAGCCAAAAACATGTGGGAAGTTGTCAAATTGGACTGGCACAGCAAGATAGCCATGCTCAGCATGGTTGGCGACGACGAGTGGACCAAAGGTGACTACCATCATGTTTGTTGAAATTCAACCTGCAATTTCAAATTGAGGAAGGTTAGAATTTTAAGAAGAGGCCATGAGGCCCAAAATCTTGGTAAAAAGATGAAAGGTGGTCAAGTCCCACCGGGCGTGCCAACTTGTTGGATGCACTCGATTTCTTATGTATTGGGATATCGTTATATCGTTTATCAGTTTATCAAGTGCGAGGGCGTGCCAGTCACATAGGTGACAATTAATTCTCGCTCCGAGACTGAGGTGGTCCGGAGCCAAGGGTCCGCTCCGTCTGACTAACCAGACAATGGTGGGTATCGGGTCAAGACTGGAGACCCGCCATGCCATAAAAGTCACGACGTTAATTACATCCCCTCAGAGAGGAGAAAACCTTGATTAATTGCCAAGATAAGGGGCCTCATGGCCTAAAAATTCAATTTTCATAAAATGGGTGAAAGATACGTTAAAGAGCATTAAAATCTCCCACATTAGGGTGCAAAAGGGAATTTGAAATCATGTCGGTCATGTATTGACCATTTCGTGTTTGGACGAATGCCTGTATTGAAGGTATCCCCAGTACACGTATAATACCGGGACAGATGTATGCGAAGATACGTCAGATTTGATATTCGAGCTATTTAGGAATGAGTCAAAATTAGTGAGATATTGGCTCGGGGCAAGGTCCATCCGTGGCCATGGTTGGGTGTTACCCGAGGGCCAAGCACGACTTATGGGGCATCTATGGTATATCCCTCACGTCGGGCTTGAGGAGGTGAAGATTTCTGGATCAGTCGCCGTTAATTCCTTGAGGATGGCATTTTAAGTTCATTTTCCTTATTTTCATGTTTTCGTAGCATTTCTTTTATTATATTATCTTCCCCCCTTTTTTAAAGCATTGTTATGCTATCATGGCAGTGTTCTTATTGTTAGATTATGATCCCTTTTTTTGCTACTATCCATGGTTAATTATTTTCTATTTTTCTTCTTCTTCTTCTTCATCTTCATCATCATCATCATCATCATCATCATCTTCTTCTTCTTCTTCTTCTTCTTCTTCTTCTTCATGAAGGCTGAGTCGACACAGGTTGCCTGTGTCGATGCAGCATAAAGGGGCAACGGCCCTGGAAGCCAGGAAATGGCTGGGTCGATGTAGGAGGTTGCATGCGTCGATGCAACATAAAGGGGCAGCGGCCCTGGAAGACAAGAAATGGCTGGGTCGACGTAGGAGGTTGCCTGGGTCGATGCAACATAAAGGGGCAGCGGCCCTGGAAGCCAGGAAATGGCTGGGTCGACGCCGGAGGTTGCTTGCATCGATGCAGCCCTCCCTCACACTTTAATTCTTTGTTGTTTTACTACTGCTTCCTTTCTTCTTCTTCTTCCTGCTGAAAGGGGGAGTTTGGTCGACCAAAATCTCAGTTCAGTCGATCGATTCTCCCAGGGATGGGGACCAGCTGAAAGGGGTCGACTCCCTGAGCATGGGGCGTCGACTCCACGGCTTGTCGGTCGACCGAAGCCTAAGTTCGGTCGACCGAACCCAGCAGCCAATGCAATTTCAGTTTTTTTATTTGGGTTGTCTTGCCTTCCTTTGTGGTTTTGTGGGGATTCATTCATCTCATTTCTTTTTTTGTACCCATCTTTTGTTTCAGTCATTTCATTATTTTTCTTTAGCTATCTTATTTCATCTTCTTGCTTTCTTCTTATTGCACATAGGCAAAGCGTGCATATGCATATGGGGTTGGTTCATCTTTGAAATTTATTCATAGGGTCATGCACATGGAAACACCATTTTTTTTTGTGCACATGCAAATCCTTCAAGTGTCAGTTCAGAGGGTTTCATACATATCGATGCAATTTCAGCAAATGCTTATGCAATTTCAATATGTGAAATCGAAGTGCAAACCCTTCTGGTCTTCATTCTTTTTTTTCATTTCATTTGTTCTTTTCTTTTCTTTTTGGTTCAATTTATTATTTCTTCTTGTTTTTCGTTAACATATGGGCAAGGGCGCACGCAATGCATGTGTATATGGATGCCTATGGGAGGGGAAAGCTCAAGGTGGAGCATGATGCTGTGAGGGATCAACATGCTTAAAGTTGCTGGCTTGCTCTATTCTGAAGACTGGGCAAGTCGACTTGGGGTTGGGCCCGATCGACTTGCTCCCAGCCAGTAGCAAAGTTCTGCTGCTGGGATCATGGGACAAGTCGACTTGGAGCCAGTCCAAGTCGACTTGCTCCAAGCCAGCAGCAAAGCCTTGCTACTGGAATCATGGGGCAAGTCGACTTGGATAGGGCCAAGTAGACTTGACCCCAGTCAGTGAGCAGATTTCTGATTTTTTTCTTTGAGATAGCAAGAAATGCAATAATGCATGCTTTGATGGTCGTGCAAGGTTTAATTGTTTTCATGCAAAATGCAATGAGGACTTCAATCATGGTTATAAAAATCATGGCATGGGTTCTTATGTAACAGGTATCATGCAAATGCAATCCCTTCTTTGGTCTTTCTTCTTCTTTCAGCTTTTTTTTTTGTCATAGAGCAGACTGGACCCCCAAAGGGTGGTCAGACAGAACTGGTTATAAAAGGGGTCAACCCGGCTTTCTGAAGAGAACTCCAAATGCTTAAATGCAATGTGCATATGCAATTGCCTGCTAAGAGGATCTTTGATCTTCTGATTTTTATCTGAACATGAATTCTTCATATGTCCTTTGAGATTCATGTATGAAACACATGTATGAAAGCATGCCTATGCATGCTACTTCAATGAAGATCACGAGTAACCTCAGAATGAGGGCTTAGATACTCACGGGGTCTTGTGTGCATTTAAAAAAACTACCACTAAGTAAAGCATATATGAAGATGCTAATGCTATTTTAGTGAAAGCATGCCCTATGTGATTGTTTCGTGAAGGTTCCATGAAGTTTTATTATATCTGTGCGATCTTGACAGAAATTTTCTCCACAAAGGGGCGTCATGCAAATGCATATCTGTTCTTCTCCCCCCCTTTTTTTATTAGAAGGCAGACTAGCCTCAAAGGGGGGGTCGACCCCCTTGGAAAGGGGGGGGGGTCGACCCCTATGGAGATTTCTGCATAGGGGACCCCAAACAGAAACAAATCTGAAATCTGATAATTCTTTCACTTCCTTTTTTTTAGAGAGGAATATCAATTGCTCATGGGCAAAATGCATGCTATGTGCGAATGCTCATGCAGAATTGTTGTTTTGATCCGGGAATCTGATCCCAAGCTCTTTGTTTATTTTTTTTATCTTGTTCATCAGAGTTTCTGCATGTTTTTGAAATTGATGTGATCATTGGATTCTTCTCATGCTTGGTGTCTAACAGTCCACAGGGATTTTTGACTTAGTCTAGTCACCATTCTTCATTTTCATTTTGTTCATTCATTGAGCCCCTTTGTTTTAGTTCGGTCATTAGTTCAAATTTCCCAGCAAAAATTCGGCAGCCCCTCAACCCGAAATCTTGGGGGGTTTAATAGGGTATGCATCCACGGAGGAACTCCAAGATGGCCCCAAAATAAGAAGGGTTCACACGAAAGTGGCAACACCCGAGGATGCGCATGGAAGCGGCAACATCCTATAACCCGAATCGGGCACGGACACTCCGAGGACTAGCCTACGAGGGGCTCCGATGACACGAGGGCTGTCACAATCTCGTTTCTGAAATGTGGACTTGGGTTATTGCCACATTATATGGCCATCATTATTCACCCTTTTAAAAGGAGGTCAGCCAAGGACCACGCTACAAGGAAGCAAGGCCCCAGGGATCTAGGGATGATCAAGACTTCGGAAGCCAACGTTCGCGAAGAAAACGATCGGTTTGAGATTAAATCCCATCTTCCTAACCCCTATGACATCATGGCCATTGAATTGGTCCAAATCCCAAGGTGGGGTTTTGAGAGGAAAACATGATCATTGTTGTCACAAAATGAAAGCAAGGTTAAGATGGGATTAAACACATCTCCGGTGATTGGCAACCCGGCGTCATGTTATGGGCGTGAACAAACCCGGGCCAGTGGCCACCGTAACGACAACATCGTCCTCATATGGAGATCATGCTCAAAACTAGAGAGAAACCATCCTATCTACTGGAAAAGCATGGGGGATAAACAGAAATAAAGCATCATACATAATAAACGAGGGAGGAGGTATAGATGGAGAAGAAATCATGAGCATCAAAAGAAGAACATCATGAGACTACAACAAGAAAATCTCCCAAAGGGGAGTATCTTTTCTTTTATATCAGAGAGGGGGAAGAATACATCGTAGGAGCAAAAGCAAAGAAAGAGGGAAATACAAAGTGGGAGGGTGCAAGGGCCGCAGGCCCTGCTCCCGTTCCCTCGCCTCTCTCTTCTCTCTCACAATCTTTCTCTCTCTTTAGCTTTTGGGGTAGTCTCTCTAGAAATTCTTCAGCATTCCCCCCTATTCTTCTTGCCATAGGGGCTGCATTTATAGGGAAAGTAGGGGTCCTCTTGTGGGAGAGAACTCCCGTTTCTTCTTTTTTTGTTTCTTCTTTCTGTTCTCTTCGCAGGCGCTGCCACGATGCTACTGCCACATTGCGGCTGCGACCGCCGCTGCTGTTGTTGTTGATGTTGATGTTGCTCCACAGGAGGGGAGTGGGGCGAAGTAGGGGAATGGCTCAGCATGGCTGGGCCGCTTCGGCGCCACGCGCGCGTAGGGAGCCCATCCTAGGTGTGCACGAGGGAGTCGTTCACGTGAGAGGGAGGTCTTCAAGCATTGAATGCTCATGGGAGGGAGGGGGGAGAAGGAAACACGGGAAGAGAGGGTGTGACACAGGGCCGTGATTTTCCTTCTATTTTCATTTTTTTTGAAAAATCCTTTCTTTTACATTTGGCCCTCTTCTTTCTTCTATTGCACATATGCCCCTTTCTCCTTCCATCTCATTTGGTCCATTCACATTGGGCCCATCTCATTATGCACATTTATGCTTGGGCATACTTCCTTTCTTCCTCTTTTTTTTTTCTTTCTTCTCTTTCATTTTTTTTAGTGCCAACACCAGATCAATTGCTCTGCCTTCCATAGTGTTGCTGCAGGATCAAGTCCCCCTTGCATGGCCGCCGGATCACATGGGAGCAAATCTCCTTTGCTAAGCCGCCCGATCAAGTCCACCTTACATGGCCGCAGGATCACCACCTATGTTGGTACCGGATCACCACCTATGCTGGCCGCCGGATCAAGGGGTAATCCCCCTCCTTTCATGGCTGTCGGATCAGGGGCACTTATGTAATACCCTGGATTCTTATCAGATTTTTCGGATCCTTTTCAAAGTGCTTTTGGATCGCTTTTGTGGCTCCTGAGTTGAGTTTTACGATCCACATGGGTTTTTCTCTCGTACTAGTTACGGAACCCTGTGGTGAGTTTATTTCTCAGTTCATCAACTCGAGGACGCTACAGTTGCGATGGACTCTTTGAGAGGATCGTTTCGACTATTTTTGCGTATTTTTCTGAATTAGTCCATTTTTGGACCAATTATCGAATTTTCAAAAATTAGAAATTTTTCTTCTCCTTGCTCTCTCATTCGCCGCCGTGACTCTCTCTCTCTCCCATTTTCTCTTCTCTCGCCCTCCCGGCTCCTACTGCAGATGGAGGAGGCACAGGCAAGTAGTGGAGATGCCGTGGGGATGGTCGGGTGCGCGATGGGACGACGTTCGGACCGTTTCTGGCGCGATCCCGAACGGTGGATTCAAAGCCGACGGTAGAGCCCGCGACATGGTTTTTGGCGCGGTTTAGTCACTTCGGTGCGTGGAATCTTCGGTGGAGGTAGGGAGACGGATCGTCTACTTCTCTGTTACGTTTCCTCGTAGTTTCACGCCGAACGGTGAGCATTCGAGTGGGTTTCTTTCAATTTTGGGAAAACCATGCTTTTGGGGTGTTCGTTGGGTTCGCCAAAAAACGGCGACGGTTTTCAGCTAGATTAGCATCATTGGAACCCCCAGCATGTTAGCTTTCCATTCCCGCAAGTTTCATCGCGATCGGTCATCATTTGGGGCCAGTACAAGTCCGGGAACCCCGGTGACTCCGTTTGGGTCGATTCGTTGGAATCGCCCGTTTCTTGCATTCTTGATGTTGTATGGACCCCTTCCGGCCCGTGGAAGGTTATTTTTGGGGATTAGGGGTGTTTTCCTTGCGTTTAGACGTGTATGGGGCGTGGAACGGCCGAGATCGGCTATTTCCCCTATTTTCCCGCCGTTACGTTTTGGTGGTCGTTTCAAAGACCGCTACAGGTCTCTGGAGGCCCCACGATGGACCGCCACACTCCATAGTGTGTCGGTCAATTGTATGTCGGTTCGAGTTGACGGCCCTAGTTCTGACCGCCATTGTGCTGTAGCGGGCTATCCTTAGACCGCTACGGTGTATTTGACGTTAGTCATTGTTTTAAGTCGATTGGCCTTGGTGGCCCAACCTTCATGCGTTTCTTCCTTGTAGCGCGCCCTTCTAAGGCCCCTACAGTCCGTTTGTCTTAGGTTAACATTTTAGGGCGGTTAGTGTGGCGGTTCATTCTTAGACCGCCTTAGTCCGTGTAGCACGTCTATATTAGACAGCTATGGTGGTTTGACTGAATAGGTCGGTTCAGGGTTGACTGGGTGTAGCGGCCTAATCCATGACCGCTACAGTCACCTAGCGGCCCATTCTTTGACCGCCAGAGTCGTTCTTCCGTTTAATTCCTGTGTGTCATTTCCCGATGTGTTGGTTTCCAAGTATATTGGCTTGACCTTGTGGTTTGTCCGTTGTCCCGTGGATGTCTCTTGATGTCCTATGAGGGCTATGACCACAATATAAGGTTGTGAGGCATGCCTTGGTTTCTGTACTACTGTAGAATCGTAGTCAGGTTCTGGTCAACCCGGTTAGACCCAGTGGTTGACACATAACCTTGTGTGTGTCTCGGCTATTCTGTATAGATCGAGATAGTGGTTCTAGATGTCTTGAGGTATAGTCTTACCTTGGTTTGAGTATCCAGTTGTGTTGAGGGTCTTGGTGATTCCTCAGGTCTCCGTGAGTCGTTTCCTCTGGATGTGTCATTTCCTCTAGCTTAAGATTAGATCAATTGGCGGCTTGATCCGCTTTGGATGACGATCTTGACCCCGAGTCTTCTGACTCAAGGATCATTGTGTTTTCAGGTCTAGTTGCACTGTCTTGAGTCCGGTAGCGGTCTGGTATGCTACCTCGTGTCCTATGCTTCGTAGTATGTGCAACAGTGCTTTCTTAGCTTGTCTGTACTCTAGCACGCATGTTTTAGAGTCTCTGTGTCTAGTGAGCCTCCACTAGTCGTAGCCTTACGACCTCGAGTGTCGGTCCACCTAGGAGTAGGTGGTACGATAGTTCCCGATATACGATTTTTAAGCTAGTTCCATGGGCCCCTGCTTAATGGTAGCGTCCTGCTGGGGGGGAAAACTAGCTAGAGGTCTGGCTCTAGGCAAGAGTCGATGTGTGCACACGTGATTAGGGGAGTTGGACTGGCACCGACGGACGTGACCCTGACTAGTCACTCGTTACTGCAGTTCCTGTTCTAGTTCTTTATGTATCTTAGTCTCCATCGTTCTCGGCGTCCGTAGCGAGATACTTGTGGCGCAGTATAAGACGTTAGTGGATGCATCTGACTGTTCTTCTAGTGAGGAGGTGCTTCCGTCACTTGACTTGTCACTCTCACAGTTCTCGTATGTCATGACCTTCCCGGGTTAGTCTTTTCTTGGCCTTACCTGAGGTCAGTTCTGTGTTGCGTGCATGATGATCTAGTCATGTATGCGTCCGTGTCTGTTGTCTGTCTAGGTCTTTTCATGGGCTTTAGCCTTTGGGCTAGTGTTCAGCTGACGGATCGGTAACTCATGACTTTGTAAGATCAGGGTTCGCCTTTCTATCGTTGTTTAGAGTCGCTTAGGGAGCCGTACTTCCTTCAGCAATCCTGTTTTATCAGGTACGGTCTCTTTCTCTTCCCCTTTGCTCTTCCCTTTTCCTTTAGCTGTTTCTACTCCTGTTCTTCCTATTTTCTTTTACAGCTTTCTAGTGGTAGTTTTCCTGCTTTACTACTACTGCTATTTTCGTTGTTGTTCCGTGTTACTGCACATTTTTCAGTGGGGATCCGTGTGACCCCTACTCGGCCAGTGACACGAGGCTCAACCCTACTTTTCAGGTGTGGTTGTCTTTGCTTCCTTGCGGTTCCTGGTGTGGCGAGTTCGTAGTTGTCAGCTGTACCTGCGTCAGGCTTCCCCTGACCTCAGAGTATGTTTTTCTTTCTGTCAGACTGTACATGTCTTTCTTGTCTTTCCTTTGGACTGGACTCTGGTATAATTGTTAATTTGAACTGTTAATTAAAAAGTAATTTTATTTCTGCTAATTTAGCAAACCGATCTAATAAAATTTAATTGCTTACTGTTATATCTGCTACTTCAATGTACTACACAACAATCCTTTTATCCCTTCAGAGCTTTACCGCTCTTGGGAGGCTTCGCGGGTTCCAAGTGGTATCGGGTCTACTCGGTAGTCCTATCAGGTATATCCGGTACCTGGAGTCCGGGTCGTCACAGGTGGTATTAGAGCTGTTGTTGTGTGAAGTACATGGGAATCCGAGATATACGGTATCCAGTGTCCTGAAAGTCCAGTACAATCTTTCGCTGGCTTAGGTTTCGCGATTCTTTATCGTTTTGTTTTATCAATTGATGTTGTCTTGGCATAGGTCGTGTCTCCTTTCCCTGTGAGACGTGAACGACGTTGCCTTGTTTCGGAGGTGTCAGACTTGTGTTCACTTGTGTGCCATGCTCGTCCCTTGGATCGATTTCTCTTGAGATCCAGAGTGTGTGCTTGTGATGATGGTCTGGCGGTGTTCCTCTGAATTATGTTTTTCGAGATTCGTGTTGTTTCAAGTTGTGTTTTTGGGTTTGTTCTTCCCTGCTTCTTCTTGTTCGTTCCTTAAATTTCGAGGATGAAATTTCTTAAAGGTGGGGAGGCTGTAATACCCTAGAATCTTATCGGATCTTCTGGATCCTTTTCGAAGTACTTTCGGATCGCTTTTGTGGCTCCTGAGTTGAGTTTTACAATCCACGTGAGTTTTTCTCTCGTACTAGTTACGGAACCCTGTGGTGAGTTTATTTCTCAGTTCATCGACTCGAGGACGCTACAGTTGTGATGTACTCTTTGAGAGGATCGTTTCGACTATTTTTACGTATTTTTCTGAATGAGTCCATTTTCGGACCAATTATCGAATTTTTAGAAATTAGGAAAATTTCCTAATTTCTTTCTCCTTCCTCTCTCCTCCCTCTCATTCGCCGCCGTGACTCTCTCTCCCCCATTTTCTCTTCTCTCACCCTCCCGGCTCCAGCTATAGACGGAGGAGGCACGGGCAAGTAGTGGAGATGCCGTGGGGATGGTCGGGTGCGCGATGGGACGAGGTTCGGACCGTTTCTGGCGCGATCCCGAACGGTGGATTCAAAGCCGACGGTCGAGCCCGTGACGTGATTTTCGACGCGGTTTAGTCACTTCGGTGCGCAGAATCTTTGGTGGAGGTAGGGAGACGGATCGTCTACTTCTCTGTTACATTTCCTCGTAGTTTCACGTCGAACGGTGAGCATTCGAGTGGGTTTCTTTTAATTTTGGGAAAACCGTGCTTTTGGGTTGTTCGTTGGGTTCGTCAAAAAACGGTGATGATTTTCTGCTAGATTAGCATCATTGGAACCCCCAGCATGTTATCTTTCCATTCCCGCAAGTTTCATCACGATCGATCGTCATTTGGGGCCAGTACAAGTCCGGGAACCCCGGTGACTCCGTTTGGGTCGATTCGTTGGAATCGCCCGTTTCTTGCGTTTTTGATGTTGTATGGACCCCTTCCGGCCAGTGGAAGGTTATTTTTGTCTATTAGGAGTGTTTCCCCTGCGTTTAGATGTGTATGGGGCGTGGAACGGCCAAGATCAGCCATTTCCTATGTTTTCCCATCGTAACGTTTTGGCGGTTGTTTCAGAGACCGCTACAGGTCTCTGGCGGCCCCACGATGGACCACCACACTCCATAGTGTGCCGGTCAGTTGTATGTCGGTTCGAGTTGGCGGCCCTAGTTCTGACCGCCATTGTGCTGTAGCGGGCTATCCTTAGACCGCTATGGTGTATTTGACGTTAGTCATTGTTTTAAGTCGGTTGGCCTTGGCGGCCCAACCTTCATGCGTTTCTTCCTTGTAGCGCACCATTCTTAGACCGCTACAGTCTGTTTGTCTTAGGTCAACGTTTTAGGGTGGTTAGTGTGGCGGTTCATTCTTAGACCGCCTTAGTCCGTGTAGCGCGTCTATATTAGACCGCTATGGTGGTTTGACTAAATAGGTCGGTTCAGGGTTGACTGGGTGTAGCGGCCTAATCCATGACCGCTACAGTCACCTAGTGGCCCATTCTTTGAACGCCAGAGTCGTTCTTCCGTTTAATTCCTGTGTGTCGTTTCTCGATGTGTTGGTTTCCAACTATCTTGGCTTGACCTTGTGGTTTGTCCGTTGTCCCGTGGATGTCTCTTGATGTCCTATGAGGGCTATGACCACGATATATGGTTGTCAGGCATGCCTTATGATGCGGGACGGACTGAGGAGACGACGCTATATGAGACGGACACGACTCGACCAGCAACGACAGGACTACTAGAGCGACCTCGGCTCGACACTAAGAGCTCCTATGGGCTACACGTCGCTAACAGAAGTGCAAACTCACTCGTCGTCCCAGGCGAGGGAAAGCGTGGATCGTGCGTTGTTAAAGAACTGGCAGAGTTCAAGGTAGTCTGACTCAACTTCCGGACTCGGATAGAGTCGCGGGACGGGTCACTCTCACAATCACAGCGGCGACATGAACACACGGGCTAGGAACCTACACTCTCGCAGTGGCATAAGACCGTATACTAGCTAAGCAAAGTAACGCCGAGAAGTTTAGACCATTACCTCCACGCACCCGGCGTGGCGAAGACAACCCCGGCCAATTTACGGACTCCCGGTTAAACAATTTTACAGCGGTACAAATATTGGACCCACTCCACGCAGGGAGGTAAAAGGTCACATGTGGGGCCCTAGAATCACGCGAATCGGGTTGACGGGCAGCATCTTGATGTCGCCCGGCCGTGCCGAACACGCGTCTAAAGTGCTGTCGGGACGGAGCGATCTACGGGTCCGTGGGGCCCACGGATGGCGCTGTCCTCCCGGCCTGCTGGGGTGGGGCCCGCTGTGATGGGGACCCCTGGTGGCGCTCCTCCTTGGACGGCGGTCGGCCGGAAACGCCGATCGATGGCCGATCGACTCCGATCTCCAATTCTTGATGTTGCTATCCACGGATTTTCACTTCTATTTTTCGGCGTGCGCTCCGACGAGAACGGCCGCTGCGATCAATACCGATGTCGGATCGGGGCACATGAGCTATCGTTCGAAAGCTCTCTTGAAGTCCTTCAATCTAGGGCCAGAGCGATCTACTGAATCTTCTTGGATCTGGACTTTGTTGAATTTTGATGTTCCTGTTGTACAGTACCTGAACTCTCAGATTAGTAGGTGAGTTGTCTGAGAACGGCCATTGACCGCGAGGTAGACGTCCGATGCAGCTCCTGATCTCTTCACCAACGTTGTAGGGATTTGAACAAGGAAAACGGCAATAATTTTTGTGGAAGGATTGGTGGAGGCTATGATTTGTTTTGATTTTAACACTGGCGGGTGGTCAGATCTGGAAACTGGCAGACAGTACTATAGATGGATCAGAAAATGAATTTTGAAAAATATGAGATGGCGTCACAAAATTTCAAGAAAAATTGGAGACGATGGGGTTGGTGGATAGAACTCCCAGTAAAATTGGGAGCTCTTGAAAAAATAAAAATATGGGTCGAAGATGGGAAACTCGGGAAATATGGAAATCAGATCTGAAACTGGCAGAATTGAAATTGAATGTTGGACGAAAATGGAAAATTAGAAAAAGTGAATTAGAAGGCCAACCGAATTTTCAGTGGTGTGGTTGACATCCCTAGAACATCCCCTCCAAATTTGGTGCCCAGAAGATCACGAGGGAGAGCTGAACAATTCGGACAAGCTGCTGCTGCACTACGCGGACAGAATACCGACGAGAGCCGTGGCGGTGCGAGGGCGGCGCGATGGCGGCGACGGCGATCACTGGAACGATAAGGGAGGCGTCACACCTCAGAATGGCAACCGTCTCAGCTTCAAGGGGGAGAGGGAGGAGAGAGGAGGGGTGCGCCCAAGGCTGCTCCAAGCAAATTTCAGATTTCAAATGGCATTAATTCTTCCAAATGGAAAAAATACAAGTTTTATAGGTTACATATCAAATCCCATATCCACCATTGGATCTAGGGATGGGGAATGGATGGCTGGGATTGAATGTGACCAACACAAAAAAAAATTAAATAAAATATTAAGGGGGGGTGGCCTATTGACCAAGGGGGGGACATGGTAGAATGGTAGGTAGCCTACCTTGGACTTTGAAGTCCAATTGTCTACCCATGTGGCATTTACCATTCAACCTTCTAGATGCCTCCATTTGAAATGTTGACTGACCCCACATGGGGCCCTAGGCTGAGGTGGATCAATGGGAGGGGCCGTGGGACCCGGGGGTCCCGTTTTGCAAATAAACCCCTCTTACAATCAAAATTACAAACCGAATAAAATGAAACAAACACACATTACACACAAATAAAGTCTAAACAAATATGATAAATGTCGGGACTCAAGGGGGAGTCTCCAGGCTGTCTCCGAGCCAGATGGACGCTGAAGTGGCTCGAGTCGTGCTCCGTGTGCGGTATCGGTGGCTCGCCGACGCGTGCCGCTCATGTGCTCTGGTGTCCGCACCAATTCTTCCAGGGTGGGAGAAACTCGACCCTGTCAAGTAAGGGTCTGCGTCACTCTGGTACCGCTCCAATAGGTCCGGATCGATCCGCTGCAACTCTCCATGGGTGATCCATGTGTCCTCGGTGGCGGGTCGCCCTCTCCAGCGCACTAGGTAGCGCGGGTAAGATCCACTCCTGGTAACTGTCACCTGCTCATCCAGTATATGATCGATATGCTCACGCTGCCGTAAAAGAGGGGCTGGAGGTGGACACTCAGGTGTGGGATCACTCTCAATGGGAGGGGACGGCTCAAAATGCTCACTAGGGATCACCGCTGGGTCCCTATATGCAACTAGATCCGATACATTAAAAGTAGAGCTTATACCATATTCCTCAGGCAGGTCCACAACATACGCATTGGATCCAACGCGTTTCAACACTCTAAATGGACCGGCTCTGCGAGCTTGCAGTTTCTTAACGGTTCCAGAGGGAAACCGTTCAAGTCTTATCCTGATCATGACATATCCGCCCTCTTGGAACTCTCGGTGGTGTCGATGGGCATCGGCTAGCTCTTTGTAACGTGCATTGCTGGCCTCAATGTGACGACGGACGTCGTCATGCAGACTCCTAACATGCTTAGCAAAAGAAAAAAAAACACACGGATGCACACACAACCCTAAACAAACCTAATGTTAGTTCGACCCAATCATATGCAAGGTGGTCCAGGACATCCGAAGGTGTGCCATGCATACCCTAAGTGTGACTGAATGTCGGTACAACCATAAGACGGTCCTTTGGATTTGGGAGGTTTGGGTGGGACAGGAGGGTCAGGTGTCTCTCGCCCGCAAACGGACTCGGTGGGTGCCGATGGCCCGGCCCATGGGGGAGGGGTATAATGGTGACCTCCCCTAAAGAAGTGGAAAGGAGATTGTGGACCAAGGGGCCCACTAAGAAAGGGATCGAAGGGATCAAAGAATGTGTGACCCCTCGATATGGATTCCCTCATCTCAAGATCCCATGTGTGGAAGTCTAGAAGGTGTTGTTGATCTCCTTCATCCATGAAGGGAGATGAGACGGTGGGGGTATGATGGTGGACTCTCTCGAAAAGGTGGAGTAAATATGGTGGGTCACGGGGTCCACAAGAGAATGGGTCGAAGGGATCAAAGAAGATATGACCCCTCGGACTAGGCTTCCACAAATCACTGTCCCACATTTGGAAATCTTGGAGGTGTAAATGATCACCTTCATTCATTGTGAGAGATGGGACGACAGTCATAGGTAGAAAGTAAGATTCCTCCCTTGGGCAAAGGGGAATGAAGTCGGACTCGGTCGACATAGGGAGGAGTAGAAGAACCTCCGTGGTAACATGACCCACGGTGTACACGGAGGTGATGGACCCTAAAGCGGGATGAGTGAAACTACGACCTATGGGTCGGTCGAAGCCTGGAGCCAACAAATGCGTAAATGTCAATTGCCGTTCTATCCCTTTAAGAAGGTCATCCAAAGTATCCACATAGTGACTAGACCGGAAAGTGGTGTGAAATGAATTGATTGGCACCAGAGGTAGGATAGGGTCCATAGATGGGAGGGGAGATGGGGCCAGGCCATTCTTAAGCAACTAAGGAGTGGCTTGGCTATAAGTAGCTTTCCCGTTAGAAACACGGGTAGCTGTGGCTGAGGTGGCTCCGAATAAAGATCGGAGAGTGAGGCTTCTCCAACCCTTTTGTCCCCTAGGGCTAGAGATGTCCGAGTGGGACACTGTCCAGCAAAGTGGCCAAACCCCTGGCAGCGATAACACTGTTGTCGTGATCCACTACGCTCCTTGATAAGTGTGTCCTTATCCTTATCCTCCTGATGGACAGGGGGTGCAGGCAAAGGGGCTCTCGTGGGTGGGGAAAGAGGATCCACTATGATGGGGAGAGGACCTTGGGATGGAGCCATAGATGGCACCGGGTTGGGACTACCGGCAGTTACCTCCTTAGGCTCGTGCTTGGTTCCATCCCGGCTAGGAGGTAGGCAAGGGGGAAGCAGGGACTCGATATAAGCACACTTCCTATCCACTCTATCCAAAATGATTTGGAAGAGTTCGGCAATGGTGGGGTTTGGAGTAGGAGTAATGTGGTGGACTCTCCCATATGAACTCGGCTTAGTCGTGGACCTAGGCTCTTCTACATGCGCGGCGCATTGCCTCTGATTATGGCCCACTTGGGTGGAGGTGATTGGGTGGGATCGGTTGGAGGTGACCGGGCCGGGTAGGTAGACCTTCCTAAGTTCGTCCTTCATCTCATGCCACGACTCGATGGGCCTTTGCCTCCTAACCTCCCTCATGCGCTCAATGCTCTCCCATTTCCAGGCGGCTTTGTGGACAAGCCTCTCTCGGGCAAAACTAACTTGCATGGCATCGGACATGGTGTAACATTCAAAATATTTGTCCATGGCGGCCTCCCACTTGAGGTAGTCGCTCGGATCGTTAGAGCCATAAAAATTCGAGGCTTCGGGCCTACGGAAGTGGAGAGGGTGGTTGCCAAGCCCATGGGTAGACCAATGGCCATATTGCCCGGGTGATTGAGAATCCATGGAAAATTGGGGAACTACATGTTAGACATGCCGACACTTGGACAAGACCGACTGACTCTTATTGGACTACCCACGAACTAGAAGACACAAACGGATGCAAACACCGACTAATGCACCTAGACCTAAATCAATTTCCGGTACGTGGCGGAGTTAATCGATTCGAAGATCACTCCCGCAAGTGTGCGACCTTCCCGTAGGCGTAGCCTAACGTTCGGACAACACCTTTTAATATACCGAATTATCGGGATGAAATGCAATTTTAAAACACTCTTTTTTTTGTTTTGAAAAATAATGATGATCCTAGACTCGACTTAGACCATGATGAATGCAAGACTTATGCAATGACTACCCTAGACTCGACTGGGCTCTGATACCAAACTGATGCGGGACGGACTGAGGAGACGATGCTATGTGAGACGGACACGACTCGACCAGCAATGACACGACAACTAGAGCGACCTCGGCTCGACACTAAGAGCTCCTATGGGCTACACGTCGCTAACAGAAGTGCAAACTCACTCGTCGTCCCAGGCGAGGGAAAGCGTGGATCGTGCGCGGTTAAGGAACCGGCAGAGTTCAAGGTAGTCTGACTCAACTTCTGGACTCGGATCGAGTCGCGGGACGGGTCACTCTCACACTCACAGCGGCGACATGAACACACGGGCTCGGAACCTACACTCTCGCAGCGGCATAAGACCGTATACTAGCTAAGCAAAGTAACGCCGAGAAGTTTAGACCGTTACCTCCACGCACCCGGCGTGGCGAAGATAACCACGGCCGATTTACGGACTCCCGGTTAAACAATTTTACAGCGGTACAAATATTGGACCCACTCCACGCAGGGAGGTAAAAGGTCACATGTGGGGCTCGGGAATCACGCGAATCGGGTTGACGGGCAGCATCTTGATGTCGCCCGGCGGTGCCGAACACCTGTCTAAAGTGCTGTCCGGACGGCACGATCTACGGCTCCGTGGGGCCCACGGATGGCGCTGTCCTCCTGGCCTGCTGGGGTGGGGCACGCTGTGATGGGGACCTCTGGTGGCGCGCCTCCTTGGACGGCGGTCGGCCAGAAACGCCGATCGGTGGCCGATCGACTCCGAGATCCAATTCTTGATGTTGATGTCCACGGATTTGCACTTCTGTTTTCCGACGCGCGCTCCGGCGAGAACGGCCGCTGCGATCAATCTCGATGTCGGATCGGGGCACATGAGCTATCGTTGGAAAGCTCTCTTGAAGTCTTTCAATCTAAGGCCAGAGGGATCTGCTGGATCTGCTTGGATCTGGACTTTGTTGAATTTTGATGTTCCTGTTGTACAGTACCCGAACTCTCAGATTAGCAGGTGAGTTGTCTGAGAACTGCCATTGACCACAAGGTAGACGTCCGATTCAGCTCCTAAGCTCGTCACCAAATTTGTAGGGATTTGAACAAGAAAAACGGTAATAATTTTTGTGGAAGGATTGGTGGAGTCTATGATTTGTTATGATTTTAACACTGGCGGGTGGTTGGATCTGGAAACTGGCAGACAATACTGTAGATGGATCAGAAAACGAATTTTTAAAAATATGAGATGGCCTCACGAAATTTCAAGAAAAATTGGGGACGATGGGGTTGGTGGATAGAACTCCCAGTAAAATTGGGAGCTCTTGCAAAAATCAAAATATGGGTCGAAGACGGGAAACTCGGGAAATATGGAAATCAGATATGAAACTGGCAGAACTGAAATTGAAAGTTGGACGAAAATGGAAAATTAGAAAAAGTGAATTAGAAGGCCAACCGAATTTTCAGTGGTGTGGTTGACATCCCTAGAACATCCCCTCCAAATTTGGTGCCCAGAAGATCACGAGGGAGAGCTGAAAAATTCGGACAAGTTGCTGTTGCACTACGCGGACAGAATACCGACGAGAGCCGTGGTGGTGCGAGGGCGGCACGATGGCGGCGGCGGCGATCACCGGAACGATAAGGGAGGCGTCACACCTCAGAATGGCAAACGTCTCAGCTGCAAGGGGGAGAGGGAGGAGAGAGGAGGGGTGCGCCCAAGGCTGCTCCAAGCATATTTCAGATTTCAAATGGCATTAATTCTTCCAAATGGAAAAAATACAAGTTTTATAGGTTACATATCAAATCCCATATCCACCATTGGATCTAGGGATGGGGAATGGATGGCTGGGATTGAATGTGACCAACACAAAAAAAAATTAAATAAAATATTAAGGGGGGGGGCCTATTGACCAAGGGGGGGACATGGTAGAATGGTAGGTAGCCTACCTTGGACTTTGAAGTCCAATTGTCTACCCATGTGGCATTTACCATTCAACCTTCTAGATGCCTCCATTTGAAATGTTGACTGACCCCACATGGGGCCCTAGGCTGAGGTGGATCAATGGGAGGGGTCTGGGGGGCCCGTGGGACCCGGGGGTCCCATTTTACAAATAAACCCCTCTTACAATCAAAATTACAAACCGAATAAAATGAAACAAACACACATTACACACAAATAAAGTCGAAACAAATATGATAAATGTCGGGACTCAAGGGGGAGTCTCCAGGCTGTCTCCGAGCCAGATGGACGCTGAAGTGGCTCGAGTCGTGCTCCGTGTGCGGTATCGGTGGCTCGCCGACGCGTGTCGCTCATGTGCTCTGGTGTCCGCACCACCTTGGTTTCTGTACTGCTGTAGAATCGGTGTCAGGTTCTGGTCAACCCGATTAGACCCAGTGGTTGACACATAACCTTGTATGTGTCTCGGCTATTCTCTATAGATCGGGACAGTGGTTCTGGATGCCTTGAGGTATCATCTTACCTCGGTTTACATATCCAGTTGTGTTAAGGGTCTTGGTGATTCCTCAGGTCTCCATGAGTCGTTTCCTCCGGATGTGTCGTTTCCTCTGGCTTAGGATTAGATCGATTGGCGTCTTGTTCCGCTTTGGATGACGATCTTGACCCCGAGTCTTCTGACTCAAGGATCATTGTATTTTCAGGTCTAGTTGCCCTGTCCTGAGTTCGGTAGCCGTCTGGTATACTACCTCGTGTCCTGTGCTTCGTAGTACGTGTGACAGTGCTTTCTTAGCTTCTCTGTACTCTAGCACTCGTGTTTTAGATTCTCTGTGTCTAGTGAGCCTCCACTAGTCGTAGCCTTACGACCTCGAGTGTCGGTCCACCTGGGAGTAGGTGGTACGGCAGTTCCCGATTTACGATTTTTAAGCTAGTTCTGTGAGCCCCTACTTCACGGTAGCGTCCTGCTGGGGGGGAACTAGCTAGAGGCCTGGCTCTAAGCAAGAGTCGGTGTGTGCACACGTGGTTAGGGGCGTTGGACTGGCACCGACGAGCGTGACCCTAACTAGTCACTCGTTACTGTAGTTCCTGTTCTAGTTCTGTGTGTATCTCTATCTCCGTCGTTCTCAGCGTCCGTAGCGAGATACTTGTGACGCAGTATAAGATGTCAGTGGACGGATCTGGCTATTCTTCTAGTGAGGAGGTGCTCCTATCACTTGACATGTTGGTGCGGACACCAGAGCGAGCCAGAAGCCGAACCGGCGAGCCGTCAGTACCGTACGCGGAGCACCACTCGGGCTACATCGGCTTCCATCTGGCTCGGAGACAGTCTGGAGACTCCCCCTTGAGTCTTAGTATTTATCATATTTATGGGGATTTTATTTATGTGTAATGTGTGTTTATTTAGTTTTATTCGGATTGTAAGAGGGGTTTATTTGTAATTTGGGACCACCTGGGTCCCGTGGGCCCCCTAACCCCTCTCCCATTGATCCACCTCATCTCTAGGACCCATGTGGGGTCAGTCAACCTTCCAATGTCGGCTTCTAGAAGAGTTGGACCAAGGGGGGGACAATGGATATTCAAAGTCCAAGAAGAAGGCAAGAAGGTCAAGGGGGCACCCCCCATTTATCATATTAAATTCGGATTTGTAGTCTTATTTTATTTATTCCAAATCACATGGGAGAAAATAAATTTGAACTCCCTCTTTTACCCCTCCCAATTCTTGATCTAGGGTTAATTAATGTCTTTTGATATTTCATACAAATAGCATGTATTTTTATTTTGATGACAATTAATGAGAAGAAAAATCAGATTTTCCTCCAAAGGAGCAAGGGCCGCCCCCTATCTCTCTCCTCTCTCTCCCTTCTACAGCTGGGAAGGCTGTGAATCAGAGCTGTGAAGCCTCATCTATTAGGTGTGAAGATCATCGTCGCCGTCGCCGCCGCCATCGTGCTGCCATCGCACCACCGCCATCATCGTCGGAGTTCTGTCCACCTAGGATAGCCCCTTCTTCCCGGAATTTCTGCTCCCAACCTCGAGATCTTATGGAGCCCAAACTTTCAAGGTGAGTTCTAGAGGTTCAACCCACATCCCAGAAAAATTGGTGGAGCTTCTAGCATTTATTTTCCATTTTTCCATTTTCGTTCTCCCCCTCCTTCCAGATCTGCCTGCAACCTGTCCAGTTTTCCAGAAACCAAATAGAACATTCATGAACCCACCTTCCCCTGATCTAAATGACTTTATATTTTTATTGGAGGTTCTGTCCACCACCCCCATCACCCACGAATTCTTGTGGAATTTCTGGAGTCTTCTACCTATTTTTAAAATTCACTGTCAGATCCAAAACTCATATCTGTCTCTGCTGTCCAGATCCGACCACCCGGTGCTAATAAATATTGTTCCCTATTCAAATTTCCACCACATCCTTCAAACAAATTATCCCCATTTTCCTCTCTCTCCCCTCTACAAGTTTCATGAAGAGCTCAACATCTAGATCGGAGGTCTACATCACGGTCAATGTCAACTCTCAGAAAAGTTCACTTCTGCCCGGCCAGATCTGAAATAGAGATCAGTCCGATTCTAAAATCCCCCATCAGAATTACAACCCCAACGAATTTTCTGGAGTCACAGAGGGTCGAAGGATTTCGAGAGAGCATTCCAACGGGGCTCGTTTTGCACCTATCCGACGTCGGTGCTGGTTGCAGTAGCTTCTGTTGCCAGAGCGCGCAGGTCTGAAACTGAGTTTCAGATCCGTGGACAGCAACTTCGACAAGTGAAGATCGGAGCCACCCGGCCTCCGACCGGTGTTCCAGCCCGGCCGCCATTCAGGGGAGCGCACCACCAGGTGTCACCATCATAGCGAGACCCACCCCGTCAGATCCGGAGGATTGAGCAGCACATGGGCCCCACAGACCCGTAGATCGGGCCGTCCAGACAGCAACAAAATGCGGGTTTCGGCACCGTCGTAGCGACATCAAGATGCTGCCCGTCAACCCAATTCCCGTTACTCCCAGGCCCCACATGTGACCTGTTACCTCCCTGTGTGGAGTGGGTCGAACCATTTGTACTGCAGTAAACTTTTTTAATCGGGAGTACGGATTTGGCCGGGGTTGTCTTCCCCACGCCGGGAGCGTGGAGGTACGATCTTAACTTCTTGGCATTACGCTTGCTTAGCCAGTATATGGTCGTATGCCGTGGTGAGAGCGTAGGATTCTAGCCCGTGAGTTCATGTCACCGCTGTGAGCGACAGAGTGACCTGTCCCGTGGCTCGATTCGAGCACGGAAGTGAGCTGACCACCCTTGACTCTGTAGGTTTCTCAACCACGCGGATCCACGTTTCCCCTCGCTTGGGATGACGAGTGAGCTTGCGTTTCTGTTAGTGACGTATAGCCCATAGGAACTCTTAGTGTCGGGCCGAAGTGTCTCTCCTATTCGTATGTTGCTGGTCGCGTCTACATTTAGAGTCTGAGGTCCGCATCACTTAGAGTCAGTCCCTCTATCCATCCCGCATCACATGTGACTCTCGCGGTTCTCATACGGCGTGACCTTCCCAGGTTAGTCTTTTCTTGGCCTTACCCGAGGTCAGCTCTGTGTTGCGTGCATGACGATCTAGTCATGTATGCATCCGTGTTTGTTGTCTGTCTAGGTCTTTTCGTGGGCTTTAGCCTTTGGGCTAATGTTCAGCTGACGGATCGGTAACTCCTGACTTCGTGAGATCAGGGTTCGCCTTTCTATCACTGTTTAGAGTAGCTTAGGGAGTCGTACTTCCTTCGGCAATCCTATTTTATCAGGTACGGTCTCTTTCTCTTCCCCTTTGCTCTTCCCTTTTCGTTTAGCTATTTCTACTCTTGTTCTTCCTGTTTTCTTTTACAGCTTTCTAGTTGTAGTTTTCCTGCTTTACTACTACTGTTGTTTTCGTTGTTGTTCCGTGTTACTGCGCATTTTTTAGTGGGGATCTGTGTGACCCCTACTCAGCCAGTGACACGAGGCTCACCCCTGCTTTTCAGGTCTGGTCGTCTATGCTTCCTCGCGGTTCCTGGTGTGGCGAGTTCGTAGTTGCCAGCTGTACCTGCGTCGGGCTTCCCCTGACCTCAGAGTATGTTTTTCTTTCTGTCAAACTGTACTTGTCTTTCTTGTCTTTCCTTTAGACTGGACTCTAGTATAATTGTTAATTTGAACTATTAATTAAAAAGTAATTTTATTTCTACTACTTTAGCAAACCGATCTAATGAAATTTAATTGCTTACTGTTATATCTGCGACTTCAATGTACTACACAACAATCCTTTTATCCCTTCGGAGCTTTACCGCTCTTGGGAGGCTTCGCGGGTTCCATGTGGTATCGGGTCTACTCGGTAGTCCTATCAGGTATATCTGGTATCTGGAGTCCGGGTCGTCACAGGTGGTATCAGAGTTGTTGTTGTGTGAAGTACATGGGAATATGAGATATACTGTATCCAGAGTCCAGAAAGTCCAGTACAGTCTTTTGCTAGCTTAGGTTTCCCGATTCTTTATCGTTTTGTTTTATCGATTGATGTTGTCTTGGCATGGGTCGTGTCTCCTTTCCCTGTGAGACGTGAACGACGTTGCCTTGTTTCGGAGGTGTCAGACTTGTGTTCACTTGTGTGCCATGCTCGTCCCTTGGTTCGATTTCCTTTGAGATCCAGAGTGTGTGCTTGTGATGATGGTCTGGCGGTGTTCCTCTGAATTATGTTTTTCGAGATTCGTGTTGTTTCAAGTTGTGTCTTTGGGTTTGTTCTTCTCTGCTTTTTCTTGTTCGTTCCTTAAATTTTGAGGATGAAATTTCTTAAAGGAGGGGAGGCTGTAATACCCTGGATTCTTATCGGATCTTCAGGATCCTTTTCGAAGTGCTTTCGGATCGCTTTTGTGGCTCCTAAGTTGAGTTTTACGATCCACGTGAATTTTTCTCTCATACTAGTTACGGAACCCTGTGGTGAGTTTATTTCTCAGTTCATCGACTCGAGGACGCTATAATTGCGATGTACTCTTTGAGAGGATCGTTTCGACTATTTTTACATATTTTTCTGAATCAGTCCATTTTCGGACCAATTATCAAATTTTCAGAAATTAGGAAACTTTTCTAATTTCTTTATTTTTCTTTCTCCTTCCTCTCTCCTCCCTCTCATTCGTCGCCGTGACTCTCTCTCTCTCTCCCGTTTTCTCTTCTCTCACCCTCCCGGCTCCGGCTGCAGATGGAGGAGGCACGGGCAAGTAGTGGAGATGCCGTGGGGACGGTCGGGTGCGCGATGGGATGACGTTCGGACCGTTTCTGGCGTGATCCCGAACGGTGGATTCAAAGCCGACGGTAGAGCCCGCGACATGGTTTTCGGCGCGGTTTAGTCACTTCGGTGCGTGAAATCATCGGTGGAGGTAGGGAGACGGATCGCCTACTTCTCTATTACGTTTCCTCATAGTTTCACGCCGAACGGTGAGCATTCGAGTGGGTTTCTTTCAGTTTTGGGAAAACCATACTTTTGGGGTGTTCGTTGGGTTCGCCAAAAAAATGGCGACAGTTTTCAGCTAGATTAGCATCATTGGAACCCCCAGCATGTTAGCTTTCCATTCCCGCAAGTTTCATTGCGATCGGTCATCACTTGGGGCCAGTACAAGTCCGGGAACCCCGGTGACTCCGTTTGGGTCGATTCGTTCGAATCGCCCGTTTCTTGCGTTTTTGATGTTGTATGGACCCCTTCCGGCCTGTGGAAGGTTATTTTTGGGGATTAGGGGTGTTTCCCTTGCGTTTAGACGCGTATGGGGCGTGGAACGGCCGAGATCGGCTATTTCCCCTGTTTTCCCGCCGTTACATTTTGGTGGTCGTTTCTGAGACCGCTACAGGTCTCTGGCGGCCCCACGATGGACTACCGCACTCCATAGTTTGCCGGTCAGTTGTATGTCAGTTTGAGTTGGCGACCCTAGTTCTGACCGCCATTGTGCTGTAGCGGGCTATCCTTAGACCGCTACGGGAAATTTGACGTTAGTCATTGTTTTAAGTCGGTTGGCCTTGGCGACCCAACCTTCATGCATTTTTTTCTTGTAGCGCGCCCTTCCTAGGCTGCTACAGTCCGTTTGTCTTAGGTCAACATTTTAGGGCGGTTAGTATGGCGGTTCATTCTTAGACCGCCTTAGTCTATGTAGCGCGTCTATATTAGACCGCTATGGTGGTTTAACTAAATAGGTTGGTTCAGGGTTGACTAGGTGTAGCGGCCTAATCCATGACCGCTACAGTCACCTAGCGGCCCATTCTTTGACCGCCAGAGTCGTTCTTCCGTTTAATTCTTGTGTGTCGTTTCCCGATGTGTTGGTTTCCAAGTATCTTGGCTTGACCTTGTGGTTTGTCCGTTGTCCCGTGGATGTCTCTTGATGTCCTATGAGGGCTATGACCACGATATAAGGTTGTCAGGCATGCCTTGGTTTCTATACTGCTGTAGAATCATTGTCAGGTTCTGGTCAACCCGGTTAGACCCAGTGGTTGACACATAACCTTGTGTGTGTCTCGGCTATTCTATATAGATCAGGATAGTGGTTCTGGATGCCTTGAGGTATCGTCTTACCTCGGTTTACATATCCAGTTGTGTTGAGGGTCTTGGTGATTCCTCACGTCTCCGTGAGTCGTTTCCTCCGGATGTGTCATTTCCTCTGGCTTAGGATTTGATCGATTGGCGGCTTGTTCCGCTTTGGATGATGATCTTGACCCCGAGTCTTCTGACTCAAGGATCGTTATGTTTTCAGGTCTAGTTGCCCCGTCCTGTGTCCGGTAGCGATCTGGTATGCTACCTCGTGTCCCGTGCTTCGTAGTACGTGCAACAGTGCTTTCTTAGCTTGTATGTACTCTAGCACTCATGTTTTAGAGTCTCTGTGTCTAGTGAGCCTCCACTAGTCGTAGCCTTATGACCTCGAGTGTCGGTCCACCTGGGAGTAGGTGGTACGGCAGTTCCCGATATATGGTTTTTAAGCTAGTTCCGTGGGCCCCTACTTAACGGTAGCGTCCTGCTGGGGGAGAACTAGCTAGAGGCCTGGCTCTAGGCAAGAGTCGGTGTGTGCACATGTGGTTAGGGGCATTGGACTGGCACCGACGGGCGTGACCCTAACTAGTCACCCGTTACTGTAGTTCTTGTTCTAGTTTTGTGTGTATCTCAGTCTCCGTTGTTCTCGGCGACCGTAGCGAGATACTTGTGGCGCAGTATAAGATGTAAGTAGACGCATCTATCTATTCTTCTAGTGAGGAGGTGCTCCCGTCACTTGACATGTGACTCTCGTAGTTCTCGTATGTCGTGACCTTCCCGGGTTAGTCTTTTCTTGGCCTTACCCGAGGTCAGCTCTGTGTTGCGTGCATGACGATCTAGTCATGTATGCGTCCGTGTCTGTTGTTTGTCTAGGTCTTTTCGTGGGCTTTAGCCTTTGGGCTAATGTTCAGCTGACGGATCGGTAACTCCTGACTTCGTGAGACCAGGGTTCGCCTTTCTATCGCTGTTTAGAGTAGCTTAGGGAGCCGTACTTCCTTCGGCAATCCTATTTTATCAGGTACGGTCTCTTTCTCTTCCCCTTTGCTCTTTCCTTTTCCTTTAGCTGTTTCTATTCCTGGTCTTCCTCGTTTCTTTTACAGCTTTCTAGTTGTAGTTTTCCTGCTTTACTACTATTGCTGTTTTCGTTGTTGTTCCGTGTTACTACACGTTTTTCAGTGGGGATCCGCGTGACCCCTACTCAGCCAGTGATACGAGGCTCACCTCTACTTTTCAAGTGTGGTCGTCTCTGCTTCCTCGCGGTTCCTGGTGTGGCGAGTTCGTAGTTGCCAGCTATACCTGCGTCGGCCTTCCCCTGACCTCAGAGTACATTTTTCTTTCTGTCAGACTGTACTTGCCTTTCTTGTCTTTCCTTTGGACTGGACTCTGGTATAATTATTAATTTGAACTGTTAATTAAAAAGTAATTTTATTTCTGCTACTTTAGCAAATCGATCTAATGAAATTTAATTGCTTACTGTTATATCTGCGACTTCAATGTACTACACAACAATCCTTTTATCTCTTCGGAGCTTTACCGCTCTTGGGAGGCTTTGCGGGTTCCAAGCGGTATCGGGTCTACTCGGTAGTCCTATCGGGTATATCCGGTATTCGGAGTCCGGGTCGTCACAACTTACCCCTCTTTGCTGGCCGTCCGATCAGGGATTCTCCCCATATGATGGCCGCCGTGTAGTCTGTCTGCTCCATTTTCTTTGGATATCAACCCCTGTTCAACTCACCCCAATACTAATGAGGGATTGCTGATATCTCACAGCATGACCCCTTGTCAATAAGCGGGGTACAAACAGGTTTGACACCAGTTCATCGGTATACATGACTGTTTTAATACCGCATGTTTCCATATGTTCTGGTTTTTCGATCACTCCCCTAGTGAATAAAAACCGCCTCACTGGTGAACAGTGCCCCAACATCTGTAGACCCACCTACCCATGGTTATACTGGTGCTCCCTTGAGCCTCTATGTATATGCCATGATGCCAAAATGGGTCAACATTGCCGACAAGATATGATCGATAACCCTCAGGTGATACGGATTTCTTAGAGGGCGAGTCCTCGAAGATCCACCACTCGTTATAGGGTCCGGGCTATTATTCTGCCATGCCTATCTTTTTGGAGTCTGTCTCAGCTTACTGTGGACGAGCCTCCTTTACATCTTCCCCAACATGTTCCGGGGCAAGGGAGATGCTGCCGAAATTTACCTAGTTCCTTGTGACTTTTTTGTTAGTTCCTCCCTCATTCCGAACGCAACCAAAAGCCTTTTAAATGTCAAAAGGAAGGCTAACATTAAATAACAAAGGAAGATAATCTGATAAAGAACCCCCAATCAGCAACTATGCGGTGTTTCAATTTAATTATACTCAGGTTTCGTGATCATTATCGGACCCCAAGAGCTTGCTTCCTCATAGCATAGCCCCTGAAGTTCCCCCTTTCTTGAAAGGTGAATATCAATGGCCGCATCGTTTGGCAACAGTCAAGTCCATGTCTCTCGATGGAGGTCATGTCAGCCGTGGGGTTTCCATACCCAATTCAGGTCATTGGGTTGCCACTCTCGGCTTACCCATCGGTTAAGGGACTGTCTAGGACTTTCCATGGACGAGCCCCCACTTTCCACCCCTAAATTACTTCGAGTCCGAGGGAGATGCTGCTGAAATCTTGTCAAAAATGCAGCAAATAAACCAGGAAACGAACAACACAATCTTAATTCTAGATGAAAGAAAATAAAGAATAAAACACCAAGGAAACAGATGTAATAAACTGTAGTAATAAACTATGACAAATTGTTAAATAAAAATTGCATACATGCGTTAAGCATACATAGAAAACTTTGCTGGTCCCTCATGAGTAGAAATTGAAATCTCTTGCATTTGCTGCAAATCTAGGCATATCATGCACCTCACTTGGAGTCTTGCATTCATTATCTGTGTAAATAGAGCCTCATGCATGATTCAATCCATGAATGTCTGCATGCTGGGATCACGTGGTATATGGAATGGTGATGAATGGAAGGTCGGATCATGTCTGACTGGAAATCACCACATTGCGTGAGTGAAACACTCTGCCTCGTACCAGTAATCACCCGCCACAAACACATAGCTAAAACCTTGCATCCCATGTGCAAATTGTTGCAAAGCCTTTCCCTAAATTCTCTAAGGTTGCATGTGCTTCCTAACAGATAAGTGGCATATGTATTCAGTCTAGGCATATTGCTCTGCTGAGAGTCTAGGTTAGGTCAGTTTGTCCATACCCCTGGGTCAACACACCCGCTGTCTGCCAATAAACATCATCGGCCTTTTGGTTGCCCTTCGACAGTAGGCTCCTCCCTCTCTCTTCCTATACATACATATGCATTTGTAGGCTCGATCATGCATAGATGGAAGAAGAAATAAATGATGAAGAGAATGAGCTGGATAGAGTAATAAAGCAAAGTTAAAACAAACAAGCAAACAACAAAACTAATCAGAAAATAAAAAGACTTAAACTTCGTAGCACAGCTGTGCCAATGGCCAAGGGTGAGTCGACCTGCCTAAGGTGCAGGTCGACCCATACTGCGTTTTGGTCGACCGAAATGCAATATCGGTCAACCGATCCCTCAACAGGTCGACGCACACCATAGCTCAGGTCGACCTGATTCCTTCTCAGGTTGGCTCTGCTTCATACTGGGTCAACCCATCTCATTTAATAGCCTGCTTCAGACAAGCTGGCCTGCTTTCTTCTTCCTTGATAAGCCATATGCATAAAATAAACATTCCAATTCATGATAAAAAATATGTGATTGAAATAAAACACACATTCAAGTGAAGTTCAAATAAAACAAAACACACGCATGCATTGACACATATTTCAAAAGCTTCATCTTCCTCAAACCCTGAGCAAGGGAAATAAACAAACAAACAAATAATAATAAAAAAGGGGGCATGATAAAATAAGATTATATATATATATATATATATATAAGAATATGATCAATTATATATAACAATAATAATAAAATAGATGCATGTATGAAGTGGGATAAATAAATGAATAAACAAAAAAATGGCAACAACAATAAAAATGATAACAATCACAAAGGAAGAATAACATTCAAAATAACCCAAGGCATCTAATCTAAATTTTTGTCTCCCCCAGACCCGGTATGAAGGGTACAGAAATGGCATCCATGAAAGCCGGGCCTAGACTTCGGGAACTACCTATGGGGATAGAAATTTTATATTTAATTGATTAGCATTTATTTGAGGTTTATTTGATTTATTTATTTATTGCGTAGGCGTGCCACTCACTGAGTGACGAGTTTATTGTGCGTCGTCTGACTGATCAAACAATTGTAGGTGATCGTGTTGGGACCAGTAGTCCGCCAGACCATAAAGGTTGTTGATGGGAATCGACGCTAAGCTAGTACTTCTCATATTGCATTTATGTCCTTTAGTTTATTTGTATATCCATGGGAAAGTATATGCGCAATTGTACGGCTTTATAAGCCAATGCGTCATTCCCACGGATTGTTTGGGTTTCTATGTAATTTATCAGTACGACCAGCAAGGGGGCCCTCAGCCCTCTCACATTGGTCCATGTCATCCATGTGGGGCTGGTCAACCATCCTAGGTGGCCATCTAGAAGGTTGGAATGCCAATTGACCACATGGGAGACAAGTGGTCAAATTTTTCCAAGGTAGGCCACCAACCATTCAACCTTCCATTCAACCTTCCATTCAAAACCTACCCATAGTCAATAGGCCACCCCCCCCCCTTCATTTTTTAATATTTTTTTTTGTGTTTGTGGCATGCAATCCCAGCCCTTCAATCTCCATCCCTAGATCTAAGGGTGGACAATTGATTTGGTTGGAATCATATAAAAGATTGTATGTTTATGTGAAAATCAATGAAAATCAGAAAATTTTGTGAAATTGTGAAGCTAGCTGCGCCCCCAGCTCCTCTCCCTCTGGTTTCTCTCTTCCCAAACCTCCATTCTAGAGTGGTATCACCTTTCCCCCACCTCCGGTGCCGCCGCCGCCGCCGTTCGTGCCGCCTTCGAGCCGCCACGGGATCATCTTCGGTGTTCTGTCCTGCTGGACAGAGGTGCAGTTCGAAAATTCCTCAAGCCATCCACGAGTTCCAATCGACGTGAAATTTCGAGGGTTGGTTCCTACCTTATAGCCCCTTCCCCATAAAAAAATTCAGGTCCAAATTCCCCCGTTTCATAGTGTTTCCACTTCGTTCATTCCCCAAACTCAGATCAGATCTGTCTCTATCTACAGTGACAGACCCTTTGAGTTCGTCCTCTTCTACCACCCTTTTGAATTTATTTTGACCTCCCAATTTAACTAGGAATTCTGTCTATTTTTCCCTACCTCTACAATTTTTATTAATTTTTTTTGAGTCTTTTACCTATTTTTCAAAATTCATGTTCTACCGGAGCTACAGTACTTCCAGCCAGATCCTAGATCCAACCTTCCTCCAGTAAACAAATTATAGAAATTCATAGACATGTCCAAACGTGTCCACACCAACTTTTCCATCTTCCCAACTCCAAATCCTACAACTTTCATGAAGAAGTCGAAGTCTGAATCCAAGTTCTTCCTAGCGGTCAACGGCAGTTATCAGAGATCAGCTCTGCAGATCTGAGTGTTTAGTTACTGTACAACAGGAGGTTGTAAATTCCATAAGTCAAGATCAGCAAAGATCTAGGCCAGATCTCTAGGATTACATTGAAGTACTTCGAGTCAGCTTTCCAACGGCGCTAATTTCGTGTCAATCCGACATCGGATCTGATCGCAGCGCCCATTCTCGCCGGAGCGCGCGCTGCAAAACAGCAGCAACCAGCCCGTGGACAGCAAACCCGACGGGTGCCGATCGGAGCCGCCCGACCTCCGGGCGACGTTCCAGCGTGCCGCCAGCCCGGGGATCGCCTCCACCAGTGTCCCCACCACAGTGGTGACACCGGGTCCCACACGGCCCCTCCGGACAGCACGTGGGCCCCATCGTCACTAGTTCGGGTGTTGCCGAAGCTACGCGGAAAGCCGCCCGTCAACCCGAAATCGGCCCTCCCGGGCTCCTTTGTGTCACCCTTTACCTCCCTGCGTGGAGTGGACTTTACATCATTGCTGTAATCTTTATGTATTAACTGTCCCGGGAGTGCGAGATCGGCCGGGTCCGTCGTCCCCACGCCGAGCGCGTGGAGGTATCGTCTTCGCTCTTTACTTGGCATTTTGCTTAATTCTCATATATGCTTGTTTATGCCGCTGCTAGAGAGCATGATAGGGTAACTAGCTCGCTTTCTTTTTGTATCACCGCTGCTGCGAGAGTGAGCGTTACCGTCCCGTGACCCGATCCGGGCACGAAAGTGCGAGCCGACCACCCTAGCTCTTGCCGGTTTCTCAACCGTGCACGTCCGACGCTTCCCTCATGAAGGGACGATCGCGAGCTTGTTGTGTCCGTGGTCCCGTCCCGCATCAATTTGGTATCAGAGTGAGTTGAGTCTAGGGTGTCAAAAAAAAAGAGTGTCATTTACGTCTAGTCATTAGTCGGTCTAAGTCGTGTTTAGGGTCATCATTGTTTTAAAACAAACAAAAAAAGTGTCTTTTCGCATTTGCATCCCTTTACTCGGTATATCAAAAGGTGTTGTCCGAACGTTAGGCTACGCCTATCGGGAAGACCGCACACTTGCGCGAGTGATCTTCGGATCAGTTAACTCCGCCATGTACCGAGTTTTGGTTATGTCTAGGTGCATTAGTTAGCATCACATTTTGCTTTTAAAACAAACAAAAAATGGCCTTGCATATTCATTCCTAGGGGACCGACCCCCTCTTAGCCACCATGGCCATACCCCGAACCTATAGTCCCGATGAAGTGGGCGCAATGTTCCAAGCCTTGATGGGGCAAGTGCAAAGGTTTAGTACAAGCCTAGATCGGTTTAGTACTAGCCTAGATCGGTGTATCGGGGTAGATCGGTTGTTCCCGGAGCCACCCCAAGGACCCCTTCACCATGAGAAGGACATTCCTTCCTCATCCATGAGAGCTCCAATGACATCACTCTCTATTTCCGAACTTGATTCGGAACCATCTCATTTGGAACCACCCAAGCCCGATCTACCCATATTTCTAACGGGTACACTATACATCGCCGAGCCGCTTTTTAGTTGGCTCAAGGATGGCTTGGTCCCACATCCCTTCCCATCCATGGACCCCATTCTACCTCTTGTGTCGGTCAACTCATTCCATACCACATTTCGATCTCGTCACCATGTTGATACATTGGACGATCTTATCATGGGATTAGATTCACAATGGGAGTTGACGCATCTTTTGGCCCGAGGCTTTGACCAACCCGCTAGTCTTAGCTTCACCCATCCGGCCTTCGGGTCCATTACCTCCGAGTGCACCGTGGGTTGTGTCACCACGGAGGTCCTCTTACTCCTCCCCTTACCGGACGAGCCCGAATTCATACCCATTTGTTCGAGGGAGGAATCATACTTCTTGCCTACGATCCCCGTCCCACCCGTTACAATTCAAGAAGATGACTACCCACATCTTCAAACCTTCTACACGTGGGACCGTGACTTGTGGGAACCCACCACAAGGGGTCATACCTTTTTTGACCCTTTTGACCCCTTCACTATTAGGCTTCCCGAGTTACCACCCGTACTCCCCTTCTTCAAGGAAGCCCACTTTTATGTCCCTTCCCCTCGGGATGGGCCATCTACATCCACCAACCCCGACCCACCAACACTCGGCCCTTCTAAACCACCCGAGTCGCCCACATTCAAAAGACCATCCACGCATAATCACACCCGACGTATAGGTGTTCCCCATACCACCCATCTCCGGTTACATAACATGCATGCATGGCACACATTCTGGTGTCCTGGTCCGCCGTCACCTATGTACGGGTCGGACTAACATTAGGTGTGTCTAGGGTCATATATGAGTCGGTGTGTTTTCCTTGTGTGGTTTGTTTTGTGTGGTGTGTTTTGAGTCGATTGTTTGTGTGGTTTGCATACGTGTGTTAGTACATGGTGAGTCTGCATGTGTCTTGTGCAAGCTCGTTGTCGTTCTCTTATGAGTAAGAGGTGATTGGACTCACTTGATGAGTATGGGATCGGTTCTACTTCTATACCCGGATCAGTCACCTATAGGGACTCAGCGGTGATTCCTAGTGAGTCTTCGAGCTGCTTCCTTCCTTTTTGAGAGTGCCCCTTCGGAGTGACCACCTTTAACCCATAGCAGTTCGCATATCGAGTATATATGGAATGAGCAGGTGCCGATCATTTGGAGTGGAGCGTACCCGCGTTACTTGGCACGGTGACGGATCCGCCGGAGTACTCGAGCATTCCTACCCCTACTCGACGGGGTCGAGTTCCTCCCACCCGGGGAGAGTTGATGGGAATCGACACCAAGCTAGTACTTCTCATATTGCATTTATGTCCTTTAGTTTATTTGTATATCCATGGGAAAGTATATGCGCAATTGTACGGCTTTATAAGCCAATGCGTCATTCCCACGGATTGTTTGGGTTTCTATGTAATTTGTCAGTAGGACCAGCAAGGGGGCCCTCAGCCCTCTCACATTGATCCATGTCATCCATGTGGGGCTGGTCAACCATCCTAGGTGGCCATCTAGAAAGTTGGAATGCCAATTGACCACATGGGAGACAAGTGGTCATATTTTTCCAAGGTAGGCCACCAACCATTCAACCTTCCATTCAACCTTCCATTCAAAACCTACCCATAGTCAATAGGCCGCCCCCCCCCCCCTTCATTTTTTAATATTTTTTTTTGTGTTTGTGGCATGCAATCCCAGCCCTTCAATCCCCATCCCTAGATCTAAGGGTGGACAATTGATTTGGTTGGAATCATATAAAAGATTGTATTTTTATGTGAAAATCAATGAAAATCAGAAACTTTTGTGAAATTGTGAAGCTAGCTGCGCCCCCAGCTCCTCTCCCTCTGGTTTCTCTCTTCCCAAACCTCCATTCTAGAGTGGTATCACCTTTCCCCCACCTCCGGTGCCGCCGCCGCCGCCGTTCGTGCCGCCTTCGAGCCGCCACGGGATCATCTTCGGTGTTCTGTCCTGCTGGACAGAGGTGCAGCTCGAAAATTCCTCAAGCCATCCACGAGTTCTAATCGACGTGAAATTTTGAGGGTTGGTTCCTACCTTATAGACCCTTCCCCATAAAATAATTCAGGTCCAAATTCCCCCGTTTCATAGTGTTTCCACTTCGTTCATTCCCCAAACTCAGATCAGATCTGTCTCTATCTACAGTGACAGACCCTTTGAGTTCGTCCTCTTCTACCACCCTTTTGAATTTATTTTGACCTCCCAATTTAACTAGGAATTCTGTCTTATTTTCCCTACCTCTACAATTTTTATTAATTTTTGTTGAGTCTTTTACCTATTTTTCAAAATTCATGTTCTACCGGAGCTACAGTACTTCCAGCCAGATCCTAGATCCGACCTTCCTCCAGTTAACAAATTATAGAAATTCATAGACATGTCCAAACGTGTCCACACCAACTTTTCCATCTTCCCAACTCAAAATCCTACAACTTTCATGAAGAAGTCGAAGTCTGAATCCAAGTTCTTCCTAGCGGTCAACGGCCGTTATCAGAGATCAGCTCTGCAGATCTGAGTGTTTAGTTACTGTACAATAGGAGGTTGTAAATTCCATAAGTCAAGATCAGCGAAGATCTAGGCCAGATCTCTAGGCTTACATTGAAGTACTTCGAGTCAGCTTTCCAACGGCGCTAATTTCGTGTCAATCCGACATCGGATCTGATCGCAGCGCCCATTCTCGCCGGAGCGCGCGCTGCAAAACAGCAGCAACCAGCCCGTGGACAGCAAACCCGACGGGTGCCGATCGGAGCCGCCCGACCTCCGGGCGACGTTCCAGCGTGCCGCCAGCCCGGGGATCACCTCCACCAGTGTCCCCACCACAGTGGTGACACCGGGTCCCACACGGCCCCTCCGGACAGCACGTGGGCCCCATCGTCACTAGTTCGGGTGTTGCCGAAGCTACACGGAAAGCCGCCCGTCAACCCGAAATCGGCCCTCCCGGGCTCCTTTGTGTCACCCTTTACCTCCCTGCGTGGAGTGGGCTTTACATCATTGCTGTAATCTTTATGTATTAACTGTCCCGGGAGTGCGAGATCGGCCGGGTCCGTCGTCCCCACGCCGAGCGCGTGGAGGTATCGTCTTCGCTCTTTACTTGGCATTTTGCTTAATTCTCATATATGCTTGTTTATGCCGCTGCTAGAGAGCATGATAGGGTAACTAGCTCGCTTTCTTTTTGTATCACCGCTGCTGCGAGAGTGAGCGTTACCGTCCCGTGACCCGATCCGGGCACGAAAGTGCGAGCCGACCACCCTAGCTCTTGCCGGTTTCTCAACCGTGCACGTCCGACGCTTCCCTCATCAAGGGACGATCGCGAGCTTGTTAATTACACCATTCTAGAAGAAGGATAACCCTTGATTAATCGCCAAAGTAGAGGAGCCCTCGGGGCTGAAGAAAATATATGAAAGTAATGCTCATTTTATGAAATTGGAGCGGGATTAAATCGTGCATGCAAGCACACAATACGGTAGTATTTTATCTAGCCGATCCTTGGTACGAGGCGGAGAACGTAGATCCGAAGATCGCCAACGCACATAATAATAGCTTCCAGCTGGACGTAATCAGACTTTCTGCAAATCACCATTTTATATACCATGAACTCGAGAAATGCAAGCACTCATATGTTGTTGTGTAGTGGACAGCGGATCTAGAGGGGAGGGGTGAATAGATCAGCCCCACTTTTTGCAATGCGGCCCTCTATATAGCTAGTTAGAATGAATTACCGTGGAATAGAAACTAGCTTCCAAGAACGCTATGATTCACTTAGCAAGATAAGCAAGATATATAATAATTCGATCCTAAGCATGCATCTAGAACGAATCAATCACACAAGCAAACCACACTAGACAAGATTTTTAAGGTGGTTCGGACTGAATCCTCAGCCCTACGTCCACCCCTCACCAAAACCCGGTGAGGCTTCACTTGTGCAGCGCACCAAACCGCAAATCGGAAACCACCGATTGCCTTCCTACTCACCACCTAGTAGGGATGTCAACCGCAAATTGGAACAACCTCCAATTGCCTTCCTACTAACCACCGGTAGGGATGAATCACACTTTCAATGTTTAAACAATAATGAAAAATAAAACAAATGTGAATGAGTTAAGACAAGAGATTGAGTTATGAGTGAAAATGAATTGGCCCTTGTATGAAATGTTGATCAGCAGCAAGGTGCCTCTTGGCTTCAACTCAATCTTCTTGATTCACCCTTGATTGGATGAATGTTCTTCATGGAGTACTGTTCACGTGAACAATACCTCTTCCTTCAATTCTTCTCTCTTGATCTTCTCTTTGAATTTCTTTGAATGAATGAAGGAGATGATGAAGCTACCTTGAACCTTGATTGCTTCTTTAGCTTCTAGGAGTTTGAATGCTTGAAATATCACCTTGAATGAGGTGGAAAGAACTTGAATGGATGAAGATGATTTCCTTTGAAGAACTTGAATCAAACCAACTTCCTTGGATCACTTTGATAGCCTTGCTTTGATGTAATCTTCCTTGAGGTTTGCTGGCTTTGATTTGAGCTTGATTCCCCTTTGATTGGATGAAGAACACCTTCACGAACTACTGTTCACGTGAACAGTAGCTCGTCTCCAAGCTCTCTTGCAACCTCCCTTGCAGCCACCCTAGATCTCACAAGAAGCCCCTTGAAGCCTTAGGGTTTCTAACCCTCTTACAAGAGTTTTATAGACCTTGAATGGTCTATGGACACCTCCTAGACCAGATCCACAATTTGTGGGGGATTAGGTGTCTTTAGGATTAAACAAATCAATGTTGAATGGCCCTTTTCGAAGTTGGAAACAAAGTCAACAATTGATGGCTCGGGGCTGGCGGTCGACCGGAATTCATGAGGCGGTCGATCGGAATCTGTAAAATCTCCAACTTGTCGTTTCTGGGAAAACCGATCGACAGGAAAAGTAGGGGCGGTCGACCGAAATCTGTAATTCCTGGAGTGTTTCATTTCTGGAAGAACCGGTCGACCGGAAAGGCAGGGGTGGTCGACCGAAACCTGTAAAACGTGGAATTCTTAGGCTCTGGCAAATCTGGTCGACCAGCCAAGGTGTATAGGTCGACCGGAAACACCTATACCTGCAAAAATGAAGTGTTAGACCAATGAAACATGTTCATAAGTCAAGATATTCATGTCTTCATCAATTTCATGTATTTTGGGATTGAAATCAACATAGAATATGCTTTGAGCATTTCTAAATTTTGTTCCGGGGGCTCCGCCCCCGGAAACCCCCGCAAGGGGCGCTGCCCCCTTGACCCCCGCGACCTGACCGGGCAGGTCGATCCGCGTGCGAGGGCGCAACATTCAACGTTCACGTTCACCATTTCCACTTGATTCCTTGTCCATTCATTGGCGCACCTGTCATGAACAAAAACATCACGTATGTCAATCACATGAAGGTGAAAAACATCAATGACTAATAGTGTTTAGCCATTATCAAAACCAAGAATACATTAGAACTCATATGACCATAGAATGATGTCGAATGACCAAAGTGACCATATGAACTCAAGTGACCATAGGGGCACAACATACGTATGTTTATACAATTAGATTGAGCAGATATATAGATGGGAGTTGCTTCCCTTATTCGGAAATGTGTGATGCAGTTAGAATTAGTTGAATCAGGGGTAGAAGTCGGCTTTGACTTCATGCAGGTTAGTTTGAAAACATGTTGTTATTATTTTTAATGATTTATTCACATATTTATTCGATAAATTCAAACAAAATTTTGGTAGCACCTCCCCTGTCCTGAAGAATGTTGGGGAGGATATAGGAGAGTCGTCCATGAAGTGTCGAGACGAACTCCGGAAAGACGGTCATGCCTGGACGGCACTCCCGCACCCTATAATGAATGGTGGGAAGTCCAAGGACCAACCCTTTAGTGTAGCGGCCCGAGATCCAAGTACCGAAAAGGAACCGATGCGTCTCGAATCTCGGCCCGTCACCCATGAGCCCGAAGAATCGGAAGGGTTAAAGAGATGATGTGGGAGTACAAGAGAAGCTGAAATAACTGTAGAGATAGCACACATAATCTAAATAAAATGCACATAATAAAATAAATAAATAAATTGCTACAAGGTCCAGTGTATCTCACGTCCAAATAAAGTACAGTCAACTGAAAGAAAAGTACAAGTACACAGGGCATACCTCGGATCTGGCAGACTGGCGACTAACCCTGGCTAGAGGAACCACGTTGAAACTCCGCCGCGCCTCTTAACGACCCCGCCTCACCTGAAAAGTAGGGGTGAGCGTCATTTCATTGGCCTAGTAGGGATCCCCCGGACCCCCACCGCACAACGAGGAAAACGACAAGGCGCGAACAATCGCGGAAGGTAACACTACCTAGCACGAGTACGGTAGAAGCAGCAAGCAGTAATAAATAAACGGAAAAGATCCCTACAACTAACCATACTAGGCCGACCGACCTCAAGCCGATGGAAATATGAGTCCGTACCTGCCAAAAGAAAGGAGCACCACCCACTAGAAGAACAGCCGGATGCGTCCCCTGACGTCTTACACCGCGCCTAAAGTGTCTCCCTACAACGCCCCAGGCGAAGACTGAGACACACAACAGTAACCAGTACCACGAACAAGGACAAGTTGGGGTCGCGCTCGTCAGCGCGGGTCCGACGTCCCCAACCCAGTGTGCACACACAGACCATGCGTCCTAGGTCAGATCCTCTAGTTGGTTCTTCCCCCGAAGCCCGGACTCGGCTGCGCGTGGGGGCCCTACGGTAATCAACCTAAAAATCATCTCTCTCGAGTAAGCCGCTCCACCACTCCCGGGTGGGTCAGCACACGCGTGCCGTAAGAAGGCTACGACTAGTGGACGTGTCACCGGAGGTAAGACTCAACTTACGGAAATCACCGCTAGAGAGGAAACCGAGTGGCGGTCCTCACGGGACTACCCCTCCTCCTAGCGGTCCTCACTTAGACCGCTAGAGGGCCTAGCGGTCCTCCACTGGACCGCCAGGGAATGGATCACGAGGGGCCTAGCGGTCTATCCCGTGGCCGCTGGCCCCGACCTAGCGATCCTCCTTGGACCGCCAGCCAGCCGTAAGCGGTCATCACCATGACCGCTAGGAGGCACATGATCCCAACGGTCGAAAACACGCACCCCGAGGGTGCTCGGTCAAACGGGGGAAAATACTCCTCTGACGACCGCTAACCCAAGGGTAGCGGTTTATCGAGGACCGCCACCCTGACCCTAGCGATCGTGAGAAGACTGCTAAAACCATCCAATGTTCAAATGGGCTGGCGGTCTCCCTGAGACTGCCAAGGGAGGCTGGCGGTCACTGGAACGATCGCCAGCACGTCCCGAGAATGAAATCGGCGGGAAACCCCAAAAACACCCATCCACGCCCCGATCATCACCCAATGATGGCGAAACAAAGGGGAATCCTTCCCCAACCAACCTAGCATGCATCTAAGCCCCTAGATTGGTCGAAAACCTCACGAAACGGGAGATCTGGCACTCAACCCCAAAACATGGATTTTACCCTACCCGGCTCAAAACACCACTCTCGGCCTCTCCACAGCCTACAAATTAAGAGGAAAGCTGTAAAGAGGGTAAGGATCTGTCCCCCTACCTCAAAGAAGCTCGAAATCTATCGATTCAACGCCAATCCCCAAATCTCGACCGACAAGAACACCGCGCCCCACGCCACGAAGAGGGCACCGTCTCGATCACCTCGCCGCCACCACCGTCACCGCGCCGCCGTCTTGGTCCGCCACCCGTCACCAGAGGAGGAGGGAGCGTCGCGAGCTCGAATGGGGAGAGAGGAAGCAACGGTCGGCCACGGCTCACGGGGGAGAAAAAAGAAGAAGAAAGAAGAAGAAGAAAGAAAAATGAAAAAAGGGGTTATGTATAGAAAATCTAGAAAATGCCAAAAATATGAAAAATTAGAAAAAAATTATTTCCGCGATCCTCGAAACATGCTCAACGCACTGGTACAGTCCCGGAGGAGGAGAACGCAACTGTTCGCCCGCTATGGCGTTCCGCAGGTCCGTTAGGGAAAAACACGCGTAAACTACAAAACAAGCTCCGGGACCCCCGAAAGTGATCTGAAACTCACGGATCCAGATCCAAAAAAAGTCTAAAAAACTTGGGACATTATAGCCCTCCCCCCTTAAACAAATTTCATCCTCAAAATTAAGGACAAGGCACAAGGATGGGGGAGAAGACTCACCCGAACAAATAAGGATACAGCTGCCGCATCTCATCCTCACGCTCCCACGATGCCTTACCACCGGAGTGACGCTGCCATACTACCTTAACCAGAGGGATAACCTTGTTCTGCAGGCGCTGCTCACACCGATCCTCGATGCGGATAGGGTACTCCGGAAGGGACAAGTCTGTTGTGACTCCTATGTGTTGATGGTGTTGACATGTAACTTTACTTCATATGGCAACACATTGTTTTGATTGATTGGCAACATTGTTTATGTTTTGATGAAATTACTTTATCAGATTGTCTGTGTGTTATATGCATTTTATCTTGTTTTTACACTGAACACACACTCAATGTCTCAAAGTCTATACATCGCTGTTGGGCATCAAAGTCTGCACATTAGCATCAGGAACATCGCTGTTGGGCATCAAAGTCTGCACATGAGCATTAGGCAGCAAGTGTGTACAACGCCCTGTGTAGGCACGACAAGTCCATACATCCACATTGCATTGGATAAGTATATACACTGTCCGTCTCATTTAGAGTCTAAGGCAAAGTCTGTACAGTGAGCGTCTCATTGGTGAAGCATGTACACTCACCAGTTGAACTTCAAAGTCCATACATTGGACTGTAGCTTGCACGAAGCTAAGCCCATACATCGCTCAAGTCTGTACAGAGTCCAACGTCTTAGTTAGCGTCTCATGCATTTGGGCAAAGTCTGTACATCGGTCTTTCAGCAAGTCTGAACATCGTCCGTCTTTGTTAGCGTCTCAGGCATTGGGCAAAGTCTGTACAGAGTCCAGCGTCTCATTCACCGTCTCATTTAGCGTCTCATTGCATGGGCTAAGTATGTACAGCATTCAGTGTCTAGAGTTTCATGAAGTCTGTACATCAGACTGTTACAGCAAGTCTGTACATTGTCCATCTTCCTTAGCGTCTTGATCTTTCAAGTCTATACAGACGTTCTTTCAGAAAGTCTATACATTGGACTGCCAGTCTTTACCTTCGTTCAGAGCCTCAAGTCTATACAGTGGTAAAGTCTGCACATTGTGCTTTGAAGCTCAAAGCCTGTACATTGGCTTCACATCTACAAGTCTGTACATTGGCTTTGCATCTACAAGTCTGTACATTGGTTCAGATGTTTCAAGTCTATACACTAGCTTATTCTTCAAGAATGTACAGCCTGTCTTCACGTTCTAATTCTATACATCATTCCTCAAAGGCTAAGTGTATACATTGTCCATATTGCATTACATGCTTTATATCAAAGACTGTACATCATGTCTTGTTGTTCACAGCCTTCAAAGTCACATTGTATTGCGTCAACGCAGTGCATTGGCATGTAGTGAAGCGTCAACGCATTGCATTGTGCATGCCCTGGCAAAGTCACATTGTATTGCGTCAATGCAGTGCATTGGCATGTAGTGAAGCGTCAACGCATTGCATTGTGCATGCCCTGGCAAAGTCTATACATCGCTTGTATTCATTTGAGTCTCACTGAAGTCTACACATTGCATCTTCTTACTAAAGTCTACACATTGCATCTTCATTCATGAAGTCTACACATTGCACCTTCATTTGTGAAGTCTGTACATTGCATTGATCTTCACTTAGTCTATACAACGCAGTTCTTCTGATAAGTCTATACAGAGTGTTATTTAATCTGATCATCCGATACTCTGTCTGACAGGGATTCTCTACTGAGATTGCTGACATGGCTCGTGATCCCAGGAGGACGAGGTATGCAGATGCTGACACGTGGATGGAATTGTCTCGAAGCTGGCGAATTCATTTGGGTGGGAAAACGTGGAAGCCACGCGCCCTTATTCACCTGCTGCTGTTATATATATATTAGTCTTCATCTTCTGCAAGGGCTGATCGAAGTTGGCGAAGTCTATACATCCAGTCTGAAACAGCAGCCACCGAGATCCACTGTGAGAGAAGAAAAGCAGAGAAGAAGAAAAGGAGAGAAGAAGAAAGAGAGAAGAGATGAGTTGAGAGAGTTATTGTGAGAGCTTGTGAATCAGTCTCTATGTCCAGTTACCAGAGCTGATACTGCTCAACTTTGAGCTACAGTCATTTTGGTTTTCTTCCATTCGATTGTGTGTTTTGTTTATTTTCAGTCTTGCTATTTTTCTCTTTGCAAACTCTTATTCTATCAAGCTGTTAGTCAGCGGTTTCAAGCTGTTAGTCAACGGTTTCAAGCTGTTAGTCAGCGGTTTCAAGCTATGAGGTAGCGGGTTGCAGAGGTGTTCCTCTGGTCGGCTAAGCTGTAGTGCCCAGCAGAGCAAGCTGTGATGCTCAGCTGTGTTGTGCCCCTTGTGCTTTGTTGATGATGTGGTGTTTTAATGATAGCAACATAATTGAGTCACCACATTGTCTTGCATATGTCTGACCTTTTCTGTGGGAGATTGCATAAGTGTGCCATGTCTGAATTGTGAAGAACGCATGTGTATGCTTGAGTCATGCTGTGATTTCTGTTCTGTGCATTGCTTCTCTGCTGATATGTTCATACATTGACTTAGGCTAAGTCTATACAGACTTTCGCGTCTCATTTAGCATCTAAAGCAAAATCTACACATTGGCTAAGTGTGTACATCGCTTACATTTCTTGAGATCAAGTCCATACGTTGCACTGTTTCTTCAAGTCCATACAGTGGCAAAGTCTGGACATTGTGCTTTGAAGATCATCAAGTCCATACATCGTGAAAGTATATACACTCCTCTTGGCCTTAGCATCTGCTTTGAAGTCCATACATTGGTCTTCAGTTCAAGTCTGTACAGCGTTACGTTCTCTTTGGAAAGTCTGTACAGTGTCAAGTCTGCACATTGGGGTTTCACGTGAAGTCTACACATCGGTCTCTACTTTGAAGTCTATACATTGGCTAAGGGTCTTCAAGTCCATACACAGTCGTCTGATGCATATTGATTAACAGGAAATCTGCTATGAGGTAGTACATTGTATGTCCGTATTGTTTCTGTCATACTTCGTGTTATTCTTGTGTTTATGTCTGTGTTATTTCTTTCTTACCTCGTGTCGTTAGCACTTAGTTGCTCATCTCGAGTCAGTCCTCTATGTTTGCTCTCATGTCTTCGTGTCGTGTTTTCTAGACCTCGTGTCTTTGTCACTTTGTGACCTCATCTCGTGTCATCTTTTATGTCTGCTTGTTTAATTTCGTGTCACTTACTGTTGTTCCTCGAGTCGTTCCTTTTCTTAGTGTCACTGCTTCATCACGTGTCGTGATAGCCGTGTCACTCTTCTGTCTTCGTGCTATTTTTCTCTTTAGACTTCGTGTCCTTCTCGCCTTGACCACACTCCGTGTCAATTCCTGTGTTTCGTCTTCGTGTTGTTTTCAACTCGTGTCGGTTTCTATTTTTATCTTCGTGTTGTCTTCAACTCGTGACGGTTTCTGTTATTTGTCTTCGTGTCGTGGTCAGCCCGTGTCGCCTCGTCTTCGAGTCGTTCATTCGAGCTATTTTGTGCTCGAGTTGTTTTTCTTATGTTTTCAAGTGTTGTTTCACTTCGTGTCATCTTTTGTTGCCATTTGTTAGTTCGTGTTGTTTCGTTCTAACCTCGTCCAGGTCTCTTCTGATCGCGTGTCTTTCTATTGCTTCACTCTGTGTTATCTTCCTCTCACCTCATGCTGTCGTCATCTGACTTCGTGTCGTCTTCGTTGTTGTGTTAATTGTGTATCTCGTGTTGTTCTCTTTTTTACCTCGTGCTGTTTTCATCTGACCTCGTGTCATTCTCCATTTATTTCGTACTGAAGTAATCTTGTGTACCTCGTGTCATTTTCTGTATAGTGCACCTTTTGCTGTTCTAATGTCTATACATTCTATCCTTCTGATTAATCTCCTATGACTGTGTGACAGGTACTGATCGTGAAGCCTATGCAGAGTGGGCACGTGATACGAGGCTGGCATCTGGCATGTGATCCGAGATGCAGAGGAGCCTCCACGTGGACTAAAGCTTTTGGGCGGGAATCATGGAGAGCACACGCTGCCCTAATCTGCTGCTGCTATAAATATGTGTCTTCTTCCTCTGAAGAGAAGAGAGCAGAGGGTGACTGAAGGAGAAGCAGCCAGAAAAGAAGAAGAGGTGCAGAAGAGAAAGAAGAGATAGAGAAGGATCAGAGCTAGATCGAGAGAGCAGAAGAAGAAAAAGAAAGAGAGACAGTGAGATACAGAGAGTGAGAAGAAGGTGAAGGCAGAAGTTGTGAGAAGAAGAAGAAGTAAGAAAGAAGAAGAAGAAAAGAGAGTTCGTGCTGGGAGAAAGAGAGAAGCAGTAGAAGAAGTTACTGCTGGACCGTGGATCAAATCTAGGCCAGCCAGCTCCTGCGAGAGCCACATTTGATTTTACCTTTTCAGCTTTCTATTGCTGGGTTTTGATTTTCTTTTGAACTATTTACTTGTTGTTCTTCCGATTGCCCTGTTGGGGATCGGGTTCCTCCTGTGGACTCAGGAGAAGGGAGATCTTGTGTCTTCGGTTCGCAAGTAGCTGGGTGCTACTTGTAGTTGGTTCCCTCCGGTGTGGAGGAAGAGAGACCTGCGTCTCTGGTTGCCTTTGACAGGGTGTCATCGGTTGTTTCCCTCCGGGTTGGAGGAAGGGAGATTTATCTCTGGTTGTGCTTCCCTCTGGGGTTCAGAGGAAGAGAGACTTGGGTCTCTAGGTTCCCCTCCGGTTTGGAGGAAGGGAGGTTTGTTCCTCCGGTTCTGGGCTTGTGGGTAGCAAGTCCAGGGGTTCCCTCCGTGTCTGGAGGAAGAGAGACCGTGTGTCTCTGGTTTCCAAGTGGCTGGGAGTCACTTGGGGTGTCCCTCCGGTTGGGAGGAAGAGGGGAGGTTGTTCCCCTGGTCAAGCTGTTTGGCAGCCTTTGTTGCAGACTAAGTCTGCTGTGCTAGTGTTACTAGTGGAAGCCTCACTCTGATTTGGAGTGAGGGGTGGACGTAGGTCTGTTGACCGAACCACCTAAAATCATTGTGCAGTGGTTTGTTTGATTTCCTACTTTCGCTAGATGCATGCTAGGACCGTGATTTAATTGATTATCTATATCCTAGAGGTTAATTGAGTTTCTTATATGTTCACTTAATTGCTGCGCATTAGATGCTTGCTTAGGATCGTTTGAGGGTTTCTTGAGTTGTTGTCTTGCTTTGATCCTTCTAAGGTTCCTTAGGCTATTTCTGCAACAGTTTTAATTCCGCATTACTGAGCATTAGAGTTTTAATTAGGCCATATTTGTAGAGGGATACATTCACCCCCCCTCTGTATCCGGGCCTTACATTCTAACAATTGGTATCAGAGCGGTGTCTGCATACAAGGTCCAGCGACCTGCAGATTCGATCTTGCTGTCTTAAGTGCTAATTTGTTTTTAGTGCATAATTGTTCATGTTGCCTTGAACTTATTCGCTATTTGTTTTTCAATGGCTTTACCACCCGTCTTTAATGGTTCTGGTTTCAGTCACTGGTACACTGCTTTACATGCCTATGTAAATTCTGCTAATCCTGATTTATGGAAATTAATTTCACAAGGTCCTCACACCTTACCAACGAAAGTGTCCAAATGGACCGACAGACACAGATCAAAGGATGGAGAAAATCAGAAAGCCTTTAACCTGTTGAAAGCAGCTACTAACAGAGCCTTATGGTCTTGTCTTCATAATTGCAGCTCAGCAAAGGACATCCTGGATAGGCTGAAGCAATTTCACAGGGTAAACGAGGACAACTGCATGATGGCTAACAGAAGTAATCCAATTGGCAGCAATCAAGGCAGCAGTCAGACTGAAGATGATGATGATGAGGTAAATCTCTTCGAGAATTTTTCTCTAGAAGATTGGGAGAATGCATATGCTGAATTATTTGAATCTCATGAACTGTTAAGAAAACAGTATAAAAAATTGAAGAAGGGTACTGGTTTAGATAGTTCAAGTTCTCCTTGTAGAAAGTGTGTTGAATTGAAAAATATTCATGATGCCTGTATGTCTGATTCTCTAATGTTGAAGAAACAAATTTCTTTATTGAAAACTGAGAATCAAGATCATGTGAAAGAAATCTCTGAACTTGAAAAGAAGCTTAGTCTAGCTAGTCATGATTCTGTTCAGAGCAAGGATTTGCTGAAAGAAATTGAATGTGTTAAGTCTGAATTAAACAAGCTGAAATCTGAAAATGACTCTCTTAAAGAGTTCTCCAATAAAAATGATGAAAAATCAGAGAAACTTAGACAGGAGAATAAATTGCTGATTGAAAAGCTTAATGCCATAAAATCTGTAAACATAGAATTACAGAAAGATTCTGAAAAACAACAGGAAATGTTTCATGAATGTCAGTCTCTCTCAGATGAATGGGTGGTTGATGCTGATCTCCTAGAGCAGAATGGTAAACTGCAAGAGGAAATCAATGAGTTGAAACATCTAAACACCCAGTTGACAGATAGGCTAATAATAATGGAAAAAGGCAAGTGTGTGAGTGTGGATAATTCTGATAGGTTGATGAATGCTGAACAAGAAATTGAGAGTCTAAAAATCATCAACTTAATGTTAAATGGAAATGTCAGTTGCAGTGAACAGAAAATAGCTGGATATGAGCTTACTATCACATCCCTTCAACAAGAAGTTGATGATCTTTACAAGTCCTTATCTGAAGCTGACAAGGAAATAGAATTAAAACAGGAAGTAGAAAAACTCAAAAGTCTGAATGATGCCTTGCATCAACAAGTAATTTCCTGTGAAACAGATTTGTCCAAATATGAAGCTAAAATTGCTGATTTGAATTTTGAGATTAAAGATTTGAAAGATTCTCTATCAAAATTTATCAAAGGTAAGGACAATTTGAATAAGCTTCTTGGAAAGAGTGATAACTTTGAGAGAAAGGGACTGGGCTATAGTCCGACAAAGAAAAAGAGTAATGGGAATGAAACATCTACTATTTTTGTCAAAGCCACCAATCAGAACACAACCTCTGCTCCTTCGGTTTTCAAATTCACTGCACAAAAATCCACTGTAAAACCCAAAACTGTGGAACAAAATCAAAAACTGAAAAAGGATGAAACTTCACAGAAGAAGGATAAAGACACTCCTGTTACTATAAAGAAGGCTACACACAATTCACATGATCTCTCACACACTCACATTAAAAAGGGTTCATGTTATTATTGTGGGAAAGGAGGTCACATAATGGAGGATTGTGGATTGATGTTAAAGGATGAGCATGCTAGTAGAACTTTACATTCTAGAAACTCTTTTGATAGAAACCATGTTGCTAGGAAGCCTGATGCTTCATGTTATTATTGTGGGAAACATGGTCATCTCATGAATGATTGTTTTATCGTGAAAGAAGACAACAAACTACAAGCCAGGTCTTCCATGCACGTTCATGATCCATATGGATCTAAACACAATTCTAGTCAGCACATTGTGTGCTTCAACTGCAATAAGCCTGGGCACAAGGCTGCTGAGTGCTGGTTTAGATCTACTTGGGGTAAAAATATTTTTCATAGAAGAAATTCTTTTGCTTGCTCCCACTGTGGGAAAAATGGGCATACAGTCAAGGACTGCTGGTATGTTCAAAAGAACTATATTAAACCCCATTTTGTCAAATTCCCTGCAAAACCTTTTGTGAAAATTTCATGCTATAACTGTGGGAAGCCAGGCCATAAATCTGCTGAATGTTGGATGGTTAAGAACAAGCATCAAACTGCTCATGCATATAACAGAAATTCTTATGAACATGTTTATAAACATCACCCTGCTGTCAATATGCATCATAAGAATCAAACACCAGCCATTTCATGTAGATACTGTGGAAAATTTGGACATTCTATGGATGACTGTTCACTGATGAAATTTGATGATAATGTTGCAATGAAAATGTTTAGAAAACCTGTCAGGGCTAACGCAGGACCCAAAGCTGCTTGGGTCCCTGCAGGATCAAGATGATCAAATACTTTGCAGGTGTGCCTTGGAGGGAGAAATAAAAAGGGTTAACTAAGGCACTCAAAAAGAAAACCCCAGGACTCAATTCAGGTCAGTTCTGAAATTTGTTTCAATTTCATTATCTGAGATTGTTGTTTTGCTTGATTGATTTTTGATGTTCTTCTCATGCTGTTGTTTGCACTAAACAAATGAGATTGCTTTGCACTGCATATGACATTTGCATGACCATCATGATATATTAAATGGATCAGTGCTGAAGGGCATATGGAGTATGTCTGGATGCTACTGCCATGTGTGAGGTGGTCCTTGGACCGAGTCCTCCGCCTAGTACCATGGGTCTAGTTCTCATATAGAGCAGTGTATTGCATATCATAAATTTGAAGAAAATAAAATTCGAAAATAAATGATTCATTGCACATCATGCATTTTGTCAGGGGGAGCTAGTTTGTTGTTGATTGATCATCATGCTCTCCTTGTTAGAATTGTTGCATACTGCATATGTAGGATAGTGCATATCATAAAATTTTGAAAAATCTAAAAAGAAATTCACTGCACTTAGACAGGGGAGCATTCCTATTTCATATCTTCTTCACCTCATGAACTCCTTTTGTTTAAGTAACCTGATTCATTCTCTTGACTATGCGCTATTCAACTGTATTCTCTGCTGATAGATCTAAAATAGCTGATCAGTCTGTATTCCAGACTCAGCTCCTGTCTGATGATAAAAATCTCTTCTGATGCTCTTCTCTATTGCTGATTTACTCTTCCACCAGCTTGTACTCTTCCTTCATATACATCTTAGCTGGTGTGACTATTTTGGCTCCATTATTGAGTTGTTGGTCAGCTAAATTTATTGTTCTGATCTGAGGAACTTAAGCTGCATGTCATGCAATTCAGTCTGAGATTTTGGCAGAAACTCCTATCATATGGATTTAAGAATTTTCACTGAATCAGACTGATATAAGATTAATGTATTCTCAGCTTTGTAATTAAATGAATTGAAAATATCTGTTGATGAGGTTTAATAAACTTTAACCTCTTGTGTCATGTAATCCTTAAAGTCTCTCATCTGATATCTGAAATTTGAAATCTAGGCTACTTTGGTAGAGATACATGGAGTGAGTGGTTTGGTTAAACATTAACTTGAAAAAGTTGACTAAATAAAAAATTGTGAATTCAGAGCAATGACTCGGTCACTGAGAAACTGAGTCCTTTATCAATGAAATAAAGTAACTCATGTCATGAGGTGCCACAGTTATCTCTGATAATAATTCAGTGAAACAAAACCTGACAGAGCTATAGCTTATTTGTGTTGAGTAGCTGGGGAGTCTGGCCTCTGATAAAGGTGTCTTCTCATGTAAAAAGACACTCATATTGCTAACTCTGCTCTCAAAGTGAGAGGCAATGCCAGTTATCACACTGAGTAACTGGGTCACTTCAACTAAGACTTGTTGTGCCTCATGAAAAAAGGTGTTGATCAACTTAAATTACTCAGGAAAAATATAATGTGCTTCAAATAAAATTATCTTGAAAAATCTGTCAACTCATGTTCTTGAAAAAATGTTTAATTTCAGTACTAACCTGTGTATTTTTCAAAGGAGCAATTGAGATCATATGTGTTAGATAAAAGATGATTATTTTTTGAGTATTTTTCTGACTATTTGGTTCACTTTTATTAAAACTTGGATTCAGATATGAGCATTGAGTTTAATTTGACAAAGTTGGTATACATCAAAATTAAATCAGATTGATTAAGTTGCCACTTCATAATTCTTTATGATAGAAGAGTCTACATCTTTTAAGACTTATTGAAGTGATGTATGCATTCAAATCCCTCATGATCAGATTCTTGCATGATCAACAAAGTGAACTTCTCTCTTATCAGTTGACTGATTCCATCTGCATTTTTTCTGACCATACAAATGTGAGGTGCCACTCCCATTATTATCTTGTTCACTTGCAGCCTTCTGAACTTCAGAATCCTTATGGTGGTGGATTTTAGATTGATTCCTGAGATGCATTTCTCTCCACACTGTTGGAATCTTCCATCTTGTTCTGTAATAAGTTCTGATTCTGTGGTATTTACACCAGAATTCAGATTCTTTGTAATGGCTGATTTCAGATTGATTTATTGGATAACCAGAGTCCATTCCTGTGCTTCAGGGGGAGTTATGGTTTATTCACTTCTAAGGGGAGAGTAGTCAATCATGCATGTTGATAGGGGGAGAGTTGTTTCATTGTCATAAGGGAGATCTTCATTTTTTTTTAAGAACTATGACTCATTCTCTACATTTACATGATGTCTTTGTGTGCTGTTTTTATGTGCTACAGTTGACTATCAAACCATTTCCCTTCTTTTTGATTCTGTCAAAGGGGGAGAATAGTTTGATGAGTCAGTGTGACTCATTATGTTGCCATCATCAAAAAGGGGGAGATTGTTGTGCCCCTTGTGCTTTGTTGATGATGTGGTGTTTTAATGATAGCAACATAATTGAGTCACCACATTGTCTTGAATATGTCTGACCTTTTCTGTGGGAGATTACATAAGTGTGCCATGTCTGAATTGTGAAGAACGCATGTGTATGCTTGAGTCATGCTGTGCTTTCTGTTCTGTGCATTGCTTCTCTGCTGATATGTTCATACATTGTCTTAGGCTAAGTCTATACAGACTTTTGCGTCTCATTTAGCATCTAAGGCAAAGTCTACACATTGGCTAAGTGTGTACATCGCTTACATTTCTTGAGATCAAGTCCATACGTTGCACTGTTTCTTCAAGCCCATACAGTGGCAAAGTCTGGACATTGTGCTTTGAAGATCATCAAGTCCATATATCATGAAAGTATATACACTCCTCTTGGCCTTAGCATCTGCTTTGAAGTCCATACATTGGTCTTCAGTTCAAGTCTGTACAGCGTTACGTTCTCTTTGGAAAGTCTGTACAGCGTCAAGTCTGCACATTGGGGTTTCACGTGAAGTCTACACATCGGTCTCTACTTTGAAGTCTATACATTGGCTAAGGGTCTTCAAGTCCATACACAGTCGTTTGATGCATATTGATTAACAGGAAATCTGCTATGAGGTAGTACATTGTATGTCCGTATTGTTTCTGTCATACTTCGTGTTATTCTTGTGTTTATGTCTGTGTTATTTCTTTCTTACCTCGTGTCGTTAGCACTTAGTTGCTCATCTCGAGTCAGTCCTCTATGTTTGCTCTCATGTCTTCGTGTCGTGTTTTCTAGATCTCGTGTCTTTGTCACTTTGTGACCTCATCTCGTGTCATCTTTTATGTCTGCTTGTTTAATTTCGTGTCACTTACTGTTGTTCCTCGAGTTGTTCCTTTTCTTAGTGTCACTGCTTCATCACGTGTCGTGATAGCCGTGTCACTCTTCTGTCTTCGTGCTGTTTTTCTCTTTAGACTTCGTGTCCTTCTCACCTTGACCACACTCCGTGTCAATTCCTGTGTTTCATCTTCGTGTTGTTTTCAACTCGTGTCGGTTTCTATTTTCATCTTTGTGTTGTCTTCAACTCGTGACGGTTTCTGTTATTTGTCTTTGTGTCGTGGTCAGCCCGTGTCGCCTCGTCTTCGAGTCGTTCATTCGAGCTATTTTGTGCTCGAGTTGTTTTTCTTATGTTTTCAAGTGTTTTTTCACTTCGTGTCATCTTTTGTTACTGTTTGTTAGTTCGTGTTGTTTCATTCTAACCTCGTCCAGGTCTCTTCTGATCGCGTGTCTTTCTATTGCTTCACTCTGTGTTATCTTCCTCTCACCTCATGCTGTCGTCATCTGACTTTGTGTCATCTTCGTTGTTGTGTTAATTGTGTATCTCGTGTTGTTCTCTTTTTTACCTCGTGCTGTTTTCATCTGACCTCGTGTCATTCTCCATTTATTTCGTACTGAAGTAATCTTGTGTACCTCGTGTCATTTTCTGTATAGTGCACCTTTTGCTGTTCTAATGTCTATACATTCTATCCTTCTGATTAATCTCCTATGACTGTGTGACAGGTACTGATCGTGAAGCCTATGCAGAGTGGGCACGTGATATGAGACTGGCATCTGGCACGTGATCCGAGATGCAGTGGAGCCTCCACGTGGACTAAAGCTTTTGGGCGGGAATCATGGAGAGCACACGCTGCCCTAATCTGCTGCTGCTATAAATATGTGTCTTCTTCCTCTGAAGAGAAGAGAGCAGAGGGTGACTGAAGGAGAAGCAGCCAGAAAAGAAGAAGAGGTGCAGAAGAGAAAGAAGAGATAGAGAAGGATCAGAGCTAGATCGAGAGAGCAGAAGAAGAAAAAGAAAGAGAGACAGTGAGATACAGAGAGTGAGAAGAAGGTGAAGGTAGAAGTTGTGAGAAGAAGAAGAAGTAAGAAAGAAGAAGAAGAAGAAAAGAGAGTTCATGCTGGGAGAAAGAGAGAAGCAGTAGAAGAAGTTCCTGCTGGACCGTGGATCAAATCTAGGCCAGCCAGCTCCTGCGAGAGCCACATTTGATTTTACCTTTTCAGCTTTCTGTTGCTGGGTTTTGATTTTCTTTTGAACTATTTACTTGTTGTTCTTCCGATTGCCCTGTTGGGGATCGGGTTCCTCCTGTGGACTCAGGAGAAGGGAGATCTTGTGTCTTCGGTTCGCAAGTAGCTGGGTGCTACTTGTAGTTGGTTCCCTCCGGTGTGGAGGAAGAGAGACCTGCGTCTCTAGTTGCCTTTGACAGGGTGTCATCGGTTGTTTCCCTCCAGGTTGGAGGAAGGGAGATTTATCTCCGGTTGTGCTTCCCTCTGGGGTTCAGAGGAAGAGAGACTTGGGTCTCTAGGTTCCCCTCCGGTTTGGAGGAAGGGAGGTTTGTTCCTCCGGTTCTAGGCTTGTGGGTAGCAAGTCCAGGGGTTCCCTCCGTGTATGGAGGAAGAGAGACCGTGTGTCTCTGGTTTCCAAGTGGCTGGGAGTCACTTGGGGTGTCCCTCCGGTTGGGAGGAAGAGGGGAGGTTGTTCCCCTGGTCAAGCTGTTTGGCAGCCTTTGTTGCAGACTAAGTCTGCTGTGCTAGTGTTACTAGTGGAAGCCTCACTCTGGTTTGGAGTGAGGGGTGGACGTAGGTCTGTTGATCGAACCACCTAAAATCATTGTGCAGTGGTTTGTTTGATTTCCTACTTTCGCTAGATGCATGCTAGGACCGTGATTTAATTGATTATCTATATCCTAGAGGTTAATTGAGTTTCTTATATGTTCACTTAATTGCTGCGCATTAGATGCTTGCTTAGGATCGTTTGAGGGCTTCTTGAGTTGCTGTCTTGCTTTGATCCTTCTAAGGTTCCTTAGGCTATTTCTGCAACAGTTTTAATTCCGCATTACTGAGCATTAGAGTTTTAATTAGGCCATATTTGTAGAGGGATACATTCACCCCCCCTCTGTATCCGGGCCTTACATTCTAACAAGCTGTTGTAGAGGGTGCTCCTCTGGTCGGGATAAGCTGTAAGCCCCAGCCGTTGTGGGCAAGCTGTAGAGCCCAGCAGATTGAAGCTGTGTATCAGCAGTAATCCACATTCAAGTTGAATGTGGGGTGGACGTAGGTCGGATTGACTGAACCACCTAAAAGCCTTGTGCCTCTCGTGTGTTTGATTGCTTGTTCAGCAGATCTTGTGTGTTTCATTCGGTGCATTGGCTGTGTTCATTTAGTGTTCTTCTAATTTCGCATTTGATTCTAGGCCTAAATTTTTAAATAACCAGTTGATCTATTCACCCCCCCCCCCTCTAGATCCACATCCTGTGGTGATAGAGCCATCCATCTAACTTCAACATTTGGTATCAGAGCTAGACTCTTCTACATGGACTTACCGCCCGAAGAGGATATGCACAGATAGACGGAAGAGGGATGATAGCTGAAGGACACTCCACATCCAAGCCCCCGTACTTCGATGGAACCAACTACGCATACTGGAAGCACCGCATGCAGGTATTCTTGAGGGCTAAAGATTATGAAATTTGGAAGGTGATTAGCAAGGGACCTTTCGAGCTGTCCCCAAATGAAGATGTATGGACCAAGGAGGAAATTAGAAGGTCCACGCTCAACTGGAGTGCAATCAATGCAATCCAGTGCTCTCTGCATCCCACCGAGTTCTCATGAATATCTGCCTGCTCCTCAGCGAAGGAAATGTGGGATGCACTTGAAGTCATCTATGAGGGAACTTCACAAGTTAGAGAGACTAAGACTAATCTACTGGTTTCAGAATACGAAGCTTTCAAGATGAAGCCTAATGAGACGATCAAGGAAATGTATGCTCGGCTGACTATTATCACAAATGGTCTCAGAGGCTTCGGGAAAAAAATATTCTGAGTATGATGTAGTCAGGAAGATCTTGCGATCCTTGACTCCAATTTGGCACACCAAGGCCACAGTTATGGAAGAGTCAAGAGATCTGCACAATACTAAGGCAGATGAGCTGATCGGATCTCTAATGGCTTATGAGATGAATATGCTGAAGATAGAGGAGGCTGACAGAAAGAGGAACCCTATAGCTCTGAAGGCTGGTGCTAGCAGATCCAGTCGATCCAGCCCCAACAGATCATCAACTGAAGAGAGCTTGTCTGAAGAAGAAGTGACAAATACTAATATTGCCATGATTACTAGGGAATTCCGGAGATTTCTCAAGAAGGAAGGAAGAAGATTCAACCGAAGAAATCCCAACAATGGCCGCCGAGACACAAGGTATAAATCAAACCTTGTAAAGAAAGCTGAAACTAATGTTTGCTATCAATGCAGGAAGGCGGGTCACTTTAAAGCTGAATGTCCGACAAATCAGAACCTCAAGGATAAGTCCAAGAAGAAGAACACAAAAGGGAAAGCTATGGTGACTACTTGGAGTGATGAGGACGAGGGATCTTTGAGCATCATTTCGGACAGTGAAGTTGAAGCTGAGAAGCCAATCTGTCTCCTGGCAACCGGCTCAGAAGATAGAGTGGAAGAATCTGATGAGGTATCCTCTCGCTATGAAAATTTTACTATTACTGATTGGATGGTTGCTTATGATGAACTTACTGATAGAGTAGATGATGTCAGAAAAGAAAACAGGCATCTACGAAGAAAAATTAAAATCATGCAAAATGATACTTCATTGTCTGATAAAATTACCTTCTTAGAAACTGAAAACAGTAAGCCGAAACTCACATGTTCTGAATTTGAAGAAATCAATAAAGAACTGAAAATGTCTAAGGAAGAAAATGTGAGATTAGACAATGAAATTGATGCATGGAAACTGAAAATTTAGAATTATGAAAATGAGATAAAAATTGTTTCTGAAAAATACGAAGCTATCCTCAATGTGAATAATGAGTTGAAAAAATCTATTGATGAAGTTCAGAAAGATAATGAGGATAAGCTAAAAACAATTGAGAAAATGACCCAAGGATCTGAAAATTTAGATGCATTATTGGGGTCAAAGGTAAATTTCAGAAGAGAGGGACTAGGATTCAACTCTAGTGCAACTAAAAGCTTTGGAATGAAAACTATTTCCTTTGTTGCACAAAAGGAGAAAGGACCTCTGATCAACATGAATTCTAATAACGCTGTAAAGACAAATTTGAATCTGAAAAGGCTGAATGCAGAGGAGAAGGGCAAACTGAAAGTAGGTGAGCCTAGTAGAATTGGGACTTCCAAACCTAGCTCTAGTGCTCAACCCAAGGTTAGGGGTCAGCCTGCTCAGGTAAACAAAACCCATGTCAATGCCAAAAAGTCTTCACCACCATCATCACAGAAAAGGACCCAACCAAAACCTATGAATAGGTCAGCAGGGTCAAGGGTGCAGGGAAGACAAAATATTTTCAGAAGTCAGCCCAACAAATTCAATCCACCTAGAGTTCAGTCCTACTACCCCACACAGCCAATCTATCCTAATGGGCGTGGGTGGACTAGAACTCAAGGGATGTATACAGGGTATGTTCATCAACCTACACACTTTTACAGACCCTATGTCAGAAATTGGGAAAATGGGTATGGTAGTCGGATGCCTAGGAATTACCAACATTTCCACAGCCAGCCCAGGAACTACTATGGCCAAAACTTTATGAATGCAGCCTGGCCGAAGCATTGGCACAATAACAACAATTCTGTGAATAACTCTGTTGGTGCAAATAAAAATAAAATCAAGAAAAACAAGAAAAGGTAAAATAAAAAGAAATCTGGAAAATCCACTGAACAGAACTGCTTCAAACAAATGTGGATTCCTAAAAATCTGCTTTCTTGTTTTAACTGCTTTTCATCTTCATTGGAGCCCAATCAGACTTGGGTTCCAAACTCTTTGCCCTAATTGTGTGTGCAGGTATGCCTGGCAGCCAAGAGCAACTTGTAGTACTTGGACAGTGGCTGCTCCAGGCATATGACAGGAGATAAGGCCAAGTTTTGCATGCTAACTGAAAAGCTAGGAGGCCTTGTCACCTTTGGAAGCAACACAAAGGGTAGAATCATTGGATCAGGTAAGGTAGGTAAGTGTTCTACCTGCTGCATTGATGATGTTATGCTGGTTGAAGGGTTAGCTTACAATTTACTTAGTATTAGCCAGTTGTGTGATAAGGGTCATAAGGTTTTATTTGATTCTCAATGCTGCAAGGTTTTTGAACCTGATTCAGAAACTGTAAAATTCCCTGGAAAAAGGATAAATAACACATACATGATAGATCTAGATGATATTCAGCATTCTAACCTATGTCTTACTGCCAATATAGAAGATTTAGCATTTTTATGGCATCGTAGGCTAGGCCATGCTAGTTATACCATTTTGCATAAACTAAACAAGTATAGCATGGTTAGAGGACTTCCTAAAGTTTTCTTCAAGAAAGAGAATAAAATCTGTGATGCATGCACCCAATCAAAGATAACTAGAAAGTCATTTAAGTCTAGAACTGAAAATCTGTCTTCCAAACCCTATGAGCTGATACACATGGACCTTTTTGGGCCAACCAGATCTGTCAGCTTATCAGGGAGGAGGTATGAGTTTGTTATGGTAGATGACTTTTCAAGGTATACTTGGGTTTATTTCTTATCTAATAAGAGTGATGCATTCTCAGAATTTCAGGAGTTCTGTAAAAGAATAAATCAGAAAATTGAAAATATTTTGACTGGTCATGGAGGTGAGTTTGAAAACTCACACTTTGAAGAATTTTGCAGGTCAAGTGGGATTCATCATAAGTTCTCCTCACCCAGGACACCTGAGAAGAATGGTGTTGTCGAAAGGAGGAGCTGAACTCTAGTAGAAATGGGCCGAACTCTCTTAGTTGAAGGTCAACTGCCAAGAAAATTCTGGGCTGAAGCAGTCAACACAGTATGTTATGTAATTAACAGGGCAATGGTAAGACCTTCCACCCAGAAAACCCCTTATGAGATTTTGAGAGGTAAGAAACCTTCAATCGCCCACTTCAAGGTCTTTGGTTGTAAATGTTTTATACATATAAATGACAAGAGGGGCCTTGATAAATTTGAGCCAAAAGGTGAACCAGGAATCTTCCTCGGTTATTCTGAAAACACCCGGGCTTATAGAGTGTTCAATTTAAACTCAAAAATTGTTGAAGAATCTCCACACATTATCTTTGATGAAACCTTGATGGAAACCAACAATGGTTATTGCAGGAACAAAGATGGAAACATTTTGAAAGATGAAAACTCTGCAGACCAGTCTGATGGTGAGGAAGATAAAGAAGAGCAAAATGAAGAAGAACCTGAAGTTCAGGGGGAGGTAAGTGAAATTACTGAAACTCAGATTGTTAATATTAGATATCTTAAAGATCACCCTGTGAATAATGTCATTGGCAATCTGAATGATCCCCCTAGAACTAGAGGTCATTTTAGAATTCAGGATGAATTAAATGCATATGCTCTTATCTCTCAAATTGAACCCAAGTCCATTGACTGTGCCATCAAGGATATGCATTGGATTAATGCCATGCATGAGGAGCTTAATCAGTTCGATAGGAACAAGGTGTGGCACTTGGTCCCACCTCCTGATCATGGAACAGTCATAAGGACTAGGTGGGTTTTCAGGAATAAATCTGATGAATTAGGGAATATTGTTAAAAATAAAGCCAGACTTGTTGCTCAGGGGTACAATCAGGAGTTTGGTATTGACTTTGAAGAGTCATTTGCCCCTGTAGCCAGATTAAAAGCTGTTAGAATTTTATTAGCTTATGCATGTTCCCTAGGTATAATCCTCCAGCAGATGGATGTAAAATCTGCATTCTTGAATAGGGAAATTAATGAGGATGTCTATGTTAGACAGCCCCCTCGGTTTGAATGTCTAGATTTCCCTAATCATGTTTACAAATTAAATAAAGCTCTCTATGGTCTTAAGCAAGCTCCCAGAGCTTGGTACGACAGGTTGAGCAAGTTCCTCACTGATCAAAATTTCACTAGAGGAGTAGTTGATCAGACCTTGTTTACAAAGGTGAGTCATTCTGAAATTCTTATTGTACAGATTTATGTAGATGATATCATTTTTGGGTCAACTAACCCCAAATTGTGTGAGGAATTTTCTAAAATAATGACTAATGAGTTTGAAATGAGCTCAATGGGTGAGCTCAAATTGTTTCTTGGACTGCAGGTTACACAAACAAAGGATGGAATGTTTATCACTCAGTCCAAGTACACAAGGGATCTACTCAAGAAATACAAGATGGATAACCTTAAAGAGATAGCTTCTCCAATGGGTACCTCTACAAGCTTGGATGAAGACACTAAAGGTAACCCATTTGACCAGAAGTTATACAGAGGTATGATCGGATCCCTTCTCTACTTAACAGCATCTAGGCCTGATATTCAATTCGATGTAGGATTATGTGCTAGGTTTCAGGCCAGTCCTAAAGAAAATCATTTTAAAGCAGTGAAAAGGATTTTTAGATATCTGCTAGGCACCCAAGAGCTAGGATTATGGTATCCTGCTAGGTGTGAGTTAGAGCTTCTAGCTTACACTGATGTTGATTATGCTGGGTGTCGAGTAGATAGAAAAAGCACTAGTGGCTACTGTCAATTCCTTGGTGGCTGTCTAGTATCTTGGGCATCTAAGAAGCAACACACTGTAGCCCTGTCTACAGCTGAGGCTGAATATGTTGCAGCAGGTAATTGTGCTGCCCAAGTACTTTGGATTAAGCACCAACTAGATGATTATCTGATAAAACTGGAATGTATTCCAATTCTATGTGATAACACTAGTGCCATATGCCTTGCTAAAAATCCTGTTCATCATTCTAGGACTAAGCACATAGAAATAAAACATCATTTTCTAAGAGATGCTGTGAACAAAAAGGAAATTGAACTGGACTTCATTGAAACAGACAAACAAGTTGCTGATATCTTTACTAAGCCACTTGGAAATGAAAATTTTAAATTTTTTAGAAGAGAACTTGGCTTGTGTAAATTTCAGCATAATGAATGAACTCTTTGTTGACTTGAATAAAACTTTTGAGCTGCTTTGAATAAACTTCTGATTTGGACTTGCTGTAGATAGATTGAATAAACATTGTGCAACAGACTTATGATAATGCATGACTCTTATATTTTTTATTGCACTCATGATCATCATTGCATATATATGTCTAGATGCATGATATGTCTATATTTCTGCATGGGTCATACTGCACGTTAAGATAGTCTGAGTAAGCATGAACTTCAAAAATTGCATGCATATAGACAGGGGGAGTCTTGTCAGGATTTCAAGGTGAACTACTACGTCGACGCTGCTATAATGTGGCGTTGACGCAGTGAACTAGATCTGTGAATATTTCTATTTCATTATTCTGATGAGTTGACGCTGCAATAGCATGGAGTCGACGCACTGACACTATCTCAATGTCTTATACTGTTTGCCTCTTCAACTGATGCGTAGACGCCTTGAACTCCCAGCGTCGACGCTGTCTATTCAATCCTTGACTCTGAATGATTGAGTCTGACAATATGACAATCTTTTAGTCAGTTCTAATATTAAGCAATAGAAAACATATTTCTTCTTTCATAAGAACTTTAATTGCTTAAAGACTGACTTAATGGTTTAAATCTATAATCTTTAGAGTTGAAAGACTACAATCAGTAAATAAGGATGCTGAAAATTGATAAAGCTCTCAACCTTATCTTATTTCATGTCAGACAAAGCTAATTATATCTGAAATCTGAAAACTCATCTGAAATCATGTTAGAGAAGCTAAGTATGTGTATTGTCCTTAAACAAGTCATTCTGAAACAAATAAAGGGCAGCTAAGAAAGATATTGAAAAACATTGAAAATTATTTGAAAAATAGCATTGACAGAGCAATGACTGGTAAATCACTGAGAAACTGAGTGATCCATCAAAGAAGTGGACACCACTCATGTCATGAGGTATATCAGCTATCTCTGTATAAAATGATCAAAACAGTAGGTTATTTTCACTGAGTACCTGGGGGTAACTGGCGTCCAATAAACGTGTACCCTCACATAAAAAGGTGTCAATCAATTCTATTGAGGTTGATCATAGGCAAGATGGTCCATCATGTTGAGTATCTAGGGGTATTGGCGTCTGATAAACGTATACCCTTACGTAAAAAGACTTTTGGTACCTGAATGCCCTAAATGAAACAATACTGAAAAATGCTATTCCCTTCAACAAAATTTCATAGATGTCAATTGTTTAATTTCAATACATGACCTGGTTTCTCCTAACACATTTTACTGAGTCTATGAAAGTAAGATATTCTGAAACTGAATCCCTCATGTAAATATGACTCTGGTTTATTGTTTTATCATGCACATCTACCTTATCCAATGAATGTAGTGCATGAACTCTCATTTTTATAACCTTTAAACCAGAATTTCAATTTCTAAGCCGTTTCTCGGTTCATATGACTGAAGGTTCTGTGCTTTAGTTGCTTAATTTATGAACTACTTACTAAGAATGCCAGTCAGCTGAACTTTCTTTTTCTTCACTTGCACTCACTTTCCCTCCGATTTGTTGATGGCAAAGGGGGAGAATATTGTCTGAATTCATTCTTTCAGAAATTCATTCTTTCAGTTTAGGGAGAGAATTCAGAATTGAGAATTTTGCATTCAGGGGGAGTGTATGCATCTGCATCATGGTATGGCAAAAGGGGGAAATTTTGTTAGCAGGGAGTTGCTTACATTTTGTAGCTTGCAGCATGTCATTCATAGCATCTACATGCATCTGCATAACAATCTGAATAACAAATCATGTCGTTCATCAAAAATTACATCTGTATGACAGGATGTTGCTACTCTACATGATAGGGGGTTTCGATCATCAAAAAGGGGGAGATTATTGTGACTCCTATGTGTTGATGGTGTTCACATGTAACTTTACTTCATATGGCAACACATTATTTTGATTGATTGGCAACACTGTTTATATTTTGATGAAATTACTTTATCATATTGTCTGTGTGTTATATGTATTTTATCTTGTTTTCACACTGAACACACACTCAATGTCTCAAAGTCTATACATCGCTGTTGGGCATCAAAGTCTGCACATTAGCATCAGGAACATCGCTGTTGGGCATCAAAGTCTGCACATGAGCATCAGGCAGCAAGTGTGTACAACGCCCTGTGTAGGCACGACAAGTCCATACATCCACATTGCATTGGATAAGTATATACACTGTCCGTCTCATTTAGAGTCTAAGGCAAAGTCTGTACAGTGAGCATCTCATTGGTGAAGTCTGTACACTCACCAGTTGAACTTCAAAGTCCATACATTGGACTGTAGCTTGCACGAAGCTAAGCCCATACATCGCTCAAGTCTGTACAGAGTCCAACGTCTTAGTTAGCGTCTCATGCATTTGGGCAAAGTCTGTACATCGGTCTTTCAGCAAGTCTGAACATCGTCCGTCTTTGTTAGCGTCTCAGGCATTGGGCAAAGTCTGTATAGAGTCCAGCGTCTCATTCACCATCTCATTTAGCGTCTCATTGCATGGGCTAAGTATGTACAACATTCAGTGTCTAGAGTTTCATGAAGTCTGTACATCAGACTGTTACAGCAAGTCTGTACATTGTCTGTCTTCCTTAGCGTCTTGATCTTTCAAGTCTATACAGATGTTCTTTCAGAAAGTCTATACATTGGACTTCTAGTCTTTACCTTCGTTCAGAGCCTCAAGTCTATACAGTGGTAAAGTCTGCACATTGTGCTTTGAAGCTCAAAGCCTGTACATTGGCTTCACATCTACAAGTCTGTACATTGGCTTTGCATCTACAAGTCTGTACATTGGTTCAGATGTTTCAAGTCTATACACTAGCTTATTCTTCAAGTATGTACAGCCTGTCTTCACGTTCTAAGTCTATACATCGTTCCTCAAAGGCTAAGTGTATACATTGTCCATATTGCATTACATGCTTTATATCAAAGTCTGTACAGCATGCCTTGTTGTTCACAGCCTTCAAAGTCACATTGTATTGCGTCAACGCAGTGCATTGGCATGTAGTGAAGCGTCAACGCATTGCATTGTGCATGCCCTGGCAAAGTCACATTGTATTGCATCAACGCAGTGCATTGGCATGTAGTGAAGCGTCAACGCATTGCATTGTGCATGCCCTGGCAAAGTCTATACATCGCTTGTATTCATTTGAGTCTCACTGAAGTCTACACATTGCATCTTCTTACTGAAGTCTACACATTGCATCTTCATTCATGAAGTCTACACATTACACGTTCATTTGCGAAGTCTGTACATTGCATTGATCTTCACTTAGTCTATACAACGTAGTTCTTCTGATAAGTCTATACAGAGTGTTATTTAATCTGATCATCCGATACTCTATCTGACAGGGATTCTCTACTGAGATTGTTGACATGGCTCGTGATCCCAGGAGGACGAGGTGTGCAGATGCTGACACGTGGATGGAATTATCTCGAAGCTAGCGAATTCATTTGGGCGGGAAAACGTGGAAGCCACGCGCCCTTATTCACCTGCTGCTGTTATATATATATTAGTCTTCATCTTCTGCAAGGGCTGATCGAAGTTGGCGAAGTCTATACATCCAGTCTGAAACAGCAGCCACCGAGATCCACTGTGAGAGAAGAAAAGCAGAGAAGAAGAAAAGGAGAGAAGAAGAAAGAGAGAAGACATGAGTTGAGAGAGTTATTGTGAGAGCTTGTGAATCAGTCTCTTGGTCTAGTTACCAGCGCTGATACTGCTCAACTTTGAGCTACAGTCATTTTGGTTTTCTTCCATTCGATTGTGTGTTTTGTTTGTTTTCAGTCTTGCTATTTTTCTCTTTGAAAACTCTTGTTCTATCAAGCTGTTAGTCAGCGGTTTCAAGCTGTTAGTCAGCGGTTTCAAGCTGTGAGGCAGCGGGTTGCAGAGGTGTTCCTCTGGTCGGCTAAGCTGTAGTGCCCAGCAGAGCAAGCTGTGATGCTCAGCTGTTGTAGAGGGTGCTCCTCTGGTCGGGATAAGGTGTAAGCCCCAGCCATTGTTGGCAAGCTGTAGAGCCCAGCAGATTGAAGCTGTGTATCAGCAGTAATCCACATTTGAGTTGAATGTGGGGTGGACGTAGGTCGGATTGACCGAACCACCTAAAAGCCTTGTGCCTCTCGTGTGTTTGATTGCTTGTTCAGCAGATCTTGTGTGTTTCATTCGGTGCATTGGCTGTGTTCGTTTAGTGTTCTTCTAATTCCGCATTTGATTATAGGCCTAAATTTTTAAATAGCCAGTTGATCTATTCACCCCCCCCTCTAGATCCACATCATGTGGTGATAGAGCCTTCCATCTAACTTCAACAAAGTCTAGGGTCACCTCAGGCCAAACGGCATTCTCCAGAACATGGGAATCATCGAACATATACCTCCGCAACATAGACACATGAAACACATCATGCACAGCAGATAGCTCCGGGGGTAACTGTAATCGATAAGCAACTTCACCAATACGCTCGACAATAAGAGAAGGACCAATATAGCGGGGACTCAACTTTCCACGCCTGTCGAAGAGCGTTACACCCTTCATGGGAGAAACCCTCAGGAACACTCGATCTCCCACAGCAAAGCTGAGACGTCGCCTCCTCCGATCGGCATAACTCTTCTATCGGCTCTTCGCTGCCAACATCTTTTGCCGAACCAGATGCACTACCTCAGTACACTGCTGCACCAAATCTGGTCTTGTTAGGACACGCACTCCCACCTCTAACCAATCAAGTAGAGTCTGACAGGGTCGCCCGTACAACGCCTCGTACGGAGCCATACCAATGCTCGAATGATAGCCATTGTTGTAGGCAAACACCACTAACGGTAAATGGTGGATCCAACTCCATTGCCACTCCAGGCAATATGACCTCAACATATCCTCCAAAGTCTGGATGGTCCTCTCAGATTGGCTGTCCGACTGAGGATGGTACACCGAGCTAAATGCTAACTCGGTGCTTAGAGCTTGCTGGAAGCTCCTCCAGAATCCAGAAGTGAATCGAGGATCACGATCAGACACAATGGAGATGGGAACTCCATGCAATGAGACGATCCGCTCCACATACAAACGGGCCAATCGATTCACACTTCAACTGACCTTGATCGGTAACAACCGAGCCATCTTCGTCAGTCTATCCACTAGTAACCAGATACTATCATGCCCATTGGATGTCCTCGATAACCCAACCACGAAATCAGTGGTCACGTGGTCCCACTTCCATGCGAGAATCTCCAAGGGCTGAAGTGTACCTGATGAGGGCATCCCTTGCCCCTCCACATTTTCTCCGAACTCGGATTGTTCGTCGGCAAGTGCCATTATGTTAGTCATGTATTTTTGAGTCTAGTCATGTAATCTTCACATTTTCTTTGAGTCAATATCATGTAATTTTCTCTTTATTTGAGTCATGTACCTAGGTTAGTGAGTCATTGTCCTAAGTATTGTGTCATTAGGTTGGTTTGTTAGGCTATTGGGCCCAATTCATTAGGCTTGACCCAAGGGCACCCCTACCCCTTCGGTTATTTGTCATTGAGTCAAATGTCAAGGACTTTTGTAAAAATGTGGGTTGCCTATATATAGGACCCCATTCCCCTCATTTTGAACTAATGAACCATTGCATGAATATTGAAATCCAATTTTAAATCCCACTAGATCTCTCTCTCTCTCTCTCTCTCTCTCTAAGGGGTCCCCCCCTCTCTCTCTCTTCCCGAACCCCAAAATTCAAAATTTTCTCTCTCCTCCCCATTCACCTCTCATTAAGACCCCTCCCCCTTCCCCATACACTCATTTAACTCCCCCCCAACCCCAAGGTGGAATCCTCCAATCCTTGCTCCACCCTCCAACCACCAACTACCCTCTTCCCTTCCCCAAGCACCCTTCCCTCTCCCCCATACAACCCACCACTTCCCTAGGCCATTTGAATTCAAATCCACCTTCCCTCCATAGCCCTAGAGCACCCCCAAGACCCCACCCCTTGGTTAGGGTCGCCCCCCCTCTCTCTCTCATCTCCACCATTCTCCCTTGCTCTTCTCCATCACCTCTCCCACCTCCATTGATAGATCCTCCAAGCAGCTGGCGACCTGCAGAAGACCACTTGCTTGCAGAGGCGACCCCGACCACTTCCCGGCGAATCTGAAGGCCCAAGAGGTACCGTTGGAAGCGTCTGCCTGTCTTCTTCACAACGGCGGTAATGTCATCTTCGTCCGAGCACGGTGCTGCCCGGGAGACCCTTTCTCCCCCGACTGCGCGAATCTTCCCTGGCAGGAGGCCAGAGCCGGAGTGTAAGCTCTTCTGCGACGAACCTATTGGGAATCTGATCAAGAGTTCTTCAGAAAAAGTCTTCTACTTCGTGTCCTCTACCATCCCCAAGAAGCATAGCTTCAATCAGCATCCGGAACCAGGAGTTACCAATTTTCTTCCCTGATCGTGCGGATCTGCCTCCCCTCTGTCTGCACCGACCCTCTGTCACTGATCAGAAGCCACCAGTCGACTCCGACATCATTTGGTATCGCCGTCAGTTTGGCTTCAAAGTAGACCCGCCTACGGTTCCAACGGCGCCAACGGCACTGGATTCTGAGCTCGTGAGCATTCGTGACGCCGTCTGCATCTTGCTGCTTGGAACCTGCAACCGTCAGAATCAAGGAGCTGCTACCCTGATCAAGCCCCTACCCCGACCAGAAGCTGTACCAGGAGAAATCAAGAAAATTCAGGAACCTTCTCGGTCCAGTTACGAAGGTTTTCCCATAGGTTTCGTCTTCAGAAAAATTCGGGAGTGGCCGCAGCATCCAGAGAGCCGACTGCCTGTCCAGAAGCGCAGACAGTGGGCAGACCCGGCTACGGCGACCATTTATCATTTCTAGCTCGATTTTCCCTTTCTGCTTGGCCGGCTGAAGGCCCCTCCCTGTGTGGAGGTAACTTTTGGTTGTAATACATTAACCCCTACCCCGAGATCCCCCCCCCCCTTGCATGGGGCGTAGTGCTGTACTCCTTTCAATTTCAGGTTGAAGCGACACCGACGCGGCGTGCGGGTGCATACCCTCGCCTCCCCGCTCGCCCCCGTCTCCGGCCGGAGTCGGCGTCTTCACGCCGGCTAGGTGAGCTCTTGAACATCTCTCATTGCTGTAATGGACTTGCTTAGCTTAGTATTGCTATAGTTACTCCGTCGGCGGTGAGAGAGTGTCCGATTTTAAATTGCCACCAAATTGAGTGACCACCGTGGGCGAGTTGTGAGAGCTTCCACTCAACCCACACCCTTGGTGTGTTGGCCGCCAATGATTTGGGCTTCCCTTGGCCCATTTGGGGTCCGCAATAAGCTAGCTGACCCTTGGAGAACCAAGGTCCCGCCTCGGACCCTCTCCATCATCACCGAGTCACCTTCGGGCACTAACGTGCGCCAAGCGAGTGAGTCGCTAGTGTGAGTCCGCTGCCTAACCCGAATGCTTGCATACTTAGGTCCAAGGTCGGTCTCACATCAATTGGTATCATCATCATAGCATCCTAGTTGGTCTCACAACAAGTGTATCAAAACATCTTCATCACATCATCATAGGTCTTAGGTCGGTTTTACATCAGTACCTCCCGGTCACTGGTGCTCTGCCTTCACCTGCTGGCAGATCAGACACCTGGCCACAAACTCCGCAACATCTCTCTTCATCCCAGGCCACCAGAACTGCCTCTTTAAATTCTGGTACATCTTAGCTGATCCGGGGTGCACGGTGTGACGACCCGAGAATCCGATTACCGGGAAGGCCCGATAACCCGAGACTCGCACCGCCACCCACGAGTCCGAAGACTCGGAAGGGTTAGAAGGATGGTGTGGAATCTACACAAGTGTCACAAGTAATTGCAGAAATTAAACAGTTAAAATATTAAGCAGGAAATAAATTAGCATTTTACATGGTCCACAATAGGAAGTAACAACAACAGTAGTCCACAACTAGTACAGAGACAAGAAAGAAAAGTACAGCTACACGGGGCATACCCCGACTCTGACCTCTGGCACTACCTCTGGGCACCCGCACCACACTGCACCCCAGACGCGCTCCCCTGGGGTGACGCCTCACCTGAAACACGGTGAAAACACGCAGGAAATGAGTCTCGGAACAAGACTCAGTAAGGATCACTCGAACCCTACCTCGTAAAATGGGAAACCACTACGCTAGCAGTAGGAGAGTACCTCGAAAAGGAAAGCCCTGCACTCTACACAACAAAGGTCCTACGGCACGTAAACCGGCACACGTGCCACAGTGAGACAACCGAAGCTCAACGGTTGACCCGGCAAAACCCGAAGGTCAAAGCCACGAAACTGACAGTTTGACACTCCGTACTCGACAGGAGTACCTCCCACTAGAAGCACAGTCGGTAGCATCCCCTGACGTCTTACACCGCACCGCAGGTGAACTGCCTGACGTGGTAGCACCTACCCAAGGCACGAACACCGAACAAGTAACCACAAACAAGTGACTAGCAGGGGTCACGCCCGTCGACGTGGGTCCAACCGCCCCCAACCACGTGTGCACACACAGACCGCGAGTCCCTGGTCTGGTCCTCTGACCGGTTTTCCCCTCAGTCGGACTCTGGCTGCAAGACATGGGGCCCGACGGCAACCGGTCCACAAACCGCCTCTAAGGGTAAGCCCGTACACCACTCCCTGATGCGACCGGTACCGCGTACTGGTAGGCTACGACTAGTGGAGGGTCACTGAAGGAGTAGACTCTCAAGTCATGGAAAACGACGCCCGCATCCGACGACGCACGGGGACCACCCCACGGACCGGCCCCGTCGCACGGTGGCCACAGTCGGACTAAAAAATGAGGTTGCAGCCCTCTCGGGGCAACCAGGCGCCTGACGGTCAACCCCGGGACCGTCACAAGGCTGTAACGGTCTAGGCGAGACCGTTACACACACACTTGGCGCCATGCTCGAACGGGAGAGAGGGAGAGGGAGAGGGCGGCCACAGTTTGGAGAAGGAAGGAGGAAGAAGAAGAAAGAGAAGGTGGGGGAGAGAGAGAAATAGGGGGGTTTTATAGAAAATCCAGAAATTCTGGAAAATACCAAAAAATAGAAAATTACATTTTCAGAATCCTCGGGATGCACCACTCGCAACGGTACCACTCGTGCCCAGGTGAACGGTCCGGTTCACCTGCAGCGAGGTTCCGAAGGAATTGCCGAAACACACACCGGAAATCGGAAAACATGAGCGGAAAAGCCGCGGAACGCCTCCGGGCCTCCGAAACGACTCCGGATCGCGCCGATCTGAACACGGAAGATGTCCGAAACGAAATTTCAGACACAACAGAGCCAGACGCTCCGAGAAACCAGATTCAGGACCCACGAAGAAGGATCCGAAAGGTCCAGGATATTACAGCCCTCCCCCCTTAAAGGAATTTCATCCTCGAAATTGAGAATAACCCAAAGGGAAAGGAGAGGAAGACTCACTCAAACAGGTAAGGGAACTGCTGACACATCTCATCCTCACGTTCCCAAGAAGCCTCACCACCAGAGTGCCGCTGCCACACCACCTTTACCAAGGGGATGACCTTGCTCCGTAGGCGCTGCTCTCGCCTATCCTCCACGCGGATCGAAAACTCTGGGAGAGAGAGATCTGGAGTCACCTCAGGCCAAACAGAAATCTCGAGCACATGAGAATCATCGGGCATATACTTCCGCAGCATCGAGACGTGGAACACGTCATGCACCGACGCCAACTCAAGGGGTAACTGTAACCGCTAAGCAACCTCACCGATGCGCTCCAAGATCACAAAGGGACCAATGTAGCGGGGACTCAGCTTCCCACGCCATCCAAAATGCATCACCCCCTTCATCGGAGAAACTCTCAAGAACACACGATCACCCATGGCGAACTCGAGAGGCTGCCTCCTACGGTCAGCATTGCTCTTCTGCCGACTCTGGGCCGCCAACATGTTCTGACGAACCAGGTGCACAACATCCACACATTACCGCACCAACTCTAGTCTCGTCAAAACACGCTCACCAACCTCAAACCAATCAAGTGGAGTCCGGCAAGGACACCCATATAGAGCCTCATAGAGAGCCATACCAATGCTCGAATGGTAGCTGTTGTTATAGGCAAACGCCACCAATGGTAGGTGATGAATCTAACTCCCCTGCCACTCCAGGCAGCAGGATCTCAGCATGTCCTCTAAAGTCTGAATGGTCCTCTCAGATTGACCATCCGCTTGAGGATGATACGCCGAGCTAAATGCCAACTCCGTGCCAAGAGCTCGCTGAAAACTCCTCCAGAATCCAGAAGTGAAGCGCGGATCCCGATCTGACACGATCGAAATGGGAATCCCATGCAACGGCACGATCCGCTCCACATACAAACGAGCCAACTTGGACACGCTCCAACTGACTTTGACTGGTAACAACCGAGTCACCTTTGTTAGCCTATCCACCATCAACCAAATACTGTCCTGCCCACCCGGGGTCCTCGGCAACCCCACCATAAAATCCGTGGTCACGTGGTCCCACTTCCACGCAGGAACATCCAAGGGCTGGAGAGTACCTCCTGGTCGCTGATGCTCCGCCTTCACCTGTTGACAGATCAGGCACCTGGCCACAAATTCTGCGACATCTCTCTTCATGCCAGGCCACCAGAACTACCTCCGCAAGTTCCGATACATTTTTGTCGCACCCGGGTGTACGGTGTACCTGCTCCCATGAGCCTCGCGCAACACCGCACGACGAATCTACTCCTCCGCTGGGACGTACTATCTTCCGCGAAACCTCGCAGCACCGTCCTCGCCGAGTTCCACATCAGTCATCGCCAGAATCCGGGGCAACTCAGGGTCCACATTTCTGTCACCTGACGACGGATAGCAGGAGTGACAGTTTGACTCGCAAGCACTGCCAACCCTGGCTCCTAGGAAATCTTGAGCCTGAAAGATACTTCGGGCACTTGTTCTGATGTGACACAACCTAGGACTCAACAAGCAAGCACAATTAAGCATTCAAAACGGACCGATAATGGCAACCGCTCACCCGATGCTCATTAAGACCCGGGGGTAACTTGACAATGCCAAGGGGAGGTTGTGTGGGCTGGGCCATTGCTGGTAGAGGGCCAGCAAGGCCAAGGTTTGATTCCCCAAGGGTATGGCTGCCCAAATCAAGGGTCCGACGAAGTGCCAAAGGGCACGGGTTCCACTCTCTTCCCACGATGATCACTTATAGCAATGAGCTTAAGGATCGGGCTCTTGTCACGGCCAGCGGAGTTTATGAACTAATATTGAAAGAACAAGCATGAATTAGAGTAAAGTTTTGGAGCACTCACTCGACCGGTTTGAAGAAACCGGTCCCACTCGGAGACGAGGGCGAGTGGGGAAGCGTGGGTTCCCCACACGCCGCGCAGGGGTAGCTTGACCTGTTTAAGCTATTACAACACTACACCTCTCGCAGGAGGGGGGACCTTGGGGTGGGGGTTAATGATATTACAATCAATAGTACCTCCACGCAGGGAGGGGCCTTCAGCCGGCCAAGCGGGGAGGGGAAATCAAAGCAAAGAGTGAGGAATAAGTGATGACACCGAATCTGCCTGCTGTCTGCGGATAAGGACAGATAGCCGGTGTTGCAGCTGTAGAACTTGCTCAGGAATTTTGCTGAGGGCGAGACCAGTGGGGATCTCTTCGTCTCTAGAACAGGAGTGCCTCTGAATTTTTCCAATTTCTTCAGGGGTTTCTGCCGGCCTGGGCGGGAGCACGAACAGGGTTGCTGATTCTCAGATTGTCTGCAACAGATTATCAACAGCAGGAAGACGTAGCTTCCCCGACCGTTCCTGAACTCCGAATCAGTCGCCGTTGGAACCGTTGGAACCGTGGATGAGTCGTCTTTACATAAGAACAAACGGGGATGCCAAACGATGCCGGTGAAGATCAGAGGACTCAGAAAAGTGAGGAGTGGTCGATGCAGATTGTGGGAAGTAGAGTCGAACGCCTGAGGAAAAAAATTGGTAACTTCTGCTGCATGATGCCGAACGGAGTTCGCTTATTTTTTCTGAAAGTAGACAGGGATAGGAATAACTTTGAAGAAGAGCTCATGGCCTGATCCTTCCGGGGTTTGTCGTGGTGAAGCTTTCTCTCCGGATCAAGATCTCTGCAGAGCTAGCTCCTGGTTTCCAACACAAGGTTGCAGAGGATGCCCCGACAGATCCCGAACTCGAAATCGAGCACCGTCAGAGTCGTTGGAACCTTGGACAAGTCCTCTTCTCAGAAAAACTGACGGGGAGGCCAAATGATGTCAGAGAGGACTAGGGAACTCTGAACACTGTTGACAGGTCGGTGCAGACTGTGGGTAACAGGACTGCGAAGCTGAGGGAGAAAATTGATAACGCCTGCTACAGGATGCCGAATGGAGTTCCGCTTCTTGATTCTAAAAGTAGACAGGAAGGGAAAGAACTTTGTACAAGAGCTTGTGGCCTGATTCCTCTTGGGTTCGTCATGGTGAAGCTCTTTCTCTGGCTCAGAACCTCTGCCGGGGCAGATCTGCGTAGTCGTGGAAGAATGGGCTTCCTGGGCAGCACCGAGCTCCGATGGGGACGAGACCACTGCCGTTGCGAAGAAGACAAGCAGACGCTTCCAACGATGGCTCTTGGGCTTCTAGGAACGTCCGGAGGTGGTCGGGGTTGCTGCTGCAAGCTTCAGGTCTTCTGCAGGTCCTCTTACTCTAGATGGTAGAAGGTGGGGGTGATGGAGGGGAACAAGGGAAGATGGAGAGGATGAGAGGGGGCCGCCCCTAACCAAAGGGGAGGGGTCTTGGGCGCCCTAGGGCTGTGGAGGGAAGGGGATTGGCCTTTAATGGGGTAGTTGGGAGAGTGGTGGTTGGGAAGGGAGGAGAGAGAAAATTTTCGAAATTGGGTGTGGAGGAGAGAGAAAGTGGAGTGAAAAAAAGAGATTAAGAGAGGGAAGGGTGGGGAATCTCTCCCCTAGGGTCTCTCACCCAAAAAATAGAATCTCTCCACTAGATAAGATGTGTAAACTCTCAAAATGGTAAGTTTTTCATTCATTGATTCATTAAGTTGAAATGGGGGGGAATGGTGTCCTATATATAGGAAACCCACATTTCTATAAAAGTCCCTGACAATTGACTCAATGACAAATAACCGAAGAGGTAGGGGAGTGGCCTTGGGTCAAGCCCAATGAATTGGGCCCAATAGCTAACTAGACAACCTAATGACACTCAAACTTAGGGAAATGAACACAAAACCTAGGAACATGACTCAAATAAAATGGAAAATACATCAAATGACTCAAATAAAAATTACATAGGACTCAAAATTAAATGACTAGACTATGCCAGATGCAACCGGGGTGAGGAGATGAGCTGTGAACGTGGGCATGGGAGGTGATGTCCCCATCATACTCCCGGGGTGCGGAGAACTGGACTCCGTCGAGTAAGTGTCCTTCCCTCCTTGGAGGGTGTAGAAGTGGTACTGCCCTCAAGTCTTCTGAACGAGACTGATCCATCCACCTGCCAAGATAGCGCTCGTATACCTTGCTCCTGGTGGTAGTGACCTGTTCATCCAATATTCGTTCAATGCGCTCACGCTGGGCTCTCTTGGCTGGTGGACTCTCCTCACGGGTGGGTGCTCTCTCAACGGAGGGAATAGGCTCAATATCCTCACTAGGTACCACCGTGGGTCCCTTGTATGGCACTAGGTCGGCGACACTGAATGTGGGACTTATCCCATATTCCTCGGGGAGATCTAACTCATAGGTATTTGCACCAATGCGCCTCAGGACCTTGAAGGGACCAGCCCCACGTGGCCTCAATTTGGAGATGGCTCCCGAGGAGAGCCTCTCCATCCTTACCATCACAAAGTCACCCTCATGGAATTCTTGGTGACGTCGATGAGAGTCGGCTCGCCTTTTATAAGTCACATTCTTCTTGCTAATGTGCTTGCGGATCTCTTTATACAATGTTGTGAATGCAGACATTCTAGGGGTGATGGGTGGACCTGGGCAACCAAAAGTAGACCTATCGTGTAATGATGCAGTGTAGACTTTGGTTAGCCTAGGTGGGCCGGGGCACCCGTAGGTGGCCCTATCATGCAAATTGGTGATAAATATTGGGGGACCCGGACATCCGTAGATGCCTTTGACATGCTTAAGACCCATGATGAATGAAGGTGGACCATGACATCCGAATATAGACCACTCATACTTTCTACTTGACATGTGGGTGATATGAATGAATGGACCCAACATAGTGTTCATGCCAAGGGGTATGGTTAGCCTAGACACATGCATGCTTTTCCAAAAGGTGACTTCCATGTGTATAGGTGTGGGACAACCTTTGAACTCCCATTGGAAAGGATCGAATGGATCTAAGAAGGTGGTCATCATGGGGTGGGGCACAACCTTATTACCTGGGGATATGTGGCCCAAGGTCATGGCTCCCAAGGTGTAACCCGGGTCTAGGATGGGGTGGATTGGATCAAACATGGTGGGTTGGGATAGAGAAAGGTGGGTGGTGGATAAGGTGGTTGGGCCCCATGGGTTCTTTGACCCCCATTGGAAGGGATCAAAGGGATCATAAAAAGGGTTATCGAGGGGGAGGGGCCCTATGTCCTCAAGATCCTCAAGTGGTGGTGGGTCATCCTCCTATAATGAGATAATTGGGCCGAATTTCTTTGTGAGTGGGTCGACCATGAGGGAAGGGCTTGACTTTCCACCCGATATAAGAAGCTCCAAATTGAGGAGAAGGTCGGGCTCCTCGGGTATGGGGAGGAATAGAAGGAGGTCACTAGTGTAGCATCCAATGGTGCAAACCGAGGTGATAGACCCGACACAAAGGTGTAGGAGGTCAAGGCTCTTAGATTGGTGGGCCATGGGGGTCAACAAGCCGGTCAACTCATATTGCCATGCTAAGCCCTTGAGAAGGTCCTCTAAGGTTTCCACTTGGTAGGATGTTTGGATTATGGTGTGATAGGAGGAGATGTGCACTATGGGAAGGTTTTACTTTATGGGAAGGTAATCGTGAACCGTGATCTCTCTTATTGGGCTCTTCTTTAGCCAACTAATAAGGGGTTCCTCTAAGATGAGTTTGGCCCTAATTAGAGAGGGTGGTGTAAGATGAAGGTCACCATGTGATGCTTCTTCTTCTTCTTGGTCATGGGTTTCCTCTATGGTAGGGAGTGGGTTTGGGCTGTTCACCACTATTGGATCGGGTATGGGTTCTTTCTCTAAGGTGGTGAGAGGGTCTTTTGGTGGTATGGTGATGAGGGTTGGTGTATGGCGCACCCGGGGTGGAAGGTAAAGGGAAACTTGGTTTGGGATAGGGAGGGAAAGTAGTGGGGGACTAGGACATGGGAGTTTTGGGGGAGGGAGTGGGAGATGGGTTGGTTGGGGTGGCTTGGGTTGGCCGGTATTGGGGGGAGTGTCCCTTATAGAGAAAAATGGAGGGGTAGGTGTGGTCCTTATTGGGGAAACTTGGTCAGTTAGGGGTCTCTTCCCCTTAGGATCGGCCAGTTGTGGGGGGGTGGAGGTGGGGGCCAATTGAGTTTGGATAGATAGGTTTGCGGAAGGAGGTTTTGGTTGGAGTGTGGGGATCCTCATGGGATTTGGTGGAGAGGTGGTTGTTTGGTTTATTTGGGTCTTAAGAGAGAGGACTTGGTCGCGAAGTGTTGCTATGATGGTTGAGAGATGAATTGTTGGGGGTGGTGGGGGTGGAGACCAAAGGTCGGTCTCAAGTTGACCGGGTGGGGATAGAGGAGTGGTAGTGCTCCTCGGGTTAGGGGTGCTTGAGTAGGAGGGGTGGGAATGTTTGGGGATGTAGATCTTTCTAAGTTCTACCTTCATCTCTTCCCATGAGGAAATGGGTTCTTGTTTCCTAACGTCCCTTAAGCCCACTATGTTCTTCCATTTTTCCTTGGCTTGACCCCGAAATTGTCCCATGGCAACGCGGACTCTTGCGGGTCCATAAACCATAGTTCTCTCAAAGTGTTTTTCCATGGTGACCTCCCACTTTAGGTAGGCACTATAGCATGATCCATCGAAGAGGAGATCCTCAAAAGAGATTATGTCAAATGGAGGGTTGATCGGTCCCTTATGGGGGGTCGAGTGGGATGAATGTGACCAAAGAGAGGTAGCCATGTTGATGAATGCAAATGTGCCCAAGGACCAGACTTAGTAGAGACAAGTCTAAAACTTACTCTGATACCAATTGATGTGACACAACCTAGGACTCAACAAGCAAGCACAATTAAGCATTTAAAACGGACCGATAATGGCAACCGCTCACCCGATGCTCACTAAGACCCGGGGGTAACTTGACAATGCCAAGGGGAGGTTGTGTGGGCTGGGCCCTTGCTGGTAGAGGGCCAGCAAGGCCAAGATTTGATTCCCCAAGGGTATGACTGCCCAAATCAAGGGTCCGACGAAGTGCCAAAGGGCACGGGTTCCACTCTCTTCCCACGATGATCACTTATAGCAATGAGCTTAAGGATCGGGCTCTCGTCACGGCCAGCGGAGTTTATGAACTAATATTGAAAGAACAAGCATGAATTAGAGTAAAGTTTTGGAGCACTCACTCGACCGGTTTGAAGAAACCGGTCCCGCTCGGAGACGAGGGCGAGCGGGGAAGCGTGGGTTCCCCACACGCCGCGCCGGGGTAGCTTGACCTATTTAAGCTATTACAACACTACACCTCTCGCAGGAGGGGGACCTTGGGGTGGGGGTTAATGATATTACAATCAATACTACCTCCACGCAGGGAGGGGCCTTCAGCCGGCCAAGCGGGGAGGGGAAATCAAAGCAAAGAGTGAGGAATAAGTGATGACACCGAATCTGGATGCTGTCTGCGGATAAGGATAGATAGCGGGTGTTGCAGCTGTAGAACTTTCTCAGGAATTTATCTGTGGGCGAGACCAGTGGGGATCTCTTCGTCTCTAGAACATGAGTGCCTCTGAATTTTTCCAATTTCTTCAGGGGTTGCTGCCGGCCTGGGCGGGAGCACGAACAGGGTTGCTGATTCTCGGATTGTCTGCAACAGATTATCAACAGCAGGAAGACGCGGCTGCCCCGACTGTTCCTGAACTCCGAATCAGTCTCCGTTGGAACCGTTGGAACCGTGGGTGAGTCCTCTTTACAGCAGAACAAACGGGGATGCCATAAGATGCCGTTGAAGATCAGAGGACTCAGAAAAGTGAGAAGTGGTCGATGCAGATAGTGGGAAGCAGAGTCGAACGCCTGAGGAAGAAAATTGGTAACTTCTGCTGCAAGATGCCGAATGGAGTTCCGCTTATTTTTTCTGAAAGTAGACAGGGATAGGAATAACTTTGAAGAAGAGCTCGTGGCCTGATCCTTCCGGGGTTTGTCGTGGTGAAGCTTTCTCTCTGGATCAGGATCTCTGCAGAGCTAGCTCCTGGTTTCCAACACAAGGTTGCAGAGGATGCCCCGACAGATCCCGAACTCGAAATCGAGCACCGTCAGAGTCGTTGGAACCTTGGACGAGTCCTCTTCTCAGAAAAACTGACGGGGAGGCCAAATGATGTCAGAGAGGACCAGGGAACTCTGAACACTGTTGACAGGTCGGTGCAGACTGTGGGTAACAGGACTGCGAAGCTGAGGGAGAAAATTGATAACGCCTGCTACAGGATGCCGAATGGAGTTCCGCTTCTTGATTCTAAAAGTAGACAGGAAGGGAAAGAACTTTGTACAAGAGCTTGTGGCCTGATTCCTCTTGGGTTCGTCATGGTGAAGCTCTTTCTCTGGCTCAGAACCTCTGCCGGGGCAGATCTGCGTAGTCGTGGAAGAATGGGCTTCCTGGGCAGCACCGAGCTCCGATGGGGACGAGACCACTGCCGTTGCGAAGAAGACAAGCAGACGCTTCCAACGATGGCTCTTGGGCTTCTAGGAACGTCCGGAGGTGGTCGGGGTCGCTGCTGTAAGCTTCAGGTCTTCTGCAGGTCCTCTTACTCTAGATGGTAGAAGGTGGGGGTGATGGAGGGGAACAAGGGAAGATGGAGAGGATGAGAGGGGGCCGCCCCTAACCAAAGGGGAGGGGTCTTGGGCGCCCTAGGGCTGTGGAGGGAAGGGGATTGGCCTTTAATGGGGGTAGGTGGGAGAGTGGTGGTTGGGAAGGGAGGAGAGAGAAAATTTTTGAAATTGGGTGTGGAGGAGAGAGAAAGTGGAGTGAAAAAGAGAGATTAAGAGAGGGAAGGGTGGGATTCTCTCCCCTAGGGTCTTTCACCCAAAAAATGGAATCTCTCCACTATATAAGAAGTGTAAACTCTCAAAATGGTAAGTTTTTCATTCATTGATTCATTAAGTTGAAATGGGGGGGAATGGGGTCCTATATATAGGAAACCCACATTTCTACAAAAGTCCCTGACAATTGACTCAATGACAAATAACCGAGGGGGTAGGGGAGAGCCCTTGGGCCAAGCCCAATGAATTGGGCCCAATAGCTAACTAGACAACCTAATGACACTCAAACTTAGGGAAATGAACAAAAGACCTAGGAACATGACTCAAATAAAAGGAAAAATACATCAAATGACTCAAATAAAAATTACATAGGACTCAAAATTAAATGACTAGACCATGCCAGATGCAACTGGGGCGAGGAGATGAGCTGTGAACGTGGGCATGGGAGGTGATGTCCCCATCATGTTCCCAGAGCCTCCACTTCCTCAACATCAAGGCACTGACTGTGACCTTCCGACTCAAGACATCGGCGACGACATTCATCCTGCCCGGCTGATAAGACAGGGTGAAGTCATAATCCTTCATGAATTCCATCCAACGCCTTTGCTTGAGGTTCAGGTCCCTCTACAAGGACACGTACCTCAAACTCTGATGGTCAGTGAACACCTCGAACTTCTCGCCGTACAGATAATGCCTCCAGATCTTCAGCGCGAAGATCACCGCCGCCAACTCAAGGTCGTGGGTAGGGTAGTTCTCCTCATGGGGCTTTAGCTGCCGAGATACATAAGCCACCACTCTACCATGCTGCATTAACACAGCTCCCAATCCAATGCCGGAAGCATCTATACACACCACGAAACCTCCCGATCCAGAAGGTAAAACCAACACCGGAGCCGAGGTGAGCAATCTCTTCAGTTCCCTATAGCTCTGCTCACACTCCTCAGACCATACGAAAGGCACATCCTTCCGCGTGAGTCTAGTCATCGGGGCCGCAATGCGAGAAAAATCCTGGATAAACCGGCAATAATAGCCCGCAAGCCCCAAGAAACTCCGGATCTCCGTCACCGACCTCGGCCTCGACCACTGCATTACTGCCTCGACCTTGGCGGGGTCCACGGAAATACCATCACCGGAGATCACGTGTCCCAGAAAGTGCACCTCGCCGAGCCAAAACTCGCACTTGCTGAGCTTCGCATACAACTGGTGATCTCGCAACGTCTGCAGCACCACACCCAAATGGTACGCGTGCTCCTCGGCAGACTGCGAATAAATAAAGATGTCATCCACGAAGATGACCACGAACTAGTCCAAATACGGATGAAACACCCTCTGCATCAAGTCCATGAAGGCTGCTGGGGCATTGGTGAGCCCGAACAGCATCACCAAAAACTCATAATGCCCGTACCTCGTACTAAAAGCAGTCTTCTCCACATCGGACTTGCGAATTCTCAGCTGATAGTAACCGGACCACAAATCAATCCGCGAGAACACTCGCACAGACTGAAGCTGGTCGAACAAATCATCAATCTGTGGCAACGGATACTTGTTCTTAATGGTCACTTCATTCAGCTGCCGATAGTCAATGCATAGCCGCAGACTACCGTCCTTCTTCTTCACAAACAATACAGGTGCACCCCAAGGGGAAAAGCTAGGACGAACATACCCCTTGTCCAGCAGCTCCTGCAACTGCGCCCTCAACTCTCTCAACTCAGCGGGGGCCATACGGTAGGGAGCCTGCGCCAAGGGTCCCGTACCAGGCACAATCTCGATCACAAAATCGATCTCTTGCTGGGGAAGCAATCCAGGCAACTCCTCGGGAAAAATATCGGGAAACTCACACACCACCGGAATGTTCTCGACATCAGGCTCCATCTGGTCAGACACAACCACGGACGCGAGAAAACCCCGACAACCAGAAACAAGCAACCGACGGGCTCGAATAGCAGAAATGAGGAATCGAGAAGAGGTGGAACGGATACCTTGGAAATAGAAGGTCCCCTTGCTCGGATGCTGGAAGTAGACCCTCTTCATTCCACAATCCACCACCGCTCCATGAGTCTTGAGCCAGTCCATGCCTAGAATCACATCGTAATCCCAAAGCTGCAACGCATACAACATGCCTGGCATACTCCGCCCATCGATCCAAACTGGAACCTGATCGAAGCAATACGGAGTGATCATAAAATCACCCGAAGGCAACTCCACTGCCAAATCATAGGATAACTGGGTCACCGGCTCCTCGATGCTCAACGCGAAATCCTCCGAAATAAATGAATGAGACGCGCCAGAATCAAACAAAACCCGAGCCACACAACCCAAAATCTGAACGGTACCTTCCACGAGCTGCGACGCCACTGCCTCTGCCCTGGTCATGTGCGTGATCTGGCCTCGAGCTCTCTGCCTGCCTCCCACACTAGCTGACATGGGTAGCGGCGGATACTGTCCCTGCTGCTGCTGCCTCTGCTGCTGGGGAACTTGCTGCTGCGGCGGCCTCTGAGGACAGTCACGCGCCATGTGCCCTGGCTGGTCACACCGAAAACAGATAATCGGCGCTGTGCACTACCTGCCTGGGTGGAACCCATTACACCGTGGACACGGTCCTCACGACCCACCCACTGATCCCTGACGCTGCAAGGGGATCGGCTGCTGTACACTGCCCGATGAAGCTTGCCCCTGATCCTTGGACTTCTTCTTGCCGAACCCTTTCTTGAAAAACTTCTTGACCTTCATGTCAAAGGACGCATATCCTATCACCGACGCTGCCTGTGCCGGCACTCCTGAACCACTCATCGCATGCTGGAAAGAACCCTGCTGCTGGGTAGCCGACTGCTGGCTGCGACCTGACAAAGACTGCCCCTGGCTGATCGGTCCTCGGGTCCTCTGCATATCCATCTCCAAAGAAGCCGCAACACGAGACGCTGTCTTTAGATCAGTGGCCCCGTTTACGATCAGATGGTGCCTCAGCTCCTACCTCAAACCCTGAACAAACTGCGCGGTCTTCACCCTCTCATGCTCCATGATGTAAGGTGCATACCGACCCAGCTCGATAAATCGGGCCCTGTACTGCAACACGGACATGTCGCCCTACACCAGCTCCAGAAACTCCCGCATCCGCTACGTGACAACAAAATCTGGATAGTACGTACGCTCAAAAGCACTGACGAAGTCGTCCCACTAGACCTGCTCAATTGGACGAAGCTGAAAGGACGTCTTCCACTCGGAAGACCACCACTTCCGAGCCGTACCATGCAACTGGTTGTAGGCCAACACCACTCTATCCTCGGCAGCACTCTTCGCAGAACTGAACACCCGCTCCATCTCATCAAGCCAATCACGAGCCGCATCAGGGTCTGCCTGGCCGCTGAAGTAAGGTGGATGGAACTACAGAAAGTCCCTCACTGCTCGGCCTGGCCCACCCCTAGCTGACGAGCCCTCACCAGCCTCTCCACCGAACTATTGAGACATAAGCTGGTACATGCCACGGAAGAAATCCTCGGCCTCGGTAGCTCCTAGTGGCGCTCTGCTATGCTCCTCCTGGTCCCCCTGGACCCCCTGCTGGATCTCCTGACCTCCAGCCGACTGCCCCTGCTGAGAGCGAGAGCTCCTCCTCGGTGCCATGCTCGCTCCTGAAGCAAAAGATAGAAAACACAAAAATGACAAGGTCAAGAAAATGCACGATGCCCAATGCCAGCGTCATCTGTACATCATCGCTGTGGACTAGTGGACCACTACAATTACCTATGATTCTCATGTAATTCCACAACCGCGCTCTGATACCAGCTGAACGACCTGAGAATCCGATTACCGGGAAGGCCCGATAACCCGAGACTCGCACCGCCACCCACGAGTCCGAAGACTCGGAAGGGTTAGAAGGATGGTATGGAATCTACACAAGTGTCACAAGTAATTGTAGAAATTAAACAGTTAAAATATTAAGCAGGAAATAAATTAGCATTTTACATGGTCCACAATAGGAAGTAACAACAACAGTAGTCCACAACTAGTACAAAGACAAGAAAGAAAAGTACAGCTACACGGGGCATACCCCGGCTCTGACCTCTGGCACTACCTCTAGGCACCCGCACCACGCTGCACCCCAGACGCGCTCCCCTGGGGCGGCACCTCACCTGAAACACGGTGAAAACACGCAGGGAATGAGTCTCGGAACAAGACTCAGTAGGGATCACTCGAACCCTACCTCGTAAAACGAGAAACCACTACGTTGGCGATCGGAGAGTACCTCAGAAAGGAAAGCCCTGCACTCTATACAACAAAGGTCCTACGGCACGTAAATCGGCACACGTGCCATGGTGAGACAACTGAAGCTCAACGGTCGACCCAGCAAAACCCGAAGGTCAAAGTCACGAAACTGACAGTCTGACACTCCGTACTCGACAGGAGTACATCCCACTAGAAGCACAATCAGTAGCGTCCCCTGACGTCTTACACCGCACCGCAGGTGAACTGCCTGACGTGGTAGCGCCTACCCAAGGCACGAACACCGAATAAGTAACCATAAACAAGTGACTAGCTGGGGTCACGCCCGTCGACGTGGGTCCAACCGCCCCCAACCACGTGTGCACACACAAACCGCGCGCCCCTGGTCTGGTCCTCTGACTGGTTTTCCCCTCAGCCGGACTCTGGCTGCAAGACGTGGGGCCCGACGGTAACCGGTCCACAAACCGCCTCTAAGGGTAAGCCCGTACACCACTCCCTGGTGCGACCGGTACCGCGTATTGGTAGGCTACGACTAGTGGAGGGTCACTAAAGGAGTAGACTCTCAAGTCACAGAAAATGACGTCCGCATCCGACGATGCACGGGGACCACCCCACGCACCGGCCCCGTCGCACGGTGGCCACAATCGGACTAAAAAATGAGGTTGCAGCCCTGTCGGGGCAACCAGGCGCCTGACGGTCCACCCCGGGACCGTCACAAGGCTGTAACGGTCTAGGCGAGACCGTTACACACACACTTGGCGGTCTAACGCAGGCCGTTACACGGCCTAAGGAACGCAGAGGGTAACGCGCCTGGTCCAGCGCGTTACACAAATGTAACGCGCCTGGCCCAGCGCGTTATACGCGCCTCACGCTCCTCTCGAGAAAGCAAGATGTAACGCGCCTGCCCCAGCGCGCTACATGAATGTAACGCGCCTGCCCCAGCGCGTTACGCGCCCCTCACACCTGGGGTAACCCAGGGAGTAACGCGCTCGCCCCAGCGCGTCACTCGGATGTAATGCGCTCGCCCTGGCGCGTTACACACGCAGACCCCCAACGGTCAAAAACCAATGGTCGGAAAGCCCCTGACGGCCCAGCCCAGGCGCATCACATACAAGTGGCGGTCAATCGTGGGACCGTCACAGTCCCTGACCCCCGAAGGCTAACCAAAGGGCATGTGATGGCCCCCCCGAGGCACGTCACATCATGTGACGGTCCCTGGAAGGACCGTCACACGCGCCCGACGGCGAGAACGGCGGGAAAGCCCAAAAACTTCAACCACGCCCCCATGTCTCCACCGGAGAGGGGGAAATCAAAGGGGAAGACCCCTGGGGACCCCTAGCATGATTCTAGGCCATCAAAACGCGAAATCATGCATCAAATCCATAGATCGGGCGAGCTCTCCCCAAATCATGGAAAAACCTCAACATGCTCAATCACACCCCTCTCGGCCTCCCCTCGGCCTATAAACCACGGGAATGAACGGCGGGGAGCTAGGGAACGTCACCCTACCTCAATGGAGCGAATGCTCTGCCGGATCGTCCGTGAATCGTGAAGAACGCTTTTAGAACCCCGCCTCCCCACGCTTCCCACGCTTGCCGCACGCCCGCACGATCGTCTCGACGTCACCCACGTCCTTGCCACGTCGCACCGCCGCCGTCTGCAGCTGAAACGGTGGTCGCCGTGCTCGAACGGGAGAGAGGGAGAGGGAGAGGGCGGCCACGGTTTGGGGAAGGAAGGAGGAAGAAGAAGAAAGAGAAGGTGGGGGATAGAAAGAAATAGGGGGGTTTTATAGAAGATCTGGAAATTCTGGAAAATACCAAAAAATAGAAAATTACATTTTTGAAATCCTCGGGACGCACCGATCGCAACGGTACCACTCGTGCCCAGGTGAACGGTCTGGTTCACCCGCAGCGAGGTTCCTATGGAATTACCGAAACACACACCGGAAATCGGAAAACACACGCGGAAAAGTCGCGGAACGCCTCCTGGCCTCCGAAATGACTCCGGATCACGCCGATCCGAACACGGAAGATGTCCGAAATGAAATTTGGGACACAAAGGAGCCGGACGCTCCAAGAAACTAGATCCGGGACCCATGAAGAAGGATCCGAAAGGTCCGGGATATTACACACGGTATACCAGCTCCCATGAGCCTCTCGCAACACCGCGCGCCTCGTCTGCTCCTCGGCTGGGACGTACAACCTACCTAGAAACCGCACAGCTCCATCCTCACCAAATTCCACCTCGGCCATCGACAAAATCCGGGGTATCTCGGGGTCCGCACGCTGAGCCTTAGTCACCTGGCGATGAATAGCTGGCGTGACAGTCAAGCTCGCGAGAACAGCCAAACCCTGATCCCGAGGGATCTTGAGCCTAAAAGTCATGGCCGACACTTGCTCCCATAACCTCAACTTCCTCAACAACATTTGACTAACAACCACCTTCCTACTCAAGGCGTCAGCCACGACGTTCAACCTGCCAGGCTGATACGACATGGTAAAATCATAATCCTTCATGTACTCCATCCGCCTCCTCTACCTGTGGTTAAGATCCTTCTGGGTAAACACATACCTCAAACTCTGATGGTCAGTGAACATCTCGAACTTCTCATCGTACAGATAGTGCCTCCAGATCTTTAGAGCGAAAATTACCACCGCCAACTCAAGATCATGAGTAGGGTAGTTCTCCTCGTGTGGCTTTAACTGCCGAGATGCATACGCCACAACTCTACCATGATGCATCAGCACAGCACCCAAACCTACCCTGGAAGCATCCGAGCAAACCACAAAACCTCCCGATCCAGAAGGCAACACTAACACCGGAGCGGTAGTGAGCAACCTCTTCAGCTCCATAAAGCTCTGCTCACACTCTTCTGTCCATACGAATGGCACATCCTTCCGCGTAAGCCTAGTCATTGGGGCCGCAATACGAGCAAAATGTTGGATGAACCTCCTATAATATCCTGCCAGCCCCAAAAAGATCCGAATCTCCGTGACCAAACTCGGCCTCGGCCACTACACCACAGCCTCGACCTTGGCTGGGTCCACGGAAACACCATCACCAAAAATCACGTGCCCCAAAAAGTACACCTCACTCAGCCAGAACTCACACTTGCTGAGCTTGGCATACAGCTGGTGATCTCGCAAGGCCTGCAACACCACCCTCAAATGGTGCACATGCTCCTCAATAGACCGCGAATACACAAGGATGTCGTCCACAAACACGACCACAAACTGGAAAAGATATGAACGAAACACCCTATGCATCAAATCCATGAATGCCGCGGGGGCATTGGTGAGCCCAAACGGCATCACCAAGAACTCATAATGCCCATACCTCGAGCGAAAAGCAGTCTTCTCAACATCAGACTCTCGAATCCGTAGCTGATAATAACCCCATCGCAAATCAATCTTCGAAAACACCCAGGCCGACTAAAGTTGATCAAACAAGTCATCAATCCGAGGCAACAAATACTTTTTCTTGATAGTCGCCTGGTTTAACTGCCGGTAGTCGATACACAATCTCAGACTACCATCCTTCTTCTTCACGAACAACACAGGCACACCCCAAGGGGAAAAACTAGGATGAATGTACCCCTTGGCTAGCAACTTCTGCAACTGCGCCTTCAACTCTCTCAACTCAGTCAGAGCCATCCGGTAAGGGGCCTTCGACATAGGCGCCGTACCAGGTACCACCTCAATCACGAAATCAATCTCTCGCTGCGGTGGCAGCCCTGGCAACTCCTCGGGAAAAACATCAGAAAACTCGCACATAATCGAAATGTCCTCCACATCCGGACACTGCTGATCAACCAAAACCACAGAAGTAAGAAAACCTTGACAACCCGTGTCAAGCAATCGACGAGCCCTAATAGCCGAAATAAGAAAACGAGAGGAGGAAGACCGGATACCTTGGAAATAGAAGGTGGGTCCACGAAGCTGCCGGAAGTAGACCTTCTTTGAACCGCAATCCACCATGGCATGATAGGCCTCGAGCCAATCCATGTCCAAGATCACATCAAAGTCCTGAAGCGGCAATGCATAAAGCCTGGCCGATAGTTTCCGCCCATCCACCCACATAGGCACTTTCTCAAAGAAGTACGGGGTGAGCATGAAATCATCGGTAGGCAACTCCACTGCCAGGTCACAAGACACCTCAGTCGCCGACTCCTCGGCACTCTGAGCAAAATCCTTGGATATGAACGAATGAGATGCACCAGAATCAAACAAAACTCGATCCGCGCAACCCAAAATTGGAATAGTACCTTCCACCAACTGAGACGCCTCTGCCTCAACTCTGGTCATGTGGGTAACTCTGCCTCGGGATCTCTGCCTCCTTGTGGTAGCTGACCGAGTCCACTGAGGAAACTGACCCTACTCTTTGTACTACTGCGGCTGTGGTGGTAACTACTGGGGCTGAAACTGTTGCTGCTACTGAAACTCGTGCGGCTGACGTAGTCTCTGCGGACAGTCACGCGCCATGTGCCATGGCTGGTCACACCTGAAGCAAACCACAGGCGCCGTGCACTGTTGTGTGGCTTTGATACCGATGGTTGGTATACTCTGGTGCCATGAGTTAGGTCTCGAGTGGTGCAATCGGATATAGAAGGGGGGTTGAATAGATCCGGTGATAGACTTTGACCGATTTAAAATCTAATGAATACACTGAGCATTAACCACTCCTTTAAGCCAATATATAACACACTTAGGCACACGGCGCAGTGGAATAGACAAGAGTGGCACAGATAACGATGGCTTAAACACAAGGCTCAGACAAAGCAGGTCAACTCTCCCAAGGGGCAGGTCGACACTCCTTGAAAGAATCCCGGGTATATAAACAACAGAGGTCGACACTCCTATGTAGTGAGGTCAACACTCTTACCGTAGGTCACAACATAGGTCGACACTCCTGCCTGTAAGGTCAACACTCTTTCAACAGGATCCAGCTATGTAGTGAGCTAGGGTCTACACTTCAGGGAAATGAGGTCAATACCACTTAGCAAGGCAAAGCAACACAGGTCGACTCTTCACCTGAGAGAGGTCGACTCTTCATTAGGCAGTCTTGTGATCTATGAAAGATTTAAACCATTCAGCGTAGAGATCATAAGGCATAACACTTTGAATATGTATTAACAGCTTTGTGTGTGTGTATGCTAGGTTGAACACTCAGAGTGCAGATATGTGTGAATGTAGTGGTGATCAACCAAGATGCATGCGAGTCTAAGCAAGGGAATCTCTTAGCAAGACTTTTACCTTGGCGCCTGTGTGCAATGGTGCAACAGGCCACCCAAGTGATGTAGTCAAAGTGCTAAGGCCAATTAAAGCACAGATAAAACCGAAGGTGCAAATCAGAGTGCTTGAGTGTGCAAATAAGATAACCAAGATTGGAAGCACACGAACCTGTGAATGGGGGTAGAAGATAAGGAGCAATCGCACAAAATGAACAACCCACAACATAAGAGTTTTTAAGGTGGCTCGGTTGCAAACCCACAACCTACGTCCACCCCTCACCAAATTTGGTGAGACTTTCCTTGCTGACTCACAGCTTGACCGGGGACACGCCCCGAACCACAGAATAGAGAAACCCTCTCTCTATCTTCCTACACACAAAGTCGGTAGGGACGGCTGTCCACAGACTGGAGAACACCTCCGACTGTCTTCCTACACACAAAGCCGGCAGGGACGGCTATCCACAGACCGGAGCAAGCCTCCGATTGTCTTCCTCTGAAACCATAGAGGGAACCCAACCCCTATCCAGGGAATCGAAAGAACACGTAAACCGTGAACCAAAACAAAAACAAGAAACACTGTAAGTGCAGTGAAGAAAACAAGATGTTACCGATATGAGACACTGAACACCAAGGTAAAGTGAAGAAACAGAGATGGCCAAACAGTGGCTTCAGAGGTTGCTCTTGAAGCTCTTGGAACGATCTGAACACGGTCCGATCTGCTCTCTTCCTTGGCACGATCTGGACATGAGGATGGCTGCTCTCCTCTCTTGGCTTCTCTTCTCTCTTTCTTCTTCTTTGACAGCACTGGACTAAGGTCGCAGATGCTGGGCTGCTCTCACTCCCTTTCTCTTTCTTTCTCATAGATTTCTTCTTCATAGCTCAAGGGCGTGGCTTTCTCTCAATAGCAGCAGCAACAACTTCTCTTGTAGAAGCTTGATATATATATAGAAGAGTTGCTAGGAGATGTGGTAGAAAGTTTTCCCTCCAAAAAGTCTTCCATCAAACTAAAGTATTTTCTTTAACATCTGACCATCCAGCAATGCATGACTTGACCCGCCGTAGAGAAGAAGAAAAGGAATAGTTTCCCTCCAAAATCTTTTCTTGTCTTTGAGGAAGATATTCTGTAGGATTTGGCTTGGGCTGGAATATAATAGGCTTTTCTTCTACTCCAGATCTTGAGCATTTAATGTCCCATATCGAAGAAAATCTTACGGTCTACTTCTCTATTGGCTCAGGTCTTTTCTTATATTTGACTTCTGTCATAGCTGGCTCCAAAAGAATGGTTTAGGTATGGTGATGATGGTCGGGACAATAGTCAGACCTGGGAACTTCCTCCTGACCTTGAAATCCATGTTTCTCTTTCCAGCTCGACACAACCATTCTCTCTCTTGAGTTCGAGCGAGCACTTCTATTGTTCTCTCCGACCACTCGAACACTTGAGTGGGCACTTGGGTCGACCTTTCCAAGCACTTGAGCGAGCACTCATTTTCTCTCTCTTCTCTTCTCTACAGCCCTTTTGCTCACCTTCTCTGCTCCCGTTTGCTTGGCCTTTCTACTACCTTCTACTTGACACTGCTACAATAGATTGGACTACTATAGTGCTCGGGCTGCTACAGTGGCTCAGACTTCTTCAGTAGCCCAGACTTCTTCAGAAGCTCAAATTGCTACAGTGGCTCGGACTGCTACACTGCTCGGATTGGTATAGTGCTCGGCCATCTTCAGATAAGCTTGGATAGCTCAGGCGTCTGCAGTGCTCGGACTGCTACAGTGGCTCGGCCATCTTCAGCTTTGGTTTGGACTGCTACAGTGCTCGGACTTCTTCAGAAGCTCGGGTTGCTACAGTAGCTTGGCCTTCTCCAACTTTCACTCGGACTGCTACAGTGCTCGGAGTGCTGCAGTTGGTCGGTTGCTATAGTGCTCGTCTGCTACAATGCTCGGAGTGCTACAGTAGCTCAGTTTGATACTGTAGCTCGGCCATCTTCAGATGAGCTCGGACTGCTACAGTGGCTTGGATTGCTACAGTAGCTCGAATTGCTACAATGCTCAGATTTGCTACAGTGCTCGATCTTCTCCAACTTAAGCTCGGCCTGCTATAGTAGCACGGATTGCTACAGTAGCTCGGATTGCTTCATTTGCATCCAAATCGAGCTATCTTTCACCGTTGAATTGCTTGTCTTCACTACTGCTTGAACATATGTTGGCCTTAAGAGCTATTTGTCTGTCCAACTCTGGGTGTTGTAGATGCCATACAGAACCTAGACAAAAAGGTGTCGACACTGGGTGTCGACTCTTGACACCTTCTTTGTCTGTCTTGACTTTTCATTAGTTTGAGCAAGAGGGTGAACTCCACTTGGCTTTTCCTTTTTAGTTTCTTTCTTTTTTGCATCATCTGCCTTGATTTTTGTGCACTTGCATCTTGAGTGACTTTCAACCTTGGTCGGCTTGCTCCTTTGGATTTATATCTTGAATTCAACCTTGCTTGGCTTGTTCCTTTTCATGAGGCCATTCTTGTTGCCTGTGCTGACCTGAAATGCATAACGTTGACATCATTAAATGCAGGTCAGACTTATCAATGAGTCATAGTTAGACATCATCAAAATAATAGAATCAAGCATGTTACACACATGCCCAACATTCTGTTGAGTTATGGTTTTGATGATTGTTGTGATTGTTAAGTTATGGTTTTGATGATAACTAAACTTAATGTGTGATTAAGTGATGATAACTAAACTTGTGGTTGATTGCTCATGCTCCTGTTATCTATGTATGTTTGAGATGGCAAATGGCAACGGTTACATGGTCTTAATACTTGGTTTGCATATGTTGGTTCTACAAGAGGTTTCAAGCCTTTATATGTTTGAACATATGGACTTGAGCTTTGATGAAGACTTTTGTTCAAATCCTGATCAAATAGTTTGAAACTTGTTTGGTTGATTTTTACGCATACCATACATGCATTTGTCAAAGCAACAAGTGTTCCAATCTTATATGTGAAATTGGGTCTCAATGTAAATCACTTCTTGAACTCTAATACATATTTCACATATCATTTTGAGCTTGCATTATGTTGAAATAACTCATGAGAAACTTGCTTAAAAATTGGAATAATGGTACTTATATCTTGCTCAAACGGTTTACAATAAGCTCTTGTTAATTGATTGAAATTGCAAAATGACCAAAGAGGTTTCATACATGTACTTCATGCAATTACCACATGAATTATTAATCAAAGTTCTAATCCTTTTTTTCTATGGTTTTGTAGGTCAAAACACTCAACATATATTCCCCAAGATCAAAGGAGTTTGAAGCCTCAGACTTAAATGGGTTGCAATGGAGTTCGGGGGTGAAACCTAAAAGTCTGAAGTTTACTGTAGCTGTAGGTCGACCGCCAGCAGCGGTCGACCGCCACAGGTCGACCGAAAATACCAGGGATCATATTTCTACAGGATTCTCAATAGCGGTCGACCGCCAGCTTCCACAGGTCGACCGCCAGCCCCGAGCCAACATATGTTGACTTTGTTTTCCACTTCGAGAAGAGTCTTTCTCCTTGTAATTCTTTAATCCTAATGACACCAAATCACCCACAAAATGTGGATCTTGTCTAGGGGATGTCCATGGACCATTCAAGGGCTATAAAATATCTCATTTGGAGCCATAACCCTAACCATCCAAGGGGGCTTCAAGGGAGATCAAGAGGGTGCTGTCCAAGGAGGAAGAAGAGAGTATTGTAGCTCCGTGAACAGTACTTCGTGCATCAAGTTCTTCATCTATCTCCAACCCATTCAAGGTACTTCTCAAGCCAACAAACATCTATGAAGTGAAGAATCAAGCAACCAACAAAGAGATATCAAGGGTGAGGCTATCAAGAAGCAAGCAAGGATTTCAAGAAGAGATAAAAGGAAGGTTATCCAAGGGAAGAAGAAGAAGGATGCTACAAGGAAGAGGGAGCCATTCAAGCATCATCTTAAGGTACTCTAGCTCCATTTGAAGTCAGCTTGTCTCAAAGGAAGAGAACAAGCTCACAAGCATCAAGAAGATACATGGATTTGTCCAAGGAAGAAGGAAGGGTACTATAGCCGTGAACAGTACTCTGTGTAAGAAGATCTACATCAAATACAAGGTCATTCAAGCTGAGTCTCAAGCTATTCAAGTGAAGAAGGAATCAACGCGAACATCCAGAGCACACACTCAGGGGGAGCCTAAATCAGGAGCTTTCTAAACTATGGTTTATTCATGTTTGTGTTTTGTGCTTTATAGTTTTAGATTTGTGTTTCTTATAAACTGCAAACTCGTGTGTGTGTGGATCGTTGTTGGATCCGTGGTCATGTGTGTGTGTGTCGCACTTGATTCGTGTGTGCATAGGTCTTCTTAGATCTCTCTGTGTGTGTGGATTTATCCATATCTTAGTGTTTGTGTGTGTGGAGTGCTGCACTTGTCTCAGCGTGTGTGTGTCTTGTTGATCCGCTTGTTGGATCATGTTGGAGACTGCATCTCCGTATGTGTGTGTGTTTTGGGGCGCGTCCCCGTGTGTGTGGGTAGGTGTCGTCCTGCGTGTGTGGTTGGAGCGTCGTCTCCATTTGGGGATTTATCCCCGAGTAAAGCCTCACCGGGTTTGGTGAGGGGTGGACGTAGGATTGCCGTCATTGCATCCGAACCACCTTAAAAACCGTTGTGCACTATGGTTTGATTTGTGTGGTTTGGTCCTTTTCTTCTACCTCCATTCTAAGTGAGTGTATTTGTTAATTGTTGTTACAGATTTATCTACATATATCTTGCATATTCTATATCTCATCATACAAAGTTTGATAAATCCAATTTGTGTTCAAATAGTTTTGAATATCATAATTAGCATTCTATCACATATTTTAAAAAGGCCAGAAGTTTCCTTAAAATTTGTAAACACCCAATTCACCCCCCTCTTGGGTGTCATTGATCGCGGGAGTTTAATTGGTATCAGAGCCAAGGCTCTATTTTTTTATAGATCTAACGATCTAGAGTGATCCAGATCAATGACTACCATTATGTATACTTTGAATTCTCCACCGGTGTTTGATGGTTGCAATTTTGATTTGTGGTTAGGTAGAATGTGCAGTTTTGTCAACTCATATGGCCCTAAGCTATGGAAGATTGTTTCATATGGTCCTTATGAGTTGCCTAAGGACAAAAATGTCTGGACTGAAAATCAAAAGCTTAAACATGAACAAAATTGTTTGGTGTTAAAGTTGCTAACTGCTGCAGTTGATTCTAATTATTTCCCCTTTATTTCCCATTGCAGATCCGCGAAAGATATCTTGGATGGCCTAACCAAAATTCGGGAAGAGGATGGAGACCAATGTCTTGTGGTAGGGACGAGTGAACAAAGGAGTGATCGGCCAAGTGGATCAATCTCATCAAGTGGATCAAGCTCAAAGGTAAATTCTGATTCTGATAATGAAGATGAATTTAGCTATGAAGATTTGTTGAATGCATATGATGAGCTTGCTGAAGAGTACAAGAAAGTTAAGTCTGAAAATAAAAAATTAAAAAATAAATCTGAACATACTTTTCTTGAGAATGCTTCTTGTGATAAATGCTCGAAACTTGAAAAGGAGATTAGTGTTTTGTTAATTCAGAACTCCTTACTTGAAAGCAATGTGAAAAATCTTGAAAAACTTCAAAAAGAAAATTCTTCATGTAATAAATGCTTGGAATTCAAAACAGAAAATGAATCTCTTATGACTGACATCAAAAACCATGAAGAAGTCATTTCATGCATGAGAAAAGAAAATGAAGGATTGAAACAGTTGAATAATGTCATTTCTGAAAGATTGCTTATTTTTGAAAAAGGGAAAAGTTTACTTGTTGATGAATGTGAAAAGGTGCATGTGTTGGAACAAGAAGTGGAAAACCACAAAACCATCAATACACATTTGACTGAAAATATTAATTCTTGTGAAAATGTGATTGTTTCCTATGAATTGCACATTTCATCACTTGAAAAAGAAATCTCTGACTTGAATGCTTCATTGTCTAGATTTGTGGATGGTCAAAATAACCTGGACAAATTGCTAGGAATGAAAGTAAACTTTCAAAGAGAGGGGCTGGGCTATAATCCTGTGAACAAAAAGAAGTTTGAAAACAAAGTTTATACATCCTTTGTGCATAATTCAAACATAGCCAGCACATCAAATGAGAATCTGAAAAAGGAAAATCATGTTGCACACACACATGGATCCACAAAGAAAATTAATTTTCATCAAAAATCTAAAAATGCTGTTAGTACACCCATGCATGTTAAACATACTTCTGCCACACACACACAACCACTTAGAAAGAAACTCTCATATTTTTACTATGGTAAATCTGGACATGCCATGCATGATTGTTTCATTATGAAGAATGATGATTTGAGAGCATACATGAAAATGATTGTTTTCAAAAATGTAAAAAAGGTTTCATTTGGGAGAAATGGATTTGAGAATTCTTATGTTTATGCTAAAAGACCACATGAGAAAATGGCTTCTGTGCGTTGTTTCTATTGTGGTGAATCTGGGCATACTAAGCATGATTGTGAGTTGATGCATGGTTATCCTTTGATGAAAAATGATAATTTGAATACTGTCAAAAAGTTGAAACCATGTGCAAATGTTGCTGCTAACCCACAAGGACCCAAAATGATTTGGGTACCTAAGAATGGCAAATGAGAAATCTATTTTGCAGGTGTGCCTTGGGAATGTAAAGCATGAAATCTGTTTTCATCAAGAAGGTAAGGCACACAGGTCAAGTGGTATAAGTCAGGTAGGAAGAAAAATCAAAAACTGAATTTGAAGATCAGGTGATATCCCTCCTACCTTTGTAGTGACTCTATCATGTTTTAACTCACTTTGTGTCATATAGTCATGTAATCTTGCATATGTCTGCACATACATTTCATTCATAGTTGTTTGCATATTTGTGCTCATATCACTTGTCATATAGCATATTGTTGAAGTGGAGTTTTGAAACCGTCAATAAATCTCACTACATATACTGAGTTTGCATAAGCTTCACGTACTGTCATGCATAAATTGAATATTGTGAATTCATGTCATAATGCATAGCAATCATCCTACCTTCACCACCCTTGACTACATAGTATATCAAATGGTGACATGTGGAAGGGCAGGTTACGCATGTCTGAAAGCTATCACTACGCGTGAGGTGATCTTCAGATCTAAGTTCTCCGCCCGGTACTATGAGTCAATCAGTCACAGGCTGCACATGGCATTAGATTTTTACTGAGCATATCACAGTCATGCACACATTGAGGGGGAGTCATCAGATTCGTCATATGGGTTTTATGTTTAAGTTCACACATGAGTCATGCATTGCATCTAGAGCTGTCTGGGGCATGTTGGTTGTTAAAATAATTTGTCATGCCATTGTCAATAAATTTGAATCGAAATTGACAACTCAAGTCCTCTTGTCCTTGGATGTAGATTACACTCCCAAAATCCAAATGATGCAGGGCTAGTCATGGCCCAGCTTGAGTCAATGAAAGGAATATCTTGCAAGGATGAAAACGATGAGAACCCTATCAATTTGCTACAAGAAGATGGGATACTTTGTGTAGAACAATCTCCAGGATCAACTTAAGCACAAGCTGGTGAAAGTCCTTGTACGTGCTAAAGCAAGTATCCAGGGCATGGTATGAAAAGCCCGCATCTTTTTATTGAGAACAGGTTAAATAGGTAATGTTGATCAACCATTTTTCATGAGAAAATCAAGTAAAGTCTTTTTAGTGGTTCATTCATATGTGATTAATACAATCTCTGGAACTACTAATAATGCTTTATATGATTATTTTACAGGGATTGTGCAAGTATATTTTAACAAAATCTCAATGAGTACATTGAATTTCACTCTTCTTTGGATTGCAGGTGGAAGGCTTGGTAGAAAATGGATTCACAAGGCAAAGGTAAGAAAGCAAAATCTGAAATATCAACCCTCGTGAGGTTGGTGATTTTAGTGATTGAAGGCTTCCAATCTTGTCTCCTGAACTAAGGTAATTCAACCTTGTCAATTCATGCAATGGCCATCTTTGTCACTTGGTGACACTCTCAAGTGACAGGTATTGATTCTAAAAATTTGAATTATCATTTATCAGCATGTTGTGATGAATGTGCCTAATTGATTGAATCAAATTGAAAATCTTGAAGGATGTGTATGAAGTGGTTGCACATTGAATATTCTCAATTTGAATTGCATGATCACACTTGAATTGAATTACATATCTGGTATATCAAATGGCGTCTGTGAAAAAGTGGATTATGTCCACTTGGAAGCATTCCCTATGCGTTGAGCTGGGTCTTCGGACTAAAATCTCCGCCTAGTACCAGATCTTGAAAATTGGGATTGGTTGATGTGTAAATGAATTCTTGAGCTGAGCTATGTAAACTGAAACCATGCTTGTGATTAAATGATTCATACATTTGGCTGTTGAATGAATTCTCATTTCAAAACTTGTGAAATGCTCTTGAAAATCTGTTTTTGAACAATTCTAAAAATTGGGTTGCATTGCTTAATTTTGAGAATTTATACACCCTTTTTCATAAAGGCCATGTCATGAAAAATATTGTTGACATATTAATATAATGTGAATGCTTCAATGTGGAATTTGCCTCTAGGTTTGAAGATCAAGCCCTCCTATACTACATTTGCATCTTGCATCACATGCTCATCTAGGCATAGGTTGCACGCATTAGAATGAATTCATGCATTAGCTGAAGTTAGTTCATTCATTTGGTATCAGAAGTTTTGCACCACATTGCATTCTATCTTGGCATGTTCCATTTCATTACTATATGATCAAGTTGCATTGCATCAGTACTCATGCATTAGCTGCATTCACTTCATTCAATTGGTATCGATTTGTTTGGCATCAGTTGCACATGTGCATTGCATGTTGCATACATTTCCTCTGTGTGCTTGTTTGATATTATATGCTATTCACCCCATCCCTTGGCATTTCGATGGCCTTATGTCTTCTTGATAAATAATACTGCATTTGAGTCATTATTGGAGTGTTTCATGTCGTACACTCTGGGAGTGTTTATATTTCATAAGTGCATCTATTTAGGGGAGTTGCACTGTTATATATTCATGATATTTTTGGTATACATGCTGAATCAAATTCGCACACTTCATGCACAAAATATGAAAATAAGTGTTAAAGATAAGGATATATGGTTTTCTTTTCAACACTATTGAGATGTTAAACTTGCTGCATGTATGTTGAAGAGATAGTTGAGGAAAAAGCTGCCTACCTCTCCTTATTGAAAAATCTTGAATAAAAATGTAAGATAGAGCAATGCTCGGTCTCACTAAGTAAACTGGGCACATGTCACCTGAGACGTGATGTGGTTCATATCTGAAAAGTGTTGACTAGTATCTCTGTTCAAAATGAGGTAAAATGGTTCAGTATTCTGAGTAACCGGAGATTCTGGCATGAGCTCCATACGTCTACTCGCGTAAAAAGGGATTATTTGAACCTGATCACTCTTGAAAAATTCTGATTATCATGTGATATTGGTTGAGTTGAAAAATATTGGTGAAAACTCATTGTGGTAGAGCGTAGCCTCCAATACGCTGTTCTCAAAATAAAAGTGCAGTCTGTAAAATGTCTCCTTGTGTTGATCTGAAAATCTGAATATCCATATTGCAACTATCATTTTTCATGTTACTCACTTACACAACTGGAAATTTGATTTAATATGTATTCAGAAAATTGATTGACTGTTTTAGCAATTGCATGAATCTCCTATATGATTGCATAATCTCCCATATGCTACACATGTGCATTCCGGTTAGCATGACTCTCTTGCATCTTTCTTATACCCATTCCCTGTTTATATATGTACGGGGGAGATTGCATGTATGTTTATATGTAACTGTTTGATTGCATTGTGTGCACTTCATGAGTCACCATTTGCATGTGTTGCATTTCATGCATTTCAAACCAAAATATAAAAATCAAAAATTTTGAAAATCAAATAAAATCCTTTTGATATGCCCTCCTGCTCTTGTTTGTTGTGAAAATCTGACATGGGATCTAGCTCTTGTATGCTATCATGCTGAACACCTCATCCTGTGAACATCTTCCTCCACTGGTTCATATCCTTGAGGCTAATCACCACCTTCAATTGGTATCGATACATGCTTGACTGTATTTACTTTGGATGGTTTCATATTGATTTGTGAGAATAATCACCAACTGATTTCTTCTGATTGGAATCATATTATTTTGTTCATCCATGATTTGCCCTTACTTCTTCTGATTTGATAAGATAGGCTATTAATGTTTCAAAGGGAGATAAGCTTGTTGATATTGTTGATCATGTCACAGGGGGAGAAAGATTTGCATTATCCCGATTTTTGATTATGTCAAAGGGGGAGAAAAATTGATGATTGTGTGTGACAAGGGAAAGGGAGAAGAATATATGTGCTATTCTTTTGTATCCACTCTGGTGTATCATCACTAATAAATTTCTCATCAAGTTTGTCATCATCAATAAGTTTGTCATCATCAAAAAGGGGGAGATTGTTGAGTTATAGTTTTGATGATTGTTGTGATTGTTAAGTTATGATTTTGATGATAACTAAACTTAATGTGTGATTAAATGATGATAACTAAACTTGTGGTTGATTGCTCATGCTCATATTATCTATGTATGTTTGAGATGGCAAATGGCAACGGTTACATGGTCTTAATGCTTGGTTTGCATATGTTGGTTCTACAAGAGGTTTCATGCCTTTATATGTTTGAACATATGGACTTGAGCTTTGATGAACACTTTTGTTCAAATCCTGATCAAATAGTTTGAAACTTGTTTGGTTGATTTTTACGCATACCATACATGCATTTGTCAAAGCAATAAGTGTTCCAATCTTATATGTGAAATTGGGTCTCAATGTAAATCACTTCTTGAACTCTAATATATATTTCACATATCATTTTGAGCTTGCATTATGTTGAAATAACTCATGAGAAACTTGCTTGAAAATTGAATAATGGTACTTATATCTTGCTCAAACGGTTTACAATAAGCTCTTATTAATTGATTGAAATTGCCAAATGACCAAAGGGGTTTCATACATGTACTTCATGCAATTACCACATGAATTATTAATCAAAGTTCTAATCCTTTTTTTCTATGATTTTGTAGGTCAAAACACTCAACATATATTCCCTAAGATCAAAGGAGTTTGAAGCCTCAAACTTAAATGGGTTGCAATGGAGTTCGGGGGTGAAACCTAAAAGTCTGAAGTTTACTGTAGCTGTAGGTCGACCGCCCCAGGTCGACCGAAAATGCCAGGGATCATATTTCTACAGGATTCTCAGTAGCGGTCGACCGCCAGCTTCCACAGGTCGACCGCCAGCCCCGAGCCAACATATGTTGACTTTGTTTTCCACTTCGAGAAGAGTCTTTCTCCTTATAATTCTTTAATCCTAATGACACCAAATCACCCATAAAATGTGGATCTGGTCTGGGGGATGTCCATGGACCATTCAAGGGCTATAAAACATCTCATTTGGAGCCATGACCCTAACCATCCAAGAGGGCTTCAAGGGAGATCAAGAGGGTGCTGTCCAAGGAGGAAAAAGAGAGTATTGTAGCTCCGTGAACAGTACTTCGTGCAGCAAGTTCTTCATCTATCTTCAACCCATTCAAGGTACTTCTCAAGCCAACAAGTATCTATGAAGTGAATAATCAAGCAACCAACAAAGAGAGATCAAGGGTGAGGCTATCAAGAAGCAAGCAAGGATTTCAAGAAGAGATTAAAGGAAGGTTATCCAAGGGAAGAAGAAGAAGGATGCTACAAGGAAGAAGGAGCCATTCAAGCATCATCTTAAGGTACTCTAGCTCCATTTGAAGTCAGCAGTCTCAAAGGAAGAGAGCAAGCTCACAAGCATCAAGAAGATACATGGATTTGTCCAAGGAAGAAGGAAGGGTACTGTAGCCGTGAACAGTACTCCGTGTAAGAAGATCTACATCAAATACAAGGCCATTCAAGCTGAGTCTCAAGCTATTCAAGTGAAGAAGGAATCAACGCAAACATCCAGAGCACACACTCAGGGGGAGCCTAAATCAGGAGCTTTCTAAACTGTGGTTTATTCATGTTTGTGTTTTGTGCTTTATAGTTTTAGATTTGTGTTTCTTATAAACTGCAAACTCGTGTGTGTGTGGATCATTATTGGATCCATGGTCGTGTGTGTGTGTGTCGTACTTGATTCGTGTATGCATAGGTCTTCTTAGATCTGTGTGTGTGTGTGTGGATTTATCCATATCTTAGTGTTTGTGTGTGTGGAGTGCTGCACTTGTCGCAGCGTGTGTGTGTCTTGTTGATCCGCTTGTTGGATCGTGTTGGAGACTGCATCTCCGTATGTGTGTGTGTTTTGGGACGCATCCCCGTGTGTGTGGGCAGGCGTCGTCCTGCGTGTGTGGTTGGAGCGTTGTCTCCGTTTGGGGATTTATCCCCGAGTGAAGCCTCACCGGGTTTGGTGAGGGGTGGACGTAGGATTGCCGTCATTGCATCCGAACCACCTTAAAAACCGTTGTGCACTATGGTTTGATTTGTGTGGTTTGGTCCTTTTCTTCTACCTCCATTCTAAGTGAGTGTATCTGTTAATTGTTGTTACGGATTTATCTACGTATATCTTGCATATTCTATATCTCATCATACAAAGTTTGATAAATCCAATTTGTGTTCAAATAGTTTTGAATCTCATAATTAGCATTCTATCACATATTTTAAAAAGGTCAAAAGTTTCCTTAAAATTTGTAAACACCCAATTCACCCCCCTCTTGGGTGTCATTGATCGCGGGACTTCACATTCTCCCCCTTTTTGATGATGGCAACTATGAGTCATTATGAGTTCATGTCAAAGGAAATACAATGATCATAAGAAAATGATTCTTTTCCCTTTGACAATTCACTCCCACTTTGGACATCTTAAAATTCACTCTAGAATTACACTCACATAATTCTCTCCCCCTTTGACATCATCAAAAGAAAAAGTGTTCAAGGAAATATAGAGCATAGTGAGGAATGAAATGAGTGATGATAACAAGCATTGCAAGCAACTATCCAGTATTCCAGAAAATGATGCGAAAATACAGGCCAATGGTTGTACACTTATTAAAGTTGGCAAAATGAAGACAACCAATACTGGAATGCCAATGATAGGATAGATACCAATTGTTGGCATGTATATGAGCAAGTATAGTACAAGGTTGTGTCCCTTGGTATGGCAGGGGTAGAACACAAATCAAAAGCAGCATGAACTGAGTCATGAGAGGCAATTAGTTGTAAGAGAGTTAACTAGAGCAACATGATGTAGTACGCGAGAGATATAGCAGCCATACAATTTGATTTTTAGGTTTTTCAGATTTTTCAAGTGTTTACTGATTTTTCTGGTATTTAGATTTTTATGGTCATCTATGAAATGCATGGAGATGAGAAATGCAGGCAACTCGAGTGCATGAATTTCGAAGCCAATTGTATTGAAGGCATGATACCAGAATAGCTTGATACCAATTGATGAGAGGGCAATGATATCATTTGTTAGGAGACATTAATGAATTCAGATACCACTTGTAAAAAAATGATGCTTTCATGGCAGCCTGAATGAGTTATGCGAATTTATCAGTGAAGATGAACATCAAGGAGCATCAAAAGATAGCTTGTCTTTAGAAGAGATGGAGGTTATGAAATCTGAAACCAAGTTCACAAATGCAGAGTTGTAGGTTTTTCAGAATCTTCAGTTATAGAACTCTAAAGAAGCAACACTTATAATAAGATTGGTTTAATGCTAATGAAATTTGAGTTTCTCAATAAAACCGCGTGAAAACATATGTATTCAAGATTAATAGAAGTGAACTAGAAATCCATACTAAAAATAGGTTAACCTCCCCTTATCTTACTCATTCAATTCCATTAGCTCCTTGAGAGTAACTGCAGCAAGTATTGAGGTTAAACAGTTAGATATCTCTGATTTTATTCATGAATGCTACACATAAAGATTTTTCATTTGAAAGCATTGTTGAAAATTGACTGCTATCATTTTTACGAGCAGTCAAGTGTAGCAACCACCTTTTGACGTGAGTGTGCATGTTTACCAGACTCAAGCACCCCCAATTACTTAGTGTAGCTCACTATTTTACCTCAATTAGAACATAGATAGCACAGTTGCCTCCAAAAGATTTAATATATAGATTTCTCAACAACAGTGCCATTGCTCTGCTTGGAGCTTATTTTTAATGGTGCCTCCTTTTTAAATTATTCAGATTCAACAAATATTTAAAAATAATACTTAACTGAAGTTTCTCAATCAAAGATGCCTTTGTACTCAAAGTAAACTTTCAGATTCAAGAAGACATAACAAGTTAAAACATGAGAAACTAGTTTAAGTCAATTAAGCCCAAACACAAATATTTTCAAGATCGTTAAACTTCATAGCTCAAGAAATCATTAATGTTAAACTAAAAACTTTTATGTTCAAGACATTCGCAAGGCTCTATAAAAGAAGATTCTTCTTGAAGATGTGCTCTAATTAGAGAACTTAAAGACAGATAGAAGATCCTCTAAGAAGTTTAAGGCAATTCAAATCTAAGTTGAACCACAAAAGGATGTTAGCAATATGATGCAGTGGTTTGCTATAAAAGGAGAGTGTTGCATGAGTGGTAAGCAAGAATGGATGAAGGAACACTCCCCCTGAGATTATGCATTGAGCTCAAACTGAAATGGAAGAGATAATATCAACTGGTGCAAGGAAGTGTCAGCACTTGCTTTGTGTGGTGTCGACACCCAGAGCTTAGACAGAAGCAACTATCAGGCAGACTGAACAGTGAGGTCGACCTGTCAGAGGAGTGAGGTCGACCTGTGGTATTGTAGGGTAGAGTTTTGATGGATTTTCAAGAAAAATAAGCTCCCCCTGAGAAGATGCAGTCTATGCAAGGATGTCAACAAGATGAGAAAGGATGCACACTAGAATTTGATGTTGACTCCCCCTGGATCCATGCATGGGTTGACTTTGAAATGTGTAGCCTATTACTTATATGAATTCACGATGCAATGGAAATGCTGCCACATGATAATGCAATTTTGTGTCCCTTGAACATCATATACAATGGAGTGCATAAGATCACAACATGATGCAAGCACAAATTATTTACAAATGATTATAGACTGAATGCAAGATAATGATCCCAATTGCTAAACTCCCCCATTTTAACAATGCTTGAATGAATAATAAGTTGAAAATGCAGCCATGGTATACATCATCAAAACTAATAACCAAGAATTTCATATGGCTGGTAGTAAGAATCAAACAACTCATCGTCATATCAGCTTTATCAGCAAGACAATTCTTTCATGGATTAAACAGATGAGATAATTGATCCCTGGTACAAGGCGGAGGTTGGGATCTGAGATCCTTCTCACGCATAGTGAGAGTTCCGGGCAAGCATGACTTACCTTTCAACTCTATACCATTTGATATAGCAGAAGTCAAATATGGTGTGAGCAAGTAATCTAGCTCATATGTTCATCTCACACCATGGGGGATAAATCAGCATTTAAAAAAAATCAATTCAGTTTTCAGAAATTAAAGATAGTGGGCAGACTTATGATGCACTATTTACATGATAGGCCTAAACATGCAAAATGACAGAAATTAAAGAAAAGTTTATGTACATACATGTGCCTTGAGCTTTCAAGTACCTGACTATTTTGTTCAACTCCAAGGCACCCTGCACCCAAAATTCTCAATTGGAATTTTTTGGTACCCAAGCTTGCTTGGGTCCTTGTGGGTTAGCAACATATGCAGCATCTTGGCTCATCTTTTTATGGGCAATCAAATCACCCTCCCTCATTGTATGGCAGTCATACATCTCATGCCCATTTCTCCCACAATAGAAACAACGCACAAAAGATTGGGCATTCTTTATGTGTACATGTGCGTGTGCATGTGCACTATGATTTTGTGGGTGAGCATGGAATTTACCTTTCATGGCATGAGGGTGGTGTGTCACGCCCCGAACCGATAGCAGCGGAACATGTCGTTTGCTCGGAACGTGGCAGTTAAACAGTCGTGTCAATCAAAGCAATCACATAAGACTAGAATTTGGCAAAAATAAACTTTTATTCATATGAACTTGTCATTACAACTTATTGACTCAATTACAATATAAAAGAAAAGGAATGGACACACTAACAAGACTTAGACCTTCGAAACTTGATAAAAGACACTAAGCTAATCTAGTCATGACTAACTAGTTAGAAGACACCATACTAGACTCAAGAAAAGTAAAAGACACGGGTCATCTAGTTTCCATAGCTCTCTTGCACACTTGTCCCTCCCATTTGAGTCACGGCCACGCTAGCCACTTGATTACCTGAAAAACATTAAAATAGGCTGGATGAGCGAAACGCTCAGTAGGAATTATATCTCAAGAACAAGCAATTAGTTTAAGTAATTACATTTTCTCACATGTAAATACAGGTAAGACTATGCATGTAGAAATTAACTGAGTAAGTGAAACAAAACTAGCAAGAGTTTAACAACGCTATGCAAAACTTCCAAGCGAGTCTTAAACAAGAGATATTCATGAGTGAATTTATAGATTATTGGCTATTTTACACAAGTACTTGCCCATTCCGGGCCACGCTAGTCGAGTCACACAAGTCAAGTTACGCACGTAAGTAATATCAAGTAACGTCACGAAAAGAGAGAGTGAGTGTGGAATGGCAAAGATCAAACTAGTCATGCACTTCGGTGCAATGCCAGACACTATGATCAATTTAGCTCCCATGGGCACAAGTACTTTTGGGTGCTCCTCCTAAGACCAGATCAGGCCCTATATGCACAGCATTTAAAGATAGATCTAGTCATCCACTATAGTTCATAGCCAATAAGGAGTTTCAAGAACAAGCTTTTATAGAACGATAAGGTAAGATTTATGGAATTCAAGGGCAAGGCCCTTGAGTAGGGACAGAGTTGCGATAAAATCCACGCTAAAGCATAGAAAAAACCATGACATGTCGATAAACTGCGTGAAGATTGGCACCTAGGTAGGTAGCCATGATAACTTTGAAATAGATGACTAATAAGATAGTCACCATCCAATGGACATGAGACAAGCTGAAGAATTGGTACCTAGCAATAGGATACCCAATTCAATATGTCACATAGTGGAATGATCACTCATTCCACCAGCTAAAAGAATTCTCTCATGGGCCAAGAATAGCACCATGAAAGAGCCAGGTTACCACGTTTCTCCAGAGTGACGTGGCATTAAAAGGGTACAAGGTGTTTAAGGTACAACCAGCTCAATCGGCCTTGAGGGAATCCAAGGCTACGAGGAGACTTACAGAGATCCCAATGACTAACTTGCCAGTCCGAAGGAACGGAATGTCCAACGGAGGGCTCGTATGTCACCGAGAGTTGAGGTGTATAACGTGAACCAATCATAAAACATGGACTCTATCTACGGACATGAGATGAGAGTGCCAAAAGACCCGCGGTATGGGTCAAAATCGGATAAAAACTATAAGATAGTAAATCCGCGTCCATGCAAGTAGGCATCAATTCATATCTTAATTTCTATTTAATCTAATAATTTAGAAAATAGCATCTCTTTAAAAAGACGAATACTACTTTTAGAACTAATTACATGATAATTAAGGAAAATTTACAAGGATCATGAATATATATATTGTAATTTTTACTAACTTTGATGATAAGATATGAATTTTCTAGGATTTAAGCATGATATGTAGTTTTTAATTTAATCATGATGAATAATAATATTTTTCAAATAAAAGAAATTGTCGAAACTAAATATATGATAATTAAGAGAAAAATCTAAGGATTCCAAAATACATATATTATACTTTTATTTTACATAGTTTCAAAGATATTAATTTTTAAACATACAAGTAAAAGATATCATTATACTTAACGTTATATATATATATATATATATATATATATATAATGATTTAACGACATGGCAAGTGGTCGTTAAAAGAATTCAACGACACTCATGTTGTCGTCATTCAAATAATGAATAGTGTCAACTCTTTTTTAAACCTCCCGTTCTCGAGCATATATACGTCGGAATCGCGCAGTCTATATACCGAAATGAAGGGCTCGAAAAACTCTACCTAACCTAATATTCAAAAATATTTTTACTTGAGAGTAGGGCTATCTTTAGTTAGGAGGACCGAAAAAAGGAGGTACCACCCTCACTACCTAGTCTCCACCCCAATAACATGCCCATAAAATTTCATGACCAAAGGACGCTCCGGCACCCACGAAAAGGCCGACAAGGCAAAACTCTGTAACTAAGACGCTACAGTGAAAATGCTGATTCGCCGAGTAAACCTTTTAATTCCTCTTATTTATTAAAGTTAATTATTAACTAATTAACACATCATATAATCACATAAAAATTTAGGGTAAATCATGGGGATTCAAGTCACATGCACTTTGTGATTTTTAGACAAGTGGTTACATAGAAATAAAAATTTTAACGTGACGTGATTATTTAATCAATTAAGATAATCATGTAAACAATAAACTAAAAACTTAGGCAGAACGATGATTAGGGAAAATGAAAACATGAATTTTAAACATGCAACCTAATTACTACTATCTTGGGCTTCAATTCTTTGAGAAAACCTACCTCGGTTGAGTTGAACGGAGAGCAAGGCGAGCAGAGAGAGAGTAAGGAATTCTTGTTACAGCAACGGTGGTAACCACAATAACCGCAGTAGCAGGTACATAGCAGAGAGGAAAAAGAAGGCAATAAGAGCAGCAACTAACACGGCAGCAGCCGCAGCAAGGGATGAAGCAACCGCACAGCTGAGGTAGCGGAGGAAGAAGAAGGAAGGAACCTTCTTCACGTTGACAGTAGTAGGATGCAAGACGGCCCTTCGCATGTGGCAGTGGCAGTAGCCTCAGCCCAGTGGATGAAGGTTTTTATTTATAGGGAATGGCAAAACCCTAGTGGTCGAATGTTATCAATGGGAAGGTTCTGAAATCCATCCCATGAGTTGCCTCGAACGTTGATCACCCTGCCTGGGATGCAGCCACCTACCCCCATTTGTCTAGAAAACCCTAAGGCTAACCCATGCAACACTGTTCCTATTTATGGGTTGGGTAACTATTATATTCAAATGGGCATTTGGGTTGGTTTGCGTATGTGCATGGGTTTTGGGCTTGTCCATGTACGTGAGGCCTGTTAAAGGTTAATTATGGGTTTTATATGGGTGTATGTGTGAGGCCCACAAGAATATGGTCCCCCTTCACGTGTTTGGGTCAAGGCCTTGAGATATATATACATATATATACCACTAGTTATGTTTAAGGGTTTTAAAGTCCACATTGAGTACGTATGGGTTATAAGATATATATATATATATATATATACATGTAAACCATTAATAGATATAAGCCGCGTATGTAAGGGTTTAATAAATAATAAATGAGTTTATTTGAATATCGAATAAAACTCATTTATTATTTATTAAACCCTTACATACGCAGCTTATATCTATTAATGGTTTACATGTATATATATATATATATATATATATATATATATATATATATTTATATATATATATATATATATATATATATATATATATTTATATATATATATATATAAGGTCCACTAGCCTTAAGCTATTTTTATATGCAAGGCCCATACGGCTATCAGTTTACCATTGTCTTTTTATATATATTTTATTAATTTGGTATGGCTATAATAATACTCGTATATCCAAGGCCTTATAACTTAGGGTCAAGGCTCATCTATTCTATAATTACATATCTTTGCCATTTCATATGGCCCATTATATATATATATGTTTATATACTTCTAGAAGCCCATTATGTACTAATACTAACTCTTGCGTGAGGTTTTAAGGGTCTGCTAGTGTACATAAGTTGGCCTTGAATGCTAAGCCCATTTCCTATGGGGTTGTATTAAGCTTATATTGTAGGTGGGTCATGATATATATTAGGGTCTTAATCGATTGAGAGTTTGCTTAAGGTAGTACTTCATATAGAGATTTTATTTCTCATAACTTCCTTCACTTTATTTACCTTCTTAATCATTATCTTAGGTATCAGAGGCAGGTTCGATCCTAGGAAAAATATTTACTTCCATTCCAAAAAGGGAATATCAACTAGCCATTTATTTATTCTAAGAACAGTATATCCAAATTCTTATTTATTCAACACTATTAACTATTTATAGGAATATGTAAACATCATCATGTATAGGTTATCTTTTTTTTATTTCCAACCCGTAAATATATTTATATATATATTATTTTATTAGCTAATATATTAGTTAGTGACTATATATTAGTTAATATATAAATATATTATAAATATATAATATATTTATATATTAACTAATATAGTTAATATATTAGTTAGTCCTCTATTGCTTCATCAGAAGAAAGCTGGAGGACCAAATAATTTATTTATCCAAAATAAATTATCCATTTATACATGTCATTTCTCTTTTTTTAGCCTGATGAAGGTATAATGTAAGGGTAATTTGCTGTTCTCCTCTTTTTCTAGGGATTAATAAGCAGAACAAGCAAATCGGGAGGCCAATTTGGACAAAGAAGTCGGCGGGAAGCTGACCCCCAAGCTACCAAGTTTCAAGCAAGTGTGGGTTCCCAAAAGGACCCGGGGTTCTACTTCGACCACACAAGATTTAACATCAACTGTCAAGGACCCAGATGTGGGGGCAATAAAGCTACACCAAAGGAAGAAGAGGTCATGCCAGTAGCCTCTCCGCCCGCTCAATGGGTCTGTGCTAGGCAGACCAATGTTCTCCGACATTCGACAAGATCGAATGGAGCTACTAGACTATCGCGGCCCTCCTACATGCCGTCGATGCAAGACCCACTATTAATTCCTGCCCTCTCTCCAGGGCACAATCAAGAAGGAATGGCCCAGGTGGTCTGGAATTACTTCTATGGCTTAGAAAGTTGTTCCCTAAGTCGGCAAAGGCTACTCCGCACCATCAGCACTGAAAGAAAAGAAGAAGGCAAAGAAAGAAGAAGAATGGTGTCATTCGTGCACATCAATGAATATGAAGATGGCTTGGAAGCCAAGCACTCTGAAGCTTCTCCACAGCATGAAGAGAATAAAAGGACATCAATGTTTGAAAGGTCAGCCTTCTCCGGTCAAGCCAAGAAGCTAGTCTGGGGGCAAAGAAAAAGAACCCAAGTCTTCACTTGCAACATGGCAGGGGTGGCTAGCAGATATAGGGCCCTACCCGAAGAGTCGGAAGAATTAGCCAAGCTAGCCGAAAGGCCAGGGCTAGTAATAAGAAGAGGCAAAGCTGCAGGAGAAATGCTCAAAGCAGCCAAAGAAAAGCAAGCTATCACTAATTCAACTGCCAACATGGTGACTTCTGAAGAAGAAGAAATTACTCTGCCAGCCTCGTTTGAAGATGTTTCGGGCGAAGCATTCAAGGGTACCTCTGCTATGGCAGCGCAAGACCCAATTATCTTAATGATGATGCAAAATTACCAGCAAGAGATCGAAGCCTTGAAAACGCAACTGAATGAAGGAAATGAACAAGCCCCTCTTCCCTGGCAACATGACGTGCATGCTGAATCATCCCGAGAAGTTCCTAACCCGATCAATGCTACACCCCAAACTACTTCTCAAGCAACAGGCCATGGCAAGGCCGCTCTTCAGCCACATTCCCTACAGCCACCCTTGGTGCAACCAGCTCTTCCACCAGTGCAGCAGTTGCCACCAATGGAGCCATCGGCACCTCATGTCGAAGCTCTACTCACTCCCTCTATAAAGCATCCTGCACATCGCCACCCGGTGCCGGTGAACCCAACCTTGGTAAATAAATCAATGGTGGAACAACTAATTGAAATGAAGCTGGCCGAGAGGATAGGTGGTGATATTAGCACTTTTGATGTTTACAAGGTGCCATATCCACCACAGTATGCTGCAAAGAGGCTCCCGCCTAGCATCAACAAACTGCCCAAATTTGAAAAGTTTGGCGGGCAGGGCTCTATAATTCTGGCAACATTGAAAAGAGCAAAATTTGAAAAGAGCATATTGCCTACTATATGACAGTAATGGGCGATCTGGCAATAGATGAAGCCTACCTGCTAAAATTCTTCGGGTCCTCACTGACAGGCCTAGCTTTTGAAATGGTATTCCAATCTACCAGTCGGCTCTATAAGCAACTGGGCAGCTATGCAACGGAAGTTCCGGGAGCGGTTCCATGTTGCTGAAAGAGAGGTCACACTGGCCGAGCTGTATGCCTCCAGGCAAAGACATGATGAGTCAGCCCAGGAGTACATCAAAAGATGGCAGAATCTCAGTATGAGATGCAAGTGGCCGCCACATCCAGAAGATGCAGTGTAGATATGCAAGCAGAGCCTGAGGCGAGAGATCCTCGGGATGCTGATCGGAATTGAAATACGATCTTTCGACCGGCTAAATAATGTGGTCGCAGAGATTGAAGCCTTCATATCCAGCTCTCCCTCTACTCCAACTGCTACAAACCAAAAGGGCAAGTCAATTGACAAGTGGCCATCGCCCAAGGAAGTTCACACAATTGATTTCAAAGCATTCAACCAACAAGAAGAGAAGGAAAAAGGAGTGGCTAACCCTCCTCCCGCTAAGCTAGCTGAGCAGCAAGAAGTCCCATCCTTGCGGGCCAAGATGAAAAAATTCTACTCTTTCCCCAAGGAGAGGACTCGAGTCCTCTTCGAATGGGCTGTCGCAAACAACATGGTTACTCTACCAGAGCTGAAGAGACCAGAAGATTCTAGAAAGAAGGATCATCCTCGCTACTGCCCATATCACCAGATGGTTGGGCACCCTATCGAAGATTGTTACATCTTTAAAGACGCTATTGAAAAGCTAATCATAAGAGGGGAGCTACAACTGGGTGACTATATGATGGGAATCAAGCAAGCTGCCAGGCCAAAGTTGATCGTGGAAGCTGCTGGGCCAAAGATGAATGCGCTAAGTTCCCCTAGCGCGATCTCAGACAGAAACTCTGCTGCAGACGGTCCAACTTCCCGGCGCCAAAACTCACAAAAGTCTTCAATGTTTGCTATTTTCCATGGTTGTAATCGATGTTCTAGCGTCGTTTTGTCTTCCCCTTCCCCTATATATGTATCCCATCTCGTTTGATTAGACAATGAAGCAATGAATCTATGAAAGAGTTTATGAGTGTAGCAATGGCTATCTCTCCCAATCTTTGGAAACCCCCCTTCCTCCTCCCCTCTCCGGTGCGATGCCCAATTCTCTGCTCCTGATCCTCTCCCTTTCCCCTTCAATGGAGGATGATCGAAGCCCCGAATGTATCGGCTCTGAGACGGGGTCGAGTGTGAGGCTCCATTCAGAGCTTTGTTCTTCTTCCACCAACGTTCACCTTCCCTCACCACCGCCAAGGATGTTGCTAAGGTTAGGATGGAGCTCGGCTGCACCGTCCCTACGAAAGGTTCTGGTGAGAGGCCCCAGCCAAGCTTCCTCACGACCCTAGCATCATCTACACCCACCTTCCTTGCCCGCCGCTCACCCCCACATCCACCTTCACCAAAGTTATCCTAGATAGTATTAGGTTGGTTTGATTTCGATTTTAGTGTTCCCCATGTATTGTCCATCGTCCTGTGTGCCTTCCCCTTGTGTTTTGGACCCCCAGAGTCATCCACGAGGCCCAGAATTGAAGACCTGTCGTCCTGGGCTGCTGTCTGAGAACGCGCTAGGATGATATGGCGCGTTCTTCAGAAGGTGCCAGGAAGTTATAGCGCGACTATGGGCAGAAAGAAGAAGACCCCCCACTTCTGTCCCGCATCAATGATGGCCCACTTGACGAGGCATCGCGAGGCTTCAGGGTGAGCGAGGATCCTCTTCAATGGTTCACCGGTCAGCACGGTGATGGAGTGCCCTTGGAAATAGGGTCGGAGGCGCTTGAATGAGGTAACCAACGCTAGCACGAGTTTCTCGGTTGCGGGGTACCTTTTCTCAGCCTCATTGAGCACCTTGCTGGTGTAGTAGACCGGTCTCTCGATTCCCGAGTCATTTCTGACTAGGACCGAGCTAACTGTGGATGGAGTCGCCGAGAGATAGAGATGCAAGGCTTCACCTGGGACAGGCTTGGAAAGCACTGGGGACAAAGCCAGGAACTCCTTAAGCTCGGCGAACGCTCTTTGGCATTCCTCGTCCCACGCGAATGTAGCAGATGCCATTTTAGGCCCCCTCAACAGTATGAAGAAGGGTAGGCATCGTTCAATCACGCGGGACAGGAATCTGCTAACCGCGGCAATGCGCCCGGTAAGGCGTTGAACATCTTTGATGCAGGTGGGTGGGCGCATGTCCAGGATGGCCTGGACCTTGTCGGGGTTGGCCTCGATCCCACGCTGGGTAACTAAGAAGCCCAAGAACTTCCCGGACCTTACTCCGAAGGCGCACTTGGCAGGATTGAGCTTCATGTTGTACTTCAGGAGGGTGTTGAAGGTTTCCGCTAGGTCGGCGAAGTGGTCCTCGGCCTTGGGGGTCTTCACGAGCATGTCGTCCATATAGTCCTCGACGTTCCGACCGAGCTGTCCTTCGAACATATGATTGACCAGCCTCTGGTACGTGGCTCCAGTGTTCTTCAACCGAAAGGCATCTGGGTGTAGCAGTGTACGCCAAAGTCGGTGATAAAGGCGGTCTTCTCGATGTCTTCGGGGTGCATTCTGATCTGATGGTAACCTGAATAGGCATCCAGGAAGCTGAGTATCTCGTTGCCCGAGGCTGAGTCAACCAGTTGGTCGATGCTCGGCAAGGGATAGCAGTCCTTTGGGGTAGCCTTATTCAAGTCGGTGAAGTCCACGCACATCCGCCACTTTCCCGAAGCTTTTGGCACCAAGACGACGTTAGCCAGCCACGTCGGGTATAGGACCGGTCTAAAAAGGCCAGTCTTTTGCCCCTTGGTGACTTGCTCCTTGATAATCGCATGCTTCTCTGGCGCGTGCTTCCTTCTGCGTTGTTGCACGGGCTTCATGGCTGGGTCGAGGTTGAGCTTATGCATCACCATTTCCTCCGGTATCACGGGGAGTTGATCATCAGACCATGCAAAGACCCGGATGTACGTGGAAAGAAACCTTTTGTATTGCTGTTGAACCTCAGATGTTAGGTCGGCTCCGATCTTTACTCCTAGGGTCGGGTCGTCGTTTAGGAAAACCGCTAACAATTCGCCTCCAGGCTCGACGGTTGCGGATTTTTCCTCGACTTCCCGGGGGCCCTTGCTCTTCCCGTCCGGCCTTGTGGCTTCAACCGAGATATTGTAGCACCTTCTGGCCATGGCCTGGTTGCCTCGGACTTCCCCCAACGCATTTTTGGTGGGGAACTTCATCTTTTGGTGATAGGTAGAAGGCACCGCTTTCGTTCGGTTGAGGATTCCCCGGTCGAAGATTACGTTGTATGCTATCATACCTTTGATCACTATGAAGTTCACCATGACCGTAACGGTTTTGGGTGGGGTGCCAAGAGTAACCGGCAGGCTTAGGTCTCCCTCAGGATAAGTGGCCTGGCCATTGAACCCACATAGGGGGATTCGGATCGGGTGGAGTTTAGATGGATCCTCCCCCATCTTAAGGAAACTTTCATAGGATAATACATCAGGGGCACTTCCATTGTCAACTAGAATCATGTCTACGTTACAATGGTTTATTGTGGCCGATATGACTAGGGCGTCGTCATGCGGGGTGGTCAGCCCTTCCAGGTCTTGGTCGGAGAAGACTATGACCTGGGGCTCACTTGGCGGGGCCTTGGGAGGCTCGACGGCTCGGCTCGCCCGCTTAGCATGACACTTCCTTCCCCAGCCGCTGTCTCCTCCTGATGCAGCTTCTCCGGCGATGACGTTGATGTGGACCCCTCGGGGGACGTTGTCGATTTCCTCTGGGGCGCCTCGGTCTTCCTGGTGCCCGGCCACGAACCAGGAGAGGTGCCCTTGACGAATGAGACGCTCGATCTCATCTTGGAGCTGATCGCAGTCACCGGTGTGATGCCCGTGGTCACTGTGGAACAGGCAATGCTCGCTGCGACTGCGGTTCTTCGACCTCATTGGCTCGGGTTGGCGGAGGAGGCCCGAGCCTTTAATGTCTTCATATATTTCGTACACTGGAGCGGTTAGGGGAGTGTACCGCTCATACTTCCGTGACGGTTCCTTGCGTTCCCCATCTCGATTCCGCCTTTTTCCTTGGCCCGAGCTTGGCTCGGGTGCCCGCTTCTTGTCCCCCTCCCGACCCGAGCCGGTTGCGTCTCAGCATGTACTGAGCACTTCTTCGCACTCGGCATGGTGCAATGCCAGAGTCACAAGCGCGGCCAGGGTCGAGGGAGGGTGGAGGACAAGCTCGCGGTGGAGGTTCTCGTCGCGGGTACCCCCGGTCAGTGCGGTTATGGCCGAGGTGACGTCCAGGCGGGGGATCCTCAGGGCTTCCGATTTGAATCGGATAATGTAGGCCCGAAGCTTCTCCCCTTGCGCCTGTTTGAGGGCCAAAAGCCCCGCTACCAACCTTGGGGGACCGCTACCGGTGAAACTCTCCTTGAATACTCGCCCTAATTGCTTGAAGTCTCAGATGGATCCGGGGGCGAGGGCCCGGAACCATGCTTGGGCGCCTTAGACCAAGGTGGTCGCAAAGGCTCGGCACTTGATGGCGTCGGACGCTCCATGAAGGGTCATCAGGGCGTTGAAGCTGTCGAAGTGGTCGGCCGGGTCACCCTGGCCGTCGTAGGGCTTGAAGGTCCAGATGGAGGCTCTGGGAGATACCTCTGCCTTCAAAATATGGTCAGAGAATGGGGATCTCTCTTCATCCTTTGGTGGAGAGGTCTTCTGCAGGGCCCGTAGGGCCCACTCCTGCTCTACAAAATGCCTCTCGAATTCTCGCAGTCGGAGGGATAGCTCCGACTGCCGCTACTCCGTAGGGCTGAGGGGGCGTGATGGCAGGCTATCCTGGCGCTCCCTGGGGACTTCGGTCTCCGGGAAGGGACGGCGTGCCCCATGCCTACCCCGTTTTGACGTGGAGGAAGCCTCTTGCTCCGGAGGGGGGGCTTGCGAGGGTCCTCCTGCTTTGTTGCAGATAAGCTGCTGCCCTCGGAGGGTGAAGCGGCCTCCGGCGGTGTGCTGGGACACGGTCTCGCGGGGAGGGCTTTCCGGAGGGGCGCGTGACCTTCCATCCCTGGCCGCCTGGGTCCTCATGAGTTCCACGAGGACGTCCAGTTTCACGTTGAGGGCTTGGAGGGTGTCAGCGCCGCCGTTAAGCGGTAGCCCTGCCGTCGCGGGGGAAGGGGGCGGCAGCCCTACCGCGGGGGGAGGGGGCGGTCCGTCGGCGGGAGTGCTGGTGCCGGAGGGGGGGTTTTGGGAGGCCTGAGAGGGGCCTCCCCCTGCCGCCACCATGGCCTTTCCCCTATCGCCGGTGGACCTCTTCGCTGAACTTCTTCTCACCATACTAGCTCTTTGGTCATTTCCCACAGTCGGCGCCAGATGAAGGGACGTGATCTCGCGCTTGTCCTGAGCTGGGAGGATGATCACCGAATAGTGAACTGCAGAGAAAGGAAACGAATCAGGAGGCCCATGGATGGTTCCCTGGGGAAAACCCTCCGATGCTTAAGTCAGTAGAGCAGTGGTGGAAGATATGAAGGGAGGTAGAAGGAGGTGCACGAGATCCCCCAACACCAAGGTGGTGAAGTGGTTCCTGCTCATGGAGTTTTAGGCGTATATTGCCCTTACCTTTCATTGAAGGGAGTCACTGGTTTATATAGTGTGCTCACCTTATGAGTCCCGTAAGCTGAGGAGTTTCAGGCGGGAGTTACGTCCTCATCGTGGGATCTTCATTGCCTTGAGGGATCATGGATCCTTTATCCTCATAAACTCCTGCTTCTAAAGGGCTCTTCAACGGCTGCGTGGATAAGCACTCGTCAGTCAGTCCGAGCATAAAAGGTGCCAGCCCTGTCCGGGCGATAGGCATAGCTCGGACGAAGTCAGGTCGGAGTGGGCGCAGGGCGCTTGCCTCTATCCCCATGAAGGGATAACTCGGGCATGGGTCTTCCTCCATTCTGACGCTCGGGCCTTCCGAGCCTAAGGGCCACCGAGGAAGGGTGGGATCCCGAGTAATCCTTATTGGGCTTTTTAGCCTAAGTGGGCCCTGTGGGGCTGTCACTTGGATGAGTTGAGCCTCGTTCGGTCCTGATGGGCCTAGTTCAACTGCTCTTAGATGGGCTACAAAAATCCCCTTCTCCACCCACTGAAAAGCACGCAGTAACATGGAATGACAAAAATAGCAGGTGTAGTAAAGCAGGAAAACTAAACTATAAAGCTGTAAAAGAAAATCGGAACGGAAGGAGTAGAGCAGCTAAAAGAAAAGGGAAAAGCCGTACTGAACAAAACACGGCTGCCGAACTAACCTCGACCCCTAAGCTACTCCAAACAACAACAGCAACTGATGGGTAAACTCTGAACTGACAAAGTCAGGAGTTGTCGATCTCTCGACAAGCACGAGGCCCAAGATGAAGGCCTACGAGACCAGACAACAAGTCTAGAAAGGAACTAGACAGACATAGATGGCCTAAAGCATACACAACTCGATTATCGTGCACACTCTTCTAGATATGACCACACACAACTAGAACGTCGTGCACACGACACAACACTGACCTCGGGCAAGACCACGAGAGGGCTAACCCAGAAAGGTCACGACGTGCGAGAAACACGAGAGTCACATGTCACGTGACGGAAGTACCCCCTCACTAGAAGAACAGCCAGCTGCGTCCACTGACGTCTTATGCTGCGCCTACAAGCGTCTCATCTACTATGCCGCCTGAAGCGCGACAGAGACTAAGACACACTCAGAACCAGAACGGGACTACTGTAACGAGTGACTAGACATGGTAACGCCAGTCGTCGTCAGTCCAAAGCCCCTGACCACGTGTGCACACACCGACTCTTGCTGGAGAGCCAGTCCTCTAGCTAGTTTTCCCCACCCAACAGGACGCCACTGTACAGCGGGGGACCACAGAAACTAGCATAAAAATCGTATATCGGGAACTGCCATGCCACCACTCTCAGGTGGGTCGACACGTCGTAACGTGTCGCCAGGCTACGAGTAGTGGAGGCTCACTAGACAGAGAACTCTGAAACAAGAGTGCTGTAGTACAGACAGGCAAGGAAGCACTGTCACACGTACTACGAAGCACCAAGGCAGCATGACAACTACCGACAGACTCAGGACAAGGCAACTAGACCTGAAAAGATAACGATCCTTGAGTCTCACGACTCGGAGTCAAGATCATCGTACAAAGCGGAACAAGCCGCCAATCGGTCTATTCCTAAGCCAAAGGAAACGACATGCTCGCGTGAAATGGCACACGGAGACCTGAGGGATTAACAGGACCCTCAGCACACTTGGACACACAAACCGAGGTAAGACGATACCTCAAGGCATCCAGAACCATGTCTCGGGCTGGATGGAACCGCCGAGACACACACACACAAGGTTACCCGTCAACCACTAGGTCACCCCGGGTTGACCGGAACCAGACAATGACGATTTTACAGTAGGAGAGAGAATCTTACTTCAAGCAAGAAAACTCTTGGCTACCTCCTAACACGGTGTTAGCCCTCATAGGACATCAAAAGATATCCACGGGAACGGCAAACCACAAGGTCAAGCCAAGATATACGGAAATCGAAACGACGGGAAACGACACTCTAGGCATAAACTATCCATCATTCAGCTGCTAGGGAAACCAAGCAGTCAAGGAGGAAACCACCATGCACACAGAGACAAGGACACTGGCAGTTAGGGGTAGGGCCACGAGGCGACTGTAGCGGTCAAGGACGAACCACTAGACTCAGTCAACTCCAGCTGACCTGCCCAACGAACCACCAAGCGGTCGATGATAGACACGCTACATAGACTAGGCTATCCAAGAGACAACCGCCATACTAATCGCCCGAAGATACTGACCTAAGACAAACGACTCGTAGCGGCCTAAGGAAGGCACGCTATAGCGAAGAAACGCATGAAGGTTGGGCCGCCAAAGCCAACCGACTTAAATCATAAATAGGTCTAAAACCACGGTAACACGAATATCGAGGTAGACCACAGGCCGCCGAGACCATTCCCTCAAGACGGGAACTCAAGGAAGGCCACTCACATGCAGGGGAACCCCACCGCACTCACACCGACTCATGGTGACTCGATCGAGTGTAACACAAAGCTCGAAACACACATGCCTTTGGGCATGCTAATCGAGGTAACACGGCACCTCTCGACACCCCAGAAACATGGACACGGAACCCACAGGGTGTCCGAGACACTCACGAGGCCATAGGTCGGTCATTGGGTCTCAACGGGACCGACCGGGACCCAAAATGGTGAAAAATACTGCATTTCGGTCGACCTAACCCCTAGGGGCGGTCGACCTAACAGGGTCGATCGACTGGCCCTGGGCGGTCGATCGACCGGACCGACAGGCTCACCGGCCTGCTGGCACGAACGTCGACCCGTCGACCGGCCAGCCCATGGTGGTCGACCGGTCACGGCGGGAATCCAGCCGGACCGAGCCTAAAAACTCGAATCCACACCCCATTCGATCCCGATCGAAGGGGAAACATCCATAACGTCGCAGAACGGCGATATACAACATTTAGACTCCAACAGGAGTCGAATCGACCAAGAAATGGCGAGAAACGAGCGATTCCATCGAATCGACCCTATTTGGGTCACCGGGGTTCCCGGACTCGTACCGGCCCCAAATGACATCCAATCGACAGGAAATCAGCGGATCTGGAACGCTGGCATTCCAAGGAGTCCATTGATGCAAACCGATCTAAAAACCGTAGCCGTTTTCTGACGAACCCTACGAACTCTACAAAATCATGATTTTACCGAAACTGAGCGAAACCCGCTCAAACTCAAACCGAACAACATGAAATTACAGAGAAAATGTGCAGGAAGAGTAGGTGATCCGTCTCCCTACCTCCACCGAAGAAACCGTGTGCCGAAGCGACTAATCCGCGCCGAAAATGTCAAAACATGAACCGCGTCGATCTCAGAATTCACCGAGGGATCACGCCACACCACGCTCAAATCGTCGCTCTATCCCACGTCTCGATCACTCCATCGCGTTCTCGCCTCAGCCAGCTCCGCAACGGTGCGCGCCTCGCGCTGAACGGCCCAGAGACAAGAGAGAACGAGAGAGAGAAAGAGATGAGAGAAATGAGGGAGGAGAGAGGTGGGTCGCGTGCGAATGAGGAAAAGAAAAAAAAGAAAAAGGAATAAAAAGAAAGAAATTAGAGATTTTTCCTAATTTCTGAAAATTTGATTTTTGGCCCAAAAATGGACTAATTTAGAAAAATACGCAAAAATAGCCAAAACTATCCTTGGGAAAAGTACATCGCAACTGCGACGTCCACGAGTCGATGAACTGAGAAACAAACTCACCGTAGGGTTCCGTAACTTGTACAAGAGAACAACCCACACGGATCGTTAAACTCAACTCAGGACCCACAAAAGTGATCCGAAACTCTCCGAAAAGGACCCAAAAGATGTAATAAAGATCCGATAAGAATCCAGGGCATTGCAGCCGAAGACTTGGTGGACCCAGTTTCTCGCTGATTGTGGGTTCGAGTCGAGGGGCTCACTGGACAGAGTGCTCCTTGAGGGGAGTTTTACAGATACGGTGATCAACGACTGGAGGCGTCATATCGCCCATGCGATCGGGTCGGCTGGACCCGTAGAGCTCGTGTCCCTCATCGAGTGCACCTACACCCTGAGGGACGTGAAGGAAGCGGTCACGAAGGCCGCACAGGTCATAGGCTTGAAGCCGGAGCAGTTGGTTCCTCTATCGCTGACCCCCTTTGTGGCTTCAGGTAAGACCTCTTCGTTAGCCTGTTGTCCCCGCTTCGTTGTTTCCTAGGGTACGTGGTTAAGACATCTTATGTGGTTGTGTTTATTGGCAGGTTCTGTGGCAGACAGGGATCACCCCTCCACGGGGATGTCTTCAGGGGACGGTGACGGGGCCCTCCAGCCCCGACGGAAACGCCCCCGGGTAGAGACCGGAGTTAGGGTGGCCGGCGAGTCCACTCGGGGACCTGCTGCCAAGGAACACATTGAGGCAGAATCGGCTCTGAGTAAGTGCTATATCCGACTGCTTGTTTTATATTGATTCAGCCTTTATGATCGGATAACCCTGTGTAATTAGATTTGCTTGTCACAGCGCCACTGGAGGCCGGGGCTGACGCGGCCTTCTCGCCACCTCAGGAGGTCGACCCACTACCTGACGACGGGGTCGATTGCGAGATAGATATGGAGGGGCTCCTTCGTCTGATGGATGAAACTGCCTCCAACGTTGAGAGCTTTCCCGATTTTGAGTCATGGAAGGTTTCAAAGGATGCCCAGCCAGGTAAACAACTCTGAGACCGAGCATGTTGTGTTTATGGCTGTACTTGATTCTGGGAGTTGACATAGTTGCTGGTGTCATGCAGAGGTGGCCAGGGCATCAGAGACCGCCGCTCCCTCTGAGATGCGAGGCGAGGTGCCCCCATCTGTTGACGGGCAGGAGCTCGCAACGACCTAGGATGGCTTGGGTAAGTATTGAACCGCTACAGAGGGGATTGCCCTCGCATTTGCACAACTGTTGGGCTGCAAACGCTGACTGGTTTTATGTTGCTATTTGCCAGGTGAGGATCCAGCCGCCACTCTGGAGATGATTCAGATGCTGGTCCGTACTAGCCCTTTAGTGTCTCTTCCCTCCTTTGAGGGGGAGCCTGAAGGGAGGAGTGCTTCAATGCCGTCCACGGCTGAAGAAGCGTCTAGCCTGTTACCACAGCTGTTGGCAGGGGTGGAGCAAGTTTCCCTGCCAGCTGTGGTGTCGGCTTGTACTGTGGGGCTGGTCGGGTCTTCGAGCATGGGACCCTCAGGTATGTAGCTGGGGACTTAATCATTTCTTGTTAAACCCCTTGTGTTGATTGTCTTCTAGTGCTGAGATCCTGTTGGCATTGTTTACAGGTGCTCCTTCGCCTCTAGAAGAAGGTGAGCTACCCCGTGACAGGGCTGAAATGGTGGAAGAGGGGCCCACTGAAGTGGCTCTAGTTGAGGGCAACGAGGAGATCATCGACATCGAGAAGGTTTCGGAGGGGAGTGCTCTGGCTGGTGAGTTTTCTGTTTGCAACTCTTAGCTGGAGAACCGCCCTTGTATAAAGCTGGGTCATGTAGTGACCTCGTTTGCTTTGTTGGCTTGCAGGAGCCTCTGGTTCGGCCACCTCCGGGAGTTTGTCGGGGGCTTTGTCGAGCTCTCCGGATGACGGCAACTTGGAGATGGATACAGAGGAGGGTTTGAGCTCGAGCTCTTCATCCTCCGGGGTTTCTGCTATTAGGGAGGTTCCGACGGGGACCACTTCTGGAGGTATGCGGTGATTCTTCCCGTCCTCATTTGGTGCTAGTTAGCTCTACATGCCAGAGCGCTGGCGTTCTTGGGTTGCCCGCAGCGTCAGAGTCTAGAGAGGAGCGCGCGTCGGCTCCTGATGAGGGCGGGCATGAGAAGCCCCATGTCCTACCCGTGCTTGCTGGGGACGACCGGACGGTGGAGGAATCACTACCCTCTCTGACCCCGGCCGGTGATGCTGTTGAGGCGGAGGAGCGGTTGCGCTCCCCGACCCGGGCCGATGATGCCACAAGGATTGCTAGACTTGCTTCAGGTAAGGAGTCAAGGCTTGTCTTTCCTTTTTCTCATGTTTTTCACCTTATCTGTCGAAGGAAGTCTTATGTGTATTGCTCACCCCCTTTGGTGTTTGTCGAAACTATGCAGGTTCCACTGGAGTGCTAGCCACGTCCGGAGACCCCTCCTTGGATTTAGGGGTCGAGTGGCCCACATCTGTTTCTCCGCCAGAGCCATTGCTAGAGGCGAGTGCAGGTGCAGCCTTGCTCAAATGGGCACGAGGCTACTCACAGAGCGACCCTCTTCCTTCTCCAGAGGCTCTGATGCAGTGGCTGCGGGAGTGTACCCAGGGCTACCACACGCTTGGATTACCACGCGAGCTCTGGATGTCTGGGTTAGTTGGGATATGGGCCGAGTACCTGTGACTCCGCGAGGCTCAGGAGCGGAGGGCACGGAGGCTAGCGATGATCCGAGAGGCGCAGGAGCAACGGGCCCAGCTTGTGTCAGCCGTTGCTGAGCAGAGGAGTCACGTCGAGGCGACTTCGTTGGCGTCTCAGGAGCGAGCCGCACAACTGAGGGAGGTAGAGAGCCAGGCTGAGGCCTTGAGGAAGGCCTGGGAGGAGCAGTAGGCAGTCACGGAGCGCGTCTGACCTGAGTGGCAGGCGGCCGAGACGACAGTCAGAGCTAGTGCCCAACTCTTGTCCACCTTGGAGGTGGAGCTTACAGCTGCAGACTCTCACCTTGCAGCGCAAGAGGGGACTGAGTCTGAGACTTGATTATATCTTTCTCTTTTCATTTTTTTGATATCTGGAGTGTATGGACTTGTCACCCCCAAGGGCATGTCTTGGGCTCCTTTTACAGAGTATTAATGACAAACTCTAGATCTTTTGCTTACTGGGTTGTTCCCTCCCCTTCTCGATGGAATAGGGTGGTGTGCATGAATTGGCGACCACTTATTGTTAGTCATGCTTGTTCATTCTATGATACACTGACATGAGTGATAGGGAACAACAGGGACAAGAAAGAAAAGGCTATATGTGGGAGCCAATCCTCCTGGGGGATGAAAGCCCGCATTCCAGGGCACCCACGTAGGCCCACAAGAACGGGGCAGTTTACGTGGTTTAGGGTTGTAGAGGTGATTCTGGATGGTGTATTGACCCTAAACTGGATGGTGGAGTATTGGCTAGCATTATGTCGTTAGCCAAAAAATGCGATTCGCATGTGTCTGGGAAGTTGGGATTGAGCTGGCTGGGTGGCCTAGGAAGACATGGCAACCAAGACCGGGACTGGGAGAAGGGTTGGAAATTGAAACTGGGACTGTGACTGGAAATGGGGATTGGAGCTGAAGCCAGCTGGTGACCTAGAAAGGTGCGATAGCTGGGAGCTGGAATTGGCGGCTAGCCTGTGAAGGCCTTGTAGCTGGGACTGGAACCGGGAGCTGGCGGCTGGCCTGTGAAGGCATTGTAGCTGGCACTGGGGCTAGAAGCTGGCGGCTGGCCTGTGAAGGCGTTGTAGCCGAAACTAGGACTGGAGGCTGGGCGGCCAGCCTGTGAAGGCGTTGTAGCCGGAACTGGGACTGGAAGCTGGGCGGCTGGCCTGTGGAGGCGTTGTAGCCGGGAACTGGAGCTGGAGACTGGGCGGCCGGCCTGTGAAGGCGTTGTAGCCGAAACTGGGACTGGAAGCTGGCGACTAGCCTGTGAAGGCGTTGTAGCCGAAACTGGGACTGGAAGTTGGCGGCTGGCCTGTGAAGGCATTGTAGCTGAAACTGGGACTGAAAACTGGGCGACTGGCCTATGAAGGCGTTGTAGCCAGGAATTGGAGCTGGAGACTGGAAGCTGGCGGCTTTACCGTAAAGGCGTTGTAGTCGAAACAGGGACTGGAAGCTGGCGGCTAGCCTGTGAAGGCGTTGTAGCCGAAACTAGGACTGGAAGCTGGCAGCTGACCTGTGAAGGTGTTGTAGCCGAAACTAGGACTGGAAACTGGGCGGCTGGCCTGCGAAGGCATTGTAGTCGAAACTGGGACTGGAAGCTGGCGGCTGGCCTGTGAAGGCGTTGTAGCCGGGAACTGGAGCTGGAGACTGGAGCTGAAGCTGGAACTGAGGGCTGGGACTGGCCGGCAGGCCTATAAAGGGGTTGTAGCCGGAGTACTAGGACTGGTCAGCTAACCGTTGAGGTGTGCAGCCAAGAACTGGGGCCTGGAATTGGCGATGACCGACCCTCGGGGGTGTAGTGGCCACCATTGTCATGGAGTGACGCGAAGGTGGCCGTCAGCGAGGTGTCACGGTTGACGACTTTCGTTAGTGAAGAGTAGAAAGGGAGAGAGAGTTTTTTTTCTCTTTACTAGCCCTACCGCCGTTGCGGGTTTTCGTCAGAGCTGGCCCCCTTTTACTTTTTCTGGTGCACCCTCGCGGGTTTTCACACCGAGGGGTTACCCGATTTTGCCTGAGGCGCGCTTTCGGGTTTTCACCTCAGTAGGGTTGGTGGTAATTTTTTGCCCCCAATCGTCTCTTTGTAATGAGGACGGCCGAGTCCGCCGGGGTATCCCTATTTTTAATCCCATTGTTTGTTTGTTCTCTTTTTTTTTCAGGAATTGGCATCCATAGCATTCTACTGTCAGGGGACAAAACCTGGAACTGGAGACCGTAGATGACTGGATATTGTTCCGCCTTTAGCAACGGCTTTTGGAAATCGTCACGTTAGGGTGCTGAGGGCCACTCCGTGGTGGCAGAATGTGAATGGGGTTATAGCTAGTGGATCAGGGATTGTAGGAGAGAACTGGGATTATGACGAAGCTTGAAGGCTCTAGATTTGCAGGGGATATAGGATGGAGTGGCATAGAATGACAAGTGTCTGGGGATATGCTTGGACATAGGTCTACTGGGATGGTGACTAGGAGCTTGACTGTCACAGGGACTGGCTGACCTGCGGTGTCGAAGCAAGGGCGGAAGGTTGGCCAAACTGAGTGGGTGTAGTGCGAGGCCAACTAGGAATTAAAGGGTTTATGCTCTAGCAGTGTAAGTTGATTGAAGACTGGTTCTGGGTGAGGCTAACGGCTCACCGAGGAGTGGCTGGAAGGCCGTTCTGACTAGTGGGGAGAAGAGGATTTTCTCGTTATCGGCTCTACCGCCCTTTCGGGTTTTCGCTAGAGTCAACCCCCTTTAGCTTTATCTGACACGCCCTTACGGGTTTTCACGTCGAGGGGTTTCCCAATTTTACCTGAGGTGCCCTTTCGGGTTTTCACCTTAGTCGGGTTGCTGGCCTTGTTGCCCCCAGTCGCCCGCTGGCGGTGAGGATGACTGGGTCTGCAGGGACATCTCTATTTTTAACCCCATTTTTTTATTATTTTTTTTGACTTACCTGGGAGCCTGATGGCTAGACTGGTGCCGGTGTAAAAGTGCTCACGCCCTTGTGGTGACGGGAACGAGGGCAGGTGATTAGTCCCCGCGGATGCCTGGCGGCTGTTCCGGGGAGCTGGGTCGGCTACTTGACTGGGAATTGAAGACTGGGAGGACTGGCCGGTTAGATCCTTCTCGGGGAAGGGCCGGCCTCACTAGTGGTAGCGGGGATGTACGCCTTAGTCTGGCTGGCGCGCGAACTCGTGTTTCGGTGCATAATATAGCTTCATATGTTTACCGTTGAGAGGCGGGAACGGTCTATGACCTTTGTGATCGACAACCGTGTAAGCCCCACCCCCGTAGACATTCTGGATAATATACGGACCGCGCCAATTTGGCTGTAGTTTTTCACTGGAGCGCCCTGCCATGACTTCCTTTTCCTTGATCATGACAAGGTCGCCTTGCTTGAAGGCTCGCTGCTTGACGAGCTTATCATAGGCTCGGGCCATGTGGGCCTGGTATACTTTTAGGTGTTTGTAGGCTTCGAGCCGCCTGCCTTCTAGATCGGCGAGCTCTTCTAGCCTTCTCTGGTACTCACTTTCGTCAGGGCCGGCAAGGCCAGTGTGAATCGCCACGCAGTAAGAAGCTAACTGGATTTCGATGGGGATGACTGCTTCTGTCCCGTAAGCAAGGGAAAACGGCGAGCACCCCGTGGGGGTTTTGTAGACCGTCCGATAGACCCATAATGCTTCGAAGACCTTCTGTCATGTCCCGAACTGATAGCAGCGGAACGTGTCGTTTACTCAGAACGTGGCAGTTAAACAGTCGAGTCGATCAGAGCATAACCATTCCACAAAACACAATTTGGATAAAATAACAAATTTCATTTCTAATATAAGTTCATTACAATTTTGACCCAATAAAAGAAAAGACTCAATAAAGGAAAGTTATAATGAGACATCAGACGCAAGATAACCAGACTAGATGGTTCATCTAGATGTCAGAGTTCTCTTCACTCTTGCCCTTGCCCATCATGTTTGGTCTCGTCGTCACTAAGGTCATTACCTGAAAAACATTGGAAAACACAGGGTGAGCGAACGCTCAGTACGACTTAATATCTCAAGCTCCAAGCTAGCTTTAAGTCAATTACGATTTATCATGCTCATGCAGATCATGTAAGATATAGAAATCGAGAACTATAATGGCACGAGTTATAATGATAAAGCGATGATAAATTAAAACCATAAAGAGGAGTAAGCAAGATGCTAGATACATTTATGAAGTGTAGAGACAAGAGAGTACGACAGGAACATCCATGACGGGATATCAAGTATCTTTCATAAGATAACTCAAGAGCATTCACGAGAAAATAATAACCGTCTTTTCTCTATGACGAGCACTATCACGAGAGCTTTCATGTAACTAGCACAATCATCCCTCTATGACGAACACTATCACGAGAGCGGTTAATGAAACTAGCACAATATTCTCTCTATGTCGACATTATCATGAGAGCTTTCATGTAACTAGCACTATGAAGATTTGCCAAGACACTAAGAGGAAATCACGACGATATGATAGCCCCTCAACATGGCAATTCAAGATCTTTAACGATGAACACTAGATTACTATAAAGGATTGGCCAATGCACTAAGGGGAAAATCACGACGATATGACCGCCTCTCATGAAAATAGCACTAGGTAGTATTTGGTCACACACTTAGGAGTTCTCACGACTGTATGACTACCCCTAATTGCCATAGACCGAGTTGGTGAATGCCAGCACCCGATCATCATGATACCGGTACACGTTTGGACTTTACGTCGCCCAATAGGGTCAGATCAGGACCCGTAGTATTTAAAATGTCATTTATTTGGGACCCATAGCCCCTGACATTCGACTAGACTAATTCCACTTTAATGGCCAAGAATTCCAAGGATCAAGCATGTACGAACAATAGGGAAGATTTCATTGAACAGAGATTTAAGATAAATCTCGACAAGTCTAGTATGATGGCACACAAAAATCGAGACAATTCGAGAAACCTGGGAGATTGGCGTCTCGTCAGAGCGCCGTATATTTAAGAAGTCGCGCCCACAGTGGTGGTCACTCATTCTCTGAAGAAAGCATTGAAGAATTGGTGCCTCCATAATACGGTTGCTTTTATACTAGGCGCCCATCAATAAGGTCACCCCTTCAACATGCTCACGACAGAAAACGGCGATAACCAATGTAGTTGCTAATCAAATTAGCACCTTATAAGTCCGATAGAGACGGATCTCTCACAGAATCGCCATAACAGCGTTCTATGAGGGCCGGGTGTCATGTTTTCTTAGAGTGACATGACAAATAGGGTTCCAGGGTTCTTGTGGTACAACCAGCTCAGTCGGTCTTGAGGGAATCCAAGGCTACGAGGAGACTTACGGAGGTCCCAATGACTAACTTGCCAGTCCGAAGGAACGGAATGTCCAACGGAGGGCTCGTATGTCACCGAGAGTTGAGGGTGTATCGAGAGACCAACGTGAAACGTGGGACTGCGTCTACAGACTGAGACGTAGTGCCAATATGATCCACGATACAGATCAAATCTCAAGAAAACAGAATAAATCACGTCCATGCAAGTAGGTGTCAATTCATATCTTAATTTCTATTTAATCTAATAATTTAGAGAATATCATCTCTTTAAAAGGACAGATAGTATTTTTAGAACTAATTACATGATAATTAAGGGAAATTTACAAGGATCACGACTATATATATTTTGTAATTTTTACCGACTTTGATCATAAGATATGAATTTTCTAGGATTTAAACATGATAAGTAGTTTTTAACTTAATCATGATGACCAGTAATATTTTTCAAATAAAGGAAATTATTGGAACTAAATATATGATAATTATGAGAAAAATCTAAAGATTCCAAATATATATATATTATAATTTTATTTTACATAGTTTGAAAGATATTAATTTTTTAAAGATACAGATAAAAGATATCATTATACTTAACGTTATATATATATACTAAATGATTTAACGACATGGCAAGTGGTCGTTAAAAGAATTCAACGACACTCGTGTTGCCGTCATTCAAATAATGAATAGTATCAATTCTTTAAATCTCTCATTCTCGACGTACATACATCGGAATCACGCAATCCATATACCGAAATGAAGGGCTCGAAAAACTCTACTTAACCTGATGTTCAAAAATATTTTTACTTGAGAGTAGGGCTATCTTGAGTTAGGAGGATCGAAAAAAGGAGGTACCAACTCTACTACCTCGGTCACTACCCCAATAACACGCTCGTGAAATTTCATGGCCAAAGAACACTCCGGTGCCCCGAACATGCCATCAAAGCAAAAACATGTAACTATGGTGCTATAGTAAACACTACAATTCTCCTTGTAACTATTGGAAATTCATATACTTAATAAAGAAAATCATTAACTGGTTAACACACCGTATAATCACATGAAAATTTAGAGTAAATCCTGGGGATTTCAAATATATATTTTTTAAGAATTTTAGTTACATGATTATAAAATATTTAATCATGATTTACTTCTATTCATTTAATGATTTTTTACTTAAAGCATGCAGGAGGTCATGACATCAAACGTATAAAGAACATGCAAGGTGATTAATCGAATTTGGCTTGGGAGATTGCCTACCTCTTGATGGTTAGACGGTCAAAGAAGTTGCAGAAGAAGAAGATGCAATAGCAGAGGAAGAAGATCACGTAGCTACTCCTGCAACTGCAACAGTAGAAAGGAGGAAGGGGAGAGCTTGCCCTCTTCGCTACAGCAACGGCAGCAACAGGCGACCACCGCACGCACAAGAGGAAGTAGCAGTAGCCCACGGCAACTTGCGAACGAACGAGGGATGCAGGGAAGATGATCTCCTTAACGGGTACTCATGAACACTGCATTAAATCGGATGCTCGTTCGTTGGCATGGTTATTTATAAGGATGAGGGCATTCACGGGGAAGTCCAGAGTCCTACTCGGGTCGGTTGCCTTACGTATTTATCTTCTAAGTTTCACCTTTCCCTCCATGCACTTCTTTCCCAAACATCAGCCGCCTCCCATGTTTTGCTTTGAAAAGAAGAAAAACCATAAAGCTAACCCTCTTCGAACATGCATGGGTTGACTGTTGTACTCTTCCGTTCACGTTAAAGCCTATGTAATGCCTCTTCCTATATATATATATGTGTGTGTGTGTGTGTGTGTGTGTGTGTGTGTGTGTGTCTTAGCCCATTAAATAATTATGTGACTTAAAGTTGCCATATGCTTAACTAAATCATTTAGTAGGACTTCTTATATATATATATATATATATATATATATATATAAGTGTCACGCCCCGAACCGATAGTAGCGGGAAGTAGCGTTCGGAATGTACAGCGAAACAGTCATGATAGAAAGAGCAAAATAAATAAACACAAATAGACACATGGAGGCCAAACAATTTGATAAATATATATATTTATTGATGATTGAAAATTTAAATTTACAATTTGGACTCAATAAAAGACAAAATAAGAGAAAAAGACAAGACTCACTATACTATCTAGACTCAAGAAAATAAAAAGACAGACTCTGGTCTCTAAATCTCCAGGTTCACTTGATCACGCTGTCCCGATCCCAATTGCAAGCGTTCCATCTACTGTGTTACTTGAAAAGGGTTGGAAAGTATGGGTGAGCAAGAAGCTCAGTAGAAATTACACTCTATCATCGGGCATAGTTTACGTAATTAACCATTTCATGAATGCGTGAATAACGCGAGAAAACAAATAAACATGATAACAAGATAACTAGCATGATAAAGATTGCAAGTCACGATAGCAAGAGCAAGTAATCAGAACTTCAAGTGAATGGCCATATATCAAGTCGAGTCATGCAAGCAAGTACTTCATGCTTTCAAGCACGAATAGCAAGTTCACGACAATGTGGAATGTCGTAGACCCAACACGCTAGATAGTACTCGGTGCCAAATGCCACACCTAGTCATTCACCTCCCCGGGGATCAAGTACTTTTCGGGTGTGCCTCCCAGTACTAGACTGGGCCTTTTAATGTGTTTACCTTGGCATTGATTTGTTTGGATCATAGATCCCAAGAAATCTAGACATCCACAATGTTTAATGGCCAAGAGTTCCAAGATCAAGTTCATGTAATCAAGGTAAAGTGCATAAGAATATTGATTTTCTTGAGATTCCAAACAATAAGCTCCTTGATCAAGAGGAAAAGTCATTCAAAGAAATGACTTAGAATTGATAATGTCATCAATAGACCTAACAATAGGTCCTAACTCGAGGAACCATAGCCTGGATAGACTAGAGCAGCTCACACAATCAAAACCATGAAAACATCAATTTTAAGAAAACTGGAAGGTACACGGTCATTAGTGGGCCGCTTAACCTAGAAACGGTCCGTACTGGGCCGTGCAAGGATGACTGGCCGAAGAACAGCCCAGCCGGAGCTAAGTGGATACACGGTCTCAAATGGGCCGCTCTATAAAAGAACGGTCCAAATTAAGCCGCTGAACGAAAATGGGCGGTTCACAATACGCCGTCCAATTCAAGAAGAAAAGGAGCCCATGAAGAAGGCTACACGGGCTGGAATGGGCCGCACATTAATTGAGCGGTCGGACGATAGTCCGCTCCAGTACCTAAACGGGCCGGTCTTGGCCGTTCAGTAACTGGCCCAAGCAAGACAGAGAAAGCTACCCAAAAGGGCTCCTAGGCCACCATAGGCATGGTGGAACTGAACAAGGGTTCAGCCCACGATTCTTAGGTCAGCCTAGAGGCTCTAGGTCGACTTAAGAGGGCATGGTCGCAAAACAATCAAGGATAATCAACCAGCACAACTTGCCATTTAACCAGTGATACGCGGTCTTAACCGGGCAGCTCAATGGCATACAACGGTCCGATATAAGCCGTTGATTAATCAAACGGTCAGATCGAGGCCGCATAGGGACTCGAACGGTTCCATATGGGCCGTGAATCTGGACAGAGACAAGCAAGCGATCCGATAGAGACAAGCAAGCGATCCGGTCGAGTTCATAGGTGCAGGACATGAGATACAACCTGCCCGGTGTGCTAGTGAGAATCCCATGCTCGCGGGGACTTACGGAGGTCTCATAATGGAGGTCCCAGTCCGACGGAAGGAGTATCCGGCGGAGAGTTCCAACCATTACAAGAGTTGAGGGCTAGAAATCATCGGAACACAAGTGTACAACGGTCAGTCAATCCTACCGGAGTAGAATGACTGTCAACACAACTCTAGTATCGTTCTTTCATTTTCAATAGAACATGTTTAAGATTAACTTTATTGAAATGGTGAATCAAGATCATGATGAGACTAATCAAGCAAGAAAATTATAATGATGGGAATCTACACGGGGTACTAACTTTTATTTTTATATTTGTGTCCTTTTAGTTTGCATTTATATTCATGGGAAGTAGGTTTACAATTGTAAGGCTTTATAAGCCAATTTGTCATTCCCCAAGGATATTTGGGTTTTTGTGTAAAAGTCCCGTAGGTCCAGCGGGGGCCCCTCATCCCCTTCCCCATTGGTCCACCTAAGTCTTAGGGCTCATGTGGGGTCAGTCAAAGGTCCAAGGTGGGCTTCTAGATGGCTTGACCATTCAAGGGGACAATGTGGAAGAAAATTCAAAATTGGACCAAGCAAAGTCCAAGATGCTTCCCCCTTATAATATAGTTTCTCCCATGTTATATTTTTTATTTAATTTGGTCATTTGACCACATGGGGAAGAAAATCCTCTCTCTCCCACGAAATTCCCATCCCCCCACCCCTTGCCATTCTCTATATAAGCCTATGTATAGTGTCATTAGAGAAATTAATGAAGAATTAAGTATTTTTACCAAGAGCAAGCCCAATGACACCTCTTGTTTCTCCCCTCTCTTCTCTCCCCCTTGCAGTAGTGATTGCTGCCCATTCTAGGGTGTGAAGCTCTCATCTTGGTGTGACTCCAAGATCTCCAACCTCTGCTGGATGCGACTTCGGTCGTCGCCTTCCGTTCGTGCCGCCGTCGCGCCGCCGCCATCAACGCCGGAATTCTGTCCAAATCAAGATAGAACCTCATCTCTGGAATTTTATCTTTTGTTATTGCTGTCTGATCTAGCCCAAACTTTGAGGGCTTGTTCTACCTATCTCTCTTAACCTCCAGTTCAATTTTTGTGTCATTTGACATCGTTTAGTATTTTTTTCCCATATTTCTTGTTTCCCCCCTGTAATCTGTCATTCTGCAGATCCACAGGACAGTGTCACCTTTTCGTATTTTTCTCACCCCCATAAAAATTTCCAAAAAATCCCAAAAATTACCAAGTGTTTCTCAGGTATACCCCCTTCCACCATAACTTTCATGGAGCCTAGAAAATTCATTTTCCCTTCAGTCAAAATTCAGTTTTAGGGAAAACGCTGTCTATACTGTGTGTCTGTCAATCCGAATCAGAAAAAAACATAGTTTTGCAGAGTCTCCCATTTCATATCTCTTCGTTTGATCGTCCTACAAAAATTATATGTGGTATATCTAGGAGTCCTCTTTCCAACCCCACCGGTTTCACCTCGATCTGATTTCGAATCTGAGAGAATTAATTCTTGCCGCCGAGACGCGCAAATCTATTCCCTGTGCAGATCAGAAAAATCAGTCCGTGGATAATTCGTGTAAAATTATCAAAAGTCAACTTATGGAACCGCCACTTCAAGGAGTCGATCAGGGACGTCCCGCCATCATCCCAGCCAAGGGGCGCCTTCAGAAGACCTCAGGAGGGCGACGTTCCTTTGGAAACCGCGCCTTGCTATCCAGCGAGTCAGAACAGAATCGGCGCAGTACCGAGTCGGCACAGGACCGAGTCGGACCAGCAGGCCGAGTTCGCCCCGAACGCACCTCCAGATTACTATCCGTCAACCCAGGGTCGGTCCTCCCGGGCCCCACTTGTAGCCCTTTACCTCCCTGCGTGGAGTGGGTAATAAAATTCACTATTGTAATTAAGTTTTTACCATTGTACCGTGAGTTACCGTAACTGGCCGGGATCGTCTTCCCCACGCCCGGAACGTGGAGGTAAACTTGCTCCCACTCTTTATCGCATTTTGCTTAGTTCGTATTCATTCGTATATGCCGCTGCGAGTGTAGGTTCCAAGCTTGTTATACTTTATTCACCGCTGCGAGAGTGAGTGAGTGAACCGTCCCGTGACTCAATCCGAGTTAACGCGGAAAAGTCAATACCCGAGACTCACGGCCGGTTTCTTAACCGCGCCCGGTCCCACGTCCTCCCTCGCTTAGGGGCGATCGCGAGCTACAGTCCCAGGTCGCGTGTCCGTCCCGCATCAATTTGGTATCAGAGCCAGTTGAGTCTAAGGTAGTCTTTGTGTCTAAGTCCGAAACAAAAAAAAAAATCTAAGTCTAAGGGTGCATTTGCATACCATTGTTCGGTATATCAAAAGGTGTCACCCGAACGTTAGGTTACACCTATCCGGAAGGCCGCACACTCTTGTCGAGGAGACCCTCGGGTCAAACCTCTGCCACGTACCGAGTCTTGGTTTAAGTCTAGGGTCCTTAGTGTGCATTAGTTAGTGCATTCCCACCTTGCATAGTTGTGTCTAGTGTCTTGTCCTAGTGCCAGCATGTCTATCTTGTAGTTCCCCATTTCCAATGGAATCTCGATCGCCTAGGCGATATGACCGTTGGCCCACCCATGCGCTTGGCAACCACCCTCTCCACTTCCGTAGGCCCGAAGCCTCGGACTTTTATGGCTCCAAAGTCCCAAGTGACTACCTACATTGGGAAGCCGCTATGGATAAATATTTTGATTGTTACCCCGTGTCCGAGGCTCGGCAATGCTCTTTCGCCAAAGAGCGGCTTCTACACGAGGCCGCCGAGAAGTGGGACCATATCGAAGGCTTGAGAGAGGTTAGGAGGCAATGGCCCATCAAATCATGGTGGGACATGAAGAGAGAGCTTAGGAGGGTCTACCTTCCCCATCTGGTCCCTTCCAACCCATCCCACCCAATTACTTCCAACCCCATGGGTCACACCTCCAGCCGACCCCACCAACTCAATTCCAACCAAGTGTGTCATATCCGGAGGTAAGAAGCTCCTCAGGCACCCAAGCCTAGGCCGGTTGATTACGGGCGAGTCCACCACGATACCCCTACTCCAACCCACACCATTGCCGAACTCGTGCAAATGATTTCGGATCGGGTGGATAGGAGATATGCTTATTTTGAGTCACTGGTCTCCCCTTGCCCACCTCCGAGTCCGAACGTAACCACCACCAAATCTACGGAGGTTATAGCAGGTAGTCCCAACCCGGCCCCACCTACGGGGTCCCAAGGGCCTCTTCCCCTCCTAGTGGACAGCCCTTTCCCTAGTGCTCCTTCGCCACCCATTTTCGATCCTCACCCGGAGCCATTTCATTTGGAGCCACCTCAGCCCGAGCCACCCGTGTTTCTAACGGGAACGCTTTTCGTCGCCGAGCCACTACTTAGCTGGCCCAAGGATGGCTTGGTCCCACCTTCATACCCATCCATAGACCCCACCCTACCATTAGTGCCGGTCAACTCATTTCATAGCACATTCTGGTCTAATCACCATGTTGATACATTGGATGACCCTGTTATGGGATTAGGCTCGCAATGGAAGTTGACGCACTTATTGGCCCGAGGCTTCGACCAACCCACTAGTCGTAGCTTCACCCATTCGGCCTTCGGGTCCATTACCTCCGTGTGCACCATGGGTTGTGTCACCACGGAGATTCTCCTATTCCTTCCCTTACCGGCCGAGCCAACCTTCATACCCTTTTGCCCGAAGGAGGAACCATACCTCCTATATGAGATCACCGTCCCCTATACCCACGTGCATGAAGGTGACCACCTACACCTTCAATATTTCCAAATGTGGGACCGTGACTTGTGGGACCCCAATTCGAGGGGTCAAACTTTCTTTGATCCCTTCGACCCATTCTCTTGTGGACCCCTTGACCCACCACCTTCACTCCACCTTCTCGAGGGAGTCCACTATCACACCCCTTCTCCAAGGGCCGGTCCATCTACACCCACCAAGCCCGTTGACGATACACCTACACCCGGCTCTCCTAGCCCTCGCAAGTCTCCCAAATCCAAAGGGCTGCCCGTGCATGACTATGTCATATTTGGACGTCTAGGTGTTGCCTATGCCACCAACCCCCGGTTACCTAACATGAATGCATGGCACACATTCGGATGTCCTGGTCCACCCTTGCATGTGTATGGGTCGGACTAACAATAGGTTTGTCTAGGGTCCCGTGTGTCTGTACATGCATGTGTCGAGTCGAGTCGATCTTTTGTACGCTCGCGTTGTTGGTCCCTTTCGAGTGCGATACTTGTCGGACTTCGGGATCGGCTCTACCCCTACGTATCGGATCTAGTCACATAAGGGACCCACGGTGATTCCTAGTGAGTCTTCGAGCCGCCTTCCCTCCTTTGAGAGTGACCCCACCCCGGAGTGTCCACCTCTAGCCTCATTCCCACAGCAACGTGAGCATATCGAATCTATACGGGATGAGCAGGTGTTGATTACTTGGAGTGGAGCATACTCCGCGCTTCAAGGTTCGGTGACGGATCCGCCGGAGCTACTCGAGCAGCCATACCCCTTACTCGACAGGGTCGAGTTCTTCCCACCCGGGGAGAATTGATGGGAATCTACACCGGGCACTAACTTTTATTTTTATATTTATGTCCTTTTAGTTTGCATTTATATCCATGGGAAGTAGGTTTGTAATTGTAAGGCTTTATAAGCCAATTTGTCATTCCCCAAGGATGTTTGGGTTTTTATGTAAAAGTCACATAGGTCCAGCGGGGGCCCCTCATCCCCTTCCCCATTGGTCCACCTAAGTCTTAGGGCCCATGTGGGGTCAATCAAAGGTCCAAGGTGGACTTCTAGATGGCTTGACCATTCAAGGGGACAAGGTGGAAGAAAATTCAAAATTGGACCAAGTAAAGTCTAAGATGCTTCTCCCTTATAATATAGCTTATCCCATGTTGTATTTTTTAAATGGGTTTTTTGCATGAAAACCATTGTTAAAAGTGAATTTGTAAAAAAACCTTTCCTAAAAATGCATTAGCAGGTATATCACTGAGTTAATTCAAATAGTGCATAAATGTCATTTAAGCGTGGTTTTCTTGCAAGTTGTTGATAAAAAGAAGTGATATGTATGCAAATAAATATGGCATTTTTGCACAATTCAGATTATACAGTGATATACCTGCTAATGTATTTTTAAGAATGGTTTTTTTACAAATTCACTTTTAACAATGGTTTCCATGCAAAAAACACTATTTTTTTATTTAATTTGGTCATTTGACCACATGGGAAAAAAAATCCCCTCTCTCCCACGAAATTCCCATCCCCCACCCCTTGTCATTCTCTATATAAGCCTATGTATACTGTCATTAGAGAAATTAATGAAGAATTAAGTATTTTTGTCAAGAGCGAGCTGAAGGGCACCCCTTGTTTCTCCCCTCTCTCCTCTCCCCATTGCAATTGTGATTGCTGCATATTCTAGGATGTGAAGCCCTCATCTTGGTGTGACTTCAAGATCTCCAACCTCTGCTGGATGCGACTTCCAGCCGCTGCCTTTCGTTCGTGCCGCCGTCGTGCCGCAGCCATCAACGCCGGAATTCTGTCCAAATCAGGACAGAACCTCATCTCTGGAATTTTATCTTTTGTTCTTGTTGTCTGATCTAGCCCAAACTTTGAGGGCTTGTTCTACCTGCCTCCCTTAAACTCCAGTTCAATTTTTGTGTCATTTGGACATCGTTTAGTATTTTTTCCCATATTTCTTGTTTCCCCCCTGTAATCTGTCATTCTGCAGATCCACAGGATAATGTCACCTTTTTGTATTTTTCTCACCCCCATAGAAATTTCCAAAACATCCCCAAAAATTATCAAGTGTTCCTCACGTATACCCCCTTCCACCATAATTTTCATGGAGTCTAGAAAATTCATTTTCCTATCGGTCAAAATTCAGTTTTAGGGAAAACACAGTCTATACTGTGTGTCTGTCAGTCTGGATAAGAAAAAAACACAGTTTTGAAGAGTCTCCCATTTCTAATCCCTTTGTTTTATCGACCTACAAAAATTATATGTGGTAGATCTGGGAGTCCTCTTTCCAACTCCACTAGTTTCACCTCGATCTGATTTCGGATCTGAGATAATTAATTCTTGCCATCGAGGCGCGCAAATCTGTTCCCTGTGCAGATCAGAAAAATTAGTCCGTGGATAATTCGTGCAAAACTATCAAAAGTCAACTTATGGAACTGCCACTTCAGGGAGTCGATCAGGGACGTCCCGCCATCGTCCCAGCCAAGCGGCGCCTTCAGAAGACCTCAGGAGGGCGACGTTCCTTTGGAAACCGCGCGTTGCTGTCTAGTGAGTCAGAACCGAGTCGACGCAGGACCGAGTCGGACCAGCAGGCCGAGTTCGCCCCGAACGCACCTCCAGATTACTGCCCGTCAACGCAGGGTCAGTCCTCCCGGGCCCCACTTGTATCCCTTTACCTCCCTGCTTGGAGTGGGTAATAAAATTCACTATTGTAATTAAGTTTTTACCATTGTACCGGGAGTTACCGTAACTGGCCGGGATCGTCTTCCCCACGCCCGGAGCGTGGAGGTAAACTCGCTCCCACTCTTTATCGTATTTTGCTTAGTTCGTATTCATTCGTATATGCCGCTGCGAGTGTAGGTTCCTAGCTTGTTATACTTTATTCACCGCTGCAAGAGTGAGTGAGTGAACCGTCCCGTGACTCAATCCGAGTTAACGCGAAAAAGTCGATACCCGAGACTCACGGCCAGTTTCTCAACTGCGCCCAGTCCCACGTCCTCCCTCGCTTAGGGGAAATCGAGAGCTAGAGTCCCAGGTCGCATGTCCATCCTGCATCATATAAGCTTTTAACTTTCATAAGTTTCAATTTATATACATGTTGCTATCTACCATTAGCAGTATTCAATTAATATAATTCATGCCGAAACAATAATAAAGCAGTTCTGGGTGATAGAGCGCTCAGATCAGGACCTCTCAATGGCCTCGGCGGTCGAACGACAGGCCGTTCAGGCCCCACAGGCCTGGAGGTCTTGCAGGATCTGAGCGGTCTGTAGAGTGCCACTAGGGTCTATGAGCGGTCTGTACCTGTCCCCCGTCCAAAGGAACGGTCAGGAGTTGGCCATTCCGTTCATGAAACAGTCCGAAGTACAAAATAGTTGAATGGTTAAACATCAGCCGCCTCTCTAAACTGAGCGGTCTATCGAGGGGCCGTTCTACATGGAGCGGTTACGATTGGTCCGCTCTAAGGTTGCCCTGCCCGACTCTGGCGAGCTCGGCTAGGGTTACCAAAAACGGCTAGCATGGCATGATCAATTTGGGTATTTTACAATCAATGGAACGAGAATATGATGACGCATAGCATGGCATGATCAATTTAAGGTTAAAGTCTGCTAATCCCTACATTAATCGAGGTTAACAAGAGAAATCCTAGATAGACATGGTTCTACTAAAATAATAAATACTCTCATGATGTTGATCGATATTAAGGCATTTAGTATCAAATGAAAGAGAGCTTGAAGACGCACAAAATGATATATTTTACTTAATCTTTAGCCCGAGAGAAACCTACCGACTTGGGAAGAAGAAGGGAAGACACGCTCGTCGGAACCCTAATACATGCTGCCACCAAACACCCGAATTCGCCTAGGTTCAACCACGATCGCCCACGCCACCTATTGGAAAATCAAAAGGAGGTCTAGGGCTGCGAAAGCCCTCTATTTATAGAGCCTATAGATCATTCTAGGGATCGAATTAGACTCGAGAGTCCAAGGAGGAAAAACTGGCGAAAAACTCGCACTCGATCATATCCGCGCCGCCACCGTCGAATGGGAGCTTCTAGAGGCTAGGGTTTCAGAGGAGAAACGAGCTACTAGGGTTTATCTATCAAATGGGCCTGGTTTGGGCTCGAATGGTTGAGAAATGGGCTCGAATTAGATCAATTATTGTCGGGCTATTAAGAACAACGATTTTACACTAAACCTCTTTAATTTGGCCTCATTAAATTTTTATTAGGGGTCGGCCCAGTTGACATTATGGTTAAACAATTCGTTCTCTACAAGATATGATTTTTCCATATTTTTAGAAATTAGTCGAAACTTTGGCCTACGGGTGAGATTTAATTAATTTAATTTATACCTATTAAATTCAATTCATCGTGGAAAAATTCGATTGTGTCTTGGAATATGAAAGTCTTTTTATGGTGATTGTAGAAAAATAATTATTGATATAATTTTTGCCACTTTCAAAAATAGATAATATTCTTTAATTAAGAAAATCATTGAAGTCATTAAATAACAAGGAGATATCTTTAATTCCAATACATATTTCAAAATTTTTATTTTGTATTTTATTATTTAATCGGGGTGTTACAATAAGGATCTCATTCCTTATTATTAGATCTTTACCGTTTGCTCGGGTATCAGAGTCGGGTTCGGTCCTATGAAAATCTTTATATATTTGTATGTACATATATATATATATATATATATATACATATATCTTAAACTGTATTTTAATTTAAACCTCGAATAGATAAAGGATATGTTCAATTTCTATTTCTCAATTATTTATTTATACCTTTATTGATGCCCATTTATTAACATTTAGGCCCATTAACTATTTTAGCTAATCATCACTTTTCCTTTATCAAAATTTTAATTTTTCATAATTTTCAACGACTAATATTTATGGTTATTTTCATTTATTTCCTATTTAAATTTCGGGGTGCTACACCCTCTCTCACTTAAAAGAATTTGGTCCCCAAATTCACATGATTTCCTTCCATAGCAGTGGGGTAAAATCACCATGTCCAAAACATGTATTTTAGCTAGCTCATTCTCATAACATGCTAAGTGTTAAGATCACCATCTTCGATTCATGCAATTTATAGATGAGATAGGTTTATAGGGTTATCTCCCAATACTTGCGACGCTTCTTTCTTTAAGAGTGGACAACAAGTGATTTTATGATCTCCACTTCCGCAACGGATGCACTTTCCGAGTTTGTACCAACACTCGTTCGGGTTGTGCCTTCCTTTCTTGCAATGCTCACATTTTCCCTTGGTTGGAACAGTTTGTCGTTCATCATTCAGGGGTTTCTTATTCTTGCAGAAACCGTTCCCTCCATTAGGTCTCTTCTTGCCATTCACCGGTTCCGTATTCTTGGATCCGTTTGCTTGCTCCTTCTTGGCGATCCTTTAATTCATTCCATCATGTCCATGGCATCTTCTAAGAGTTGTGCCTTTCTAACCATCTCCATATATGTTTGGATTTCTAGTGGAGCTAATTGAGGAATGAATTCCACTTTTAAACCATTCATAAATCTTCTCGCTCGCATCTTCTCCGTGCAGACTAAGTGCGGTGCATAGCGAGCCAACTTAGAAAACTTCGCTTTGTACTCCGTGATGGACAAACTACGTTGTTTCAAAGCTGCAAACTCTATGGCCTTCTTCTCACGAATCCTTTCCGAGAAATATTTCTCATTAAAGTATTCCAAGAATTCGTCCCAAGTCACTTCGTCATTTGGCAAAATTGCTTCCTCCGATCTCCAGCAAACTCGAGCATCCTTCTCCAGTTGATAGGTTCCCAGTAATACCTTTTCGTGATCGGTACATTGCATAACCCTAAAGTTTCTTTCTATTTCTTGCACCCAATTTTCTACTTCATCCGGGTCGGTAGACCCACTAAATTTAGGGGGATTCATCTTTTGAAACTTCCTATGCAAATCCCCAGCTCCACGTTGTGCTCCACATTGTGCAACTTGTTGTAGAGCTTGTGTTAATCCTTGGATCGTGCGTTGTATTTCCCTCCATTGAGCTCTTTCAGCGGCCATTACTTAGCCTATAAAACGAGTTTTAAATAAATGATTAATCATATTTTGGTATTTTATCTAACGCGGGCGTAACATATTTTATTGTTTAACCCATAGCTCTACCCAATCTCACTGGGTTCCTATAGGGCAATGGCGGGGAGAACTCAATCTTTGACTTGATGACCTAAGGAGTTAGAAAGCCTAGACTCTGATACCACCTTCTGTCATGTCCCGAACCGATAGTAGCGGAACGTGTCGTTTACTCAGAACGTGACAGTTAAATAGTCGAGTCGATCAGAGCATAGCCATTCCACAAAACATAATTTGGATAAAATAACTAATTTCATTTCAAATATAAGTTCATTACAATTTGGACCCAATAAAAGAAAAGACTCAATAAAGGAAAATTACAATGAGTAATCAGACACAAGATAACCAGACTAGATGGTTCATCTAGATGTCAGAGTTCTCTTCACTCTTTCCCTTGCCCATCATGTTTGGTCTCGTCGTCACTAAGGTCATTACCTGAAAAACATTGGAAAACACAAGGTGAGCGAACGCTCAGTATGACGTAATATCTCAAGCTCCAAGCTAGCTTTAAGTCAATTACGATTTATCATGCTCATGCAGATCATGCAAGATATAGAAATCGAGAACTATAATGGCACGAGTTATAATGATAAAGCGATGATAAATTAAAACCATAAAGACGAGTAAGCAAGATGCTAGATACATTCATGAAGTGTAGAGACAAGAGAGTACGGCAGGAACATCCATGACGGGATATCAAGTATCTTTCATAAGATAACTCAAGAGCATTCACGAGAAAACAATAACAGTCTTTTCTCTATGACGAGCACTGTCACGAGAGTTTTCATGTAACTAGCACAATCATCCCTCTACAACAAACACTATCACGAGAGCGGTTAATGAAACTAGCATAATATTCTCTCTATGTCGACATTATCATGAGAGCTTTCATGTAACTAGCACTATGAAGATTTGTCAAGACACTAAGAGGAAATCACGACGATATGATAGCCCCTCAACATGGCAATTCAAGATCTTTCACGATGAACACTAGATTACTATAAAGGATTGGCCAATGCACTAAGGGGAAAATCACGACGATATGACCGCCTCTCATGGAAATAGCACTAGATAGTATTTGGTCACACACTTAGGAGTTCTCACGACTGTATGATTTCCCCTAATTACCGTAGACCGAGTTGGTGAATGCCAGCATCCGATCATCATGATATCGGTACACGTTTAGACTTTACCTCGCCCAATAGGGTCAGATCAAGACCCGTAGCATTTAAAATGTCATTTATTTGGGACCCATAGCCCTTGACATTCGACTAGACTAATTCCACTTTAATGGCCAAGAATTCCAAGGATCAAGCATGTACGAAAAATAGGGTAGATTTCATTGAACAGAGATTTAAGATAGACCTCGACAAGTCTAGTACGATGGCACACAAAAACTGAGACAATTCAAGAAACCTGGGAGATTGGCTTCTTCTCAGAGCGCCGTATATTTAAGAAGTCGCGCCCACAGTGGTGGTCACTCATTCTCTGAACAAAGCATTGAAGAATTGGTGCCTCCACAATACGGTTGCTTTTATACTAGGCGCCCGTCAATAAGGTCACCCCTTCAACATGCTCACGACAGAAAACAGCAATAACCAATGTAGTTGCTAATCAAATTAGCACCTTATAAGTCAGATAGAGACAGATCTCTCACAGAATCGCCATAACAACGTTCTATGAGGGCCGGGTGTCATGTTTTCTTAGAGTGACATGACTAACAGGGTTCCAGGGTTCTTGTGGTACAACCAGTTCAGTCGGCCTTGAGGGAATCCAAGGCTACGAGGAGACTTACGGAGGTCCCAATGATTAACTTGCCAGTCCGAAGGAACGGAATGTCCAACGGAGGGCTCGTATGTCACCGAGAGTTGAGGGTGTATCGGGAGACCAACGTAAAATGTGGGACTGCATCTACAAACTGAGACGTAGTGCCAATATGATCCACGATACAGATCAAATCTCGAGAAAATAGAATAAATCGCGTCCATGCAAGTAGGTGTCAATTCATATCTTAATTTCTATTTAATCTAATAATTTAGAGAATAGCATCTCTTTAAAATGATGGATACTATTTTTAGAACTAATTACATGATAATTAAGGGAAATTTACAAGGATCACGACTATATATATTTTGTAATTTTTACCAACTTTGATCATAAGATATGAATTTTCTAGGATTTAAACATGATAAGTAGTTTTTAACTTAATCATGATGAACAATAATAGTTTTCAAATAAAAGAAATTGTTGGAACTAAATATATGATAATTAAGAGAAAAGTCTAAAGATTCCAAATATATATATATTATAATTTTAGTTTACATAGTTTCAAAGATGTTAATTTTTTAAAGATACGGATAAAAGATATCATTATACTTAACGTTATATATATATATATATATATTAAATGATTTAACGACATAGCAAGTGGTCATTAAAAGAATTCAGTGACACTCGTGTTGTCGTCATTCAAATAATGAATAGTGTCAATTCTTTAAATCTCTCATTCTCGACGTACATATGTCAGAATCGCGCAATCCATATACCGAAATGAAGGGCTCAAAAAACTCTACTGAACCTGATGTTCAAAAATATTTTTACTTGAGAGTAGGGCTATCTTGAGTTAGGAGGATCGAAAAAAGGAGGTACCAACTCTACTATCTTGGTCACTACCCCAATAACACGCTCGTGAAATTTCATGGCCAAAGAACACTCCGGCGCCCCCGAACATGCCATCAAAGCAAAAACATGTAACTATGGTGCTACAGTAAACACTGCAATTCGCCGTGTAACTATTGGAAATTCATATACTTAATAAAGAAAATCATTAACTGGTTAACACACCGTATAATCACATGAAAATTTAAGGTAAATACTGGGGATTTCAAAATATATATTTTAAGAATTTTAGTTACATGATTATAAAATATTTAATCATGATTTACTTCTATTCATTTAATGATTTTCTACTTAAAGCATGCAGGAGGTCATGACATCAAACGTATAAAGAACATGCAAGGTGATTAATCGAATTTGGCTTGGGAGATTGCCTACCTCTTGACGGTTAGAAGGTCAAAGAAGTTGCAGAAGAAGAAGATGCAATAACAGAGGAAGAAGTTCACGTAGCGGCTCCTGCAACTGCAACAGCAGCAAGGAGGAAGGGGAGAGCTTGCCCTCTTCGCTGTAGCAACGGCAGCAACAGGCGACCACCGCACGCACAAGAGGGAGTAGCAATAGCACACGGCAACTTGCGAACGAACGAGGGATGCAGGGAATGCGATCTCCTTCACGGGTACTCGTGAACACAGCATCAAATCAGATGCTCGTTCGTTGGCCTGTATATTTATAGGGATGAGGGCATTTGCGGGGAAGTCCAGAGTCCTACTCGGGTTGGTTGCCTCACGTATTTATCTTCTAAGTTTCACCTTTCCCTCCATGCACTTCTTTCCCAAACATCAGCCGCCTCCCATGTTTTGCTTTGAAAAGAAGAAAAACCATAAAGCTAACCCCCTTCGAACATGCATGGGTTGACTGCTGTACTCTTCCGTTCACGTTAAAGCCCATGTAAAGCCTCTTCCTATAAAGCCCATTAATTACTCTTAATAAAGTAAAGCCCATGCGATCAACATATATATATATATGTGTGTGTGTGTGTGTGTGTGTGTGTGTGTGTGTGTGTGTGTGTGTGTGTGTGTGTGTGTGTGTGTGTGTGTGTGTGTGTGTGTGTGTGTGTGTGTGTGTGTGTGTGTGTGTGTGTGTGTCTTAGCTCATTAAATAATTATGTGACTTAAAGTTACCATATGCTTAACTAAATCATTTAGTAGGACTTCTTATATATATATATATATATATATATAAGGATCTCATTCCTTATTATTAGATCTTTACCGCTGGGTCAGGTATCAGAGTCGGGTTCAGTCCTATGAAAATTTTTATATATTTGTATGTACATATATATATATACATATATCTTAAATTGTATTTTAATTTAAACCTCGAATAGATAAAGGATATGTTCAACTTCTATTTCTCAATTATTTATTTATACCTTTATTGATGCCCATTTATTAACATTTCGGCACATTAACTATTTTAGCTAATTATCACTTTTCCTTTATCAAAATTTTACTTTTTCATAATTTTTAACGACTAATATTTATAGTTCTTTTCATTTATTTCCTATTTAAATTTCCAGGGTGCTACACCTTCTCACCCCAATCGCGTTTCTGGTGGCTAATAATCTTAGCCAGGAGCTTGCAGAGGGTCTTATTGAAGGCTTCCGCTAAGCCATTAGCCTGGGGGTTGTAGACCGAAGAGGTTCTCCAGTCGATGTGGAATTGGGCCGCTAACTGGTATACGGCCTTATTCTTGAATGGTGTCCCGTTGTCGGACACTATGCAACTGGGAGTACCGAATCGGTATATGATGTTGTGCTGGATGAATCTGACAACCACCTTGCCGGTGACTTCTCACAAAGGGAGATCCTCCGCCCAACGAGAGAAATAGTCAGTGGCGGCCAAGATGTATTTATGGCCCTTGGAAGATGGCGGGAAAGGCCGCGCGATGTCCATGCCCCACTCGGCAAATGGCCAGGTGGGGGCTGTAGGACGCAATGGATTAGGAGGTGTCCTGGGTACTGGGCCAAAGGCTTGGCATTGATGTCATGTACAGACATACTGGACACAATCTGTGTACATGGTTGGCCAATAAAAACCCTTGAGCTTGATACTGTGCTTCATTCGGTCTCTGGCCTGGTGCGCACCACACAATCCGGAGTGGACCTTCTGCATGACGGCTCGTGCCTCAGTGAGGGAGACACATCTCAGGAGAATTGACTTTTCCTTCACATGGACGAGCCGATACAGGGAGTCGCCGATCAACTCGTATGAGGTTGCTCGGCGGAGTAGCTGGACCCTTTGAGCTCGGTCAGGGGGAAGCCACCATTTCTTGAATTTGATGATGGGTGCATGCCAATCATCTTCTTCTGGAGGCGTGTTCTGGTCAAGGTCGTGGACCTCGTAGATGGTGAGACCAGTGCTGCCTTCAAGTGAGCTCGGCATCAGCCTTCTGTGTTTGATGACGATGTCGACCTCGCCCTCGGGCGGGAGCTTGATGGCCGCGGCCAATTTTGCTAAGGCATCCGCCTGTGCGTTGCTGCTTCTGGGGATATGATCTATTTCGAAGAAATAGAACTTCTGGATTAGTCTGGTAACGGCGGTATGGTACGGAACCAACTCTGGTTTCCGCACGTCATAGATGCCGATGACCTGTCGGACTATCAGTTGAGAGTCCCTATAGGCTTTGAGACATTTAATGCCCATGTGGAGAGCCATCTGGAGCCCAATGAGTAGGGCTTCATTCTCAGCTTCATTATTGGTCAGGACTTCATGAGGACGCATGAGTTGTACAAAACTCCGCCCTGAGGAGTCAAGAAAATAATGCCGGCATCTGCCGTGGTGGCTGGATCCTGGTTGCTCCGGGTAATCCCTCAGAAGCGCCATCGAAGTAGAGCTCCCAGCAAGGCACGCTGGTTGTGAGAGCGCTCTGCTGCCAGTAATGTAAGACATCTCCGCTCTGTTCAACTAGTTGTTGTGATTGAGCAGCAAGAGACTCCTCGTCCGGGAGCTCTGAGCTGAAGGGTGAGTTGTCTGGCACTGGATGGGCTGCCAAGAATTCAGCCATACCCTATCCCTTGATTGCTTTCCTGGGGACATAAATAATGTCGTACTCCTTCAGTAGGAGAGCCCACCTCCCTAGTCTACCTGAGAGGACAGGTCACCGAAGGAGATACTTCAGGGGGTCGTGCTTGGATATAAGCTCGACTTGATGGGATAGGAGGTAATGTCGCAGCTTCTTAACTGCGAACACCAATGCCAATCAAACCTTCTCCATAGGGAAGTAGCGGTACTCGGCACCGATTAGCTTCCGACTGAGGTAATAGAGGGGCTGCTCTTTACCTTCCTCATTGATTTGCGCCAGCAGAGCTCCTACCGAAGCGTCCATCGTAGCAATATAAAGGATAAGGGGTTTACCCTTGATTGGTGCCCCTAAGACTAGGGGAGTAAGGAGGTACTCCTTGATTTGCTCGAAAGTCATCTGGCATTCTGAGTCTCATGTGAACGGGGCGTCTTTCTTCATCAGCTTGCTGAAAGGCGCGCATCGATCAGAGAGGTTAGAGATAAACCTCCGAATATAGACCAGCCTCCCTTGGAAGGACCTAAGTTCGGTGATGTTGCTGGGTGGTGGAAGCTCCCGGATTTCTTTGATCTTGGTGGGATCCACCTCGATTCCTCGGTACTTGACGATGAAGCCGAGAAACTTGTCACTGGATACGCCAAAGGTGCATTTCATGGGGTTCATCTTGAGCCCATATTGCCGGAGACGCTCAAAGACTTGGCGGAGGTCACGCAAATGGTCTTCACGCCTTTTGGTCTTGACGATGAGGTTGTCGACATAGCATTTGACGGTGTTGTGCAGCATCTCGTCGAATATTTTTGTCATGGCCCTTTGGTAAGTAGCGCCGGCATTCTTCAAACTAAAGGGCATGCGCTTGTAGTTGAAAATCCTCTTGGGGGATCTGAAGGCTGTATGGTTCTTGTCTTTAAGGGACATCTGGATTTGATTGTAGCCGAACGACCTGTCCATGAAAGACAAGGCTTCATGACCAGTGGTCATATCGACCATCGTTTCTGTGATGGGGACTGGGAAGTCGTCCTCCGGACAGGCCTTGTTGAGGTCCCGGAAGTCGACACAGATGCGGACCTGGCCATTCTTCTTCTTGACTAGGACTATGTTGGTGAGCCAAATCGGGTAGATACACGGCTCGACGAAGTCGACCTCCGCCATTTTATGGACTTCGGCTGAAACCTGGAGCTCCAGCTCATGGCGCATGCGCCGCTGTGGTTGCTTGACCGGAGCAACCGAGGGAGAAATGGCTAGCTCATGCTCTGCTACGTTGGGGTCTAGCCCTGACATCTCATTATATGTCCAGGTGAAGCAGTCTTTGTATTCGAGTAGGAGTTACTTGTAGTCCTGCCTTTCTGCCTCGGTGAGGAGAGCACTGACGAATGTCGGCTGAGGGGCTTCTTCTTCGCCCAGGTTGATCTCCACGAGCTCGTTCACGGTCGCCTGGCCGCCGTCCTCCAGCTCGGGAGGAGCGGGTTGGAAGTCTATGAAATCCTCATCGTCTGTATCGGCTTCATGTATTTCTTGGTTCTCGAAGCCACTGGTTGATGTTGAAGGGACTAGAGAGTGGTTGTTGCTGGGATCCATGGAGGATTGATCTAGACCGCCGGTTCCTGGCCAGTAGCTGTCAGCCGGGGCTGCTGAGGTCTCCCCGGGGTTGTCTGGTGAAGCTGACAATCCTTCGCAGCTAGGACCAGAGATATCCCCCCCCTCAGGAGGGTTTGTTGAACTGGGTCGCTCGACTGGGTGAGAGACCGGAGGAGCTTCTTCGGCCCCCTTGTCTTGGTAGGGAGGCGATGAGGGTTCCTCGACGGCTTGAGCCGGCATTCTGGTTTTGACAGAGATTAGGATTAGAATTTCCTCTTCCTCATCCCCGGAGCTGTCAAATTTGGCTTCGACTCTAGCTCTGTCGTCTGCTGGTTGTGTCAAGCCTATGACGTTGATTGCATAGTGGACACGAAAGTCCGGGTCCTAGTCGTAGCCAAGTCCCCTGGTATCCTTATGGAAGGACGGGGGTTGCCCCTGGACCTGGGAAGGGGTCCACAGTTGACAGAAATGTCTTTGTTGTGCAGAAGTTTGCCACAGGGGAATGTGTTACTTCAGACACATTTCTTGAATATCCGACGACAGATCGCCCCACACCTGGACTGCTTCAGGGGCATCATCGGCTTGCCTGGACCAGCCGAAGTCATCATCTGGCGGGGCTTGAGGGACCATGTCCCCCTTATAGAAGACAATAGGTTTGTCCCTGTTGGCCTTCTTCTTGTTTCGGCGTTGTCGCTTAAAGGTGACAATGAATGTCATCAGCGACTCGACGCCGTGCTTCTCGGACGCACATGGAAGCTGGATGCAGTCTGGTGCCACGCATATACTCTTGTTAATACCTCGGCTAATCAGATTAGCCTCGAAGTCGATCTGGCGCCTATCGGGGCGATCTGAGGTTGACTTGGAGCCGAGGCGCAGATGATGAAGCTTAGCCTTTTGCTCGTTAATAGAGAAGAGATCATCATCATCTTCCAAGGCAACAGGTCTGCAAAGACCGTATCTTGTTCCCAGTCCTTGGCATACTTGATACATTGGTGGAGAGTCGACGGGACGACCCAATTTTCATGGAGCCAGGGTCTGCCCTGTAGCATCTTATATGATGTGTTGGAGTCGATGATGTAGAACGTCGCCTTGGAGGTGAAATCATCGAGCACCAGGTCGACATCCACCCGGCCGAGGACATCCTCGGTGTTTTGGTTGAAGCCAGATATCTTGACCGCCTGAACCTTATGGAGGAACGAGGTCAGATATAAAGTCTTGAATGTCTTGAGCGGCATTATGTTAACAACAGCCCGCCCATGTAAATTTGGTTTACATCATGCCCGTTGACCTTCCCCTTCATGTAGAGAGGATGGTTGTGGTACGGAGCGGAAAGCAGCATGTCTTTCTCCGTGAAGGAGATGGCGGCCGTGAAGGCTTCGTGGGCAGCCACCTTCATTTCTGCAGCATGTGCTTCATAGACTTCCGGCTCTTGGAGTATCTTGATAAGAGTTTCCCTTTGGTCTTTACTCCAGGCGATGGCTTCACAAATTGAAATACTGGCAGGGAAGCGCTTCATCTGGTAGAGGACTTTCCGATCGGCTCGAGCTCGAGCATCCTCCAGAGAGGGTAGTATGCTAGGCTCAGCCTTCTGTGAGCTGCCGTGATGTTCCCCGTAGGGCAGTTGCACTGCCTTGCCCTTACCACCGGGATCAGACTGACTTTGATGATTGATAAGTGTCCATTTCTTATGATAATTCATCGCATGTACAACATTTTATGTGTATATAATTAGGCAATTATGCATATTTCATAGTTAACCCCAACTCCGCATTTAAATTGGAGCTTTCACGCAAATTGATTAATTCAGTGATATTATTTAATAATAAATTAAAGTTGAGGGCCATGAGCATTAATTCTCCATTATATAACCATGAGCATTTGAGATTTATGTGCACATTGTGATAATTTTTATAGACTAAAGTGTAATTATGTGTGTGCAGGACACCGAAGGTAATTACAAAAGAAACCGGGGGCAAAACTGTAACCACCACTTTGACCAAGTCAAAATCACATATTTTGGTTAGAGGGAAAATAAATTTCAAAGGTTTGAAATTGAGGAAAAGAAACACATATTTTGGTTGGAGGAAAAATTAAATTCAAAGTTTGAAATAAAGGAGAGACATGATGAGCCTTGGGAAAGGGGGTGCCCACCTACTTTTCCTCTTCCCCATGTATCATATTCTACCTAAATCTCAGCCATCCATCTCCTTTTGATACAATCTCCATCCTCCATCTACCCAACTTTCCCTATAAATAGCCCATGACAAGGAGGAGAAATGGGAGTTCTTCTTTTGGCAATTTTTACCCTCTCCCTCTCACATCTTAGGTCACCGAGTTCACCCTCGTCCGTCCCTCTTATCCTCTTGCTGTCTTCATAAAAGTTCTTTATGTTTACGTCCTCTACAACTTCTTCATCTACATCATCTTCTAATTCCTTCTGATTTTTAAGGTATATCGTATTTTTCACTGTGCTATCCTATTCATCTACGAACCAGTGTTTCTCTCTGTTCTTCCTCTTAGTTCTCCCCCTTCTTATCCTTTTCTTTTCTTACTGTCTTCATGAAAGTTCTTTGTTTTTAAGTGTGCTGCAACCTCTTCTTCTACATCATCCTCTAATTCGATTTGGTTTGGAAGTTATTTCCCATTTTTCAACTTGCTATCCTGTGATTTTACTGTTCATCTAAGGCACTATACTCTGTTCTTCCTCCGTTTTGAACCTCTTCCACTCTTCTTTTCTCTCAGAGTTCTTCATCAAAGTTCTTTATATTATGTAGCTCTAGATTGTCTTCTTCTATCACTTCCTCCAATTCTTCTTCGTTTACGAGTTATATTTATTTTCTCACTATTTTACTCTCTCATCTTCTTCCTTCTTCATCTCCACACAAACCCTTCCACATTCCTCTCTATATTTCTCTCTAAAGTTTATCCTCCACAACTCTCCTTACATGGCGGCGTGCACATCAAGACGGGTGATGTTCCAAGGCTCGTGACGTGGATGACGACGGCTTCTTCATCCACCTCTTTCCACGGTGATCTCTTTCAAGGCGGAGCGATCCTCTCCAAGGCTCGATGAGGAGGAGAGGACGGCGTCATCACCATTGCTACTACCATCTTCACACCTCAGGCTCCTCTTTTTGTTATTGCTTCAGTTTCATTTTACTTCATTGTAATCTCATCACATCTTTAGTGTAAGTTTATCTTGCATTTCATGTACTTGTTACTTTATGTTAATGAAAGAAGTGTTCATTTTATCTAGATCTTGTTTATCTTCCCTCTCTTCCTCCTTCTTCTACCTCTTCTTCTCCACTTTATGTAATTATTTTTTAAAGCATAGGCTCATAGTCATAAGTGTTTTTAATTAAGTGTTTGGTTCATTCATCATTTCATTATTTTCTTTAAGCAAAGTAAAATCACAATTGTTTTCCAAAGGACTCCAAGATTTTTAACTCTAAAAAATCTCTTCTTCCCTGTGAATTCGACCCTTCTTGCCAGCATATTACGTCTTTCTTTCATCTAGTGCGAGTTGGAATTTTTAAGATTGATATGCGTGTTTTAAACGACGAACTTTTGCGTTACCAATTTTTGGCGCCGTTGCCGGGGAAGAATGATGATTTTTGACCTAAGAACTTTATTTTCCTTATGTTTATAGTGTACTAATAAAGTTCTTTTTTCTTATTTTTACAGAAAAAAAAGGGAGAAAAAGTAACTTGAAAATTCAAAAAAAATCAGAGGTAAGTTCTCCACCTTTTCCTTAGTCTTTTTGTCATTCATTTCGAAAAAAAAAAGAACGGGGGAACGTTTTTCAAGTAAGTATCCAAACTTTTCCTCCTTCGTTTTAATTTCATTTCTCTACATTTCATATCTTGTGGTTAGATCGGTTCACTAAATAAAAAAAAAACTCTTCACTTGAACCAAATAAAAATTATCATTCCAAGAGTAGAAACCACACTTTCAAGCTTTAGGCCATGCATCATTTAGGATAGTTTTTATTTTTCCTTGTTATTTAATTGTTGTTAATTACATTATTGAAGATTGCAGGAGGCAAGGTGAGTACTCTAAATTTTTCAAAAGTATGCTCATGCATTTCCATGCTTGCATAGAACCCCTTATTTGAACTTGCTTTGTTGCATATCATTTCAAAGTATCTTAAGGGCAACACCCATAAGTAAGATAAGGTGGGGATTTCATCACCCTTCCTTAGCCCACAAATCATAATTTCCTTACATCTTTGCATCACCTAGACCCTAAATAAAATTCAGTAGACATTGGCCCTAGTTTCACACTGTGGTTCTTCTGTTATTTGGGCTTATCCTCTTGTGAAAATCGGTGCTTAAGGTAAGGCGGTCGGACGGCAAACGCCTTAAGCGGGCTAGTAGTTTTTAATTAGGATCTTGCGAAAGTAAGGGGAGCCTCCCACTACCCCACCCCTTACCTGGCCGATGGAAATATTGAGGATGAACTCAAGTTACACTTTAGTCATTTTGTGAAACCCAATTTGTAGGTCTAGGTCACAGCTAGGTCATTAGGTAATTTGTGTGACAACTTGTTTGTGTTTGCATACAAAAAAAAAATAAAAATAAAAACAAAATAAAATAAAAAAATCTCCTCTTATCTCTCTTCGTCCTAATTTGAGTAAACAAAAAACAAAAAAAAATATAAAAATCATCATAAAACAATTCTCTCATCTCTCATCTTTAACCTTGGTTTATGCAAGGGAGAAGATCTCAACACCTTGACTTAGTTGAGTCCATTAGTGAGATTGAGCGATTCATTTTTAATCCTGCTCAAAATCAAACTCAACCTATGGCTGAACAACACCAATTAGGGGTGCCCAAACAGATGAAGGAATATTTCATTCCTTCGAATTATCAGCCATCCACTTGTATCCAACTGCCTAATGTTCCTGCTTTGCACTATCAGATCAAATCTAGCACCATTCAGATGCTTCCATCCTTTTATGGGAAGACCAATGAAGATCCCTATAAACATTTGGATGAATTTCTAGAAATTTGTTCCACTGTGAAAATTCAAATTTTCACAGATGATGCTCTCCGCCTGACCTTATTCTCTTTCTCACTTAAGGATAAAGCCAAATACTGGCTAGGGACCTTAGGGAAACCTATTGGCACATGGGCAGATATGCCGCATGAGTTCCTCAAGAAGTTTTACCATATCGGTAGAACCAACACCATGAGACGTGCAATCATAGGATTCGCGCAACTCTCAAATGAACAAATACATGAATCATGGGAGAGATTAAAGGAACTCCTCAGAAAATGCCCAAATCATGAGCTTTCCAAATGGCAAATAGTGCAAGCTTTCTATGAGGGCCTAGATGATCAAGTTAGGCAGATTGTGGATGCATCATGTGGTGGGGCCTTTATGAGTAAGAGTGAGGATGAGGCCTATGCCTTATTTGAAATGTTAAGCGAGAATTCAATCAACCATGCTTCCTTATCCTCATATGAGATAACCATTGGGCCCTCTAAACGGACCGGGATGTATCGTGTGGAACCTGAAGCTAGTGTGGATGTGAATTTCATCCATAAAAAATTAGACAAGGTGGACATCATGGCCCAAAAGTTAGAACAAGTTGATATACTGGCCCACAAGTTAGACCAGCTCCTGGCCCAAAACAAACAAGAAATCACCATCTCATCTACGTCCAACCCATACTCGGACCCAACACACCATGAGGTGTGTGCTTCATGTGCTAGCCCGGACCATCATGTGTCTGATTGCCCAACAGCAGCCCAGTTACCACCTTTTATACAGGAGCAAGTCCAAGCAGCCCAGGGGTTCTCTAAACCCAACTATGACCCATTTTCTAACACTTATAATCAGGGCTGGAGGAATCGCCTCAATTTCAATTGGAGAAATCAACAAGCTCCCAATCAACCCACCATCCCCTCCGCATCTCAAACTCACAAACCACCCATCCAACACCAATTCCAAGCTCAGCCACTATTTCATGGAAATGCTAATGGTCGAGGATCGCAAGCCCAACAACCACTTCCCCGATTCAACCAGGGTCAGGCCCCATACCAACCTCCTCAGCCCAATTACAGGCAATCTTCTAATTCCCAACAAATCTATTAACCTCCTCCACAACACCACCAGGACTCCCAAACTGATGATAGATTCCATCAATTACAACAACTAATTCTGGCCCAAAACTAATCCTTCCAACAAACCATGCAATCCCAAAGTCAATCTTTCCAACAGACCCTCCATACCCACCAACAAACTATTTCTAAGTTGGAAACTCAATTGGGCCAATTGACTGAAGCCACCATGAGAAGGGAAATGGGCGAATTATCAACTCAGCCCATTGCCAACCCCCGTAATCAACAACCTCCAGGCTTCCCTCTAAGAGCTCCCATTCTTCCTCAACCCAATCAGCCCAATCAACCTCAGCCGCCCCCTCCTGTAAGTCCTCAGTTTGAGAATGCCAAAGCCATCTCTACCCTTAGGAGCGGGAAAATTCTTAATGATCCTTATCAGGCTAAGGATGTGGGTAGTAGTTCGGGACAAGACGCTCACGAGGAGAGTAATAGTGAGGATGAGGATCCTGTGATTGTGCAAGAAAAGAAAAAGACAGAGGGTGGAGAGAACAAGCGGGACAAAGGAAAAGTAAAGGTTGATGAAGAAAACCCTCAAGAGTATGTCCCTAAGATCCCTTTTCCCGATGCTCTAAAATTTAAGACTCAAAAGAAAAAGTCAGTCTACCAACAAGAGCTAGTGGAATTGTTTAAACAAGTGAATATCAATATTCCACTTTTGGACGCGATCAAGCATGTGTCGGCATATGCAAGATTTCTGAAAGAGCTGTGCACTCCAAAAATGGAACCCAAGGCGATAACTCAAAAGATCCGCCTATCTGAAGATGTGAGTGTTATTTTGATGAATCATTTGCCAAAAAAATTAAAGGACCCCGGAGCCCCGTTAATCTCATGTGATATAGGTGGAGTCACTTTTGATCGTGCATTGCTAGACTTAGGTGCTAGCGTGAATCTTTTGCCCACCTTCATTTACGAGCAATTTGATCTGGGGGAGTTAAAACCCACTTCAATAATCCTTCAACTGGCGGATCGGTCAGTTAAAACTCCAAGGGGTTTATTGGAGGATGTCATTGTTAAGGTGCATGAATGCTATTTTCCCGTGGATTTCTTAATTTTGGATATGGCATCGTCTCAAGAATTGAAACATAGCCCTATTATTTTGGGACGTCCTTTCCTAGAAACTGCTAAGGCCAACATCAACTGTGCCACGGGAATGATGGATATTACTTTTGAAGGTGAGAAAGTTTCCCTAAATGTGTTTAAGGCATCTCAATATCCGGATCAAGGAGAGGAATGCAATGTCATTGATATATTTGAGGATGTGATTCCGAATAACATTGAGGACATCCTAGAAGAGGGTAGCATGCTTCAAGATTCTCCCCTATCTTCTACACCCTAGTCTAGGGTAGAATCACTTCCTTCACTTCAATATGAACCAATCTTGTCATCTCTAGAACATCATCCTTCTCTGGAACTCAAGCCTCTCCCGAACTCCCTTAAATATGCATATCAGGGACCTAACCACACTCTACCTGTCATCATTGTCTCCAACGTCACTATTGCACAGGAAGCCCAACTCTTAACTGTTCTTAAAGACTATAGAGGGGCAATAGGTTGGTCGGTGGCGGATCTTAAGGGGATCAGTCGTGATGTTTGTATGCACCATATCTATTTAGAGGATAATGCTAAGCCGAGCAGAGAGATGCAACGTCAGCTAAATCCGAACATGAAAGAAGTGGTTAAGCAAGAGGTGGTGAAGTTGTTGGATGCTGGGATCATATATCCCATCTCTGATAGCAAGTGGGTCAACCCTACACAAGTTGTTCCAAAGAAATCCGGGCTGACTGTGATTCAAAATGAGAAGGGTGAAGAGGTGCCAATGAGACTACAAACGGGGTGGAGAGTCTGTATTGATTACAGAAAATTGAACTCAATGACAAAGAAAGATCATTTCCCTCTCCCGTTTGTGGATCAAAGTTTGGAAAAAATGGCAGGACAAAAATATTTTTACTTTTTGGATGGATATTCCGGATACAATCAGGTTGCTATCTACCCGAAGATCAGGAAAAGACTACATTCACGTGTCCGTATGGCACGTTTGCATTTAGAAGAATGCCATTTGGGCTTTGTAATGCCCCTGTCACCTTTCAGCGGTGTATGATGGCGATCTTTTCTGAAATGGTGGGAGAATTTTTGGAAATTTTCATGGATGACTTCTCAGTCTTCAGTGATTCATTTGATTGCTATTTGGAGAATTTGCAGAAGGTGCTGGCACGATGCATTGAATCCAACCTTGTGTTAAGCAGGGAGAAAAGTCACTTCATGGTAAGAGAAGGCATTGTGTTAGGCCATGTTATTTCTGAAAGGGGAATAGAGGTAGATAAGGCTAAGGTTGATCTGATTTCTAATCTTCCTCCCCCTTTGTCTGTCAAGCAAATCTGCTCTTTTCTTGGCCATGCGGGTTTTTATAAAAGATTCATTCAGAACTTCTCTACCATTACTCGTCCGCTCACTAAGCTCCTAGTCAAGGACACTCCATTCCACCTAGATGAATCTTGTCTAGAAGCTTTCCACTCTCTTAAAGCGGCCCTCACTCAAGCCCCAATCCTACAGTCACCAGATTGGTCGCTGCCATTCAAAATCATGTGCGATGCCTCAGATTATGCTATAGGAGCTATCTTAGGCCAGAGAATCGATAAGAAACCTGTGGTGATCTATTATGCGAGTCGCAGTCTCGTCGATGCTCAATTGAATTATACCACTATAGAGAAAGAACTTCTGGCCGTTGTTTTTGCCCTAGAGAAATTTCGCTCATATATTTTGGGGGCCAAAGTCATTGTCTATTCCGATCAGGCTGTTTTGAAATACTTTCTCACCAAGAAAGATGCTAAACCCCATTTGATTCGATGGATTCTATTACTGCAAGAATTTGATCTGGAAATCAAAGATAAGAAGGGCTTAGAGAATGTTGTGGCTGATCATTTGTCATGAATAGTGATACCCGAGAGTGCTCCCATGTCTGATTCTTTTCCATATGAACAATTGTTATCCATCTCTCACACCTCAACCCCCTGGTACACTCACATTGTTAACTACTTGGCAGTAGGACAGACTCCGGGAGGGTGGACTAAGCAGGAAAAGGATCAGTTCTTTTCTAAAGCCAAGCACTATTTTTGGGATGACCCAGAATTGTTTCATATGGATCCTGATCAGATCATAAGAAGATGTGTCCCCGAGGAGGAGCAACCGTCTGTATTGAATTTTTGTCATAATCTAGCTTGTGGGGGACACTTCTCTGGAAAGAAAACTGCGGCTAAGGTGTTGCAAAGTAGATTTTATTGGCCCACTTTATTTAAGGATGCTTATGAATTTTCAAAAATATGTTTGAGGTGTCAAGCTGTGGGCAATAATTCAAAGAGAGATATGATGTCGCTTAATCTCATTTTAGTTGTCGAAATCTTTGATGTTTGGGGTATATGTTGTGTTCGGTGCAGTATTCAAAGGGGGGGTGAATGAATATAACCCTTTTTAAACTCTTTCGCCCAGTTAAAATATGATGCTTACTAGAATTACTAGTTCGCTAACTAGACAAGCTTAAAGGCTAATAATCAGTTGCAGAACAAAACACGCATACAGTGAGACCACTGGAATGCTAACTAGGCTGATTTAGACAAAGAATCGCTCAACTAAGATTTCGCTCTGCTGACAAATTAAAACATTCTAAGAAGACTAATTAACTCTTCTTCTCAACCGGAAGCCAAATACATGGAGCGCCCCTATGCATTCATCTAGCGGAAGCAAACCATAAACAATCAAACCACAATGCACACGGGATTTTTAGGTGGTTCGGTCCTCCAGACCTACATCCACCCCACACTCAATCCGAGTGTGGCTTCCTGCTGACTCACAGCTTGAAACCGCTGGGCCTCACAGCTTGCCTACAACTGCTGAGCAACATAGCTTGCCATCCGAGGAATCCTCCTCGCTCCGCTGAGCAACACAGCTTGCTGTCCAGTGGAATCCTCCACTGCAAACCGCTGGGCAATACAGCTTAGCCGTCCAGAGGCAGCACCTCTGCAATCCGCTGACTAACAGCTTGAACAAAGATGTAAAATAGAAAACAGAAAATGGAAATAAACAGCAATCGGAAAGATGTAAGCAATGAAGCACAAAGTGGCTCTTAAAGAGCTGAATGGCCTGGATTTGATCCACGGTCCATCAAGAACATATCTCCCTCGATCTCACTCTCTTTCTTCACTCTCTCTCTTTCTCTTTCTTCTCTGCTGCACTTCTCTTCTTCTTCTTCCGCTAATCTCTCACTATCTCTCTCATTCTCTTTCTTCTCTGCTGCACTTCTCTTCCTCTTCTTCTTCTTCTGGATCGTGGCTATCTGTATGGACTTTACCTCTCGCCAACTCGATCACCCTTCTTCTGTGGAAGAAGGCTCATATATATAGCAACAGCAGCATCATCAGCCCCAACGTGTGACCTCCACATTTCCAGCCCTAAGTATTCGGACCACGTGGCAGTCTCTCAGCAGGCTTCATTCCAGCCTCGGATCACGTTCTGCCAGTCACTGGGGAATGTTCTTCCTCAGACCTGTAAGGAGATAAAAACCATTAAAACTAAGGGCCACAAGAACTAAAACTGCATGAGGTATGTGATAACAACACGACGTGACTACTACACGAGATAAGAAAAGAACGACACGAGATACACTATAACAGAACAGACACAATGAAGAGAACGACACGAAGTGAGGTTATAAAATAAGAAAAACCCGAGGTCTAGGAAAGACAACACGAAGACATAATAACTATAAATGACACGGATACAGAAATCAACACGACATAACAACCAGCACAGAGAATGACATAAGGTGACACGACACGTGATAACACAAAGAAAGCAGGAATACGACTCGAGTAACTACAGTAACTGACACGAGAACACAAGATTACTACAGTACGAGACAAGGAGAGCATGACACGAGGTCAGATGAAAACAGCACGAAGTGAAACGAGAACGACACGAAGTGTCATTGTAACAAAACAAACACTACAAAGAAAACGACACGAGATACATAATAATAAAGCTAACACCACAAAGAAAACGACATGAAGTCAGATGGAGACACGACACGGAGTTAAACAACCATGACTAGGACTCGAAGACATAGATGACAAGGATAGAACAACACGAAGTATTACCTCATACAAGTTTTCCTGTCAAGCATGGAAATAAACACGAAGTGTTGTAAGCTCAGACGACACGAAATCTTTTCGTGTTAGTGAGGGGAAACAACACGAAGTGTGGCTCAAGTGGCACTGAAAGCAACACGAGGTGCTGCAACGTTCTGTACACAATGGAACAAAACGACGCGAAGACAAGCCCTGAAAATAATGTTTAGACTTCACGCTGTACAGACTTGGACTTTGCATATGAAGTGCGCTGTATAGACTATGATGTCCAAGGGCAATGCAGACCAATGTACAGACTTTGGCGAAGCAAAAGGCTGTATAGACTTGGAGACCCAAAGCCATTGTATAGACTAATGGACTTTGAGTTCGTGCATCTACAGTGCAAATGTACATACTTTATGAATAGTGATGCATGAATAGGCCAGTGTGCAGACTTCATGAATGTGCAAACTTGTCAACGAAATGCACAATGTATAGACTATGCACATGCATAAAGAGTGTATAGACTAATGAAATGCTTTACTCTACAGTGTATAGACTTGCTAGTCATCAAACTACATGCAGATAGAAAAGTAACTCACAGATCAGAAATCAAGCACTATATCAGTCATACACATGCTTTCTCCACAAAACAAGTTATGTTGCTATCATCAAAACACAATCTCAAATGCACTCAAATGCACTCACTGTCTTGCTATCATCAAAACCAAATAGCATTGCTATCATCAAAGCAACATAGCACATGCTTGTGCCTAAGGGACACAACAGTATAGACTTCATGGACCGTTTCCACCATCTTTTGGGAATGAATACATCTTGGTGGCGGTCGATTTTGTTTCAAAATGGATTGAAGCTGTAGCCACAAGGACCAATGATCATAAGGTGGTAATAAACTTTGTCAAGAAGAACATCTTTTCTAGATTTGGGTGTCCTAGAGCTATGATTAGTGATGGGGGATCTCATTTCATAAACTTCTAATTCCGAGCTTTGCTTCGCAAATATGGCATCACTCATAAGCTCGCTACCCCCTATCATCCCCAAACCAGCAGCCAGGTGGAGGTTTCCAATAGGGAGAAAAAGAACATCTTGCATAAGACAGTTCGGCCTGATAGGAAAGACTGATCTGAGTGACTAGATGATGCACTCTGGGCCTATAGAACTGCCTGTAAGACTCCTATTGGCATGTCTCCATATCGTCTCATTTTTGGACAAACCTGTCACTTGCCCGTAGAGCTTGAACATAGAGCCTACTGGGCTATTAAGCAAGTCAACTTTGACTTAACTCAAGCTGGATCCCAAAGAGCCCTACAACTCAATGAATTGGAGGAACTACGTAACGTGGCCTATGAAAATTTCAAGATTTATAAATCAAAAACCAAAGCTTTCCATGATAAACATATTCATAGGAAAACATTTCATGTTAATCAAAAGGTTTGACTTTTCAATTCGAGGTTGTGCTTGTTCCCAGGCAAGTTGAAATCCAGATGGGACGGACCATTTGTAGTTGTTAGGACTTTTGACCACAGTGTCAAAAAATTTTTGAATCCTAAAAATGGTCACATTTTCACTGTCAATGGTTAAATATTGAAACCTTATTTGGAAAAAGATCAGGTGCAAAAAGAATCCTATGTCCTAAGTGGTCTGGAATAAAATCTTCGTGAGCTCTCATGCGTCTGGCTGAAGATGAAAAATTTAACGCTTCTGGGAGGCAACCCAAGGTTTTTGTTGTTTGACATTTTTGTTTGAGTGTGTTTTAGTAGTCCAGTCAAAGCCAAGGAGAGGAAGTCATCGCCGTCCATGACATTGATGGAGGTTTCGTCCCACATATCCGGTTGTCTCTTTCCTACTCAAAAGTATTTATTGATACATTATTTTATTGCTTTCAATTCTATATGACATTGGGGACAATGCCATTCAAGTTGGGGGGAGAGAAAAATTTTCATGATGCATATAATACAACATGATAGGAGTTCTGTCTTGCATGTCATCGTAGAAAGATGTAAACCCCATTTTCAGTTTCATGATTCATGCTTAAATTAAAAGTAATTCTGGAATAGAAAATACTAGGGAGAAGGATGATGGGAAATTTAGTCAATCTAGCTATGAAAAACTGATATAAGAATCCCTTTAAAGTTCATGTGCACTTTAGAAAAAAGAAATTCATGTTGCACACTAATGAAACAGGCAAGACAAGCCCTCTGCTATTTTTGGTATGCTGTCTGATATTATGCAGTTCTTAAGAAACGAAATCTTTTCACAAAGCTTTCTGCCAATTTATCTATCAAATAAGCATAATGGCACAAAAAAAAGAGAGAAAAAAAAGAAGAAGAAAAACACACCATGAAAAATACCCCTAGTCTTAGTAACCGGGCCTACTTCACCTAAGACGTGTTGAGATTGGCATAAAATAGAAAAGGGAACCTAGATCTGCGAAACTGGGCCTACTTCTCCTAAGGTAAGAGTCGATATTCACGTTGAGTAGTGAAGGGTAGTATAGCATCATGTGTGGTATAAAAGATCCCAAAGTGACAAAGCAATAAGGCAGATAAAAAGCTAATATACTTAATCCTCTGATCTAAGAGGTGCAGGATTGAAAGGCATTTGCTTGGAATAACCAATGGGGGATGTAATTGTCTAAGCTGTGGATTTGGTAGTTACACATGAACAAGTGCTATTGAGCTTTGATTTGAATTCTTAAATCATGTACTATTAAGTTCCTACATAAAACTAGTGTGCATTAATGATTCCAGATTCCTCATCTTTGGTTGATTCTATGAAGGGAGAACTGGATATGAGAGCATAAATTTTACAAACTCTTGTTAGTCCTAAATTTCAATTTATTGGCATTGCTAAGAGACTAGCAATGAGTAAGTTGGGGGGTGTGATAAGTGTTCATTTCTTATGATAATTCATCGCATGTACACCATTTTATGTGCATATAATTAGGTAATTATGCATATTTCATAGTTAACCTCAACTCCGCATTTAAATTGGAGCTTTCACATAAATTGATTAATTCAGTGATATTATTTAATAATAAATTGAAGTTGAGGGTCATGAGCATTAATTCTCCATTACATAACCATGAGCATTTGAGATTTATGTGCACATTGTGATAATTTTTATGGACTAAAGTGCAATTATGTATGTGCAGGACACCGAAGGTAATTACAAAAGAAACCGGGGGCAAAACTGTCAGCACCACTTTGACCAAGTCAAAAGCACATATTTTGGTTGGAGGGGAAAGAAATTTCAAAGGTTTGAATTTGAGTAAAAGAAACACATATTTTGGTTGGACGGAAAATTAAATTCAAAGTTTGAAATAAAGGAGAGACATGATGAGCCTTGGGAAAGGGGGTGCCCACCTACTTTTCCTCTTCTCCATGTATCATATTATACCTAAATCCCAACCATCCATCTCCTTTTGATACAATCTCCACCCTCCATCTACCCAACTTTCCCTATAAATAGCCCATGACAAGGAGGAGAAATGGGAGTTCTTCTTTTGGTAATTTTTACCCTCTCCCTCTCACATCTTAGGTCACCGAGTTCACCCTCGTCCATCCCTCTTATCCTCTTGCTGTCTTCATAAAAGTTCTTTATGTTTACGTCCTCTACAACTTCTTCATCTACATCATCTTCTAATTCTTTCTGATTTTCAAGGTATATCGTGTTTTTCACTATGCTATCCTGTTCGACTGTGAACCAGTGTTTCTCTCTATTTTTCCTTTTAGTTCTCCCCCTTCTTATCCTTTTCTTTTCTTACTGTCTTCATGAAAGTTCTTTGTTTTTAAGTGTGCTATAACTTATTCTTCTACATCATCCTCTAATTCGTTCTTTTTTGGAAGTTATTTCTTATTTTTCAACTTGTTGTCCTATGATTTTACTGTTCATCTGAGGCACTACACTCTATTCTTCTTCCATTTTGAACCTCTTCCACTCTTTTTTTCTCTCGGAGTTCTTCATCAAAGTTCTTTCTCTTATGTAGATCTAGATTTTCATCTTCTATCACTTCCTCTAATTCTTCTTCGTTTATGAGTTATATTTATTTTCTCACTATTTTACTCTCTCATCTTCTTCCTTCTTCATCTCCACATAAACCCTTCCACATTCCTCTTTATATTTCTCTCCAAAGTTTATCCTGCACAACTCTCCTTTCATGGCGGTGTGCACATCAAGACGGGCGACGTTCCAAGGCTCGTGACGTGGATGACGACGGCTTCTTCATCCACCTCTTTCCACGGCGATCTCTTTCAAGGCGGAGCGATCCTCTCCAAGGCTCGGCGAGGAGAAGATGACGGCGTCATCACCATTGCTACTACCATCTTCACACCTCAGGCTGCTATTTTGGTATTGCTTTAGTTTCATTTTACTTCATTGTAATCTCGTCACATCTTTAGTGTAAGCTTGTCTTGCATTTCATGTACTTGTTACTTTATGTTAATGAAAGAAGTGTTCATTTTATCTAGATCTTGTTTATCTTCCCTCTCTTCCTCCTTCTTCTACCTCTTCTTCTCCACTTTATGTAATTATTTTCTAAAGCATAGGCTCATAGTCATAAGTGTTTTTAATTAAGTGTTTGGTTCATTCATCATTTCATTATTTTCTTTAAGTAAAGCAAAATCACAAGTGTTTTCCAAAGGACTCCAAAGTTTTTAACTCTAAAAAATATCTTCTTCCCTGTGGATTTGACCCTTCTTGCCACCATATTACGTCTTTCTTTCATCTAGTGCGAGTTGGAATTTTTAAGATTGATACGCGTGTTTTAAAAGATGAACTTTTGCGTTACCAATCACCAGCGGTCTCCTGGAACAGGGATGCCAATGATGGCTCTTCTGGGGGTGGCTGGCAAGCTGGCTCATCCTTGTCGGATGGTCTCGCTTGCTCTGCCGTAGAGGCCAGTACCGGCGCAGGGGCTGGGAGGCTAGAAGTAGCCTCTTCAATGCCGGAAGGATCGAAGATACCAGGTCCCCTCCGAATTTTTACTTCTGGAATGGGAGCCGGTTCCTCTCCTCGAAAGAGGATGATTCGCTCCAGGTCGAAGGTGGACTGAGAGAGGGGTAGCTCGGGAGCTCTCCCACAGCCTCTACCGTGTCCCCGACCGTGACCTCGGCCACGGCCTGTGTGTTCTGGAGCTGGCTGTAGCCCGAGTGGGGCAGTTGTTCTTTGTCTTGTTGGGGAGGCCACTAGCTCACCTCGCCGAGAGGCATTAATGTTATCAGGGGGTGGAATGGCCACCATGTTGCAGGTACAACCCCGAAGCATTTCTTCTAGTTGCTCTGTTGTGGTCTCCTTGTCTTTATAGCGCAAGGAGAGCTCGTCCGGGATTAAGAACCTTTCGCCATTCTTAAGCTTCTGGATCATCTCTTGGACCCAATTTCTGAGGCGGGCTCGTTTCTGCATTTCTTCCCACGGGATATAGTTGTCGAGTGGGAGAGCTCCGGTAGGACGAGGAGGAACGTATTCCTCCAGGTCATAAATGAGCCGCTGGAGCCTTTGGAGAGGCGTTAGCTCGGCTGGTGACTGTAGGGCGGCTGCTTGTTCAACTTGTTTCTTGAGCCATCTTCTAAAATTCTTCCTCCTATTTTTCTCTTGTCTCTCGGCAATGGCGGTCTCCAAGGGAGTAGGAGGCAGAGGTGCTGGAGCCGGAGTTGATAAATCTTGGTGAGGATATCTCCGAGTTGGTGCCTTTGCAGGGTGAGGTCGATGACTTTTCTTCACCTGAATTTTGATCCAGGCGCCTTCCGCTTGTTGTATCTGGAAGGTGGCATTGATCACCTGATCGATTACCTCGAGCGGTAATTCCTAGTATGCCGGAATACTGGGACTGGTGTCCGAAGACGTGTGCCCGGTTTGGTGCCTTACCCACGGTGGCGACAGGAGCCTACGAGGGATCAGTAGGCTGGTGCTGGCGTCTGAAGACGTGTGCGCGGTTTGATGCCTTAACCGCGGTGGCGACAGGTTTTGTTGAGGAGCGGACCGGGGAATATGCTTGTTGTCCTGCTCCTTAGCCTTGCCTATGTGATCACGCTGAGGGCTGGGCTTAGTAACAACCGAAGGCACCACAGGATATTGTTGCTCTGCACAGTTATCCCGACTCTACGGACTGGCTGAGCCTTGTGGCGGTGGGCCCGTCGCTTGAGTCGAAGCCGTTGAAGACTCCGAAGATGTCTTCTTTGCACTTCGGATTGTGTTGATGGGTGGGCGGAGAGGATCCAATGACTCATCCGCTGAGGAGATGTGACGAGGCTAAGGCTGGGCCTCGCCCTACTTTTGTTTTCCCTTCTTATCCACGGATGCCGGAGACGGAGATAGGACGGGAGGAGGATGAGAGAGAGCTGAAGGGCCTGTTGTCATCTCGCCCACCAGTATGTCCTCTCAGTCGAGAAGCACCCGGAGGAGCCTGGCGGTGTCTTCTTTAGGGAAAGGGAGAGACTTTTGCTCCCGTCAGGACCGCCACCGCACGGTCGAGGTGGCTGGGGTTGGCTATTGATGTCTGGGAGCCCGAAGGGGTCGACGGAGTAAAAGAATGGATGACGTTGACCGAGAAGTCGGTCGAATCCCTCTCTTGACTGGCGTACTGCTCTCTACGCCTCCGCAATCGCTCGAGCGCCTCTCGGTTGTCAGTCCGAAACTCGAGCCATTCTGGAGGATGCTGGTAAGGTAGCCCGTGCCCATTTTCTTGAGGGGAGTCTGGCTGCTCTGGCGCACCCCTGGCGGTGTTCAGGATCTCCTCGATAGCTTGCCGAAGCCTGACGAGCGACATGGAGTTTCCTTCCGCATCGATCTGCTCCCATTGGATCTGTTCCTGGATAAGGTGTTGAACTTCCTCACAGGACTCGATCGGGTGACAGATTCTAACATAGAAGAGGCGGTATTGAGGGTGACTACTGGAGAGGGAGATTTCTGTAGCCCACCCAAAGAGCAGCCCAACAAGACCCAACAGGGTCCAACGAGACGAGCCAACCTGAGTGACAGCCCACGGGGCCCACTCAGGAAAGAAAAGCCCAATAAACAAACACTCGTGGAACCAACTCTCCTCGGCGGCCTCTAGGCTCGGAGGGCCCGAGTGATGGTCAGGTCATAAGGAAGGTCCGGCCCAAGCCATTTCCCCGCCCGGGAGAGACAGGCATTAGCCGACCTATCCGACCCCTCTTTCACCGAGCTATGCTCATCGCCCGGACAGGGCTGGCATTTCAGGAGCTCGGCCAGACCAAATATCATCCGTTCAAGAGTCCCCAACGGATAGGGGAGTCAAGAAACCGTCGGACTTCAAGGCGATAATGTTCCCACGATGAGGCCATAAAAGCCCACGCTGAGGACGTAACTCCCGCCGGAGACCCCTCAGCTTGCAGGACTCCTGAAGGCGGCACACTATTTAAACCAGGGATACCCTCCGACGGAAGAAGAGAGCCATCCAGGTACTCATAGACCCAAACTCCTGAGCAATCCGCTTCACCCTCTGGTGGAGAGGAATCTCGCGCGCTAGCTTTTCTCCTCCCCATTATTGCTTCCACCGCAGCTCTACTGACTTAGCCATCGGAGGGTTTTACCCCAAGGAAGCCCCCTGGGTCCTCTGATACGTTTCCCTGTCTTGCAGTTCATCTTCAGGTGATCCACAGCCCGCTCAGGATACAAGCGCGAGATTTCACCTCTTCATCTGGCACCGTCTGTGGGAAACGCACGAAGAGCCGAGATGGTGAGAAGAAGCTCAGGGAGGAGATCTGCCGTCGAGAAGGGCAAGGCCGTGGTGGCGGCAGGAGATGGCCCCTTTAGGGCCTCACAGAACCCTCCCTCCAACGCCAGCGTCCCCACCAACGGACCGCTGCCCCCTCCGACGGCGACGGGGGTACCCCCCAACGGTGGCGACGAGGTCTTCCAGGCCCTCAATAAGAAGCTTGACGTCCTCGTGGAGCTCATGAGGGCCCAGGCGGCATGGGATGCCAGGTCCCGCGCCCCGTCCGGGAGCCCCCCCCGAAGTGCGTCCCAGCATACCGCTGGGGGCCGCTTCACCCTCCGCGGTCAGCAGCTCATTCGCAACAACGTGGGAGGACCCTCGCAAGCTCCGCCCCCAGAGCAAGAGGCTTCCTCCATGCCCAGAAAAGGGAAACAGGGGGCGAGGCCTCCACGCCCGAGCGCCGGCGGTCCTGAGGATCGCCACGACGCTCCCCCCAGTCCCACGGCACGACCGCAGCCGGAACTATCCCTCCGGCTGAGGGATTTCGAAAGACGTTTTGCAGAGCAAGAGCGCGCCCTCCGCGCCCTACAGAAAACCTCTTTCCCGAAGGATGAGGAGAAATCCCCTTTCTCCGAATACATCTTGAAGGCAGAGGTGTCTCCCAGAACCTCCATTCCGACCTTCAAGCTCTATGATGGCCAGGGCGACCCAGCCGACCACTACGACAGCTTCGATGCCCTAGTGACTCTACATGGAACACCGGATCCTATTAAATACCGAGCCTTTGCGACCACCCTGCTCCAAGGCGCTCAGGCATGGTTCCGGGCCCTCGCCCCTGGGTCCATCCGGGACTTCAGGCAATTCGGGCGAGTCTTTAAGGAGAGCTTCGCCGGAAGCGCCCCCCCAAGGTCAGTAGCGGGACTCCTGGCCCTCAAACAGGCGCAAGGGGAAAGGCTCCGGGCTTATGTCCACCGATTTAAATCGGAAGCCCTCAGAATTCCCCGCCTGGATGTGGCCTCGGCCACAACCACTCTGAACGGGGGCACCCGGGACGAGAACCTCCGCCGCAAACTTGTCCTCCACCCTCCCTCGACCCTTGCCGAGCTAGTGACTCTGGCACTGCGCCACGCCGAGTGCGAAGAAGTACTCAGTGCCTGCCGAGACACAACCGGCTCGGGTCGGGAGGGGGACAAGAAGCAAGCCTCCGAGCCAAACCCTGGCTCGGGCAAGAAGCGCGATCGGGAAGGAGAGCGCAAGAGGAAGTATGAGCGGTACACCCCGCTGACCACACCGGTCTACGAGATCTATGAAGACATCAAAGACTCGGGACTCCTCCGCCGGCCCGAACCGATGAGATCGAAGAACCGCAAGCGCGACAGGCATTGCCTGTTCCACGGCGACCACGGGCACCATACCGGCGACTGCCACCAGCTCCAGGACGAGATCGAACGTCTCATCCGTCAGGGGCACCTGGCCCGGTTTGCAGCCGAGAGCAAAGAAGACCAGAACGCCGCCAAGGAGATCGACAACGCCCCCCGAGGGGTCCACATCAACGTCATCTCCGGAGGAACGGCGTCGGGCGGCGACACCAGCCGAGGAAGGAAGCGTCATGCCGAGCGGGCCAGCCAGGTCTTAGAACCCTCCAGCGACCCACCGAGGGAGCCCCAGGTCATAGTCTTCTCCGACCAAGACCTGGAAGGGCTGAAGACCCCGCATGATGATTCCCTCGTTATCTCGGCCACAATAAACCATTGTAACGTAGATAGAATTCTGGTTGACAATGGGAGCGCCCCTGATGTATTATCTTACAACTGTTTCCTTAAGATGGGGGAAGACCCATCCAAGCTCCGCCAGATCCGAACACCCCTTTGCGGGTTTAACGGCCTAGCCACCTACCTCGAGGGAGCCCTAAGCCTGCCGGTCACCATCGGCACCCCTCCCAAAACCGTTACGGTCATGGTGGACTTCATAGTGATTAAGGGTATGATAGCGTACAACGCCAGTTTCGGCCGAAAAATCCTCAGTCGGATAAAGGCCGTACCATCTACCTATCACCAGAAAATGAAGTTTCCTACCAAAAATGGGTTGGGGGAAGTCCGAGGTAACCAGGCCACGGCTAGAAGGTGCTACAACATCTCGGTGGAAGCCTCAAGGCCGGACGGGGGAGATAAGGGCCCCAAGGGAATCGAAGGGAAGACCGTAACCGCCGAGCCCGGTGGCGAATTGCTAACGGTATTCTTAAACGATGACCCAGCCCTCGGAGTAAGGATCAGAGCCGACCTAGCACCCATGGAACAGCAGCAATACAAAAAATTCCTTTCTGAGTACGTTCAGGTCTTTGCTTGGTCCGATGATCAACTCCCTGGCATACCAGAGAAGACCGTGATGCACAAGCTCAGCCTCGACCCCACCGTGAGGCCCGTACAGCAACGGAGAAGGAAGCATGCGCCCGAGAAATAGGCGATCATCAAGGCGCAGGTCACCAAGGGACAAGAGACAGGCCTCTTCAGACCAGTCCTGTACCCTACGTGGCTAGCCAATGTCGTCCTGGTGCCAAAAACTACAGGCAAATGGCGAATCTGCGTGGACTTCACCGATCTGAATAAGGCTACCCCCAAGGACTGCTATCCGCTACCGAGCATCGACCAATTGGTTGATTCAACCTCGGGCAATGAGATACTCAGTTTCCTAGATGCCTATTCAGGTTATCACCAGATCAGAATGAACCCAGAAGATGTCGAGAAGACCGCCTTCATCACCGACTGTGGCGTGTACTGCTACACCCGAATGCCTTTCGGGTTGAAGAACGTCGGAGCCACATATCAGCGATTGGTAAATCACATGTTCGAGGGATAGCTGGGTTGGAACGTCGAGGCTTACATTGATGACATGCTCGTCAAGACCCCCAAGGCCCAAGACCACTTCACCGACCTTGCCGAAACCTTCGGCACCCTCCTGAAGTATAACATGAAGCTCAACCCCGCCAAGTGCACCTTTGGAGTAAAATTTGGGAAGTTCCTGGGTTTCCTGGTCACTCAGCGCGGGATTGAAGCCAACCCCGATAAAGTCCAGGCCATCCTGGACATGCGCCCGCCCACATGCATTAAAGACGTTCAGCGTCTGGCAGGGCGTGTGGCCGCTCTCAGCCGCTTCCTGTCCCATGCGGCCGAACGATGCTTGCCCTTCTTCAAACTGATGAGGGGACCCAAGCTAGCGTCTGCTATGTTCGCATGGGATGAGGAGTGCCAGACAGCGTTCGCCGAGCTTAAAAAGTTCCTGGCTTCACCACCGGTGCTCTCCAAGCCCGCCCCAGGTGAAGTCTTGCTGCTCTACCTCTCGGCGACGCCATCCACGGTCAGCTCAGTCCTAGTCAGAAATGACTCGGGAATCGAAAGACCAGTCTACTACACCAGCAAGGTGCTCAATGAGGCCGAACGGAGGTACCCCGCAACCGAGAAACTCGTGCTAGCGTTGGTTACCTCCGCAAGGTGCCTCCGCCCCTACTTCCAGGGGCACCCCATCACCGTGCTAACCGGCGAGCCGTTGAAGAAGATTCTGGCCCACCCCGAGGCCTCGGGGCGACTCGTCAAATGGGCCATTATGCTCGGGGCCTACGACATCTCGTACCGGCCGCGATCAGCAATCAAAGGCCAAGCGCTCGCCGACTTCATTGCTGAAAGCACCATCCCCGCCGAGGACAGGCCTCCGACCACGACCGAGCCAACCTGGGAACTGTTCATCGATGGATCGTCCAATTCGGCAGGCAGCGGTGCGGGGATACTCCTGAGGTCCCCCGAAGGGATAGAGCTACAGTACGCCTTGAAATTCAACTTTCAGGCATCCAACAACGCTTCTGAGTACGAGGCCCTTATCTCGGGAGCGCGCATGGCCCGACGGCTGGGGGTCGAACGAGTCAGGATCCACACCGACTCTCAACTAGTCGCAGGTCAGGTCAACGGCGAGTATGAAGCTTGGGAGGCACCCATGATCAAATACCTTCAGTTGGTCCAGAGCCTGGCCCAACAGTTCGAGGAATTTGGGGTAGTCCGGATAGCTCGGGAGCAAACCTCTCGGGCGCACGCCCTCTCTCGATTGGCCTCCTCCCTAGACCCGGAAGGTACACGATCGGTCCTCCTAGAAGAGCTAGAGCGCCCGAGCATTGACACGGAGCTCCTCGCTGTTGACTCGGCCACTCCAAGTGACTGGCGCTCCCCCTACCTGTCCTGGCTACAAGACTCCCAAGGGCCCTCCGACCATCAAGAAGCCCGCCGAATGAAGTATCAAGCTCGGCGCTTCGTCATCTTCGACAACACTCTCTACCAAAGATCATTCTCCGGTCCCCTCCTGAAGTGCCTCGGTCCCGACGAGGCAAGCCGAGCCATCCAAGAGATTCATGAAGGCCTGTGCGGAGCGCACTCAGGGGCAAGGTCGCTGGCCAGAATCCTGTTATGACAGGGGTACTGGTGGCCCACCCTACAGCGCGACTGCTCGGCCTATGTTCAAGAGTGCGACCGATGCCAGTGGTTCGACCACTTGGTCCATCAGCCGGCTACGGAATTGTCACCCTAGCCGAGCCTTACCCTTTCGCTCGGTGGGGAATCGATATCCTTGGGCCATTCCCAACGGCCCAGTCCCAGAAGAAGTTCATCATCGTCGCCATCGACTACTTCACCAAGTGGATCGAGGCCGAGGCTACGGCGAGGATCACCGAGATAGTCATTTGGGGCTTTGTTTGGAAATCGATCATTTGTCGCTTTGGCATCCCCCGAGTGATAGTAAGCGATAACGGTCGGCAATTCGACTCTCGATACTTCCGAGATAGATGTGCCGACCTAAATATCCGCAACCACTTCACTTCGGTCGCCCACCCTCAGGCCAACGGGCTGGTTGAAAATGCCAATAAGACTATCTTGAAAGGCATAAAAACCAGACTCGACAAGGCTAAGGGTAGCTGGCTCGAGGAATTGCCTAGCGTATTATGGTCGCACCGAACAACCCCCAGAACGGCAACCGGTGAAAGCCCTTTTCAGTTGGTATATGGCACCGAAGCCGTCGTTCCATTGGAGATCACCAATCCATCTCTCCGAGTGATCAGCTTCTCACTCGAGGCAAACCGGCAAAAATTGCTCGAGAATCTCGACCTAGCAGACGAACTCCGAGAGATCGCGAACGTTCGGGCAACGGAGTACCAGCGCTGCCTCACTCGATACTACAACGCCTAGGTCCGAGACAGACGTTTCCAACCGGGGGACTTCATCCTCAGGAAGGCCGAAGCCTCTTGACCACTAGAGGCGGCGGGCAAGCTATCCCCCAACTGGGAAGGCCCCTACCGAGTGGTCGAGATGCTCGGAAAAGGTGCGTACAGGTTAGCGACAATGGAAGGAGAACCTATTTCTCGGACATGGAACGCAGCCGCACTACGCAAATTCTATATTTGAAATTGTACAGCAAGATGGATAGAATAAATCCCTTTTCTTTTCATTCCAAACCATTGGTACATCAGATAGGCAAATGCCAGTACATCACATAGCAAAAAGCAAAAATCCATCTAACACCGCCTCAAGGGGTCATCGCTCGGCTGACTCGGTCTTGATCTCCTCGCGTCCAGCCACTGACTCTGCCTTGTGCGGAAACTGGCTCGGACAAGAGGTGGTCAAGCCAGTTGCCTCGGGTGGCCCGTGACAAAGGTAACAGAGGGATTGCAGGAGGGAGGCCACCTTTAAACGTTGAGGAAGGCTACCTCCCAAGTTGGCAACAACCAGGAAAAAGGAGCGCCGTGAAGGCCTCCCCTCTTCCAAACTGCCAACTCCTTGGAAGGAATGAGAGAGCAAGCAACCCCCGAAGAGTGAAAGAAATGAAGAGCAGAAGAGGGAGAAAGAGGCTGCAGACGGAGGAAGGCTTCGGTGAGGAGGGAGCTTGATACGCCTCCTCCCCTCACACGGAGGGAAGTAACGGCGGGCTCCCCTGATGCCCCCATCCGTCCTCCGCCTCGGCGTCCACCTGGAAGCCATGCTGGAACTGAGAAAGGGCAAGAACCGTGCCTTCACACGTCGAAGCCCTCTCCAGATCTGCGCGGCGACCGTCGGACCCGTCTTGTGCACGCGCGGCGACCGTGGGATCCGTTCAACATTACAGGGCAGCGGGAGCCCGCCGCTCCCCGTCGTCGACGGCGTCACCCTCCGAAGGATCCTCCATGCTCCGAATATAAGGGCACAACGCACAGTGAAGAGGAAGGAGCAAGGAAAGACTGTTAGAAAAAATCCCAAGCAGTGAAGAGGAAAGGGCGCCTTTCGGTCCTTCTTATAGGCCAAAGGAGGCTACACACCTTAAATGACCCCCCCCCTCCTCGGAAACACGCCAAAGGATTTCTCCCCTGAACAGTCACCTCCAACTCCTCGTCCCCCGCCCTAGCGGGATTCACGAAGCGGCCTGACATTCAAAGCATGAGGGAACGGAAAGACGCCCCGTCAGAAGCCTACCAAAACTGCATGCGAAAATCACGCAGGACATATCGGCACCTCCCAACCACTCAAGATCCGCCAACCAAATCACGGCAAGGATGATACTCAAACAAAGCAAGTCATTTATTATCACACCAAAAGGAAACCCTCTAAAAGAGGGAAGAGAGACAAAAAGGGAAGGAGGCAAAGTACATCAGGCCTCGGGCCCACTTTGACATTCGGGAACGGCGGAAGGAGACGCGTCACCCCCGGCACCTTCGGTGACGGCCGACTCGGACACTGACCTCGCCTGTGTGAGAACTGCCTCGGTCGTGAGCCCTCCCGAAACGCCCGGAGCCGGTGACCCCGATGGAGGCGACCCCTCCGAATCTCCCCCGACCGACGAGGAAGAGCTGGAAACCGACTCATCCGAGTCATAACACTGGCCGAAGGGGAACTCGATCGCGGAGTTTTGCTCATCGGCATAGTCCACCGCTCGGCGATAGCCTTGCTTGAACCCCTTTCGAGCACCCCGGCGTAGTGCTACCTCGTAATAGGGTAGGGCGGCTTTCATCAGGTCGGCCGAGTAAGCATCCGAGCTCCTGTAACGCTCGATTGCCTCCGCCTCGACCTGCCCCGCCCTTCCGACGAGCTCGACCCGAGCCCTCTCCGCCTCGGCCGCGCACTCCTCTGCCCGGGCCCGATCCGCCTCAGCCTCAGCTCGGAGACGCTCCGCCACCTCCGCCCGATCTAGCAGCTCGGCGCGTTCAAGCTCCCAGCGATTGTCTAGCTCGAGGTGACGCAGACGCTCCTCCTCAAGGAATCGGCTTGTCCACTCGAGAGACTCTCGGGTCTTGGCGAGCTGTTCGGCCAACACCCTGGCTTCCAGTCGGCTCGCCCGCGCCACCTCCCAGAATGCGGAGAACTCCTGTCGGAGCCCCTCATGTTCCCCCTTGAGTCGGGCCAGTTTCCTCTCGCAGCCCCCAAGGGTCCAGGCCAGGTTCGACCGCTCTGCCTCCGTCCGGGCGTGCGCCTCCGCCATCAAAGCCGTCGACCGAGCGATGACCAGGCCGCCCTCCATCAAGACATCAAGGATCCCGGCGGGGGTATTGCGCCTTTCTCCCCCCTTCGTCCTTGCGGCAATCGACCGGCAGACCCGATACAGGTCGCCTGTAATGCCGAGCCTTTCCAAGGGCTCCGACAAAGGGGACCGCTCCACCCGGGGCACCCCGCCAGAAGACTCCGCTCGAGTGACGGAACCAACCGCCTCGCGCGCCACGGTCGGTTGGGGTTGCGACGCCTCCCCGGGCGAACCCCCAACCTCGACCGGCGCCGCGGGACCGACCGCACCAAGAGCTCCAAGCACCTGGGGCTGCAACGCCCTAGCGGGCGAACCCCCAGCCCTGCCTGTCTTGGCCCGCACCTCGCCGACCGAGACATCCCCGCCTTCGGCCAATCCCCCGGCCTCGGCGCCAGCTACTTCGACATCGGCCCCCTCTGCCTCCGTGGGGGGGAGAGCCGACCCATCGCCGCCCTCAGATGGGCCCCCGGTCTCCTCGGCCCCCTCTCGCCTGGCAGGTGGGGGAGCTGGCCCCGAGGGGTCGGCCCCATCTTGCCCCCGAGAGGGGAGCGCCGCCGAGCCCGAGTCGCCCCCGGCGGTAGGAGGAAGACCGACCTTCTTGGCCCGTTTCTTGGCCTTCACGGCGTCCCGTAACTTTCCCGCCATGGGATCCTTGCGCTTTGTACCAGTTGGCCGTGAAGACCCAGCGGGAGCCACCCCCTTGCCCTTATCTCGGGCTTGGGCGCGACTCGCAGAAGCATCTGGTTCATCGGCCGCCGAGTCATCTCCCAGATCAATGACCTCAGCAGCTTCCTCTAGAGGTTCCCGCCTAACGTCTGCCACAAAGGGAGAAGACCCGGTCAGGAGAAAGAAAGTAACTACCATCCCAGGAGAAGAGCCTCGAGAGCGGTACCTGTCAACGTCAACCGCGTAAGCAAGCACCGTTCGATGTTCTCCGGCGTCACCAGCTCCTCGGTCGACTGGCGGTTACCCAGCAGACGAGCGGCCTGCCGCTCCACGTGGGAAGGGAACTCCTCCGGGCGAGGGGGAAGATTCGGGTGAAAATTGGGCGAGATCGGACATCTCCAAAACTCATCCGTCGCCTCCGCCTTCACCCAGAAGAATTGGGTCTTCCACCCCTTGTGCGAGGAGTCCTTCACAGCGAGGGAGATGCAACTCCTGTTCCTCCTCGCCTGGATGAAGTAAAAGCCCTTCCCCGCCGATGGGTGCGCTTTCAGCTCGAAAAAAATAATGAAAGAGGTCCAAAGAAGGAAAAATGTCATGCTGACGACAGAGAATCCGAAAGGCGGAAAGAAGGAGATATGAGTTGGCCACCAACTGACTAGGCGCCAACCGAAAAAACTCGAGAAGCTGGAGTACAAGAGGCTCGAAGGGAAGGCGGAACCCACTCTTCCATGCCAGAAGGAAAGTGCAAATGTGCCCCGTACGGCTGTCCAGACTCGTCTCATACGGGGCGGCGGCAGCAAAGCTGTACCTGAGAGGCAAGCGAAAGTGATGCTCCAGCTTCCTCACCTCGGCCTCCCCCAACTCACTATAGTTGGAGACGGGCTCCCGCCTCACCTGCCCGATTTCCAGAGGCAGACCGGCCATCGAACCGGAAGATGATCCCTCACGCGAGCTCGAAGACTCCGGAGGGGAAGGAAGTTGCCAGACCGCCTCCGCGGTTATCCTCGACAACTCCTCAAACGCCGCCGCAAGACTCTGCGCCTCCACTGTGCCCTCACGGCGCATCAAGGAGCCCCAGAAGCAAAGAAACTAAGGAAAGCCCAAAACCCTGAGAAGCCTAGAACGACGAACAGCGCCCAACGCCTATAAAACCCTAGAGGAAGGCGGCGCGTCTTTCCGTGCTCCGAGAAAAGGGGGGGTGATGTGACACGACCTTGGACTTAGGCAAACAAGCACAATTAAGCATTCAAATGGGCCTTAATGGGCCACCGCTATCCCGTCGCACTCTATACCCGGAGTGACTTGGCGATGCCAAGAGTGAATTATCCCTCACTCTTAAGTCGTGGACTTGAGGATCGGGCGCTCCTCACAAATGCAGCGGTGCATGAATCAAGTATTGAAAGAGCAACACTAATTGAGCAAGGAAGAGGCACTTACTCGACCGGTTTGAAGAAACCGGTCCCGATCGGAGACGAGGGCGAGCGGGGAGGCGGTGGCTCCCCACACGCCGCGGCGGTGTCGCTTGACCTGCCCAAACCAATTACAAAACTACACCTCACGCAGAAGGGGGGATCTTGGGGTAGGGGTTAAGGTCTTACATTCAAAAACTACCACCACGCAGGGTGGGGCCTTCAGCCGGCCAAGCGGGGTAGGGATATAGGACCGAAATGAAGAGAAATGGGAAACTAGCGAACTTGCAGCTGCAATCTGAATTCTGGATAGGAAGTCTCTGTGCCGGCTGTCTCGGGCTCGTACGGACTCCAAATTGAGTGAAACCACTTTCTAAAGCTTCCTGACTTGAAGGGGATGATTCCAGAATTTTTGAGGATGCCCGGGGGGTCGGAGGTGGCTGCACCAGCAACTGGAAGGAGACCTCTCTGTCTGGCCGCAGGTTCTGTCCGGACTGGAACAGCAGGTTGCAGATATCACCGAGCGCCCTCCCGAACTCCGAACAGCACGAAACTGGCGGTGACGTCTTCGTGGTTGAAGTAGCTTTCAGAAGGAGGCAACGGGGTTGCAATCATAGGTCTAGGGCGGCCGGTGTACCCTGAAGAGTGGGCACTGGTCGGAGTAGACAGCAGGAGACAGGACTGGAGAGCTCGGGGGAGAAAATTCGTAACTCCTTCCTCCGGTAGCCGAACGGGGTTCTGTTTCTTGATCTTGGAAGAGGACTGGTAAGAAGGAGAACTTTGATGAAGGGACTTCAGTCTGAATCGGTTGGGGTTCGTCGTGGTAGAACGTTCTTTCAGGCTCTGGTCCAAGATGAAGATCTCTCTGCGCAGTCATGGGAGAACGGCTTCTACGGTTGGCCCCGACCTCGGAACGAGTTGGTTCCACCTCACCTGTGAAGAAGACAGAGGGGCCTTTCCAGAAATGGAGGCCACGCCCCCAGAAGCTCTCAGAAGAAGACGTGGACGACGCTGCAACTCGGTGCTGATCTGCAGGTCTGCACTGCAACAATCTGAAATTGAAAGGAGAGGGAGAGGGGGCTTCTTTGGTGGAGGGAGGTGAAAGGGGCGACCTAAGGATGAATGGGGGCTCTTGTGGGGTGGAGTGGAGAGCTATAGGTGTCGGAGAATGAGGGGAGAATGGCTAAGAGCAGGGGTTAGCAGGTGGAGGAGGAAGATGAGGGTGTGAGAGAGGGAATGAGGAGTGGAGGGGGGCGAACTTGGCAAGGGGAAGGGTAAAGGATGGGGGCGGCCAAGGCAAGTGGAGGGAAGGGATTTCAAATTTTGAAAAGGCCTTGGGAGGTGGGGAATTATGTGGGGAAGTGGGATGCTTGTATTGGAATGGGGAAGATTTGGTTGGAAGGTGGGGAAAGGTGTTGGAATGGGGAGACTTCTACCTAGGAACTTGGGGGGTGGAGTAAAGGAGGCCATGGGGAAGTGGAGGGCATTAAAAGAGGTGGGTGGTGGTTGGGAGTTGAAGGGGAAGGGAGGAGAGAGAGGGGGGTGAACCCCTTAGGGGAGGAGAGAGAAGAGAGAGTGGAGGGGGTATGGGAATCACTCCCTAGGGCATCTCACCCTTAACTAAGTGGAATCTCTCCAAATTGAACACAAGAGTAGACTTAACTCAAAAGGATTTTGATTATTCATTTACTTCAAATGAGGGGAGTGGGGTCCTATATATAGGCAACCCACTCTTTACAATAAGTCCCTGACAAAATAAACTACTACAAATAACCAAGGGGGGGGGGTTGGGAGTGCTAATGGGCCTAGCCCAACGAATGGGGCCCAATAGCCACATTAGACAGCATGATGATACAAAAACATAGGAAAGTAAGTGCTAGACCAAGGGAAATGACTCAAATAAAATGGAAATACATCAAAATGACTCAAAGGAAAGCTACAAAATGGATAAGGGGCCTTTATAGAGTGAGGCCCAAACTCAACCAGCTCTCGAGTGTGAAGAAGTGGACCCGAGCCAAAGGGAGTCGTGGGTGATGCCTCCATCAAATCCCCTGGGCCGCGAAGATCTCGACTCCGTCGAGTAAGGGTCCATCCGGCTAAGGTACCGCTCGAGGAGGTCCGGATCCAATCACTGGAGGTCCTCCCGACTCACCCATGAGTCGTCCGACGGAGGCCGATCCTTCCACCTGACGAGCTAGCACCCATATACCTTGCTCCGGGTGGTAGTGATCTGCTCATCCAATATTCGTTCAATGCGATCGCGCTGTGCTCTCTTGGCTAGTGGACTCTTCTCACAGGTGGGTGCTCTCTCAAAGGAAGAAGTAGGCTCAATCTCCTCACTAGGTCTCACCGTGGGGCCCTTGTAAGACACTAAGTCGGCGACATTGAACGTAGGACTTACCCCATAATCCTCGGGGAGATCTAACTCATAAGCATTTGCACCAACGTGCCTCAAGACCTGGAAGGGCCCAGTCCCACGTGGTCTCAACTTGGAGTGGGCTCCTGGGGAGAGCCTCTCCGTCCTTACCATCACAAAGTCACCCACTTGGAAATCTAAGTGACGCCGGTGAGAATCGGCCAACCTTTTATATGCCTCATTTTTCATGCCAATGTGCTTGCGAATTTTCTCATGCAATTCCCTAATATGTTGTGCAAAAGACTCGGCAGACATGGACACTCTAACATGCTGGGGAAGGGGAATGAGGTCGGATGGCTTTCTTGGTTTGTACCCATGCACGGCTTCAAATGGACTCATCCCTATTGACTTATTGATGGAATTGTTGTATGCAAACTCAGCCTGTGGTAAGATGAGATCCCAATTTCCTGGCCGATCCTCAACAAGACACCTAAGGAGGTTCCCTAGACTCCGGTTGACCACTTCAGTTTGACCATCCGTTTGGGGGTGATAGGCAGTGGAGAATTTGAGGAGGGTACCCATCATGTGCCAAAGAGTCTTCCAAAAATAGCTAGTGAATTTGACATCCCTATCGGAGACTATGGTCTTGGGCAGCCCATGGAGGCGGACTACCTCATCAAAGAATAACCGGGCTATATGGGAGGCATCGGATGTTTTGTAGCATGGGATGAAGTGGGCCATTTTGAAAAATCTATCAACCACCACATAGATGGAGTCATGCTTCCTAGAGGTCTTGGGTAAGCCTAGGATAAAGTCCATGCTCAAATCTTGCCATGGTCGGTCGGGAATGGGAAGTGGGGTGTATAGGCCGGTGTTTTGTTTCACTTGCTTGGCCGAAGCACATGTGCGACATTGACCTACTATTTTGCCTACATCTCTTTTGAGACTTGGCCAATAAAATTGACCCTCAACTAAGGCAATGGTCTTGTGGACCCCAAAATGACCGGCTAACCCTCCGGCATGTAATTCCCAAACCAAGAAGTCTCGAAGAGAGGTCCGGGGAATGCAAAGCCTTGGCCCCTTGAAGAAGAACCCATCCTCTAACATGAAACCCTCATGCTCCTTGCTAGAATGAGTGGTCAAGTTGGCATAGATTTGTCCAAAGTCGGGGCAACTAGGGTACTCATCCTTGACCTTGTCAAAGCCAATCACTTCCACTTGGATAGTGGATAGCAAGGACATCTTCCTACTAAGGGCATCCGCAGCCTTATTCTCACTCCCGGCCTTGTGTTTGATGACAAAGGTGTAGGATTGGATAAACTCAACCCATAGGGCATGTCGGGCATTCAACTTATGTTGGGAGTTGAGGTATTTGAGGGCCTCATGGTCGGAAAAGATGACAAACACTTTGGGAAGCAAGTAATGTCTCCAATGTCGGAGGGATTGGACCACGGCATAGAACTCTTTGTCATAGGTGGAGTATCTAGTCCTAGCATCACATAGCTTCTCACTAAAGTAGGCGACCGGATGTCCCTCTTGGCTAAGAATCCCTCCTATCCCAATCCCGGATGCATCACAAGTGACCTCAAAAACTTTGGAGAAATCGGGAAGGCATAAGACCGGGGCTTGGGTCAACTTTTCCTTAAGCTCAAGGAAGGCTTTAGAGGCGGCTTTGGTCCAAACAAAGGTTCCCTTCTTGAGAAAATCAGTTATCGGGCCGGTGATAGTGCTAAACCCTCGAATGAATCTCCTATAGAATGTAGCCAACCCATGGAAACTTCTAACCTCATGAAGGGTGTGGGGTTCCGGCCAATCAAGAATAACTTGGACCTTGTCGGGGTCCATGGAGACTCCTTTGGTTGATACCACAAATCCTAGGAAGGTGATGGAAGTGGTCATGAAATGACACTTTCCTAGGTTGGCAAATAGGCTTTCTTGCCGGAGGACGGTGCAAACTTCCCTAAGCTGGTCAAGGTGGGCCTCATGGGTTTGGCTATAGATGAGAATATCATCAAAGTATACCACTAGAAAGTTCCCAATGAAAGGCCTAAGGGCTTCCGTCATAAGACGCATGAAAGTACTTGGGGCATTAGAAAGCCCAAATGGCATGACTAACCACTCAAAGAGACCATCCTTGGTTTTGAAGGCCGTTTTCCACTCATCCCCGAGCCTTATCCTAACTTGGTGGTAACCACTCTTGAGATCTATCTTAGAGAAGATGGTGGCTCCGGCTAGCATATCCAACATGTCATCAAGCCTAGGGATGGGGAACCTATACTTGACGGTAATCTTGTTAATGGCCCGGCTATCCACACACATCCGCCATGATCCATCTTTCTTGGGGGTAAGGAGGGCCGGGACAGCACATGGACTCTTACTAATGCGGATGAAGCCCTTCCTAATGAGTTCCTCTATTTGCCTCCTAAGTTCGGCATGTTCCGTGGGATTGAGGCGATAATGAGGAAGGTTTGGAAGGGTGGCTCCCGGTACTAGATTGATTGCGTGTTGCACATCACGCATGGGAGGGAGTTGGTCCGGGAGCTCTTCCGGGAACACATCATGGAATTCTTCCAAAAGTTGTTGGATCTCTATGGGATGGGGGTTAGAAGGGGTAGGTTCCCCTAAGCAGATGACTACCGCACACAATGGCACCCCTTGAGCAATTTCCTCTTCAAGCTCTTTCCTAGTGATGAGATGAAGACCTTTGATCAACCCCGTGGTTCTACTTTATTTTGGGGTTTGGATAAGGGCTTGGGTTGGAGGGGTGGAGTTCCCAGAGACTTGTGGAGTGGTGGGGTGTGATCCTTGAGGGAGAGGGTCCTTCTTGGGCATGGGTCGAGGTGGGGAGGGGTTAAGACGGATAGTCTTACCCTCATGCTCAAAGGTGCATATGTTGCTTCTCCCTAAAATGGTGGCATCCACATCATAGAGCCAAGGTCTTCCTAAAAGGATGCTACCCACTTCCATGGGTATGACGTCACACCATATTTGGCCATGGTAGGAAGAGAAAGTGAGAGGCACTAGGCATTGGGTGTTGGCCGGGATGGAGTTGTTGTTGATCCATGAGACCCGGTATGGACTTGGGTGGGGAGTGAGAGTAAGCCCAAGGAGCTTGACGGTGTCGGGTGACACGGCATTAACACAACTACCACTATCCAAGATCACTTTCCTCACATGGTTCTCTATCTTGATAAAGGTGTGGAAGATTGAGGTCCGACGCCAATCCTCTTCTTGAGGTTGGGTGAGGATGCACCTAATGACTCCTAGATGGGAGTTGTTTGAAGAAGTGGAGTGATCTAGACCCGACTCTAGATATTGGGCTTCATACTCCTCTTCCCAATCTAGTGAGGCTTCATGTTCCTCAACGTCATTTTCTTGTTCCTTTTGGGGTTGAACTTCTTCCTCAATAAGCAAACTAGATAACCCCTTAGATGGACATTGTCCCGCAAAATGACCAAACCCTTGACACCTATAGCATTGTTGGCGCCCACTTCCCGAGGTGGTTCCTACACTTGGGCCTTTGGGGTTGTCATCCTTCCGTGGGAGAGGGTGACTAGGAGCGGACTTGTTTGGAGTGATGGGTGGGGGAGGATTGTAGGACCTTAAAGGGGCATTCCCACTTGGGCTAGGAGCTCTCATGGGAGTGGGTGGAAGGGGACGTGTTCCCAAGTTTTTGGGGTCGGTGGGTCGGGGAGGGATAAATCGGGAATTCCTAGAAAACCTTTCCACATCTCTAGCTATTTGGTAAGCTAGCTCAAAGTTATCAACGTCCCTCATGAATAGTTCCCTCTTGATGTGGCTTTGAAGCCCATTCCTAAAACGGGATAAGGTGACATCCGGATCCTCATGGACTCCACACTTTAGAAGATAGGAGTCAAATTTTTCAATGTACTCTACCACGGTCTTCCCTTCTTGGGTGAGGCTTTGCCATTCATCTAGGAGCATTTGGTGGTAGGTTCGGGGGAGATATTTGTTCCTAAGTTGGTTCTTCATGTCCGCCCAAGTGTCAATAGGCTCTTCCCGCCTAACCCATCTTAGACCCTCTTGATTTAGCCAATAGGTTTTGGCCAACTTAGTGAGATGCATCTTAGTCAATCTAACTCTCCTTTGGTCGGACATGGGGTACCATTCAAAGTATTGGTCCATGGCGGTCTCCCATTCTAGGTAAACACTAGGTTCATGTGAACCATCAAAGTTTGGGGCCTCTACCTTGATCATCCTTAAAAGGGGGTCATCCGGATCATCCCGTGGACGTCGGTCATGGTTTTGATGGGGGCGAGGCCTCTCATACTCATAGTAATGGTCATAATCCATTTCCTCCCTATAAAGTTCAGCATGTGGGTAATGGGCTCTTGGGCCGTTGTTCCTTGGGGGGAACTCATCCCTATGAGGCTCTACATGTGGAGGGTGGACTCTTGGGCCTTGGTTCCTTTGGGGAAAACCATTCCTATGAAACTCACCATGTGGTGGAGGGACTCTTGGCTCATTGATTCTTGGGTGAGGATCTTCCCTATGAGGTTCATCATGTGGAGGGGGAATTCTAGGTTCATTGTTCCTTGGGTGGAACCCTTGGTCTTCTAACCGAGCAATTCGGTTGGTAAGGGACTCTAGTTGAGCAAGGATGGTTGTGAGGGAAGCATCTACCCTATCTTGGGGTTCCTCTCTAGGAGCATCTTGGTTGAGTTGGTGAGGATTGGGATCCATTGGTGGAACCGACGATGATGAACCGGGTTGATAGCTAGCACCACTACGGGTGGACATGCAAGACAAACGGCCAAAATGGTTGGACACACAAAGCAAAAGTCCTAGGACTTAGACTTGATAGAGACAAGTCAAGGACTTGCTCTGATATCACTTGATGTGACACGACCTTGGACTTAGGCAAACAAGCACAATTAAGCATTCAAATGGGCCTTAATGGGCCACCGCTCTCCCGTCGCACTCTATACCCGGAGTGACTTGGCGATGCCAAGAGTGAATTATGGGAATGGGCCCTTGCTAGTAGAGGGCCAGCAAGGCCAAGGATCGACTCCCCAAGGGTGGATGCCCGATTCAATTGGGGCCGACAAAGTGCACAAGGGCACCGGTTCACACTATCCCACGGCGATCACTCTTAAGTCGTGGACTTGAGGATCGGGCGCTCCTCACAAATGCAGCAGCGCATGAATCAAGTATTGAAAGAGCAACACTAATTGAGCAAGGAAGAGGCACTTACTCGACCGGTTTGAAGAAACCGGTCCCGATCGGAGACGAGGGCGAGCGGGGAGGCGGTGGCTCCCCACACGCCGCGGCGGTGTCGCTTGACCTGCCCAAACCAATTACAAAACTACACCTCACGCAGGAGGGGGGATCTTGGGGTAGGGGTTAAGGTCTTACATTCAAAAACTACCACCACGCAGGGTGGGGCCTTCAGCCGGCCAAGCGGGGTAGGGATATAGGACCGAAATGAAGAGAAATGGGAAACTAGCGAACTTGCAGCTGCAATCTGAATTCTGGACAGGAAGTCTCTGTGCCGGCTGTCTCGGGATCGTACGAACTCCAAATTGAGTGAAACCACTTTCTAAAGCTTCCTGACTTGAAGGGGATGATTCCAGAATTTTTGAGGATGCCCGGGGGGTCGGAGGTGGCCGCACCAGCAACTGGAAGGAGACCTCTCTATCTGGCCGCAGGTTCTGTCCGGACTGGAACAGCAGGTTGCAGATATCACCGAGTGCCCTCCCGAACTCCGAACAGCACGAAACTGGCGGTGACATCTTCTTGGTTGAAGTATCTTTCAGAAGGAGGCAACGGGGTTGCAATCAGAGGTCGAGGGTGGCCGGTGTACCCTGAAGAGTGGGCACTGGTCGGAGTAGACAGCAGGAGACAGGACTGGAGAGCTCGGGGGATAAAATTCGTAACTCCTTCCTCCGGTAGCCGAACGAGGTTCTGTTTCTTGATCTTGGAATAGAACTGGCAGAAGGAGAACTTTTATGAAGGGACTTCAGTCTGAATCCGTTGGGGTTTGTCGTGGCAGAACGTTCTTTCAGGCTCTGGTCCAGGATGAAGACCTCTCTGCGCAGTCATGGGAGAACGGCTTCTACGGTTGGCCCCGACCTCGGAACGAGTTGGTTCCACCTCGCCTGCGAAGAAGACAGAGGGGCCTTTCCAGCAATGGAGGCCACGCCCCCAGAAGCTCTCAGAAGAAGACGTGGATGAAGCTGCAACTCGGTGCTGATCTGCAGGTCTGCACTGCAACAATCTGAAATTGAAAGGAGAGGGAGAGGGGGCTTCTTTGGTGGAGGGAGGTGAAAGGGGCGACCTAAGGATGAATGGGGGCTCTTGTGGGGTGGAGTGGAGAGCTATAGGTGTTGGAGAATGAGGGGAGAATGGCTGAGAGCAGGGGTTAGCAGGTGGAGGAGGAAGATGAGGGTGTGAGAGAGGGAATGGGGAGTGGAGGGGGGCGAACTTGGCAAGGGGAAGGGTAAAGGATGGGGGCGGCCAAGGCAAGTGGAGGGAAGGGATTTCAAATTTTGAAAAGGCCTTGGGAGGTGGGGAATTATGTGGGGAAGTGGGATGCTTGTATTGGAATGGGGAAGATTTTGTTGGAAGGTGGGGAAAGGTGTTGGAATGGGGAGACTTCTACCTAGGAACTAGGGGGGTGGACTAAAGGAGGCCATGGGGAAGTGGAGGGCATTAAAGGAGGTGGGTGGTGGTTGGGAGTTGAAGGGGAAGGGAGGAGAGAGAGGGGGGGTGAACCCCTTAGGGGAGGAGAGAGAAGAGAGAGTGGAGGGGGTATGGGAATCACTCCCTAGGGCATCTCACCCTTAACTAAGTGGAATCTCTCCAAATTGAACACAAGAGTAGACTTAACTCAAAAGGATTTTGATTATTCATTTACTTCAAATGAGGGGAGTGGGGTCCTATATATAGGCAACCCACTCTTTACAATAAGTCCCTGACAAAATAAACTACTACAAATAACCAAGGGGGGGGGGGTTGGGAGTGCTAATGGGCCTAGCCCAACGAATGGGGCCCAATAGCCACATTAGACAGCATGATGATACAAAAACATAGGAAAGTAAGTGCTAGACCAAGGGAAATGACTCAAATAAAATGGAAATACATCAAAATGACTCAAAGGAAAGCTACAAAATGGATAAGGGGCCTTTATAGAGTGAGGCCCAAACTCAACCAGCTCTCGAGTGTGAAGAAGTGGACCCGAGCCAAAGGGAATCGTGGGTGATGCCTCCATCAGGGGGCCCTTCAGTTCAAATCCGTCAGGATCATCATTACGGGCCCAGGCGACCACTATACGTGGCTCCATCACGCCAACAAAATTCCACCCACCTGAGCCACGCCGGTCCAAAGCCTCAAAAACTACTCGACCGAGCCTCCATGGCTCGGGAGTAGGAGGGGGACAAGTGGAGAGGGGGATTTCTGTAGCCTACCCAAAGAACAGCCCAACAAGACCCAACAGGGTCCAACGAGGCGAGCCAACCTGAGTGACAGCCCACGGGGCCCACTCAGGAAAGAAAAGCCCAATAAACAAACACTCGTGGAACCAACTCTCCTCGGCGGCCTCTAGGCTCGGAGGGCCCGAGTGATGGTCAGGTCATAAGGAAGGTCCGGCCCAAGCCGTTTCCCCGCCCGGGAGAGATAGGCATTAGCCGACCTATCCGACCCCTCTTTCACCGAGCTATGCTCATCGCCCGAACAGGGCTGGCGTTTCAGGAGCTCGGCCAGACCAAATATCATCCGTTCAAGAGTCCCCAACGGATAGGAGAGTCAAGAAACCGCCAGACTTCAAGGCGATAACGTTCCCACGATGAGGCCATAAAAGCCCACGTTGAGGACGTAACTCCCACCGGAGACCCCTCAGCTTGCAGGACTCCTGAAGGCGGCACACTATTTAAACCAGGGCTACCCTCCGATGGAAGAAGAGAGCCATCTAGGTACTCATAGACCCAAACTCCTGAGCAATCCGCTTCACCCTCTGGTGGAGAGGAATCTCGCGCGCTAGCTTTTCTCCTCCCCATTATTGCTTCCACCACAGCTCTACTGACTTAGCCATCGGAGGGTTTTACCCCAGGGAAGCCCCCTGGGCCCTCTTATACGTTTTCCTGTCTTGCAGTTCATCTTCAGGTGATCCACAGCCCGCTCAGGATACAAGCACGAGATTTTGCCTCTTCAACTACGGTCCCAATGGGTACTATCGGCCGGTGAGTGGCGGGGCATGATTTCCCCCCTCTCGACGAGGATATCGAAGAGTCCCCGGGTTCTCTCCCTAGGGAAGGAGAGAGGTCTCTGATCATGCCAGGGCCTCCACCCCAGATACCAGATCGACCGTCCCCTTCAACCAGCACTGGGTTCCTCTGACTCGTCATCAAAGAGAAAAAAATTCGGCCATCATGTGGATGCCATTGGCTGAGTGGTGAGCCACGCGTACTGCCTTAGCTGGCCTGGCCCACATATGTGGTTGCGAGGGATCGACGAGGCCACTCTTCATTTTAACGAGGCCGTCTCGGATCAGCTTCTGCGCCTGAGTCTTGAAGACGTAGCAATCTTTGACTGAGTGACCCAACATGCGATGATACTGGCAATAACTGGGATCATCGGTCTTCAGGGCCTCGTTCGGCTTGCGGATCTCGGGTAGCTTGACAATCTTCCAGGCCATGCAGAGGTTGAAGAGCATCTTCGTGTGTTCCTTTTTGAAGGAGAAGGGTGTCTTCATATGCTCTGAGAAGGAGGGAGCTACCGGCTTGTCTGCTGACTTTTTGTCACAGCCACTGGATTCGGCCTCCTTACTGGCCTTAGCTGTAGGGGTGAACTCTATGATGTTCCCCTCCTTGCCAGACTGGCGTTCTCGCACTTGCTTACCCGTTGCTATAGTGTAGCTCGGGTTATCGGTGAAGAACATCTCTATTTCGGTGACCGCCAAATTGAGTTGGTAGAAGCCTTTGATATTGGTGCCGAGAAGCTTTTCGCTGACCTCGGCCGCCAGACCTCGACGGCATATGGTGATGGCGTCCTCCTGAATGGGTGGATTGACACACCTCATGCTAAGGTCTCGCCACTTTTTGATGAAGTCGAGGGCACTCTCTCCCTTTTTCTGCCGAAGAGAACAGAGCTCGGCTAGGGAGACCTTTCGCCCGGCAATTTGAAAACGGTCGAAGAATTTCTTCTGGAGATCCGCCCAGTCGATGACTTAGTTAGGCCTCAGGTGGGAATACCATTGAAAGGCCATTCCCGTGAGCGAAGTAACAGAGGAGATATGATTCATCCATCGCTAACTCACCCATGGCCGTAGCATAGTCGGGCAAGTGTTCATGTGGCGACCCCTGCCCGTCGAACTTTTGTAGCTTTGAGGGCTTGGCGTACTCCGGGGGAAGCTTTTTTAGATGGTGGTGAAGCGGGTAGGGTACACTGTAGAGATCTACCGTGACAGCCCCTTCACCATACTGAGGGAGCTTTGTCTCGACAATACGCTCGATCATCTGGCGTTGTGCCAGGGGATTTTCTGGCATTGGCGTATTGGATGCTCGTGGCTGGGCCTCGATCGGGGGAGTGACAAACCCAGTTGCCAACGGAGTTTGGGCGATCACCGATGAGGTGTTGGCAGCATCACGGGCCGCCGGGGGTACCGGTGCCTCAACCTGGGGCCTAGCAGGTTGCTGAGGATGAAGGTCCCATTCTTGGAGAAGGTCTTGCAGGAGGGCCTTCAGATGCTAGTTATCCATTATGAGAGTGTCGAGGGTCATTTCTGGAGCCTCGTTCGCAGGAGGGTCGTTGTTGATCGGCTCTGCGTTGAGACGAGTGTCGTGGTCTTCCATCGGGACTTCTTCCGTGCGTTCTAACACCTGCGGTCTGGTAGAAGTGCCGATGTGACCTGTAGGGGGAGGTGGCGGAGCCTGATGGCGCGGCCTCCTGAAGTGAGACAGAGGCTGGTTCAGGTCATCAGACTGGGTGTCAGGCTGGTGTCCGACGGTGTAGCACGCGAACACTCGAACCGCGTCATTAATGAACGGGGCCGTCCGCTTCCTGCGCGGGTGCCGCTCGGGGCGGACGGGCGCCCCTAGTCTGTCAAAGATCGAGGTGCATTGCAGAGGGGGCTCACTCCCGATATTAGTCGGAGGAGAGTCCGGGACAGGTTGCTGGAGGGCCTGGGCTCGCCTTTGCCTCCGCTGCTTGCGCGGGGGACATTAGATGATAGGGCGTCGTCAGACGATGCTATTGTGAAGCCAGGCACGTCCCGTCTGACGCCATGTCTGAGCGCTCGCAGGGGGTTTCTAATACGCACCCTTCGAACGGCTTGAGCTTCTTCTGGGGTGACCCAGATTCTCCTCAAGTCGGGCTGCTAGTCTCCCTTATCGTCGCTCTTCCGACGAGTTATCTTGGGAGGCCGTGTGTTGTGCTGCGGTGGGCGCCCCCGGGCTGTTGCCGAGGGACCCGCTCGTTTGAGCTTCTCCCCGTCCTCTCGTGTTTTCTGCAAGAGGTCAAAACGATTGGAGGTGGGGTTGGTGGAAACGGTCCGTTCCTGGGGTATGATTGGTTCACCCCCGTCAAGACGGATCCGCATGTCACCGACAAGAATAGTCTTTCCAGAGTTGCTGGTTGCAGCAGGGAGCCGCCTGCCTCTGCGGCCATGGCGACGCTTCTTCTGAGGAGCTGAGGAAGAATCCGCCCAAATTTCATGAAATTTCAGCAAAAATTTCATCACTCTCAGAAATTTCATCGGCGATGGTCACCCGTGGGAGAGGGCCTGGCCCTCCCCCTCCTGTTCCTCCCCTCTCTGTGCTTCCAACATCCTTGGTGGCATCTTCCTCTCTGCTTGGTGCTTCCCCTGTTCTCCTTGAGGATTCAGCTACCCCGCCGGCCCTACTTCATGTTGCTTCGGTTCCCTCGACGGCCCTGCAAGTTCCTACAGCACCGTCGGTGGCTAATGCTACCTTGTTGGGTCCCCATCGCGTTGTGGATGCACCAGTTGCTGCTCCGTCGGTTCCTCTCTCTGCTACAGCGCCATCTGTAGGAGATGCTGCCTTGTCCGGCCCCTCTCTTCCTGTTCGTTTGGCTAGTGGAGCAGGTGCCTTTGCTTCATTGCTGGCCCCTCCACCTGCTGACCGTATGGGAAATCCACAAGCCTCCGTGGTTGCACCTGCTGCTACAGCCCCTATATCTATTGCTGGTGCTGTTCCATGGACCCCTCCATTTGCTGCTACAACTTCATCGTTGGCCCATGGTGTTCGATCGTCCTATGCACATGCTGTTCGATAGGTTTTGGCTCCTGCAAACATTCAGGTCCATGTGCATCCTCTACCCTATACGGATAATGGAGACCCTGCTACTTTCTTTTCGTTGGCTTAGATTAGTGCCTCTTGCAAGCCTTTTGAATATTCTATTGTTGCCTATACACCACAAGGCCAGCCACCGTTTCCTGATCTTCGTAATCATTTTGTTCAAAGGTTCCAATTTGTTAAGGATTTTGCTATTAATTCTTTGGACAATCGTCATCTGCTCTTAATATTCCTTTGTTAGGAGGATTTTGTTAAGGTCCTTCTTAAAGGATCTATGTTAATCCTTGGTCGACCGTTTATGTTCTCCCGTTGGTCGTTGGATTTCTCTCCGGATGTGGATTCTCCCATTGTCCCGGTGTTGATTGAGCTTCCTAATCTCCCTGCTAATTTCTTCTTGGATCCCATGATTAGATCAATAGCAGGGAGCATTAGGACGGTTCTACAGGTTGATCCTGACACGGCGTTGCTGTCCTGTTCACATGTTGCTCGCGTGTGCGTTCTCTTGGATGTGTCCCACAAGGTCCCTGCTCGTGTTTGGGTTGGTATTGGCTCAGATGGTTTTTGGCAACCGGTGGTATGCCCCCACTTGCCACTGTATTGTCCTCATGCTTTTGCCTGGGCCACATCTCCTGCTAGTGCAAAAAATATGGAGCCCATGGTTCTCGTGCTCATGGTAATTCTGATGGTGCTCCTCTGGCCTCCGGTGGCGGTGCTCCACCGCGCACGGTGGCACAGGCTTGGAGAGCCGTTACAAGGGTTGTTCGCATCCCTGGTGCTGCTAGCGACCCAGCTGGCCCTTTGGTTCCCCTTGCTGCGTCTGTTGGTGAACCATTCTTCCAACCGGTGTCTTCTTTGAATGACCAAGCTAATGCTGCACTTATGCCTCCCTTAGTTCATGGTATTGCTGATGGGGCTGACCACAATGCTGAAGATGCCCTTCCAGCTGTGGCTCTTGGAGATCACGAGGCATGCCTTGATTGTGTGAACCATGATTCTCTCCTTGGGCCCACGCTTGATATGCCTCCTAGTTGCTGTTCTCATGAAGGCTTTGATGCTTCGGGGGGGGCCTACACCTACTGCTCTCAGTCGAGCTAGTGGCCTTCCTGCTCCTTCATTTGGTGTCTCGGCCCCACCTCCGTCTGCTTCTCATTCAAGTCTCGAGCCCACGAGGCATCCTGCCAAGGCCACGGTGGACTGTCTTTGTGCTCCTTTGGGGGGGCCTACACCGGCTTCTATTGCGGCTTCTAGCCCTGTTGTTGTGAAGGCTCCTCTTATCACGCATGTTCCTGTTAAGGCTGTGGATCCTGTCATCATCAACACTAGCGGTGCCATTGGCATTTCAGGTGTGCTTGATGGTTCTCTTCCACCTATCGATGTTGCTGCTCCTTTGCTGAACCCTGCGGCTACTCCATGGCACCCTGCTAATTCTATTGCTGCTCCTTCCCCAACGGTGGTACCTACTGTTCCTGCCGGTGATCCTATTGTTGCCACCGATTGCACACCTTATGCTCCTTCTCTCTCTCCCTCGGTTGAGGTTGGAAGTTAGGTAGGGGCTCCAAGCTTGCCTGCTGTGATTGGTGGGTCCCAACCGGCCCCTTCTTCTACTGCTATTGGAGCCCCTCGTCTTTCTTTTGCCTAAGCTCTCAAGCGGTCTGTTAAGCAACGTGTAGCTACTGATCCTCTCTGTTCGCAAGCTCCTCCTTCGGCTGTAGGTCTCCACGCTCCTCCATCTCAAGACAGCGCCCCTATACCTCCTTCAAGCTCACCATCTGGAGCTTCTACGGCATCTTTGGGTGAAGGTTTCTTCTGGCCCCAAGTTATCTACCAGGTCCTTACGGTTCCTGGTTACGAGCCATCTTCCTACTTGGACTTCTCCAGGGTGGATGCTAACTGGGTTGGCCAGCAACAAGTGGAGCGCCCCAGGCCCTCCATGAGTCGTGGTGTTCAATCAAGGACCTCTCTTCGTCAATCTACTTCAGCTAGTCCTCCGCGTGATCATGCTTGACTTGTTTATGTCTCTGGCCCAATTATTATGTTTGTTGGCCTTTCTGTTGGGCCTTGGTTTTCTTATTTTTTGTACTAGCCCTTGTTTTGTCTTGAGCCCGTCTTACTGTATTGCCCCTCTGTGTAGGGTGCTTATCTGTTGGCTCCGTCCTCTTGGACTTTCTTTTATGTCCTTATTATATAATCACCTAGCTAATCCTCAGATCTGTCTAGGTATTGCTTTAGTTAAAAAAAAAGACCCACCCTAAGATGATAGACCGAGAAAACCCGGCCCGGAGCGATCGGCAGCGTGAAGCTGTCAGCCAGAGTTACTGGGATTGGCACCCGGGGTAAGAAACCAGTGCCAGAAGTGGATGACTGGGTGACTCGGGTATAAGCCTTTGCCCACGCCGATAGAAGTGTTGCCGATGCTCGAGATGACACTCTTGCACCGGGAGGCAACGCCGTCGGAAGTGCTGAGGTGCCGACGCCCCGGGGTCGAGGACTCGCGGTAGGTGCTGACGTAGTCCGGACTCGGGGCAGAAGGCCCTAGGAAGGTGCTGAGGAACCTTTCCCCCTGGGTAGGGGACCCACGGGGAGAGCCGGTTCAGCTAGAGCTCGGAACCGACGTCCAGAGTGCAACACCGGAGAGCTGCGAGCTTGGGGCTGGGAGCCCATATCGAGGGTCGACTTTGTCGGGGCTCGGGCCTGCGGGCCAGATAAAAGTGCTGAGGAGCCGTGGACTCGGGACTGGGAGCCCGTGTTGGGTGCCGGCTTTGCTGGGGCTCGGGGTTGGAGACCCGAGGAAGATGCTGAGAGGCCGTGGACCGGGGGCTGGGAGCTTGTGTTGGGTGCTGGCTTTGCTGGAGCTCGGGGTTGGAGACTCGAGGAAGATGCTGAAAGGCCGTGGACCCGGGGCTGGGAGCCCGTGTTGGGTGCCGGCTTTGCTGGGGCTCGGGGTTGGAGACCCGAGGGAGATGCTGAGATAGTGACCGAAGTTCGGGGCACGGGGCCCGTGCCGGAGATCGGACTAGGCTAGCCTTGGGAGCTAACGCTTGCCCGGGCCTTTGTTGGTCTGGGGACCCTGTAGGGGCCAGTGGTGGCGGTCCGGTACCTGGTACTCAGGTAGGCCACCGGGACTAGAGGTGCCCGTGGCACATTGGCCATGGAAGCCGACGGAGAAACTAGAGTTGGCTGAGGAGTAGCCACAGGGATCACGCCCAAAAAGTAAGGCGATCCAATGACGGGAGCGAAGCTGCCGAAAGCAATCGGCGTCGCCAAGTAACCCACCCGGGCGTGGGTGGCGATGACGTTGGGACCGTAGGTGACGGCCGCCATGGTTGCTGGAGAGCTGAGTGCTGTGAAGGCGACGGTTGCTGACAGTCACCGAGCGTGGTCCCACGGTCAGACCGCGAGCCGGAGGCTGCTAGAGAATGCGCGCACGAGTACCCTCCTCTGCCCCTCCTGTAAGGACAGGGAAAGGGCACCAGGGCTTCAGGGCTGGCATAGACTTTTCTTCAGCAAAAAGAAGGAAGGCGGGAGACGTCCCACTGGGCGTGCCATCCTCTCTGTTGCACGGTTTTTTATGCCGAATGACCAGGGTGAAGGAAGGGATACAACGAGGAAGGAAAATATGGGAGTTTGATGTATCTCGAATATCCTCCTTACAGTTGCATGCCTCTCACGGCGGTATCAGGCACTCTCCTTTTACGGAAATTTGAAAAGGGTCGAATGGCACGTGAATGTAAGAGTACGGGTTAACCAGACAGGGTGCGGGCGTGCCAGTCAATTTTTTGACAATCACCCATGGAACCAAGGGTTGACCGGGGGAGTGCCACCAGGGCGCGACACGTGGGCTCGGGCGATAGGGTGAAACGTGGAGAAAAGGGGTTCCACGGGTGCGAGTGCATAGGCGATTGTAGGTGTCGTGTACTGGACATCTTTCCCCACCGGCCGCAAGCAACCAGAGTTTATTTACATCGGATTGAATCCAAACACCTTCATTCTATGCTAAAGAAAAGTCTGTATATGTGTCTGAAGCCATGGGTAGAGGGCCGGGAGCGTGATGCGCTCGACACCCGTCGTTTAAAAATGTCGTGCCACACAAATTTCAAAATTTATAATACCGCACTCACTCACTTAAACGATTTTAGAAATACGAGTATAGTGGTAAATACGGGTCGATCCCACGGGGAGGAAATAATCTTTATAGATCAATGTTGGAAAATATCCTTATATTTTGAAAATCAAAATTTATCTTTTGAGTGCGATTATCACTAAAGGAAATGAAATTGCAACTTTGAATAAGAAGAGAAAAGTGAAGGAAATATTTAGCCAATTGATGAAGAACGCCATCGTTTCCTCACCGAGCCTTGGATGAAGATCGCTCCGCCTTGGAAGTCGACGCCGTGAGATGATCGGAAGATGACTACCGCTTTGGATGTGTGTGAAGAACTTGTGAAGAGAGGGGTTGGATAGAACTAGGAACAAAGCAATGTTGAAAACATAACAGAATTCTATTGAAAATAGAGGGTTGGAAGGAAAAGAATAACTTAAAATCTAGAGGGAATTAAAAAAAGTGAAAGAAATAAAAGTTGTAGAGAATGAAAAGATGAAGAAGTTTAATGAAGAACACAGAAACATAAAACGAAAGGAAGATAGTGAAAAATGTGAAAAACTCAAGAGCTATCAGTGCAGATGAACAATAAAATGGCAGACATCTGAACAGTGAAAAATGAATTATAACTCTCAAAATAAGAAGATTTATAATAAGTGGTAGAAGAAGAAAAGTTAGCTCTACAAGAGAAGAACAATTTTCATGAAGAACTCAGAGTAAAAAGAGGATTGGAAAGGCTTCAAAACAGAAGAATACTAAAAGGTATCACCTCGGATGAACAGTAATCACGTAGAACATAACTTAGAAAGATGGAAAATAACTTTCAATCTAGAAGGAATTTAGGGAAATGCTAGACAGAGAAGTTGAAGAACACTTACAGATGGACAACTTTGTATAAGATAATAAATTGAAATAAGGATCACACAAGCTTGTAAATTAACTATGAAAAGCCAAAAATGGCTAAGAGTACAATGAAAACATTCAATACAAACTAACAAAAAACTCCAAAACTTAAACACAAAGCTCTCAAAATTTCTCCTCCATGACTTTCCTCAAGGCCAAAATGAACTACAAAATATCAAATGCTACTCTACTCTACTCTCCATCCTCTCCATTACAATGGAAGCCCCCTCCCCTTTTATAGAGTTATTCCCCATGTGAACACTTTGCCAATGTGAACAACCCATTGCTGCTATTTTTGACCCAAACTTGTGTGCCAACATGTGTTGCACACTTGGGTATTTTTTTATGTATTTTTTTCATTTTTTTCTAGCCCTTTTTCTTTCTTCCTCTCTCTTTCTCTCTCTTTTATCTCTCCTGGCCTGCCGAGTGCGCCCGTGCGCCGCGTCGCTGGCGCGTGCGGCGCGTTGCGCCGCCGCCTCCGCCTCCTCGTTGCCCGTCGCGTGTCGCCCCTCCTTCGCGTGGGCGCGGTGTGCCCGACCGCCCGGCCTCATCCTCCGCGTTGCGCCCGCGTGCGCCCGCCGCTGACCGGGCCGCGCCTACAGGCCCGTTGACCCACGTCGTCGAACGTGCCGACGCGCGAAGCGCGTCGGCGGCTTCTGCTGCTGCCGAACACACACACACACACATACACACACTTTTACTATAATATATTATATATATATATATATATTATATATATATTACATATAATACTATATATTATGTAGATATCTCATAAAAAATTTAAAAAAATGTCAAATAATTTTTTTTTTATTATTTTTTTTCTTTTCTTTTTGAACAACTCCATGGGCTTTTGGCTTTTATTATTTTTTTATTTTATTTTTTTATTTTATTTTATTTGTTTGTTGTCGCTTTCCTCGTACCGAGTGCCTGCATAAATAAGTAAAAATTAGTATTAAAATTATTTAATTTCAGACAATTAAATATTTGACTTTAAATTAACAGTAAGTGTGATACATGTATATTTATTATTATTTAAGCTCATAAAAATGTGTATAATCATGAATTAATATGTAAAAATACACACTTATCACACCCCCAACTTACCCATTGCTAGTCCCTTAGCAATGCAAATAATGAAAAATTTTAGGACCAACAAGAGTGTAGAATATTCATGCTACATTTCGAGATCATCTTTCATAGAGTCAACTAAAGATCAGGAATCTGGAATAATTACCACAGACTAGCCTTATGTAGGAAATAGGTACATGATCAAGAAGTCAATTTAAAGGTCAATAGCACTTGTGCATGTGTAATACTAAATTCACAGTATAGACAATTGTGTCCTTCAGTTGCTATTCCGAACAAATACCTTTCAATTTTGCACTTCTTAATTAGAGCGTTCAACATACTAGCTTTTTGTCTGCCTTATTGCTTTGTCCCTTTTGAGATCTCTTTCCCCCTTTTTGGTTTCTTTTTCTTTCTACTTTATTTTTTTTCTATACACACATGATGCTGCACTACCCTTCACTGGTTTACGCGAACCTCAACACGTCTTAGGTGAAGTAGGCCCGGTTACACAGATCAAAGTTTCCTTTTCTTTTTGACGTGAACCTCAACACGTCTTAGGTGAAGTAGGCCCGGTTACTCAGAATCGGAGCATTTTTCATAGTGTATTTCTCATAATTTTATTTTTCAATAGATAACATGGCAGAAATCTTCTAAAAGATCTCTTCTTCAAAAAGTGCAGAATATCAGACAGTATGTCTAAAACAGCAGAAGGCTTGTCCTACTTTTTTCATTAGCGTGCAAAGTGATTTTTATTTTTCTAAAGTGCACATGAACTTTAAAAAGATTCTTAAATCAGTTTTCCATGGCTAGATTAAATAAATTGTCCATCATCCTTTTCCCTAGTCTTTTCTATTCTAGATTTCTTTTCAATGGAAACATGAATCATGAAAACTCAATCAGGTGTTTTTAGTTTTACAAAAAAATAAAATAAAATTGAGGTGAAAAATTTAGAGGTTGTATATATGAATGCAGAATGGGTGAAAAATTTAGAGGTTGTATATATGAATGCAGAATGGACAACATGATTTCCTGTCCCCCCAACTTAAATGACATTGGCCTCAATGGCATGAACAATAGAGATTAATAGAACAATGTAGATGAGAAGTTTATGAAGGAACGGGACAACCTGATAGAGGTGGACTTCGAAAATTGTGGCTTATGAAGAAAAGGTGGTACTTGACTTTTGAAGGCTTGGCTTAGCTGAGCAGTAGAGTAAGCAATCTCTATTCTCTCCCCAACTTATCTGTTATGCACACCTGCAAAATAAAAACACAAACACAAGAAAAACTTGGGTTTCTTCCCAAGAAGCCATTTATTAGCACACAAGGAGTGGTAACTCACCGTGTCCATGATTTTTAAAGGGAATCGACCACCGATTTCAACAATGTCAGCCCGTGGTCCTCTTTTCCCACGCGAACGTCCCAAATTCACTAAAAGTAGGCGCAATAGGACAAGGGACACGGGGAATCTTTAGACCAAATAGGAGGATGAATCAACAAATCATGGCTCCGCTCCATTTACTCCACATGGCAAAGTGGCACTCGAGGGTACCGTGGCCATGATTTCAAAGGAATCAACCACCAATTTCAATGTGGGTCACGGATCCTATTTTCCCGCATAAATGTCCCACATTTCTTATTTGTGCTAAAGGTAGTCACAACGGGACAATGAACACAGGGAATTTTTGGACCGAATAGAGAGGACAAGTCAATAAATCACACCTCCGACTCGATCACTCCACATGGTAGAGGGGCGCGAGAGTAAAGGGAGGGTGAATTGTCGCAAAGGCTGTTGCTAGGGGTGATGGTGATAGATGCAGATCACATTCTTTCTAATCCTATAAATACCTCCCTTTTCACTCGACTTGGGAATACCGAAGTCGTGAGAGTAGATTTGAGGAGTGAAAGTTTGGAAAGGGGAGTAGTAAGTGTTGCTCAATTTACAGAATGGAGGGTGAATCTAGCTTCAGAGTAGAAGGTGAGTCTTCTCGCTCCTCGAAGAGGAGCAGATCGGGCAGCAGTTCCAGGAGACTCTCAGAAGTCGAAGGACAACTGAGTGAGAGGACCCGATCATAGCTTGTAAGTGGATCCTTTCATTCCTTTCTTCATGCTTTCTTCTCCTTTCTTCCTTTGCAAAGCTCCCATTTCTCACTTCTTGTGTATGTGCAGAGCGTGATGAGATTGCACATCTCGTGGGAGCTGGTAGTGGCGGCATATCGAGGTCTCCCGGCCTTCCAGAAGGCGAGGTTAGACGTGATGGGGTTCGGGACCTTTCTCAGAATCGAGCCGATCAAGCTCGACCTTGCCCTGATCCAACCACTACGTGAAAGATGGGACCCGGTGAGTCGGGCATTCCTGATGCCGTAAGGGCATATGGTGCCCAGCCTGGAAGACGTGGTCTGGATTACAGGCCTCAAAGTAGATGGGGAAGCAGTGACTGGCGTCACCTACGTGGACTACCGAGAAGGTGCCCAGAAGCTGTTGGGGCTGGACTTAGACGGTCAGAAGAACAGGTCAGTAGCTAGGGCATCGATCATGGAGGCGTTAGGGCTTACTGACATTCATCCGCGTGATGACGAGTCCCTAGAGGAATTCATGGAAAGAGCAGAAAGAGGTGCCCGTGCTGTATATTGCGTGGATGCCAGCAACTGGGAGAGGACCAACATGGATCTGAGGAGGTTCCTCCTCTTTCTATTGGGTAAGTTGCTACTGGGCTCCAAGGGAGACAGTATCCACTGTCGCTTCTTAAAGCTGCTTGTAGACTTGGAAAGAGTAGGACAATACGCCTGGGGAGCTGCCGTGCTGGCACATCTGTTTATAGGTCTGTCGCAAAGGACAGACCGAGAGATGACAGTAAGTGGGTTTACGCCCTTCATCCAGGTAAAGAATTTTTTTGTTATTTTTGTTTTATGCTTTTTTTTTGTATTTGTTGATATTAATGACACATGATGGTGTAGCTATGGAGCTACTATTACCTTCCAATGGGGAGAGCTCGACACTGGCGGCCAGTGACGATTCTGCTGGCTAGACGGTGGCAACCCATCATGAGCACATCACCTCTATCCTACCAACTGATGGTGTTAAGGCGGGAGTTGTAAGAGTTCCCTGCAGCGATGGTAGGATACTTTTTCTCATTTTTTTTAATTCATTTATATCATTTTTTTTTGCTAACCAAGAAGATACGTACAACTCATCAAAGGTGAACTGGAGGCCTTTCTCGAACATGGTCGATGTTGACCAGTCGTGGGTAATTGGAAGCCGCGCCCGGTTCGGACGGGACCTCTGGCTCTATTGCTTGAATGAAATCGAGTCTCTCAGGCTGCGATTAGCTATGAGGACCCTAGGGCTGGCCCAGGAATGGGTGGATATGACCACATCACCCAGCGTCGGAAAGAAGACGCGTGGACCGGCAACCTGTGTTGATTGGAGGGTGCGCTTCCCCGAACAATATGAAGACTGGCAACGGGGTGGCACGCTCGTGGAATCACAAGCACAAGACAGCGAGGATTACCTACGCCTCTACAGGGCAATGTATGCAGAGAGGCTCTAGCCTAGAGGGCTTGTAGAGGTAAAGTAAAAAGAAACCATGTTTTTATATTTTACATTTTTTTCATTTTTATTTTTGATTTTTTTTTGTGTGAACTCATAAGCCATAACTGTAGGATGCCCGTGATACCATAATAATGAACTTACGAGCTCGTTTGGCGGACACAGAGCAAGAGTTAAGTGACACCCGAGCGGCTCTGGATTCATCAGTAAGTGTTTATGTACACACTCCTGGTATGATTTGAGATTCATGGCGCTAACCACTTAATGTCACCTCATATGTGTCGCAGCGTGCCCAGCTCGATGCAGTTTCATCGGCGATGGGGGCAGACGGCGTTTCTTCCAGTCTATGGATTCCTACTTCAGAGCTGGATCTACTCCACGAGCAACTTGCTCATGCCACACAACGGGCTGCGGAGGCAGAAGGGATGCTTTCTGCACAGGTGAGGGTTTCACCATTTAATATCCCTTGTGCAAGCATTGCCATATGCTCGAGATGATATGTATGGCAGGAGAAAGAAACATAGGAGGCACTCGCGCATGCCACCTAGAAGGAAGCTAGAATAACCGAGCTAGAAAAGGAACTACAGCGTCGTCCTGATGAGGACTCTTCTAGGGACGCTGTGGAGCTGAGGATCACCCTTCAGTTGGAGAGAGAAGACAGAGAGAGAGAACGGGCCGAGAGAGAAAGGGACAGGGAAAGAGAGAAGGCCAAGAGATTGGCTGAGAAAGAGGAGAAGAGGGCCCTGGAGGCCCAACTATTTAAATTGAGGACTAGTCTCGGCCTTGCCGAGCAATGGCTGAAGGATGGCGATGAACGCTATCGAAGAGCACGAGAGTGTGGCTTTCGTGTTAGTAGCTTCCTTGCTGCCCCCGCGGATCGACGTCGGGGAGTGGAGATAGAAAGAGGACCACAGAGCGGTAGGAATATTGCTTCTTACAGCTTGGGAACACCCTCTGGAGTTTCTTGCCCAGAGAGCGGCAAGACGAGTAATGTGGAGAAAGAGGGTGGAACTTGATGTAATCTCTTTGTTGTTTATTTTTATTGTTGAGAGTGGAATAAGATGTTTTATGCTTGGTTCTCTGCTTCTTTCTGGTCTCTCGAATCCCTGCACACATCTAGCCTCCCAAAAAAAAACCATTGATTACCACACAAAAATCACTTAGGTTGCCTCCCAAGAAGCGCTAAATTTTATGTCGTCAGCCAGACACAAGGTAGATCACTAACCAACATGTGGCATTCAGAATGAGCCACCACGTGATCTTGTCTTCCTTCAAATTCAGCCCTCATACCATTGGAAGATAAAAGGAAGTATGTACGGATTGGGGCCAGAAATATGTGGGTCTCGCTCATTATTGATTTTAACGTTAACCCTGTGTGTGAGCCAGTTTTCATCTTTAGGGATCAAGAAATGATCAATGGTCAATAATTTATCATGATCGAGGTGGAACCCTTGCACAAAATCAATCCATTGGTCCTCTTGTCCTGCATCGTCTCTCCTGACGAGCCCTTTAAGAACGAATTTCTCCATGGTAACTTGTTCAGGTCCTTGTAGCTTAAGAATAAGATTGTCATCCTTAGCCACTTTCCTCTCAGTAACAGCCTCATGAACGTTAAGGGCATGGAGTAACTTGTTTTCCTGAGAGGAAGGCAAATCAAAGATGAATGTGGTTGGCACATCCCCCTCAGGTCCTAGAATGTCAAATTGGAGAGGCTCAACTGGCAGGGGAATCAAAGTAGAAGGAAGCACGAGCCCAGTAGCTAATTGATCCAATGACTCAAACATTGTGGGAGAGCGCTTAGGGGTAAGATCAAATGTGAAATGTTCGAATATGACCCCGTTATCAAACTCATCACCCAATTGAAGATTATCAACCAAATTTCCCACTAATGGGGTGGATAGAGGAAATGTAAATGATTCCAGTCCGGCCCTTTCATCATAGGTCAGATCAAATGTGAATTTCTCTAAGATGGACCCATCATCACACTCATCACTAAACCCAAAATTATCAATCAAATTTTCCAGAAATGGGGTCGGTAGATGAAATGTAAACTTTTCTAATAAGGCCCCATCATCATGTTCTTCCAGGGGAGGAGGATATCCGAAATTTTGTTTCATTAAATCAACAATATTATTACTTACAAAGTAATCCTCCTCTTTATTTATTTCCTTAATTGAGTTGGTTGGGCCATTATCCTTTACAGTAATATTCTCAATCTCAAAACATTCATAGAATGGGGTGATATGATCATCATTATCCTTGAAGCCACCCCCTTCTTCCTTCCCTTCCTTCATCATGGTATTATGTGCGCACTCCCCCTCACTCTCAATAGTGATATCTCGAGCCAAAATGACAGGCAGAAGACTGTCCTCATCATCATGATTCACATATTGAGGGGGTTGGTGTAATGTTGAAGGAGAGGGTTGATAAGTAGACTGAGAGTGCACGATTTGATGTTCAAAGCAGTGGCCCGGTGAATCACCCCTAGTATCAATGTTGATTCCGAAATCTGGGTGAGATGAGTTGGGCGGAGGTTGAGTACACATGGGCCGCTCTTGGGGTGAAAGTTTAGACAGACGGGCTTGGAATGTTGGATCCATCCAAGGAAAATTTGTGTGATTACTCCAGCCAAGATTATAATCATCTGAAAATGTAGCATGCTTGAGCTGAGAGAACCCTAGGACATTTTGAACTTGAGCTTGGATGACTAGTGGGAGTTGGGCCATAGTAGGACACTGACTCACATTGTGAGTGAGACTGGCACAGAATTCACAGACTTCCATGAAAGTGTGGATTAGTTTTTCAGCCTGTTTGACAGGTCCTACAGATTGTTGATGAGATGAGATGGAGGCACGATTTATCGAATTTTCACTCAAAATTTCAAACAGATCATACGCATCATCTTCACCTTTGCTCATAAATGCCCCTCCGTAATATATGTCCACCATTTGCCTATCAAAGTCGGATAACCCCTCATAAAATGCAAATATAATTTGCCATTTGGGCAACCCAGGGTGTGGACATTGACTTACTAGATCCTTCAGTCTCTCCCAAGATTCATGAATTTGCTCTCCCGGACGTTGAATAAATCCTATAATCGCCCTTCGCATCATGTTGGTCCGGACTATGGGGTAAATTTTTTTTCAAAAATTCTAACTGCATATCTTCCCAAGTCCTGATAGTCTTTCCAAAACTCCTTAACCAACATTTGGCTTTGTCTTTCAATGAGAATGGAAATAAGATCAATTTCAGGGCATCATCATTAAAATTCTGAATTTTGATCAGGGAGCAAACTTCTAGAAAATCATCTAGATGCCTATAAGGATTTTCATTGAGATTCCCATAAAAAGATGGGAGCATCTGGATGAGACTAGGGCGAATCTCATATTGATCAACGAGAATGTCAGGGAGTTGAATACAGGTTGAGGGTTTGTAAGTAGAGGGAATAAAGTGCTCCTGCATAGGCGTGAATTTGTTATTTTATTTTTAAAATTTTTTTTTTATGCAAACACAAACAAGTTAACATAAATTATCTAATGATCTAGATGCGACTTAGAACTACAAATGGGGTTTCACAAAACGACCAAAGTACAACTTAAGTTCATCCTCAATATTTCCACCGGCCAGGTAAGGGGTGGGGTAGTGGGAGGCTCCCCCTACTTTCGTAGGGACCTAATTATGTCAAACCATAGTCCCGCTTAAGGCGTTTACCGTCCGACCGTCTTGCCTTAGGCACCAGTTTCCACAAGAGGGTAAACTCAAATCGTACTATAATCACAATATGATCCTAGGGCCAATGTCTAATGGCTTTTATTTATGGCGTAGGTCATGCAAAGATGTAAGGGAAATGTGATTTGTGGGCTAAGGAAGGGTGGTGAAATCCCCACCTTATGTTATTTAGTGGTATCGCCCTTAAAGTGTTTTGAAATGAAATGCACACCACAATTTCAAACAAGGGGTTCTTATGCAATATGCATGCCAGAATAGGATAAGTAGAACGTATCTTGCCCCTTGCAATCTTAAAAATGCAATGTAGAAATTAAACAACAGGAAAAAAATCTAATGATACATGACCTAAAATATGATGTGTGGTTTCTAATCTTGGAATTAAGATTTTATTTTTGTGATCAAGTGTTTTTTTTAAAATTAATGAAACTAATTAGCCATTTTTTTAAGATTTTCTAAATATAAAAGCTAACAAAATATAGAAAATAAATTAAATCACAAGAGGGAAGATTGAGATACTTACTTGGAGCGCGATCCCTCGTCTTTTATTTTTTTTTTTGATTTAGGTTAATTTTTTTCTTCTTTTTTTTGATTTTTTTAAGGAGATGTAAAAAAAGGAAGATATTTTTTTTTCTTTTTTTATAAATATATACAAAAAAAATAAAATTTTTCAACTCATACTAACCTCCCCGGCAACGGCGCCAAAAATTTGATGCGCTCGACACCCGTCGTTTAAAAATGCCGTGCCACACAAATTTCAAAATTTATAATACCGCACTCACTCACTTAAACGATTTTAGAAATACGAGTATAGTGGTAAATACGGGTCGATCCCACGGAGAGGAAATAATCTTTATAGATCAATGTTGGAAAATATCCTTATGTTTTGAAAATCATATTTTATCTTTTGAGTGCGATTATCACTAAAGGAAATGAAATTACAACTTTGAATAAGAAGAGAAAAGTGAAGGAAATATTTAGCCAATTGATGAAGAACGCCGTCATTTTCTCGTCGAGCCTTGGATGAAGATCGCTCCGCCTTGGAAGTCGACGCCGTGAGATGATCGGAAGATGACTACCGCTTTGGGTGTGTGTGAAGAACTTGTGAAGAGAGGGGTTGGATAGAATTAGGAACAAAGCAATGTTGAAAATATAACATAACTCTATTGAAAATAGAGGGTTGGAAGGAAAAGAATAACTTAAAATCTAGAGGGAATTAAAAAAGTGAAAGAAATGAAAGTTTTAGAGAATGAAAAGATGAAGAAGTTTGATGAAGAACACAGAAACAGAAAACGAAAGGAAGATAGTGAAAAATGTGAAAAACTCAAGAGCTATCAGTGCGGATGAACAGTAAAATGGCAGACATCCGAACAGTGAAAAATGAATTATAACTCTCACAATAAGAAGATTTAGAAGAAGTGGTAGAATAAGAAAAGTTAGCTCTATAAGAGAAGAACAATTTTTATGAAGAACTCAGAGTAAAAAGAGGATTGGAAAGGCTTCAAAACAGAAGAATACTAAAAGGTATCACCTCGGATGAACAGTAATCACGTAGAACATAACTTAGAAAGATGGAAAATAACTTTCAATCTAGAAGGAATTTAGGGAAATGCTAGAAAGAGAAGTTGAAGAACACTTACAGATAGACAACTTTGTATAAGATAATAAATTGAAATAAGGATCACACAAGCTTGTAAATTGACTATGAAGAGCCAAAAATGGCTAAGAGTATAATGAAAACATTCAATACAAACTAACAACAAACTCCAAAACTTAAACACAAAGCTCTCAAAATTTCTCCTCCATGACTTTCCTCAAGGCCAAAATGAACTACAAAATATCAAATGCTACTGTACTCTACTCTCCATCCTCTCCATTACAATGGAAGTCCCCTCCCCTTTTATAGAGTTATTCCCCATGTGAACACTTTGCCAATGTGAACAACCCATTGCTGCTATTTTTGAACCAAAATTATGTGACAACATGTGTTGCACACTTGGGTATTTTTTTATGTATTTTTTTCATTTTTTTCTGGCCCTTTTTCCTTCTTCCTCTCTCTTTCTCTCTCTTTTATCTCTCCTGGCCGGCCGCGTGCGGCGTGTTGCGCCGCCGCCTCCGCCTTCGCGTTGCCCGCTGCGTGTCGCCCCTCCTTCGCGTGGGCGCGGTGTGCCCGACCGCCCGGCCTCCTCCTCCGCGTTGCGCCCGCGTGCGCCCGCCGCTGACCGGGCCGCACCTGCAGGCACGTTGACCTGCGTCGTCGAACGTGCCGACGCGCGAAGCGCGTCGACGGCTTCTGCTGCTGCCGAGCACACACACAGACACACACACACACACACACTTTTATTATAATAGATATTATATATATATATAATATATTACATATAATACTATATATTATGTAGATATCTCATAAAAAATTCAAAAAAATGTCAAATAATTTTATTTTTTTATTATTTTTTTTCTTTTCTTTTTGAACAACTCCATGGGCTTTTGGCTTTTATTATTTTTTTTATTTTCTTTTATTATTTTTTTATTGGTTTCTTGTCACTTTCCTCGTACCGAGTGCTTACATAAATAAGTAGAAATCAGTATTAAAATTATTTAATTTTAGATAATTAAATATTTGACTTTAAATTAACAGTAAGTGTGATACGTGTATATTTATTATTATTTAAGCTCATAAAAATGTGTATAATCATGAATTAATATGTAAAAATACACACTTATCAAAGCGTTCCGCTGCTGTGGGTTCGCTTTCGACTGGGTGATGTTTACTGGGATAAGGGTGTTGGGCACATATGCCGAAAGGTGTAGGTAGGGAGCTGGGGGTCCGAATGCGGGCGCTTATATTTCACTGGCTTTATGATGGGCCGCATGGGCTTTACAAATGGGCCTAAGTGGCTAAAGTACAACTGGCGCAAGCGGCGAGACAATTCTGACACGTGGGTTGGTCCCCGTGTCATTGCGTAACGAGGCGGATATCCGCGTGTTTTATAGGATCCCTTTACAGGGGATTGGTGTGGGCCCGACAGCCTTGGGGGCCAAAGCAGGCACGGACTGGCGCCTGGCGGAGGATGGACGCGGCTCGAGGTGAGCGGTTGGGTTCGTGTCCCAGACGGTGATTGTTGTTATGTTGGGGAGTCAAGGTCGGTCTCATGACTATAATTCCCAGGTCAGAGGTCCGACTGGACTCGAGTTGTTAGTCTAAGGGGCCAACGGCTAGCTGGAGGTGAACGGTGGGCACGCGGCTCCGTGTCGGGGTCTTGCATGGTATTATGAAGTGCACCTCGTCACCGTCGTGAGTTGATGTACACGGGCAAACCCGGGATGCGGGTGTGTTTGCCGTCGACATAGTCGCCTTTCGTGCGACGGGGATGGTCTTGATATGAGACGGCTAAACACCGCCTGAGGGGAGTACACGTGACATACCCTCGGCGTGTGTGAGCTGATGTGGACACTAAAAATTCTCACCCCATGTTTACATGCAGGGGAATAAAGAAGAGAAGAAAATAGAAGAGAAGATGAAAAGAAGAAAAGAAGAAAAGGAAGCACCCTTCGTGCCCTCCAAAGGCACAAGCAGCCAAATGCCCCCAACGGCACACTCCAAATGCCTTCACCGGCACACTACTTTGATGCCCCCAGCGGCACACTCCAGTGATGCCCCCCAGTGGCACACTCCAAATGCCTTCACCGGCACACTACTTTGATGCACCCAGCGGCACACTCCAGTGATGCCCCCCAGTGGCACACTCCAAATGCCCCCAACGGCAAACCTCCAAACGGCCTCCAATGGCACACTGCCGAAAGCCTCCAGCGGCACACCTGCCAGAAGTCCCATCCATAGCACGATGCTCTGTTGCTCTCAAACACTGAGCATTGAATGCTCGTGCATGTGACCATTGGCGCGCAGCATGATCATGTCAAAGCCAGCCAAGACTTGGCTCAGCTGTCGAAGCCTCATCCAGACACGCAGGCACTCCCTGCCAAAAGACAAGACCACGGTTCAACCTCCAATTAACTCTCATCGTCAGCAGATGGTCAACACGGCCAGGGGTATAAAAAAGAGAGAAAAGAGGACATGTCTCTCTCCAGCAGACTGGCTCTCCCTAGAGGCAAAACGAAGAAGATAGGAATAGAAGAAGAAGACCAGAAGATAAGAAGAGAGAAGGAGGCTGGGGCTCCCCCTAGTGCTCCACCCACGGCCGCTTGAGCGAGAAGAGAAGAAGAGAGAAAGAGAGAGCCTACTGTTCTGCCACCACCGTCCGTGTGAAGAGAGGAAGAAGAAGAAGGGAAGAGAGAAGAGAAGGAGAGAGGAGTGAAGTCTAGGAGGGGAGGAGCCAATGCTCTGTCCCCTCCCCACTATATTTTCTTTGCTGGCCCTTTCACTTCTTTTCCTGCCTTCCTCCCGATGTAAAAGCCTCCGTGCTCTTATGTTTTTTTTACAAGGAATAAAAGAGTTGGCAAGCGTTTAAGTTGCATGTCTGCATTTCACGTGCATCTTTCCTCACCGTTCGAATGGTTTCTCCTTGTTTCCCTTTGCTGCACACCCTGGGTTCTCTTTGTCTCCTTCCTTTGACTATTCTCCTCAGAGTGTTGATCCTAGGAATGCCAATGTTTGGATTCTGCCAGCTCATGGTCGAAGAACGGACACTCTCTGCATCATAGACCCACCTCCCATGGGAACAAGCCCTCCTCGTTATCAGCCTTTAGCCTCCCAGGACCCCCCTCATCCGGTGGCCTTGTTCCTCTTGGTTCCGTTGATGCCTTACCGGCTTGAACCCGGCACACCCTCAGGGTGCTTCACCCGGCACACTCCTAACGGTCCTTAGTCGGTGCACCACCATGGCCACTCCCCTTACCTGGTGCACCCTTAGGGTGCTTCACCCGGCACACTCCCAACGGTCCTTAGCCGGTGCACCACCGTGGCCACTCCCCTTACCCGGCGCACCCTCAGGGTGCTTCACCCGGCACACTCCCAACGGCCTTTTGCCGGTACACTCCAACTTACCTAGCCCGGCACACCCTTGGCCTGCCCTTGCCCAGTACACCCTAGCCAGCCCTTGCCCGATGCACCTGCAGCCTGCCTTAGCCTAGTGTCTCCCATTCGCTGATTTCTCTGGGTTTCTGAAGTTTTCTTAAAGCTACTGCTGCCCTGGCACGCACCTTGAGTTGTTGGGTCATGCCACTCCTTGTGGGCATGTTCCCCTTACACCCCCCTTACCATCTCGGTCAAGGGGAGATGCTGCCAAATTTTTGTCAGAATTAACCTAATAATAATAATAATAAAAAAAAAGAAAAGCTATAATACAAAAGGAAATAACAAATAAACAGAATAAACAACAATGAAATGGCTTTGCCAAACAACAAAGAAACCCCGGAGATCCCGAATAACTGAACACTTGCATCTTTACGACGGACTGTCGAACATAGCCACAAACATGATTTACATGAATAAAAAAAATCAAATCAAAGAAACTCCTCACATACATTCCATGAATAAAAGAAGCCCTACACCTGCGTTTCAAGAATAAAAGAAAACTCCCCACCTGCATAGACCTTTCCCCTTGAGCCAGCCATAGCTGCACAGACTTCAGGCACTCCTGCATCGGCTTCCCTTCAGCCTAACCTTCACCCGGTGCACCCCAGTCGGCCCTTCGCCCGGTACACTTACACCCCCTTCTGGCGGCACACTTTTGGCTTGCCCCGAACGGTGCCCCCCTAACCCGGCACACTTCAGTTGCATAGACTTGGCCAACCCGTACTGACCTTAGCCCCCTTGCACTGACCTTGCCCTAGGCGTGCTCAGACCCCTAGCCTCACATGCTCAGACTTCAGCCTACATATGCACTGACCTTGGCTTTCCCATGCTCGGACCTGCACGGACCTTGTTCTCCATGGGCACAGACCTCCCCTTTGGCCCAACCAAACTTGCACTGACCTCTCATGGGCTGAACCAAACCTGCACCGACCTCATGCTAGCCAAGCAACACATGCACCGACTTCACCCTATATTGCACCGACCTTGCCTTGCCCTACCTGCACCGACCCCAGGGCAAGCCTGCACCGACCCTGCCTTAGCCCACTTGCACCGACCCCAGGGTAGACCTGCACTGACTTCCCCCTTCTCTGGCAGACCTGCACCGACCCTAGCCTCGTATGCACCGACCTTGCCCCTGCATGGTTGATGGCTGCACCGACCTCGCCCTTGCCTGGCCTGCGGCTACACCGACCTTGCCTTGCACCGACCTCGTGCTAGCCCAAGCAAATATTGCACCGACCCTACCCCTTTACAGCCTGAGCATGCACTGACCTTGTTCTAAACCTGCACTGGCCTCGTGCTAGCCCAGAACTTGCACCGACCTGGTCCCCTTAGCCAACCAGCCGTTGCACCGACCTTGCCTTACCCCCATGCACACCCCAAATGCGAGCAAAGGAAATATAATAGTAATAATGATAAAAAAATGAACCCCAAAAAAATATATATAAAAGAAATAAAAGCAAATATAGATATATAATAGACAAATAAAAAAGGGAGGGGAAATATGTGTGATAAATAAATGAAAACAATAAACTCACCCAAAAAAATGTATAAAAAAGAAATAAACAACAAGAATTAATTAAAATTCAAATAATAACAAAATGATGAAATTTTCTCCGCAGTCTCGGTTCTCCACGAAACCCGGTGTAAAGGGAATATTGACGCCACCTTGCCAAGTCGGGTTCGGATCTTGGGAACCATCCCGATGTGGTCGTGATCCGACATTGCTCTGGGCCGATAGTTCGTCAAACCAAGCTCATTCCCATTGGGATTCATTTCCGCTCTTTCATTGAAATTGCCGTAAACTCGGCATACACTTGTACGGGTTTGTTTCCGTTTATGTCATACCTTCAATACGGACCTTTATGAACATAAAGTGGTCCATGGATGACCGACAAAATCTGAAGGGAACGAGAAGGCTCTCGTCCTCCCTGAACCCTTTGCATGGGAATATTAATAAGACCTTTCCTGGGTCGTGCTTAGACCACGGGTTCGCCTTAATCATGGTCACCGCCTGACCCATACCCTAGGCCTATAGCTCGCTATCCTCGAACATACCTTTGTTTTGGGATCTAATCCCGGGACATTTTCCCGCTGCCCTTCGACACCGAAAATATTAACGATGCCCACGCAAGCCTCGCTTTGATCACGGGAAGCTTGCCCAGAATGGTCCTGGCTTGATCTTGCACCGGGCCAAAAAACTCACTAATTTCCTATCATTCCAACCGGGATTCAACCGAATGTTTCTCGTTCCTCTGAACAATAAATTTGACATACCCCGGCATACATACGCTCCGGTTTTCCCATGACGATCACAATATTCTCAAGCCGGACACTCGTTCGAATATCAAATGGTCCCCTGAGTGACCAACATGTTCTGAATGCTTGCTTCCCTAAACATAGGGGTTTCTGACTGATTCGAGATCACTATCGTCTTGTTCCTCTCGATATAATTTCCTGGCCATGAGGCACCGATTCCTGGCGATTAATCAAGGGTGTTCCCCTCTCCGAGGGGATGTAAATGACGTCGTGACCTTTATGGCGCGGCGGGTTTTGGTCCCGACATAAACTACACAATCGTCTGATTAGTCAGATCGAGCACACAATAAATCGTCACTTTGTGACTGGCACGCCCACGCACTTAATAAACGAATAAACCCACCGAATAAACTGACTTAAAGAACAGATGAATGAGAGTGTCGAAAAGAGCGTCCACAAGTCTGGCACGCCCGGTGGGACGGAAACCACCCTCATCTCTTCGTCGGGATTCGGGGCCCCATGGCCTCCTAATAAACGATGTTTGTCTGTTTTGATGAATTACAGGTGCTGTCTTTATCAGCCCTATGGGGATAAAAGTCGGACTAGGCGCAATTATCTTTGTGGCCTCGAGGACGCTACGCCGCGGCACATGCAGCTTCCAGGAAAGAAGAGAGGAAGAGGGAGGGGAAATCAAACCCCCTTTCCCTAAGAAGAAAGAGAAGAAAAGAAGAAAAAAAAAGAAGAAGAAGAAAAAAAGGAAAAGAAGAAAAGAAATAAAAGAAGAAAAAAGAGAAGAAAAAAAAAGAAGCAAAAAAAGAGAAGAGAAAGAATTGGCGAGAGAGGGTTGTACGGCCATATCCGTCGAAACACGTGCTGAAAAAAGATTACCACTGTGGGATTGATGCGGTGGAGCGAACCACTCATCCCCTCCCTGAGGGGGTGAGCGCTCTCCTGCGCAGCTACCTTGGTCTATTACACAAAAAAGAAGAGAAGTAAAGAAAGGACAAAAAGAAAAGTTGGCAAGCATCGCCGACCAAGAGGACAAGAAGAAGGCTGGCATCCTACCCGACGCTAGGAGGGTCCAAGTCCGTGGTGCAATGCCCCGGTCCGTTCCACGTTCCTACTACCTCTATCCGGCACAAGACGGTCCCTCGAGTGGCTGTTAGAAGATCCAACAACTCGTAACTGCAACTTAATGAATTCCTGCCCACTGTGGGGAATGCTTTATAGCAATGAGGCCAAGCACAGCCACCACTCTCGAAGAGAGCATGCATATACCCAGCCATGGGGAATAAGAAGAATAAATATACCCCGCCATGGGGGCATAAGAGGCTAGAAAGAATACACCCTAACCTGGGGGCACATGAAGGGAATACACCCCAACTCGGGGGCACGTGAGAAGAATCTACCCCGATCTGGGGGCATAAGAAGCAACAGAGTTTCACCCCGATCTAGGGGCATAAAGAGTAAAAGAACACACCCCGGCTTAGGGGCATATGAATAGAAGTGTGCCCCGCTTTGGGGCATAAGAAGTAGCAGAATCCACCCCCGCCATGGGGGCATACAAAGAAAGAAACACACTCCGTCTGGGGGGCACATGAAGCAAAAGACACATCCCGCCCCGGGGGCATAAGAAGCAAACACTCTTCCCCGTATGGGGGCATATAAAACAAAAAGAATACACCCCAGACTAGGGGAATACGAAGAGAAATATATCCCACTATGGGGTAGAAGAAGCAACAGAATCTACCTCGACCTGGGGGCACAACAAGCAACAGAGTTACACCCTGATCTAGGGGCACATGAAGAGAAATATATCCCGCCATAGGGGCATAAAAAAAAAGAGCAAGAATACACCCAGCCTGGGGGCACAGATGCAAAGAGACATACATCCCAACCTGGGAGCATATGAAGAAAAGTACATCCCGCCTAAGGGGCATTTGAAGAAGCAACATATCCCGTCACGGGGGCATGGAAGCCATGAAGAATTCACCCCAGCTTAGGGGTATTGATAAGTGTGTATTTTCCCATCTGAATTCAAGTCATTTATAATTTTTATGGGCTTTAATAAAAATAAATATGTACTTATCACACTTACTATTAATTTAGAGTAGAATAATTAATTTTCTATAATTAACTAATTTTAATAAAGCTATTTACATATTTAACAAACACTCAAAATAATAAAAATAAGAAAATAAAGAAAATACAATATATATATATATATATGTGGAACTGGGCCAAAAGCCCAGGGATTTGTTCAAAAAGAAAAGAAAAAAAATAACAATAATAAATTAAATTTATTTGATATTTTTAAAGGCCTTAATAAGATATATACATATATACATATCTAAATCTATATATCTATATATATATTATGAAAATAAAAAAATAAAATAATAATAATAATAATATAATTTTGGACTTGTGCAAAAAGAAAATAAAAAAAATAATAATAAGAATAAAAGTTATTAGCTATTTTTAGGATTGTTTTATGAGATATAACAATATATGTAAGGTATAGATATATATATATATTATATTATATAAATATAGTGTGTGTGTGTGTGTGTGTGATAGTGTGTGTGTGTTGTTTCAAACGCAGGAAGGTGGGTTCGATCCCGCCATCTCACGGGCGACCCCGGTCAACGCGGAGGCGGTCAGCGCGGGTGAAGGAGGCGTGGTCAGCGGGCGCACAGTGCCCCCGCGTCTCACACGCGGCGGGCGAACCGGCGGCGGCGCACGCGGGAAGAAGAGAGAGAAAGGGCGCACGGTCCGCCAGGAGAGAGAATGAGAGAGGAAGAAGGAAGAAAAGGCCATAAAAAATCTGAAAAAAATGACAGAAAAATCAGAAAAAATGGAGAAATGTGCAACATATGTTGGCACACAATATTGGGTCAAAAATAGCAGCACTTGTTTGTTCACATTGGCAAGAATGTTCACACTATCTAAAGGGTTATGTGTTACCCTATATAAAGGGCTTCATTTGTAATGAAAGGAGAGTTAAGAAGAGAAGGGAGGTAGGAGTAGTAAGCTATGGATTGATCAAATTTGTAAGTGTTCTTGAAGTTCTTGCTTTGTGGCTTTGGTAGGAGAAGATTTTAAGAGCTTTATGTTTAAGTTTTGAAGTTTGTGTTAAGTTTGTATTGAATACTTTCATTGTACTCTTAGCCATTTTTAGCTTTTCATAATCAATTTACAAGCTTGTGTGATCCTTATTTCAATTTTTTATCTTCATGAAAGTTGTTCATCTTTGAGTATTCTTTAACTTCTCTTTCTATCATTTCTTCCAATTCCTTTTAAATTGAAAGTTATTTCCAGTTTTCTTAAGTGTTGTTCTATGTGATTATTGTTCATCCGAAGTGATACCTTCTGCCATTTCTTCATTTTGAGCATTTCCAATCTTAATTTTACTCTGCGTTCTTCATGAAAGTTGTTCCTTATTTGTAGATCTAAGTTTTCGTCTTCTACCACATCTCCAAATTCTGCTTAGTTTTTGTGTTAGAATTAATTTGTCACTGTTCTGATTTTTGCCATGTTACTGTTCATTCGAACTAATAGGTCTTGAATTTTAAAGTTTTTCACTGTCTTCCTTTCGTTTCCTATTTTTGTGTTCTTCATCAAAGTTCTTCATATTTTCATTCTCTACAACTTTTATTTAGTCCACTTCTTCGAATTCCTCCTAGATGTTAAGTTATTCCATTTCTTCCAACCCTCTATTTCAATAGAATTCTGTTGTATTTTCAAATTGTGTTTGTTTCGATTTCTATCCAAACCTTCTCTTCACGGTTTCTTCACACACACCCAAAGCGATAGTCATTCTTCAATCATCTCACGGCGTCGACTTCCAAGGCGGAGCGATCTTCATCAAAGGCTCGGCGTGGAAACGACGACGTTCTTCATCAAATTGGCTAAATTTCCTTAACTTATCTCTTGTTATTTAGAATTGTAATTTCATTTCAATTGCATTCTTTCACTTTCAAAGAAATCAAAATTCATCTATGCCAAGTTTTAAAACTCTCATCTTTTCACCTATTCCAATTTCTCTTCTTCACCCATCTCATATTCTTTAATTAAAGTTTTCAAAGTTGCAATTTAATTCCATGTCATTTTAATCGCACTCAAAAGATACAAACAATTGGTTTTCTAAAACATAAGGGTATTTTCCAACTCATGCTTAATTGAAATTATTCCTTCCCCGTGGGATCGACCCGTATTTACCACTTTACTCGTATTTTCAAAATCATCTAAGTGAGTGAGTGCGGTTGTATAAATTTTGAAATTTGTGTGGCACGGCATTTTTAAACGACGACTGTCGAGCGTATCAAATTTTTGACGCCGTTACCGGGGAATGGAATTTTTACATGTTTGGATATTCTTGTGTTTGATGTATATATCTGTATATTAATTTTTCTATTTTTATTTTACAGAAAAAAGAAAATAAATCAGAAAATCAAAAAAAGAGGAAATCATACCTGAAATTCCAAGGAACAGGCGCTGTTTCTCCAATTTCTGATAAATCCTTACAAAAATCTGAAAATTTCTTGAAAAATTTATAAAAATCATAAAACAATCAAAACAAAAGAAATTTTGTGCTGGCTAGATAGGTTCATTAAATAAAAAAAAACACTTGCATCAAAAAAAAATTACATTCCAAGAATAGAAACTACACAACATGTTCTAGGTCATGCATCATTTAGCATAGAATTTCTCTTTGTTAAATTTCTGTCATTGTATTTGGACGATTGCGAGGGGCAAGGTACGTTCTACTTATCCGATTATGGCATGCATATTGCATAAGAACCCCTTGTTTGAAATTGTAGTGAGCATTTCATTTCAAAATACTTTAAGGGCGATACCTTTAAATAACATAAGGTGGGGATTTCATCACCCTTCCTTAGCCACATTTCCCTTGCATATCTGCATGACCTACGCCATAAATAAAAGTCAGTAAACATTGGCCCTAGGATCACACTGTGGTTCTTGTGTTATTTGGGTTTATCCTCATATGAAAACCGGTGCCTAAGGCAAGACGGTCGGACGGTAAACGTCTTAAGCGGGCTAGTGGTTTGGCATAATAAGGTCCCTACGAAAGTAGGGGGAACCTCCCACTTCCCCACCCCTTACCTGGCTGGTGGTCATATTGAGGGTAAACTTAAGTTTCACGTTAATCACTTTGTGAAACCCTACTTATAGGTCTAAGTCACATCTAGGTCATTAGAAAATTTGTGTTAATTTGTTTGTGTTTGCATAAAAAAATTTTCAAAAAAATAAAATAACAAACCCGTGCCTATGCTGAAGCACTTTATTCCTTCTACTTACAATCCCTCAACCTATATTCAACTCCCTGACATTCTTGTTGATCAATATGAAATTCGCCCTAGTCTCATCCAGATGCTCCCATCTTTTTATGGGAATCTCAATGAAAATCCTTATAGGCATCTAGATGATTTTTTAGAAGTTTGCTCCCTGATCAAAATTAAAAATTTTAATGATGATGCCCTTAAGCTGATCTTATTTCCATTCTCATTGAAAGATAAAGCAAAATGTTGGTTAAGGAGTTTTGGAAAGATTATCAGGACTTGGGAAGATATGCAGTTATAATTTTTGAAAAAAATTTACCCCATAGTCCGGACCAACATGATGAGAAGGGCGATTCTAGGATTTACTCAACGTCCGGGAGAGCAAATTCATGAATCTTGGGAGAGACAGAAGGATCTAATAAGTCAATGTTCACACCATGGGTTGCCCAAATGGCAAATTATATTTGCATTTTATGAGGGGTTATCCGATTTTGATAGGCAAATGGTGGATATATATTGCGGAGGGGTATTTTTGAGCAAAAGTGAAGATGAGGCGTATGATCTATTTGAAATTTTGAGTGAAAATTCGATAAACCGTGCCTCCATCTCATCTCATCAACAATCCGTAGGACATGTCAAACAGGCTGAAAACCCAATCCACACTTTCACGAAAGCTTGTGAATTCTGTGCCAGTCTCACTCACCATGTGAGTGAATGTCCTACTATAGCCCGACTCTCTCCAGTCATCCAAGCACAGGTCCAAAATGGCCTAGGATTCTCTCCACGCCAGTGTGATACCCTTTCCGATAATTCTACGTCTGGCTGGAGCAATCACCTAAAATTTCCTTGGATGGACCAAACAATCCAAACCCATTTGTCTACACTTTCACCCCAAGAAGGCCACGGGCGGCCTCTGTGTCCTCAACTTCAGCTCAACTCATCTCACCCAGATTTCGGAATCAACATTGATACTAGGGGTGATTCACCGGGCCACTGTTTTGAACCTCAAATCGCGTACTCTCAGTCTACCTATCAACCCTCTCCTTCAACATTACACCAACCCCCTAAATATGTGAATGATGATGATGATGATCTTCTGCCTATCATTTTGGCTCAAGATATTACTATTGGGAGTGAGGGGTAGTGCGCAAGTAATACCATGATGAAGGAAGGGAAGGAAGAAGGGGGTGGCTTCATGGATAATGATGATCATATCACCCCAGTCTATGAATGTTTTGAGATTGAGAATATTACTAAGGATAATGGCCCGAACAACTCAATTGAGAAAATGAATAAAGAGGAGGATTACTTTGTAAGTAATAATATTGTTGATTTAATGAAACAAAATTCTGAATATCCTCCTCCCCTGGAAGAACATGATAATGGGGCCTTATTAGAAAAGTTTACATTTCATCTACCGACCCCATTTTTGGAAAATTTGATTGATAATATTCAGTTGAGTGAGGAGTGTGATGAGGGGCCCGTCGTAGAGAGATTCACATTTGATCTGACCTATGATGAAAGGGCCGGACTGGAATCATTTACATTTCCTCTATCCACCCCATTTTTGGGCAATTTGGTTAACAATCCTCAGATGAGTGAGGGGTATGATGAAGGGGTTTCATTAGAAAATTTCAAATTTGATCTAACCCCTGAGGCCTATCCATTGAAGTCTGAATCTGTGAATGAGTTAGTGCTTCCTTCTACTTTGATTCCCCTGTCAGTTGAGCCTCTCCAATTTGAGATTCTAGGACCTGAGGGGGATGTGCCAACCACATTCATCTTCGATTTAACTTCCTCTCAGGACAACAAGTTGATCAATGCCCTTAAAGTTCATGAGAATGTTACTGAGAGGAACGTGGCTAAAGATGACGATTTTATTCATACGCCACAAGTGCCTGGCCAAATTTCAGTGGAGAAAGTAGTCACTAAAAGGCTCGTCAGGAAAGATGATACAGGACAAGGGGACCAATGGATTGATTTTGTGCAAGGGTTCCCCCTCGATCATGACAAATTATTGGCCCTTGCTCATTTCTGGATCCCTAAAGAGGAAAACTGGCTCCCATTTATGGTTACAGAAAACTTCAATAAAGTGCGAGACCCGCATATTTCTAGCCCCAATCCATACATGATTACTCTTGTCTTCCAATGGTCCAAGGGTTGGAGTTTATCAGAGGACAAGATCACGTGGTGGCTCATTCTGAATGCCACACGTTGGTTAGTGATCTACCTTGTGTCTGGCTGACGACATAAAATTTAGCGCTTCTTGGGAGGCAACCCAACGTTTTAAGTGATTTCTGTGTGCTCATAAATAGCTTCTTGGGAGGCAACCCAAGCTTTTCTTGTGTGTTTGTATTTTTATTTTGCAGGTTTGAATAAATGATAAGTTGGGGGGAGAAGAAATACTTGCTTCCTCTGATGCCCAGATTTTCAAAGTCAACACCTCTGCCAAGCCGTCACAAGTCAACCCGTCAAAGTTCACTTCCGTCAGGTTGTCATGTTCCTTCACAAATTTTATGTCTACATTGTTCATTATTCTCTATTGTTCATGCCATTGAGGACAATGTCATTTAAGTTGGGGGGACGGAAATAATGCCATTGTACATGTTACATTCATATACAACCTCATTTAGCTATGAATTTTTTTTTTAAAAAAATGAAAATTGGAAAACAAATAAAATAAACCCATTTGGAGTTTCTTGATTCATGTCTCATGAAAAGTAATTCTAGAATAGAAAAGATTAGGGAATCAGATGATGGATAATTTATTGAATCTAGCCATGGAAAATTGATTTAAGAATCTCTTTAAAATTCATGTGCACTTTAGAAAAAATGAAAACACGTTCACGCTAATGAAACAAGTAAGACAAGCCTTCTGCTATTTTGGGTATGTTGTCTGATATTCAGCACTTCTTGAAGAAGATATCTTTTATAAAGCTTTCTGCCAAGTTATCACAATGAGTGCAAAAGTACAATTGACAAAATTATGAGAAAAACACCATAAAAAATGCTCCGATTCTGAGTAACCGGGCCTACTTCACCTAAGACGTGTTGAGGTTCACGTCAAAAGGAAAAGGAAACTTTGATCTGTGTAACTGGGCCTACTTCACCTAAGACGTGTTGAGGTTCGCGTAAAACAGTGAAGGGTAGTGCGGCATCATGTGTGTAAAGAAAAAATTTTTGAATACAAAAGATCCCAAAAGGGACATAGAAATAAGGCAGACACAAAGCTACTATGTTTAATGCTCTGTTTCAGAAGTGCAGAATTGAAAGGCATTTGTTCGGAATAGCAAATGGGGGACACAAGTGTCTATATTGGGACGTTGGCATTTCACATGCACAAGTGCTACTGAATTTTGATTAGACTTCTTAATCATATACCTTAATTTCCTACATAAGGCTAGTATGTGATACTAATTCCAAATTCCTAATCTTTAGTCGATTCTATGAACGATGATATGGAAATAAGGCATGGATATTTTAAACTCTTGTTAGTCCTTACATTTGGATATTATTTACATTGCTAAGGGACTAACAATGAGTAAGTTGGGGGTGTGATAAGTGTGTATTTTCCCATCTTAATTCATGTCATTTATAATTTTTATGGGCTTTAATATTACTAAATATGTACTTATCACACTTACTATTAATTTAGAGTAGAATAATTAATTTTTTGTAATTAACTAATTTTAATAAAGTTATTTACATATTTAACAAACACTCAAAACAATAAAAATAAGAAAATAAAGAAAATATAATATATATATATATATATATATATATATATATATATATATATATATATATATATATATATCTCTGTGTGTGTGTGTGTGTGTGTGTGTGTGTGTGTGTATGTGTGTGTGTGTGTGTGTGTGTGTGGAACTGGGCCAAAAGCCCAGGGATTTGTTCAAAAAGAAAAGAAAAAAAATAATAATAATAAAATAAATTTATTTGATATTTTTAAAGGCCTTAATAAGATATATACATATATACATATCTATATATATATTATGAAAATAAAAAAAATAAAATAATAACAATAATAATATAATTTTGGACTTGTGCAAAAAGAAAATAAAAAAATAATAATAATAAGAATAAAAGTTATTAGCTATTTTTAGGATTGTTTTATGAGATATAACAATATATGTAAGGTATAGATATATATATATATATATATATATTATATAAATATAGTGTGTCTGTGTGTGATAGTGTGTGTGTGTTGTTTCAAACGCAGGAAGGTGGGTTCGATCCCGCCATCTCACGGGCGACCCCGGTCAACGCGGAGGCGGTCAGCGCGGGTGAAGGAGGCGTGGTCGGCGGGCGCACAGCGCCCCCGCGTCTCACACGCGGCGGGCGAACCGGCGGGGGCGCACGCGGGAAGAAGAGAGAGAAAGGGCGCACGGTCCGCCAGGAGAGAGAATGAGAGAGAATGAGAGAGGAAGAAGGAAGAAAAGGCCAAAAAAAATCTGAAAAAAATGACAGAAAAATCAGAAAAAATGGAGAAGTGTGCAACATATGTTGGCACACAATATTGGGTCAAAAATAGCAGCACTTGTTTGTTCACATTGGCAAGAATGTTCACACTATCTAAAGGGTTATGTGTTATCCTATATAAAGGGCTTCATTTGTAATGAAAGGAGAGTTAAGAAGAGAGGGGAGCTAGGAGTAGTAAGCTATGGATTGATCAAATTTGTAAGTGTTCTTGAAGTTCTTGCTTTGTGACTTTGGTAGGAGAAGATTTTAAGAGCTTTATGTTTAAGTTTTGAAGTTTGTGTTAAATTTGTATTGAATACTTTCATTGTACTCTTAGCTATTTTTGGCTTTTCATAATCAATTTACAAGCTTGTGTGATCCTTATTTAAATTTCTTGTCTTCATGAAAGTTGTTCATCTTTGAGTATTCTTTAACTTCTCTTTCTATCATTTCTTCCAATTCCTTTTAAATTGAAAGTTATTTCCAGTTTTCTTAAGTGTTATTCTATGTGATTACTGTTCATCCGAAGTGATACCTTCTGCCATTTCTTCATTTTGAAGTATTTCCATTCTTAATTTTACTCTGAGTTCTTCATTAACGCTGTTCCTTATTTGTAGATCTAAGTTTTCGTCTTCTACCACATCTCCAATTTCTGCTTAGTTTTTGTGTTAGAATTAATTTGTCACTGTTCTGATTTTTGCCATGTTACTGTTCATCCGAACTAATAGGTCTTGAATTTTCAAGTTTTTCACTGTCTTCCTTTCGTTTTCTGTTTTTGTGTTCTTCATCAAAGTTCTTCATCTTGTTATTCTCTACAATTTTCATTTAGTCCACTTCTTCTAATTCCTTCTAGATGTTAAGTTATTCCATTTCTTCCAACCCTCTATTTCAATAGAATTCTGTTGTATTTTCAAATTGTGTTTGTTTCGATTTCTATCCAAACCTTCTCTTCACGGTTTCTTCACACACACCCAAAGCGGTAGTCATTCTTCAATCGTCTCACGGCATCGACTTCCAAGGCGGAGCGATCTTCATCAAAGGCTCGACGTGGAAACGACGGCGTTCTTCATCAAATTGGCTAAATTTCCTTAACTTATCTCTTGTTATTTAGAATTGTAATTTCATTTCAATTGCATTCTTTCACTTTCAAAGAAATCAAAATTCATCTATGCCAAGTTTTGAAACTCTCATCTTTTCACCTATTCCAATTTCTCTTCTTCACCCATCTCATATTCTTTAATTAAAGTTTTCAAAGTTGCAATTTAATTCCATGTCATTTTAATCGCACTCAAAAGATACAAACAATTGGTTTTCTAAAACATAAGGGTATTTTCCAACTCATGCTTAATTGAAATTATTCCTTCCCCGTGGGATCGACCTGTATTTATCACTTTACTCGTATTTTCAAAATCATCTAAGTGAGTGAGTGCGGTTGTATAAATTTTGAAATTTGTGTGGCACGGCATTTTTAAACGATGGGTGTCGAGTGCATCAGGTATTCGAAGAAAAATCTACCCCGCTTTAGGGGCATTTGGAGAAGAAACATACACCCCCGCCTGGGGACATGGAAGCCGTAAAGAATACACCCCGGCTTAGGGGCTTTTGAAGAAGAAACGTACCCCGCCATGGGGGCATAAGAAGCAAAGACTCTACCACGCCATGGGGGCATATGAAACAAAAAAAATACACCCCAGCTTAAGGGAATACGAAGAGAAATATACCCCACTCTGGGGGCACAGAAGCAAAGAGACATACATCCTGACTTGGGAGCATATGAAGAAAGGTATACCCCGCCTATGGGGGCATTTGAAGAAGCAACATACCCCTCCACGGGGGCATGGAAGCTATGAAGAATTCACCCCAGCTTAGGGGTATTCGAAAAAAAAATCTACCCTGGCTTAGGGGCATTTGAAGAAGGGACACACCCTGCCTGGGGACATGGAAGCCATAAAGAACACACCCCGGCTTAGGGGCATTTGAAGAAGGGACACACCCCGCCTGGGGGCATGGAAGCCATGAAGAATTCACCCCAGCTTAGGGGTATTCGAAGAAAAATCTACCCTACTTTAGGGGCTTTTGAAGAAGAAACATACCCTGCTCCGGGGTATAAGAAGCAGAAGTTACATCCCCGTCTGGGGGCCTAGAAGTCATGAAAGATACACCCCGCTTGGGGGCACAGAAGAAAAGTTACACCCCAACCTGGGGGCACATTAAGAGAAATACACCCCAGTCCGGGGGCATTAATAAGAAAAGAGGAGCAGAAAAGAAAAGAACAGTCATCGGGCAGACGTGGTCTTTCCACTCGTCCCTCCACATAAAAGAAGAAGAGAGAAAAAGAAAGTGAGCCTTGAGACAGACATGGTCTTTCACCCTCTACCTTCAGCCATCCAACAAATGGACTTCTCATATGGTCAGTGTCATGACCTTTCGTCTAAATCGACAAGCATTCCGCCAATGGGGCTTCAAGCCGACAAGCATTCCGCCAACGGGGCGTTAAACCGACAAAGCATTCCGCCAACGGGGCGTTAAACCGACAAGATGTGCCGCCAACGGGGCATTAAACTGACAAGCACTCTGCTAAAGGGGCGTTAGACTGATATAACATTCCGCCAACGGGGCGTTAAACCGACAAGATATTCATCCATCGGGGCTTCAAGCCGACAACTATCCAATCATCGGCCTCTGAGCCGACAGCTATCCAATCATCGGCCTCTGAGCCGACAGCTATCCAATCATCGGCCTCCGGGTCGATAGCTATCTAATCATCAGCCTCTGAGCCGACAGCTATCCAACTATCGACTTTTAAGCCGACACCTCCCCAATCATCGGCCTCTGAGCCAACAGCTATCCAATCATCGGCCTCCGAGCCGATAGCTATCTAATCATCGACCTCCGGGTCGACAACTATCTACTCATCGGCCTCTGAGCCGACAGCTACTCTACCATCGGCATTCAAGGCGACAGGTGTCGAGCCAACAAGTAACTCCACCTTCGACTTTTGGCCACCCAATTAAAGAATAAACTTTCCACTTTGGTCCGGATCCTTCCCCGACCAGAGAATTAAAGAATAAACCTTCCACTTTGGTCCGGATCCTTCCCCGACTAGAGAATTAAAGAATAACCCATCCACTTCGGTCCGGATCCTTCCCCGACTAGAGAATCAAAGAATAACCCTTCCACTTTGGTCTGGATCCTTCCCCGACCAGAGAATCAAAGAATAACCCTTCCACTTTGGTCCAGATCATTTCCCGACTAGAGAATCAAAGAATAACCTTTCCACTTTAGTTCGAATCCTTCCCCGACCAGAGAATCAAAGAATCAACCTTCCACTCTGGTTCGGATCCTTTCTCGGCCAGAGAATTAAAGAATCAACCTTTCACTCTGGTTCGGATCCTTCCCCGGCCAGAGAATTAAAGAATCAACCTTTCACTTTGGTTCGGATCCTTCCCCGGCCAGAGAATTAAAGAATCAACCTTTCACTCTGGTTCGGATCCGTCCCCGGCCAGAGAATTAAAGAATCAACCTCTCACTTTGGTTCGGATCCTTTCCCGACCAGAGAATTAAAGAATCAACCCTTCACTTTGGTTTGGATCCTTTTCCCGACCAGAGAATTAAAGAAATAACCTTTCACTTTGATTCAGATACCTTCTTGACCACAGAATTAAAGAATCAACCCTTCACTTTGGTTCGGATCCTTTCCCGACCAGAGAATTAAAGAATCAACCCTTTACTTTGGTTTGGATCCGTTTCTCGGCCAGAGAATTAAAGAATCAACCTTTCACTTTGATTCGGATCCCTTCCTGACCAGAGAATTAAAGAATCAACCCTTCACTTTGGTTCGGATCCTTTCCCCGGCCAGAGAATTAAAGAATCAACCTTTCACTTTGATTCGGATCCTTTCCCGACCATAGAATTAAAGAATCAACCTTTCACTTTGGTTCGGATCCTTTCCCGGCCAGAGAATTAAAGAATCAACCTTTCACTTTGGTTCGGATCCTTTCCCGACCAGAGAATTAAAGAATCAACCTTTCACTTTGGTTCGGATCCTTTCCCGGCCAGAGAATTAAAGAATCAACCTTTCACTTTGGTTCGGATCCTTTCCCGACCAGAGAATTAAAGAATCAACCTTTCACTTTGGTTCGGATCCTTTGCCGACCAGAGAATTAAAGAATCAACTTTTCACTTTGGTTCGGATCCTTTCCCGGCCAGAGAATTAAAGAATCAACCTTTCACTTTGGTTCGGATCATTTCCGACCAGAGAATTAAAGAATCAACCTTTCACTTTGGTTCGGATCCATTTCTCGGCCAGAGAATTAATAAATCAACCCTTCACTTTGGTTCGGATCCTTTCCCGGCCAGAGAATTAAAGAATCAACCTTTCACTTTGGTTCGGATCGCTTCCCGACCAGAGAATTAAAAATCAACCTTTCACTTTGGTTCGGATCCTTGCCCGGCCAGAGAATTAAAGAATCCACCTTTCACTTTGGTTCAGATCCTTTCCCGACCAGAGAATTAAAGAATCAACCTTTCACTTTGGTTCGGATCCTTTTCTGACCAGAGAATCAAAGAATCAACCTTTCACTTTGGTTCGGATCCTTTCCCGACCAGAGAATTGAAGAATAAACCCTTCACTTTGGTTCGGATCCTTTCCCCGGCCAGAGAATTAAAGAATCAACCCTTCACTTTGGTTCGGACCCTTTCACGGTCAGAGAATCAAAGAATCAACCTTTCACTTTGGTTCAGATCTTTTCCCGGCCAGAGAATCAAAGAATAAACCTTCCACTTTGGTTCGGATCCTTCCCCGGCCAGAGAATTACAAAAGGAGACCTCTCACCTTGGTTCGGATCCTCCCCCGGCCAGAGAGCAGAAGAATAGACCTCTTACTTTGATTCGGATCCTTCCCCCGGCCAGAGAACAAAAAGAGACCCTTCTCTTCGGCTCAGCCATTTCAGCCGAGGCCCACTATCAAGATTAATCCATCCATCCCACTGCGCTCTCTGATATCTTTCAGCTTTATAGTCGGCGTCTAATGCCTCTCGGCTTGTTAGCCCGCTCCCAATATCTCTTGGCTTTTTAGCCTACTTTTCAATATCCCAACTTCGGCTCTTGTAGCCTGCTTCATAAAATTTTGGCTCTTCGCAGCCCGCTTCCCAATTTTGGCTCTTGCAGCTTGCTTCTCGATTTTGACTCTCGGAGCCCGCTTTCCTAATTTCGGCTCTCGTATCCCATTTTTCCTAACATTTTGGCTCTTGTAGCCCACTTCCCTTTGGCTTTTGTAGCCTGCTTCCCGATTTGGCTCTTGTAGCATGCTTCCCCGATTTGGCTCCTGTAGCTTGCTCACCGATTTTTGGCTCTCGTAGCCTGCTTCCCAACTTCGGCTCTCGGAGCCCGCTTTCTTGATTTCGGCTCTCGTAGCCCGCCATCTCAACTTCGACTCTTGTAGCCTGCTTCATCAACTTTTGGCCTTTGTAGCCTGCTTCTCGGCTCTCGTAGCCCGCTTTCCCGACTTCGGCATGCAGCCCGCTTCCCAATACCTTTGGCTCTTGTAGCTTGCTTCCCAGAATTCGGCCTTCACGGCCCGCTTCCCATAACTTTGGCTCTTGCAGTCCGCTTCCCAATACCTTTGGCTCTTGTAGCCTGCTTCCCAGAATTTGGCTCTCGCAGCCCGCTCTCCTCAATTTTGGCTAGTGTAGCCCACTTCCAATATCAACTTCGACTTTTATAGCCCGCTTCCCCAATGTTCTTTCGGCCCTTCGCGGTCTCCTTCCTCAGCACCTTGGCTGCGGCATTGATTCTATATGCACATACAAGATACATATACGTAACAACATTATGTTTTTACGCAAAAAAAAAGAAAAAAAGAAGAAAAAAAGAGACCAAAAAAAGAGAGAGAAAAAAATGCTTCGTTGCCCTGCTTGCTTGCTTGCTTATAATATAGAATAACACACTTCCTTGAAATTTCTAGGACCATGTTTTCTTTCTAAATAATATCACCCCGGCTCTGGATGCACGTGCGTCACAGCATACGCTCGAAGGGAACCCAATTATGGCGGGTGCACACGTCAAAGGGAAGAGTCATGGCTAAATTGCTAAGCCCAACTCACAAAATAAACTTGAGGCAACACTCCCCCACTCCGCGCTTAATGTGTCCAATGGTCTTCAACCATAGGGATTGCCCGACTTTCTTCTTTGCACTCTACGGATGCTTGAATTTCTGCACTCGCGTGAAGGGTAATCGTGAGGAAAAAGCTGCCTACCCCCACTTAGCAAAAAAGAGAAAAAAATGTGAATCTGAGTAGCCGGGAATCCCCATTGAGACACATGAGGAGACTCACACGAAATGGTGAAGCGAATTTCAATAAGGATGAGGCCAAATAGCCGGGAATCCCCATTGAGACACATGAGGAAACTCGCGTCAAACGGTGGAATCCGTAATAGAATTATAATAAGGATGAATCCAAGCAGCCGGGAATCCCCATTGAGACACATGAGGAGACTCACGCCGAATGGTGAAATTCGCTACCAAAATAAACAGATGGGGGTTGTGCGAAGCTACCGAAATCGAGAGCCTAAAACCCGTGTGTAGGCGCTAGAGTAATCCTCGAGTGTTGCTTAGAAAACCTGCACATCCATATGTTTAGGGCCTTTTGCTCACACGTTTGCTCCTCCACTCCACAAAGAGTTGTCTTGGGTGAAATACGTGCATTTAAGCTATGCGTGCATTTAATCTATGCATGCAAGACATGCGATATCCTCTTGACGAGTGCACCATCCCTTAGCTGTGCCTTCTGGCCCGCACCGTGTCTGCGAATTATAGGTGATGTCCCTATCCCATTTCCTATAGAGAGAGATGCCTTATTTATACTTATGTTATGCCTGTTGATGAATGCCTGCATGCTTGAATAAAAAAATAATGATAAAATAAACTCAATTTCGGCTATCGTAGCCTGCTTTCCCAGTTCTGGCTCGTACAGCCCAATCTTGGCCCGCACGGCCTACTTCATACCCTTGCGGCTTGCTAATCTCCCAACTTCGACTTTCGTAGCCTGCTTATCAATTTTGGACTCTCATAGCCTGCTCCCCAATTTCAACTTTTGTAGCTAGGTTCTCGATTGCGGCTCTTGTAGTCCGCTTCCCCGATTTCAGCCTTCACGGCCTACTCCTGCAACACCGATTCTGGCCCTTACGGTCCACTTTCCTGGGTTAGATTTCACAGGCGATACTCCTAGCGCATTAAAGAACATCAGATCCTTTCACTTTGGTTTGGACCCACCGTTCAGCCAGAGAACAAAAGACTCTCTCACTCTAGATCGGACCTTCCGCCCGGCTAGAGAACTAAAAGATTCCTTCCACTCTGGTTCGGACCTTCCGTTCAGCCAAAGAATTGAAAGATCCTTCATACAATTGGTACCCCCGGCGCATTAAAGAACAAAACACCCTTTCACCCTGGCCCGAGCCTGGCATTCGGGTGAGGAATCACCCCTTTTTCCTTATGCCAACACTAGTCCGTGTCAGCAACTTCACCACCTCCTCGTCCCTTCGGGGTCACAAATAATCCTTTTGATCTGAACCACCTGTTCAGATCGTTGAATGAAAAAACTCTTCTCTCCGTCCCTTCGGGTGATGAATATCCCTTTTGATTTGGACCTTCCGTCCAAGTCATTAAATCAACAAACTCTTCTCTCCGTCCCCTCGGGTGATGAATACCCCTTTTGTTTTGGACCCTCCGTCTAGGTCACTGAATCAACAAACTCTTCTCTCTCCGTCCCCTCGAGCGACGAATACCCCTTTTGATTTGGACCTCCCGTCCGGGTCACTGAATCAACAAACTCTTCTCTCCGTCCCTTCGAGTGACGAATACCCCTTTTGATTTGGACCCTCCGTCCAAGTCACCGAATCAACAAACTCTTCACTCTCTGTCCCCTCGGGCGACGAATACCCCTTTTGATTTGGACCCTCCATCCAGGTCATAGAATCAACAAACTCTTCTCTCTCCATCCCCTCGAGTGACGAATATCCCTTTGAATCAACAAACTCTTCCCTACGTCCCCTCGGGTCACGAATACCCCTTTTGGCTTGGACCTTCCGTCCAGGTCATTGAATCAACAAACTCTTCTCTTCGTCCCCTTGGGTGACGAATACCCTTTTTGATTCAACAAACTCTCCTCTCCGTCCCTCCGGGGTCACGAATGATCCGTTTGGTTTGGACCTTCCGTCCAGATCATTGAATGAACAAGTCTCTCTCCCCGTCCCTTCGGGTGATGAATATCCCTTTTGATTTGGATCTCCCGTCCAGGTCATTGAGTGAATAAACCATTCTCTCCGCCCTCGTGGCTCGCCTTCCAATAACTTCAGCTTTCATAGCCTACCTCCCGAGTCCTGGCCCCCGTGGCCCGATTTCTCGACCACAACTTTGGTCCGCAGACCCGCTCTCCTATCATGTTTATGAATCTCTCAGTTAGTCTGCACCCGCAGGCCCCGCTCTCTCATCCCTTGCTTGCGCCGCCGACAGGTGGGGGGCATTTATGGACACTAAAAATTATCACCCCATGTTTACATGCAGGGGAATAAAGAAGAGAAGAAAATAGAAGAGAAGATGAAAAGAAGAAAAGGAAGCACCCTTCGTGCCCTCCAAAGGCACAAGCAGCCAAATGCCCCCAGCAGCACACTCCAGTGATGCCCCCCAGCGGCACACTCCAAATGCCTTCACCGGCACACTACTTTGATGCCCCCAAGGGCACACTCCAGTGATGCCCCCCAGCGGCACACTCCAAATGCCCCCAGCGGCACACCTCCAAACGGCCTCCAGCGGCACACTGTTGAAAGCCTCCAGCGGCACACTAAGTGCCTCCAGCGGCGCACCTGCCAGAAGTCCCATCCATAGCACGATGCTCTGTTTCTCTCAAACACTGAGCATTGAATGCTCGTGCATGTGACCCTTGGTGCGCAACGTGATCACGTCAAAGCCAGCCAAGACTTGGCTCAGCTGTCGAAGCCTCATCCAGACACGTAGGCACTCCCTGCCAAAAGATAAGACCATGGGTCAACCTCCAATTAACTCTCATTGTCAGCAAATGGTCAACATGGCCAGGGGTATAAAAATAAGAGAAAAGAGGATGGGTGTCTCTCCGGCAGGCTGGCTCTCCCCAGAGGCAGAACGGAAAAGATAGGAAGAGAAGAAGAAGAAGAAGACCAAAAGAGAAGAAGAGAGAAGGAGGCTAGGGCTCCCCCTGGTGCTCCACCCACAGCCTCTTGAGCGAGAAGAGAAGAAGAGAGAAAGAGAGGGCCTGCCGTTCCGCCACCACCATCCGTGTGAAGAGAGGAAGAAGCAGAAGGGAAGAGAGAAGAGAAGGAGAGAGGAGTGAAGTCTAGGAGGGGAGGGGCCAATGCTCTGTCCCCTCCCCACTGTATTTTCTTTACTGGCCCTTTCTCTTCTTTTCCTACCTTCCTCCCGATGTAACAGCCTCTGTGCTCTTATGTTTTTTTACAAGGAATAAAAGAGTTGGCAAGCGTTTAAGTTGCATGTCTGCATTTCACGTGTGTCTGTCCTCACCGTTCGAATGGTTTCTCCTTGTTTCCCCTGCTGCACACCCTGGGTTCTCTTTGTCTCCTTCCTTTGACTCTTCTCCTCGGAGTGTTGATCGTAGGAACGCCAATGTTTGGTTCCTGCTAGCTCATGGTCGAAGCCCGGACACTCTCTGCATCATAGAGCCACCTCCCACGGGAACAAGCCTTCCTCGTTACCAGCCTTTGGCCTCCCAAGACCCCCCTCATCCGGTGCCCTTGTTCCTCTTGGTTCCGTTGACGCCTTACCGGCTTGAACCCGGCACACCCTCAGGGTGTTTCACCCAGCACACTCCCAATGGTCCTCGGCCGGTGCACCACCATGGCCACTCCCCTTACCCGGCGCACCCTCAGGGTGCTTCACCCGGCACACTCCCAACGGCCTTTAGCCGGCACATTCCAACTTACCTAGCCCGGCACACCCTTGGCCTGCCCTTGCTCGGTACACCCTAGCCAGCCCCTGCCCGGTGCACGTATAGCCTGCCTTAGCCTAGTGTCTCCCATTCGCTGATTTATTTGAGTTTCTGAAGTTCTCTTAAAGGTGCTGCTGCCCTGGCACACACCTTGACTTGTTGGGTCATGCCACTCCTTGTGGGCGTGTTCCCCTTACACCCCCCTTACCATCCGGGTCAAGGGGAGATGCTGCCGAATTTTTGTCAGAATTAATCTAATAATAATAATAATAAAAGAAAAGCAATAATACAAAAGGAAATAACAAATAAACAGAATAAACAACAAGGAAATGGCTTTGCCAAAATAACAAAGAAACCCCGGAGATCTCGAAGAACTGAACACTTGCATCTTTACGATGGACTGTCGAACATAGCCCCAAACATGATTTACATGAATAAAATAAAATCAAATAAAAGAAATTCCTCCATACATTCCATGAATAAAAAAAACACTACACCTGCGTTTCATGAATAAAAGAAAACTCCCCACCTGCATAGACCTTTCCCCTTGATCCAGCCATAGCTGCACAGACTTCAGGCACTCCTGCATCGGCCTCCCTTCAGCCTAACCTTCACCTGATGCACCCCAGTCGGCCCTTCACTCGGTACACTTACACCCCCTTCTCGCGGCACACTTTTGGCTTGCCCCGAACGGTGCACCCCTAACCCGGCACACTTCAGTTGCATAGACTTTGGCCAACCCGTACTGACCTTAGCCCCCCTTGCACTGACCTTAGCCTCACGTGCTTAGACTTCAGCCTACATATGCACTGACCTTGGCTTTCCCACGCTCGGACCTGCACGGACCTTGTTCTCCATGTGCACAGACCTCCCCTTTGGCCCAACCAAACTTGCACTGACCTCTCCTGGGCTGAACCAAACCTGCACCGACCTCATGCTAGCCAAGCAACACAGGCACCGACTTCACCCAATATTGCACCGACCTTGCCTTAACCCACCTGCACCGACCCCAGGGTAGACCTGCATCGACTTCGCTCTTCTTTGGTAGACCTGCACCGACCCTAGCCTCGTCTGCACCGACCTTGCCCCTGCAAGGTTGAAGGCTGCACCGACCTCGCCCTTGCCTGGCCTGCGGCTGCACCGACCTTGCCTTGCACCAACCTCGTGCTAGCCCAGGCAAATATTGCACCGACCCTACCCCTTTACAGCCTGAGCATGAACTGACCTTGTTCTGAAGCTGCACTGACCTCGTGCTAGCCCAGAACTTGCACCGACCTCGTCCCCTTAGCCAACCAGCCGTTGCACCGACCTCGCCTTACCGCCCATGCACACCCCAAATGCGAGCAAAAGAAATATAATAGTAATAATGATAAAAAAATGAACCCTAAAAAAAGATATATAAAAGAAATAAAAGCAAATATAGATATATAATAGACAAATAAAAAAGGGAGGGGAAATATGTGTGATAAATAAATGAAAACAACAAACTCACCCAAAAAAATGTATAAAAAAGGAAACAAACAACAAGAATTAATTAAAATTCAAATAATAACAAAATGATGAAATTTGCTCCGCAGTCTCGATTCTCCTTGAAACCCAGTGTAAAGGGAATATTGATGCCGCCCTGCCAAGTCGGGTTCGGATCTTGGGAACCATCCCGATGTGGCCGTGATCTGACATTGCTCTGGGCCGATAGTTCGTCAAACCAAACTCATTCCCATTGGGATTCATTTCTGCTCTTTCATTGAAATTACTGTAAAGTCGGCATACACTTGTACGGGTTTGTTTCCGTTTATGTCGTACCTTCAATACGGACCTTTATCCGAACATAAAGTGGTCCATGGATGACCAACAAAATCTGAAGGGAACGAGAAGGCTCCCATCCTCTCCGAACCCTTTGCATGGGAATATTAATAAGACCTTTCCTAGGTCGTGCTTAGACCACGGGTTCGCCCTAATCATGGTCACCGCCTGACCCATACCCTAGGCCTATAGCTCGCTATCCTCGAACATACCTTTGTTTTGGGATCTAATCCCGGGACATTTTCTCGCTGCCCTTCGGCACCGGAAATATTAACGATACCCACGCAAGCCTCGCTTTGATCACGAAAAGCTTCCCCAGAATGGTCCTGTCTTGATCTTGCACTGGGCCAATAAACTCACTAATTTCCTATCATTCCAACCGGGATTCAACCGAATGTTTCCCGTTCCTCTGAACAATAAATTTGCCGTACCCCGGCATACACACGCTCCGGTTTTCCCATGACGATCATGATATTCTCAAGCCAGACACTCGTCCGAATACCAAATGGTCTCCTGAGTGGCCAACATGTTCTGAATGCTTGCTTCCCTAAACATAGGGCTTTCTGACTGATTCGAGATCACCATCGCCTTGTTCCTCTCGATATAATTTCCTGGCCATGAGGCCCCGATTCCTGACGATTAATCAAGGGTGTTCCCCTCTCCGATGAGATGTAAATGATGCCGTGACCTTTATGGCACGGTGGGTTTTGGTCCCTACACGAACTACACAATCGTCTGATTAGTCAGATCGAGTGCACAATATATCGTCACTTTGTTACTGGCACGCCCACGCACTTAATAAACGAATAAACCCACCGAATAAACCGACCTAAAGAACAGACGAATGAGCATGTCGAAAAGTGCGTCCACGGCCGACTAGCAAGCCAACCGCGCGCGCACTTGTCTTCTCGCGTTGCCGACCCTTGCCGAAAGCCTCGGGAGTCCGAGGGTGCGACAATTAGGCCGAGGGGTGTTTGTCTGTCCGTCCGCTGTTGTTTTCGTTGTATTTATCATCCTTCTTATGCCCCTTGAGCTTCTAAGGGGGGGAATTTATAGGAATTTGAAGGGGTGGAGGGAGGGGTTTAGGCAGACCAAGTTGAGGGTTCAACTTGGTCCGGGTAGACCCCCTAAACAGTAGCATTTTATTTATTTTTTTGTATTTTTTTAGTTTGTTTTTTGTGTGTGTGACGGAGTAGGGAGATGGGGTTTAGGCGGACCAGCCCAAGGGGCTGGTCTGGTCTGGTCCGCCTAAACCCCTCTTCGGAGGGTAAAAATTCTTCTTTTTAAAAAAATTTGGGTGGGGTTTAGGCGGACCAGCCTGGGGGTCCAGGCTGGTCCGCATAAACCCCCTACCCCAGGGGGTTTAGGCGGACCAGCCTAGGGGTCCAGGCTGGTCCGCCTAAACCCCTCCCCAGGGGGGGTTTGGGCGGACCAAAGTGGCCCCCTTTTTTAATTTTAAAAAATCTTTTTCTTTTAATACCCAGGGGGTTTAGGCGGACTGGATTGAGGGAGAGAGAGAGGGCGGCCCCACCTCTATAAAATTTGATTTTTAGCCTATTTTCTTCCTAAATTGACTAAGAAGAAAAGGACAGTTGTGCTGGGAGGATACGTGGAAGCTTGTGTGCGCGTTGACTTGAGGAATTCTCTCGTGCTGTCGCTTTGCGCTCCCACGTCCACGTGTCGACTTCTCGAACTGGTACGGCACACGAACCACGTCGTAGGACCGTCAACTGGACGAATTGAGGCTGAGCGGGGTCGTGGGACCACCGAGGTGGAGAGAGGGTGCGACCCTCGGGGAGCTCGCCTTCCCCGGGGGCGAGCGGCCTCGCCCCGGGGTGAATTGGCCCCGAGGCCGATCGTGACCCCGAGGGATGGCCCCCGGGGTCTCTTTATGTCTTATGCAAGTGTCCTTTGACGGATGTTAAGCTCCGGGAACTAGGATGGGCCCGTGGGCGCCGTTGTCCTTCGAGTCGTGGTAGCCGCTCGAAAGGTGTTCGGGTAAATGCTTGACACACCCCAGGTTGCCAAACGGGCCACGTAGGTGACCGACGAGCCTTGGATTTGGCCTAGGGCAGAGGGTAGAAGTGCATAAAGGATGGGAGGACACGCCTTGGGCATACGGGCCCGGTCTCGTGCCGCGTGCCATGTTGTATGGCTGGTTGGCAGGGTAGCCTCGGGTTAGTCCGAGAGCTAAAGTTAAGTGGCTCATTGCCATGTGTCTGAGGGTCGGGGGTGGCCCCGGCTTGCTGGGGGGTCGGTGTAGGACCCAATTAGTACACTAAAACCATGGGGTGGTCCGTGGGTTGGTGTAGAAGGGTTGAAACATGTGCACCCACAAGGTGTTCGGCAGAATGCCGGACACATGTGTGTGAACCATACACACGTGCTGCGGGCCTCTCAAGCCTGTGGTTCACCTATTTGGGTCTCCCTTTGACCTTGGAGGGTTGAAAGAAGTCATCCCGGGATAGGCCCCTGGCCTTTTCACTGGGTGCCACGTGGCGTGGCTTGTAGTCGCGGCGCCCCCGGGTGGTCGTGTAGAATGCGGGCAAAGTCCACAACTTAGGGGTCGGGAGTGGTCCCGATTGATTGCTAACGCTGTTGTATACCTCGGCTACCAGGTCAGGGCCGTTGGTCGGGCCCACTGGGTTGTTGGAGGGGCCGGGTAGCCCATGCCTTAAAGGTGTTCGAGTAAATTCCTGAACTCTTATTTCTGAGTATTTTGCTGGGGAAATTATCCGGGTACAACACCAGTCCAGACAAGAATGAGGTGCACGATTCAACAAATATGTATTCATGAAGGTCTAAATTATACTAAATGTAATTTGACCCATGGTACTAGGCGGAGAACATGGGTTATAAGACCACCTCGACGCATAATGTGGGTTTCTAGACAGAAGTGATCCACCCTTCTCCCAGCGTATCATTCTATATACTATAGGGTCATGCATGCTTATGCAACAAGCAAATGCAATTCAGTTTGACATGCATAATGAAGTCTGAAGAAAGACATATGCAGCAGTTTTCCAGAATTTCAGCAAAATCAAGCAGTTGGCAATTCACAATATGTTCAGAATCAACAATCAAGATAATCAAGCACTAGAAGTAAATAACATAAATTCAGCTTTAAGAAATTAAATGAATTGTAGGGTTTGCCAAACTGGGTTGCCTTGTTTGTTTTCACCCCTTTTTATTTCTTTGCTCCAAGGCACACCTGCAAAATAAAAATACTCATTTTCTGCTAATAGGTACCCAATATCTCTTGGGTCCTAAAAGGTTAGCTGCACCTCTGATGGGTGCTCTCCAAGATTTTAAAGCATTTTGATCATCAATGTGCATCAAATAGCAAGTATTCATGGAATGCCCAGCCTGGCCACAATAATGACAAGAACTGAAAAGCTTTATATTTTTATTATGCACATGAGCATGATCATGAACCTTCTATTTTCTTATCAGATGCCAACAGTCCTGGACTGTATGGCAAGATTTCTTACAATGATGACAATGAGGCTTTTTCAATACAGAAGCTTTTCTGTAGCATCTCAACTCATCATTTCTGCGCACAAGGCAGTCATGCATTTTGTGACCATATCTGTCACAGTAAGAACAGTAATCTATCTTTCTATGAATGGCAGATTGTTTGCATGAGATTTTTGAGCATGTGCACGAGCATTCAGAAATGAATCTTTACCATAAAACAACATTTTGGCATTTTTGAAATTGTTCGTGCTCTTACATGCATTTTGATCATCAGCCTTCATGATACTACATGCATGCATCATGTGTCCTGCTCCACCACAGTAATGACATGTGCTTTTTTTGTGTGTGCATGTGAGTATGTGGATGACTTCGGAGCAACAAGCACAGTGGAACCATTATTCTTTTTAGGCCTTTTCTGATTATCATCCTTTTTCTATTTTTCATCTTGTTTTTTAATTCCCTGAACAGTTTGTTTTGTGTTCCTTTGGGCAGTGAATTGGAAGATTGGTGTGTTGGTTGAAGTACCTGCCTTAGAGCTGCACACGAATGAAGTGTGAAGCTTGTTTTCAAAGTCCTTCTTATTCACAGGGTTATAGCCCAACCCTTCTCTCTGAAAATTGACTTTAGTTCCTAGGATCTTATTCAGATTATCTTTTCCTTTCACAAATTTTGACAATGAATCACTCAAATCATTTATTTCAGATTGGAGGGAAGAAATCTGAAGTTCATAGTTTGTTACATCTTGCTCACAGGATAGAATTTGTTGATGCATAACATCATTTGGATTTTTAAGTGATTCAACTTCCTGTTTCTGTTTAAGCTCCGTTTCATCTTGATTTTCATTTGTAGCACATTTCCCTTTCTCAAAGGATAATAGCATGTCAGACAACACTATATTAAGCACCATCAATTTTTTATTTTGTTCTTTCAAGTTTTCTATCTCTTCAGAAAGCTTTCCAGCATTAGACATAGAACTCAATTTTTCATTCAACTTCTCCTCTCTTTGTTCAATTTCCAAAATCTTGTTTAACAGGCTTTTATTTTCATCCCTTAGAGAGAAAATTATGTCCTTCTACCATTCTAAATCTGAGTGAAGACTTTCATTTATTTCTTTCAGAAATGAGCAATTATTGCAAGTTGATTTAGCATAACATGTTTTTTCAGCTTTGAGTCTTTTAGTGTTTTTCTGAAGTTCTGCATTTACCACTCTAACAGCTTTAAGTTTCTCCAAAATTAGTTGGTTTTCTTCTTCAAGTTTTCTGAGAACTTCATTTTCAGACTTCAATTTATTTAGTTCTGAACTATCATTGTCAAGAGTTTTCAATTGAGTTTTAAGACAATCAATCTCATATTTCAAGACATTAACAACTTCAATTTCAGAACTAGAATCAACAACATCATGCATTTTTATTTTGAGAGACTTATTTTGTTTTCATAATTTTTCATTCAAATCTATCAATTCAACATATGCTTCTTCCCAATCTTCTATAGAAAAATTCTCGAATGGAGAGTTTACCTCTTCATCCTCATTTTCATCTTCAGTGAGTTGTATGATGTTGACCATGAGACACTAATGTTGTCCTCCTTCCTGTGCATTACAGTCAGTCTATCCAATATCTCCTTGGCATTCCTGCAATCAAGGACAAACGGAAAGACATTATTATCAAGAGCATTTCTTAGGATGTTGAGAACTCTACAGTTCTCACTACCTTTCTTCCTATGATCTTTGGTCCATTTAGTTGTGTCCTTGGGTAATCTGTGAGGACCATTCGAAATAACAAGCCAGAGTTTAGGGCTCATGGCATTTATGAAGGTACAGAAATTACCTAGCCATATCTCAAAGTGAGATCTATCAAAGACGGGTAATGACCCATGAGAAAACAATTTAGAGAAACAGCGAACAAGCGGAAAGACGCACGCAGATCTTTTCTCTGCTGACTTTTAAGTCTGAAATCAATCAGAGACCCGCTCTGATACCAATTGTTAAGTGCGCAGCTGGATCTAGAGGGGGGGGTGAATACATCCAACTAGGAATTCAAGCCCAATTTATAAATTCTATACCAATAATATAACTAGCTCCCAGAATATAAGATCAGATCAGATCAGAGGAACAATAGCAGAACAGTTAAACTAGTGCTAATCACTTAAATGATTGATAATAAATTGAAGCTATGAGTATAAAACAAATACTATGTGCTCTGAGCCATAGACAGAAGGTGCTGAATCTAACAGACAAGCTGCTGATTAGAATCATCATAGGACTAATCAGTTCTTACAGAACTAAAGTCGAACACATGCAAATATGAGTTAAGATGATCATACTCCACTATAAATAATAGCAGTGATCTAATGAAATCTGCAACGCATTCAGCTCACACACCAACCTGTGAAGGGAGGTAGAAGATAAGGAACATACACACAAATCACACCACTGGACAGTCATTTTTAGGTGGTTCGATCTGCCAAGCAGATCTATGTCCACCCCACACTCAAACCAGATTGTGGCTTCCCTTGCTCCAAGCAAGACCGCAGACTCAGTTTGTAAACAGGTGCTGCCAAATAGCTTGACCCAGAGGAACACTCTCCTCTCTTCTTCTGATCAAATCAGAAGGAAACTTGAGTAACACCGAGTTACTCAAAACCAGAGGACCAATCCTCTCTTCCTCTTAGACACAGAGGGAACCCGGTGAGCAACACCCGGTCGCTCACCATCTGAAGATCGAGATCTCCCTTCCTCTGAAGCCACAGAGGGGACAACCAGAGGAACACCTCCCTTCTTCTGATCTCTCAGAAGGAACACCGGAGATAAGTCTCCCTTCCTCTGAAACACTCAGAGGGAACCGATCCCGAACATGGTATCGAAAAACCAGTAGAAAAATGAAAGATGGAATCGAGAAACCAACAAAAGAGAAATGAAATGAGATGAATACAATGTAGCTCAAGTGAGCATACTGGCTCTGGATTTGATCCACGAGACCAGGCAACCACAGATTTCAGAATGGTCGAACCCCATGAATGAAGCTCTCTCTTCCTTCTTCTTCTTCTCTCAACTCTTTCTTTGAATTTTATCTTTGAAAGGATCTGCTCCCCAACTCTCAAACGAATGCTCATATTTTCTTTTCTCTGCTCTTCTATTCTCTCGTTGCTTCTCACTACTTCTCTATTCTCTATCTGCTCTTCATCGCTTCGGAAGAGACAAATGAGTGTCTATATATTACCTGAGAATTGGGGATTTTTCTCTTTTTCCTTCCTCGGATTCTGATTGGTCCAAGTGGCCACGAAAAAGGTCTTCATGACTGAACTCCATTAGCCCAGGTGGCCATCAAAATATACCTTAAGAAACATCTTTCATAAGTGATGCCACGTGGCCTAGGATCACGTACCAGAAGATGAGTCAGAGATCACGTGAACTTACTGAAATCCTCACGTGCAACGATGTCAGGTCGAGGCATCTTCAGATGTGCAGACGCAGATGAGCTTCAGAACTGGTTCTGAGCTTGATGCGTCGGAGCATGTAACTGATGTGTCGATGCATCCCTGAGTTGCTTCAGTGCTATTGTCTATTAAGTCTTAGAGGAGAGTTGACTGCATCGAGGTAATTCTTCGATTGCATCGATGCAGATGAAGACACGATCTGTGTTGTGGAAGACTTGAAAAGGCTTCTGGTCTTGATGCGTCGAGGCATCATAGCTGATACGTCGGTGCAGTGACTTGAAACTTGGAGCTAACCTCCTATTTTTCTCTGATGCTTTGATGTGTTGAGACTGTGTTCATTCTTGGACTAAATGTGTTGATGCGTTGGTGACACTTTCCTCTGACGCGTCGATGCATCGCTACTAATGCGTCGATGCATCTGCCTTCCGCGTTGAGGCAGTGATGACTTTTCTCTTCTACTTTGTAGATGCATTGGCTTGGTTTTTCCTGATGCATCGTGCCAGTAAGTCAACATGTATTTGTGTGATCCATTAGATACCAAAGAGTCAGTGTGCCTATTCATTATGTAAAAAATCTTAGTCCATTATCTCTTATCACAATCAATAGTATGTCATCATCAAAACCGGAGACCTAACACCGTGCATAAGCCTCGCCTCACCTGAAATACAAGGAGGTGAGTCTCGTCTCATCGGCTCAGTAGGGGTCCCGCGGATCCCTACCTCACTCAATAGAAACAACAGTGTAGTAATCAAATATAAGAACAATAAATAAATAACACGGGAGGCAAAGAATATAATTAAAAGAACACAACATAGGACCACTACACCTGCCATAAAATCAAGCCTCGGTCACGAAGAACAGAACAGACTAAGCCGCCAGCATAGTAAACCACGCTGGAGAGAAAACCTCCGCTGAAACCTCTCAAGTGACAGGAGTACTACCCCACTAGCGACGGGGCCGGAAGCGTCCTCTGACGACTTATACCATAGCCTCAGGTGTCTCCCTACTCACCCCAGGTGAAAATTGAGACACCGAACACGGTACCACAGAACAAGGACTAGTCAGGGTCGCGCTCATCAGCACGCGTCCACCGCCCCCAACTACATGTGCACACGTAGACCATCTGTTCTAGGTCGAGTCCTCGAGCTAGTCCCCCCCCCCAGCCGAACTCAGGCTGCAAAGGCAAGGGGCCCTACGGTAACTAGCTTAGAAACCGTCTACTCGGGACAAGCCTCCACCACTCCCTGGTGAGTAAGCAATAACGTGCTCATATCAGCTACGACTAGTGGATAGAGTCACCGAAAGTAAGAACTCACCGTAACCACAGAAGCCACCGGAGTACCACCAGTCAGTACTAATCCACCACAAGGTGGCTTGCTAGCATGAGAACCAAGGACCACTAGCTAGATAGCTAAATCACATACTGGCGATTAACACGACGAAGACTGGAACCTCCAGAAGCGCGGAACGATGAAACCCATGGAAACAGGCTCAAGGGTCCTGGGCAGCCAACCTGCTAGCCGCCCACACATCTAGGTAGCCACAACAGTGGCCACCACTGTGTGGCCTGGGCGGCCAAGGCCCTGGCCGCCCAGCTGGCCGCCCACACATCTGGGTAGCCACAATAGTGGCCACCACTATGTGGCCTGGGCGGCCAGGGCATTGGCCGCCTAGCTCAGATGCTGGATAGGGCCTGGGCAGCCCAACCTCTGGCCGCCTAGGAGAAGGGGCAGTCTGGGTGGCCCAACCCATGGCTGCCCAGAGTAGGGGATGGGCAGCCAGTCCCCACAGACACCTGGGCGGCCACCCCTTTGGCTGCCCAGTGGGCTTTAAACCCAGGTGGCCAGTACTTTGGCCGCCCACTGGGTGGAGGCGACAGCCTCTCAGCTACAGGGTCCCCTCCGGGAACCTCCTCTGGATCCTACACCCAAATCATAGACATTGGGCTCGGAAGACTCCAAAAAATGTGGGAAAACCATCCACGACCATAATGCCATCGATTAAACCCGATTTAGGCTAGAAATTCGTTCACACGGCCCTCGAACATAAAATTCCCCCGGAAATGCAATAACCCCTCTCTCACCCAAATCGCCACGGATTGGAAGGAAAATGCGAGTGGTGAGTCCGGGATCTATCCCCCTACCTTATTGACGCTTCAAACCTCGAATGGTGCTCGATCCCTGCTGGATTGCGCCGAAACTCTCACCCGCGTACGAGCTCACGACCACGCACGCAAACACACAAGCCCACCACCATCGTCGAACGATCCTCCCTCACGCTCACCGTCTGCAGTTGGAGAGGAAAGGGTGGGCGCCTCGTGATCAGAGCAGAGAGGGGAATAATGAGGAGAGAGAGGATTAGGATCACGTTTATCGAGAAGGCAAGAAATTTTAGGATTTTCCTTAAACCCTAAAAGAACCAAAATCATCAATATGCCCTTCCTCTTAACATTTGTGATTAAACAATTAAGAAAATATGGGAAAACTCGATAATTCCCTTAGGGTCCGAAGTAAATCCGAAATAAAATTTTAATTTACCCATTAAAATAGATCCGAAGCCTGCAAAACATGGGATCCGATCTTCAGAGGTATTACAATCCTCCCCACCTTACAAAAGTTTTGTCCTCGAATTTTACGCTTAGGCACGGGCAAACAAAAAGGAAAACTTACTCGAATAAATAGGGGAACTGCTGCTGCATCTCATCTTCTCGCTCCCAGGTAACCTCATCGCTGGAGTGATGCTGCCAGATCACCTTGACCAACGGGATAAACTTGTTCCTCAACTGCTGCTCACGCCGATCCTCAATATAGATGGGATACTCAAGAAGAGACATATCTGACATCACCTCGGGCCACACGACATCCTCCAAGACATGAGAAGTGTAATATCTTAGATTCTTTGGATCAAAATCGGAGAGCTATCGGATCGCTTTCGTGGGTCCTGATACGTGTTTTATGATCCACGTGGGTTTTCCCCTTATATAACTTGCGGAACCCTGTGGAGAGTTGACCATTGAGTTTTGCTACTCAGGGACGCTACAGGTGCGTTGTGCTCATTCCGAGGATCGCGAAGGCTATTTTTTATATATTTTTTAAATTTATGGATTTTTGTACAGAAAATCAGATTTTAGGAAAATTGCATAATTTCCTATTTTCATTTTTCTTCTTAACCCTTTTGCCTCCTCTATCCTCCCACACGTCTCTCATTTCTCTCCCTCCATTCTCTCTCCTCTCTTCTCCTCTCCCTCGGGCGCGTGATCGGTGCGGAGCTGGGTGAGGCGGTGACGGCGTGGAGCTGACCTGGAGCGTGATGGCGTGAAGACCGGAGCGTGGCGTTGGTGCGATCCCTCGATGGATTCAAAGCCAGCGTGGGTGGGTTCGTGTGATGGTTTTCGGGGTATCGTGGCCGTCTCGGCGCGTGAGATCTTCGGTGGAGGTAGGGGGACAAATGCCCTGCTCTTTTCCTGCGTTCTCTTGCGATTTGGAGCCGAACGGTGTGAGTTTGAGCCAGTTTTGCCTTGTTTGGGCAAAATACATGTTTGAGGTGTATGAGCCGTGTTCGGTGTTCCAGGCGACGGTTTGTAATTTAAATGGTTTCATTTGAACTCCTGGCATGTTGGGAATCTTTTCCCGCTAGTTTCATCGCATTTGGTTGAGAATCGGAGTCGGTATGACCCCGACCGTCCATATGACTCATTTTGGGTCGATTTGTGGGAATCGCCCGTTTCTTATGTTTTTGAGCGTCGTTTGATCCCTTCCGGCTTGTGGAAGGTATATAACGTGTCTAGGGTTGTTTCCCCATCGCTTAGACGTGATTGGGGCGTGGAAAAACTGGGTTTTGAGCATCCTTATGGTTCTCCTACCGTGTTGGCTTGGCAGCCCTTCCAGAGACCATTTTTGATCTTTGGCGGTCCATTGGAGACTGCTAGGCTAAGTGGTTTGTCGGTTTGGCTTAACGGCCGTGTGACTGACCGCAAGTCTTACTTTAGCGATTCTTGGATGACCACTAAGCATCGTTTGAATTCAGTCAACGTTTTAAGTTGGTTTAGGGCTAACGGTCTAGCTCCGACCGCATGGGTGTCCTTGGCGGCCTTAGTGTGACCGCTAGGCTTTGTGTAACAGTCCTAGGTAGACAGTTAGGTTGGTTTGACTGGTTGAGTCGGTTTAATTGTTTGGGGTTTGACTATGTGTAGCGGCCAGGTCATGACCACTAGAGTCAATCTTGCGGCCATGAGAAGACCACCTTGTGCAAGCAACGGCCTCAGCTAGACCGCAAACCCCTATGCTTCTCGTGGATTTCTTCTCTAGAGTCTTCTGAGTGTAGCGGCCATGACCCTGACAGCCACACTCAGGGGCGGCTATTGGTTGACCGCCTTTGGCATGGTGTGGCCTTGGTATGACCGCCATTTGCCTGTGCTCTCTGTCAAGGTTAGCGGCCCTTTGAATGACCGTCAAGTTGGTCTAGCGGCCAGGGTAAGACCGCCACCTATCTAGAGTACTGTTTTAAAATCGGTTCGATTTTCGGTTGATGTGGCTTTGTCCCCTTTGTTAGCCCACTATTCCGTGGATGTCTTGGACGTCCCATGAGGGCTGTGACTGTGTTATAGGGTGTCTGAGAGTGCCACTGTATCGAGTAGTGTTTTGTGTTATATCGAGGATCATTATGGTTTCTGGTCAACCTGGTTGTGACCCAGCGGTTGAAACGTGACCTTGTGAATGTCTCATCTCTCCTATGAGGATCGAGACCCTACTTTTGGGCGCTTAGAGGTATTATCCTACCTCGATTTACGTGCCATGTGGCTTGAGGGCTTTTGGTGATCCCTCATGTTTCGTGTTTTGCGTTATACGGAATTGTAAGTCCGCTGTGTGGCTCAAAGCCGAGGACTCACTGTTGTTATTATTATTGTTATGGATCCGGCTGTTCCGTGCGGTCTCCCATAATGTGTTTCCCGTAGTTTTTGTCTTAGGGACTAGGCTGATTAACAACATGTTGCTGTGATGTGCGACGATCTTGACCCGAGTCTTGTGACTCAAGGATCGTTGTCAGCAGGTCTAGCTGACTGTCCTGAGTCTTGTAGCAGTTGTGTAATGCATTATGCTCCGTAGTACGTGCGACAGGTGTATGCCTACCCTATTTGTACTTCGGTGTTCACTGTTTTGGAGTCTCTGTGTCTAGTGAGCCTCCACTAGTCGTAGCCTGACGACACTTTCCTGTGTGTCGGCCCACCTGGGAGTGGTGGCGGGGCGAGTTCCCGACATACGGTTTTTAGCCTAGTTTCCGTTGGCCGCCTTGCTTTGCGGTAGCGTCCTACTAGGGGGTGATAACGTGAAAGTTTGTCGTTTAAAACACACGTATCAATCTTAAAAATTCTAACTCGCACTAGATGAAAGAGAGACGTAATATGGTGGCGAGAAGAGTCGAATCCACAGGGAAGAAGAGATTTTTAGAGTTAACAACCTTGGAGTCCTTTGGAAAACACTTGTGATTTTTCTTTGCTTAAAGAAAATAGTGAAATGATAAACAAACCAAACACTTAATTAAAAACACCTATGACTATGCACCTATGCTATAGAAAATAACTGCATGAATTGAAAAAAAGAGAGAAGGAGGTAGAGAGGGTAGAAGATCAAAAACTAGATCAAAAGAACAACTTCTTTTATTAACTTAAAAGAAAGAGTACATAAAGTGCAAGACAAGCTTACAATAAAGATGTGACGAGATTACAATGAAGTAAAATGAAACTAAAGCAATAACAAAAAGAGGAGCCTGAGGTGTGAAGATGGTAGTAGCAATGGTGATGACACAGTCGTCTCCTCCTCGCCGAGCCTTGGAGAGGATCGCTCTGCCTTGAAAGAGATCGCCATGGAAAGAGGTGGATGAAGAAGCCGTCGTCGTCCACGTCACGAGCCTTAGAACGTCGCCCGCCTTGATGTGCACGCCGCCATGAAAGGAGAGTTGTGGAGGACAAACTTTGGAAATAAATATAGAGAGGAATGTGGAAGGATTTGTGTAGAGATGAAGAAGAAAGAAGATGAGAGAGTAAAACAGTGGGAAAATAAATAGAACTAGTAAACGGAGAAGATTTAGAGGAAGTGGTAGAAGACGAAAATCTAGATATACAAGAGAGGAAGAACTTTGGTGAAAAAATTAGAGAGAAAAGAAGAGTGGAAGAGCTTCAAAATAGAGGAAGAACAGAGTATAGTGCCTCGGATGAACAGTACAAATACATGACATTACCTTGAAAAAGAAGTTATAACTTAAAAACTATATAGAATTAGAAGATGGTTCAGAAGAAGAAGTTGAAGATCTTTTACAAACAAAGAACTTTTATGAAGAAAGTAAGAGGATAAAATGACTAGAAGGGTGAGAAAAAAGGGAAAGAATGTAGAGCAACACTGGTTCGCAGATGAACAGGATAGCACAGTGAACAACATGAAATAATTTCAAAACCAGAAGGAACTGGAAGATGAGACAGAAGAAGACGTTGTAGAGGACTTAAAAATAAAGAACTTTTATTAAAAAAATAAGAGGAGAAAATGAACTTACGTGAGAGAAATCGATGACCTAAGAAGATGTGAGAGGGAGAGAAAAATGCCAAAGGACGAACTCCCCTTCTCCTCCTTGTCATGGGCTATTTATAGGCAAAGTTGAATAGATGGAGGGTGGAGATTGTATCAAAAAGAGATGAATGGATGTGATTTAGGTAGAATATGATGCATGGGGAAGAGGAAAAGGAGGTGAGTACACCCTCATTGGGCTTTGGACATCCCCCTTCCCAAGACTCATCATTCCTCTCCTTTATTTCAAACTTTGAATTCAATTTTCCCTCCAACCAAGATGTGTGCTTCTTCTCCTCTATTTCAAACTTCGAATTTTCTTTTCCCTCCAACCAAAATATTTTGAGTTATCTTTTCACTTCAACCAAAATATGTATCTTTTTTTTGTTTGACTTGGTCAAAGTGATGATGACAATTTTGCCGCCAGCTTCTCTTACAATTACCTTCAGTGTCCTGCACACACATAATTATAATTTAGTCCATAAAAATTATCATAATGTGCACATAAATCTTAAATGCTCATGATTAATTATGCAATGGAGAATTAATGCCCATGGCCCTCAACTTTAATTCATTAAATAATATCACCAAATTAATCAATTTGCGTGAAATACCCTATTTACATATAAAGTTGAGATTAACGATGGGACATGCATAATTATCTAATTATATGCACATAAAACGGTGTACATGTGATGAATTACCATCGAAAATGGACACTTATCACACCCCCCAACTTACTCATTGCTAGTCCCTTAGCAATGTAAATAAATTAAAATTTAGGACTAACAAGAGTTTATAAAATTCATACTCTCATATCGAGCTCTCCCTTCATAGAATCAACCAAAGATTAAGAATCTGGAATCATTAATACACACTAGCCTTACGTAGGAACTACATGATCAAGAATTCAAATCAAAGCTCAATAGCACTTGTGCATATGTAACTGCCAAATCCACAGCTTAGACAATTGCATCCCTCATTCGCTATTCCAAGCAAATGCCTTTCAACCCTGCACCTCTTAGATCAGAGCATTAAGTATATTAGTTTTTTGTCTGCCTTATTGCTTTGTCCCTTTGTGATCTTTTATACCACACATGATGCTGCACTACCCTTCACTGCTCAACGTGAACCTCGACTCTTGCCTTAGGAGAAGCAGGCCCAGTTTCACAGATCAAGATTCCCTTTTCCATTTTACGCGAACCTCAACACGTCTTAGGTGAAGTAGGCCCGGTTACTAAGACTAGGGACATTTTTCATGGTGTATTTTTTTTCTTTTTTTCTTTTTTTCTCTCTTTTTTTGTACCATTACGTTTATTTGATAGATAATTTGGCAGAAAGCTTTGTAAAAAGATCTCTTTTCTTAAGAAGTGCATAATATCAGACATCATACCAAAAATAACAGAGGGCTTGTCATGCTTATTTCATTAGTGTGTAACATGAATTTTTTTTTTCAAAGTGCACATGAACTTTAAAGGGATTCTTATATCAATTTTTCATAGCTAGATTGACTAAATTTCCCATCATCCTTTTCCCTAGTCTTTTCTATTCCAGAATTACTTTTAATTTAAGCATGAATCATGAAACTTAAAATGGGGTTTACATCTTTCTTCTTTCATGCAACGATGACATGCAAGACAGAACTCCTATCAGGTTGTACTATATACATCATGAAAATTTTTCTCTCCCCCCCAACTTGAATGGCATTATCCTCAATGACATGTAGAATATATGAACATGACAATGCATACATGAATGTTTGGGAAGGAAAGGTACAACCTGGGGTGCACAGACGTGGCTATTTTGGCAGGTAGTTTTTCGAACGACTTCTTCCAGCTCCTACAAACACAAATGAAAATGACTCACTAGATTTTTGAAGAGAAATGATTGGGTTGCCTCCTAACAAGCGCTAATTTTAACGTATTCAGCCATACGACATTCTTGTATTTATCATGGGTCACTCAGTGGGATTGATTCCTTTGATGGAAGTTGTGTGTTCTCCAAGTAGAGTTTGAGACGTTGACCATTGACAGTGAAAATTTGACCATTTTTAGGATCTAGAATTTTAACAGCACCATGATCAAAGGCTTTGAGCACAACAAATGGTCCATCCCATCTAGACTTTAATTTTTCGGGGAATAAGCGCAACCTTGAATTAAAGAGCCAAACTTTTTGATCAGGTTGAAATGATTTTCTCACAATGTGTTTATCATGGAAAGCTTTGGTCTTGGCTTTGTAAATCTTGACATTTTCATAGGCTTCATTCCTCAACTCCTCCAACTCATTTTGTTGTAGGGCCCTATGAGATCCAGCTTAGGCCAAGTCAAAATTGAACTGCTTAATAGCCCAATAGGCCCTATGCTCAAGCTCAACGGGTAAGTGACAAGCTTTTCCAAAGATTAACCTATATGGAGACATTCCAATGGGGGTTTTTGTATGATGTCTGATAGGCCCAAAGAGCGTCATCCAATCTTTCAGACCAATCCTTCCTATCGGGCCTAATAGATTTCTACAGAATATTTTTGATCTCTCTATTGGATGTCTCCACTTGGCCACTTGTTTGGGGGTGATAGGGGGTGGCAATCTTATGAGTGATCCCATATTTCCCAAGAAGAGCTCAGAATTGGGCATTAGTGAAATGAGAACCTCCATCACTAATGATCACCCTCGGACACCCGAACCTTGAAAATATATTCTTTCGGACAAACTTTATGACAACTTTGTGATCATTAGTCCGGGTGGCAATGGCTTCAATCCATTTAGACACATAGTTGACTGCCACAAGAATGTACTCATGTCCGAATGATGGCGGAAAGGGCCCCATAAAATCAATTCCCCAAACATCAAAGATTTTAACCACTAGAATGGGGTTGAGTGGCATCATATCGTGTTTGCTCATGTTTCCAATGGCTTGACACCTAAGACAAGTCTTGCTAAATTCATAGGCGTCTTTGAAGAGAGTGGGCCAGAAGAATCCACTTTGCAACACTTTGGCGGCTGTTTTCTTTCTCGCGAAGTGTCGCCCACAAGCTAGAGTGTGACAAAAATTCAGGACGCTTTGTTGTTCTTCCTCGGGGACACACCTCCTAATTATTTGATCTGGACCTACGTGGAACAATTCAGGATCTTCCCAGAAATAGTGTTTGATTTTGGTAAAGAAATGTTCGTTTTCATGTTTAGACCACCCATTAGAAATTTTTCTCACAGCTAAGTAGTTGACAATGTCTGCAAATCATGGGAGTTGACTATGGGTGATGGACAAGAGGTGTTCATCTGGAAATGAATCTTGCAAAGGAGCATTATCAGTTGTGAGAATTCGAGAAAGATGATCGGCAACTTTATTCTCAGAACCTTTTTTATCTCGGATCCCAAGATCAAATTCTTGGTGTAGTTAAGCTGAGCATCGGCGAGGGTGCGACTAGCATAATATATCCCCACCGGACACTTATCACTTATTTGGCCTAAAACTGTCCCGATAGCATAGTCAGAGGCATCACACATGATTTCAAAAGGTAAAGACCAATTAGGAGATTGGAGAATGGGTGCCTTGGTCAAAGCCTCTTTAAGGGTTTTGAAAGCCTCAAGACAGGCGGCATCTAAATAGAATGGAGTGTCTTTGACCAAGAGAAGAGTTAACGGGCGGGCAATCTTAGAAAAGTTACTTATGAACCGGTGGTAAAAATCGGCATGGCCTAGGAATGAAGGAATTTGCCTCACAGAGGTCGGAGGAGGGAGATTATAAATAAGGTTGATCTTGACTTTATCCACCTTTATACCCCATTCGGACACAATATGGCCCAAAATTATGCCCTCTTGAACCATGAAGTGACTCTTTTCCCAACTAAGAATAAGGTTGGTTTCAATACATCTTGTAAGCACTTTCTTCAAATTTTCCAAGCAGTTTTCAAATGACTCCCCAAACACATAAAAATCATCCATAAAGATCTCCCAGAATTCTCCTACCATATCAGAGAAAATGGCAATCATACACCTTTGAAAAGTGGCCGGTGCGTTGCAAAGACCGAATGGCATTCTCCGAAAGGCAAATGTTCCATATGGGCAAGTGAATGTGATCTTCTCTTGGTCTTTCGGATAAATGGCCACTTGATTGTACCCAGAATATCCATCTAGGAAATAAAAATATCTTTGGCCCGTCAATTTCTCTAGAATTTGGTCAATAAAGGGGAGTGGAAAATAGTCCTTTTTGGTCATGGCATTGAGTTTCCTATAATCGATGCACACTCTCCATCCCGTGGTGGGCCTAGTTGGCGCATCTTCTCCTTGTTCATTTTGGACCACGGTGAGTCCCGATTTCTTAGGAACCACTTAAGTGGGACTCACCCATTGGATATCCTATATAGGATAAATAATTCTCGCATCGAGTCATTTGACAACCTCCTTCTTCACCACCTCCTTCATGTTCGGGTTCAACCTCCTTTGCATTTCCTGACTAGGTTTGGCATTATCCTCTATGTAAATGTGATGCATGCAAATAGACGGACTTATCCCCTTAAGATCGGCCACTGTCCAACCTATGGCACCCTTGTGAGTCCTAAGGACTTCTAGGAGAATTGTTTCTTGGGTAGGGGTAAGATTGAAAGCTAAGATAGCAGGAAGGGTTTGATAGGGGCCTAGGAATGCATATTTGAGGGAGTCCAAAAGGGGCTTAAGCTCAAGTTTAGGAGGGCTTTCAAGTAATGGAAGGGCTGGTTCATCTTGCAAAGCTGGAAGTGGTTCAACCTTATGCCAAATGCTACTATGATGAGGGAAATCTTGAAGAGCATTGACCTCCCTTATTTGACCCATGCCCAGATCATTCTCAATAAGTTCATCGTAGATGTCTATGAAGTGGCATTCTTCATCTAGGTCCAAATATTGGGAGGCTTTGAACACATTGAGAGAAACTTTTTGACCTCCGAATGAGATGTCCATCATCCTCGTAGCACAATTGATGTTGGCTTTCGCAGTAGCAAGGAATGGGCGGCCTAGGATGATTGGGGTGTGACTTAGTTCCGAGGAGGAGGCCATGTCAAGAATGAGGAAATCAACGGGGAAATAGTAATCATGGACTTTCACAATCACATCCTCTATCAAACCTCGAGGGGTCTTGACTGAGCGATCGGCCAGTTGGAGAATGACGGGGGTTGGCTTGAGTTTCCCTATATCAAATTACTCATAAATAGAGGTGGGTAAAAGGTTGACACTAGCTCTTAAGTCGAGGAGGGTACGATCAAAGGTTACACCACCTATATCACATGAGATAAGGGGAGCACCGGGATCCTTCAACTTTCTAGGGAGATTGTTCATCAAGACCGCACTAACATCCTCGGAGAGCCAAATTTTCTTAGGGGTCGACTTGGGCCCTCTTCTTGGAGTGCAAAGCTCTTTGAGGAATTTGGCATAGGCCGGAACATATTTTATGACATCTAAGAGTGAAATATTGATGTGAACTTATGAAAAGAGCTCCATGAATTCTTCATTTTGGGCCAGCCTAGTCTTAGTGGGCTTGGGTTCTAGGGCATTAGGAAAGGGGACCTTGGGTTGATAGAAATTTTGATCTTCATGGGCCTTTCCTTTCCCTTTAGGATCTCCCCCCAACTTATCTTGAGTGCAATCCTCCTTGCTTGCATCTTCATTATCTTGATTCTTTTCTATGGAATCTTGCAACTCCTTTCCATCCTTGTATGGGTCATCTAACACCTTCCCACTCCTCAAAGTTGAAATAGCCTTGACATTTTCAAATTGTGGGCCTTTAGGTTGGGCTTGTGGGATGGGTTGAGATAGGAGGCCCGGTTGTGGAGGAAAACCTGGGGGTTAGTTTCTTGGGTTGGCCACTGGTTGACTTGGAAGTTGACCCACTTCTCTTCTCATTGTAGCTTCCGCCAATTGTCCTATTTGACTTTCCAACTTAGAAATAGATTGTTGTTGATTTAAGATGATTTGTTGGAGTTGATTGAATTTATCTTCAAAGTTGGATTGAGGCGGAGGTTGGTAAGTGGGTTGGCCTTGATTAGATTGAAAATGTGAATAACCCATAGGAAGGAATTGGGCTTGTGGACCTCTACCAAATGGATTGAAGGTGTTGGGTTGGGTTTGAAATTGACTTTGCATGGGTTACTTTTGGACTTGATGAATAGAGGGGTTGGTTGCTTGAGGTGGAGCTTGTTGGGATTTCCAATAAAAGTTCGGGTGATTCTTCCAGCCCGGATTGTATGTGTTTGAAACTGGGTCATTATTAGGCTTAGAGAATCCTTGGGCTGCAAAGACTTGCTCTTGGATGGCAGGGGATAATTGAGCCGCAGTTGGACACTCTGTGATGTGATGGGATGGACTTGCACATAGAGTACATGCCTCATGTGGAGTGACAGATTGACCCAAGTAGGAATGGGATGATGGTTGGCAAGAAGGGTCTTTCAAAGTCAAGAGTTGGTCTAACTTTTGAGTCAGACTCTCTACTTTATCTAACTTTTGAGTGATGAGACTTATGTCCAATCTTAGTTCAAAATCACCCCGGGCCTTGACCTCATATAATCTGACCCGCTTGGAGGGCCCAATGGTTCTATCATAGGATGATAAAGAAGCATGATTGATAGAATTCTCACTAAGCATTTCAAACAAATCATACTCCTCATCCTCACATTTGCTCATGAATGCCCCTCCACATGATACATCTACCATTTGTCTAAATTGATCGGATAAGCCCTCATAAAAAGCTTGGACTATTTGCCATTTGGACAACCCATGGTGAGGACACTTCCTAAGCAATTCCTTGAGTCTTTCCCATGACTCATGCATTTGTTCCCCTGGAGTTTGCGTAAAACTCGTGATTGCCCTTCTCATGGTATTGGTGCGGCCTATAGGGTAGAACTTCTTCAAAAATTCTTGTTGCATCTCGGCCCAAGTTCTCATTGGCTTCCCTATAGTGCCTAACCAATATTTAGCCTTATCCTTAAGAGAGAATGGAAAGAGGGTCAATCTAAGGGCATCATCCGAGAAATTTTAGATTTTTACTGTGGAACAAATTTCTAAAAATTCATCAATGTGCTTGTAGGGGTCCTCATTGGTATTTCCATAAAATGAGGGGAGCATTTGAATTGTGCTTGACTTGATCTCATAATGGATGGCTTGATTTTGAGGAATGTAAATGTAAGATGGAGGTTGATATTGGTTGGGAATGAAATAATCCTTCATTTACTTTGGAGGATTGAGATTTTCGGCCATGAGATTTTGATGGTGAGGTCCTTGATTTTCGGCTATAAGATCTTCTTGGAGATCGTCTCTTGGATACAAGACTCTCTTTATTTCCTGAATGGGTCCTAGTAGGTTTGGATGTTGTGATCTTCTTCCTTGCATAAACTAGGACGAAGAGAGAGATGAGAGATATTTTTTTTATGATGATTTTTATTTTTTTTTGGTTTTAACACAAACTAGGACGAAGAGAGAGAATATGAGGAATTTTTTTATTTTTATTTTTATTTTCATTTTTTCTATTTTTTTATGCAAACACAAACAAGTTGTCACACAATTACCTAATGACCTAGATGTGACTTAGACCTACAAATTGGGTTTCACAAAATGGCTAAAGTGCAACTTGAGTTCACCCTCAATATTTCCACTGGCCAGGTAAGGGGTGGGGTAGTGGGAGGCTCCCCCTACTTTCGTAGGGACCTAATTACAAACCACTAGCCTGCTTAAGGGGTTTACCGTCTGACCCTCTTACCTTAGGCACCAGTTTTCACAAGAGGGTAAGCCCAAATAACACAAGAACCACTGTGTGAACTTAGGGTCAACGTCTATTGAATTTTATTTAGGGTCTAGGTGATGCAAAGATGAAGAAAATTATGATTTGTGGGCTAAAGAAGGGTGAAGAAATCCCCACCTTATCTTGCTTATGGGTGTTACCCTTAGAATATTTTAGAATGATATGCAACAAAGCAAGTTCAAACAAGGAGTTCTATGCAAGTATGCATGAGCATGTGATTAAGAAAAAGATTAGAAAAGAACTCACCTTGTCCCTCGCAATCTCCAAAATGTAATGCCCAAAGTTAAACAACAAGGGAAAAAAAATTCTATCCTAAGTGATGTATGACTTAGAACATGAAAGTGTGATTTCTATTCTTGGAATGAGGATTTTTATTGGGTTCAAGTGAAGAGTTTTTTTTTATTTAGTGAACCTATCTAACCACAATATGTAAGAATATTAGTGAAATAACATAAAATGAGAGGAGTTATGATACTTACTTAAAGCGCAATCCCTCGTTCTCTTTTTTTCTTAAATAAATGACAAAATCAAAAGATGAAAGAAAGAAAGGCAAACTTACCTCTATTTTTTTGATTTTTTTCCTGTAAAAAAAAAGAAAAGAAAGTTTTGAAGAGGTGTGATCTCGCGCGGGTCCTGAGCGGGCAGAGGATCACCAGATTGAGAACTGCAAGAAAGGGAAACGGATCAGGGGACCCAGGGATGAGTCCCTGGGCAAAACCCTCTGATGCCTAAGTCAGTAGAGCTATGGTGGGAGCAATATAGGGAGGAAGTAGCTTCTACGCGAGATCCCTCTCCACCAAAAGGGTGAAGTGGTTCCTGCTCAGAAGTTTTGAGCGTGTGGTTGCCCTTACCTTTCACCGGAGGGTATCCTTCATTTAAATAGTGCGCCATCTTTAGGAGTCCTATAAGTCGAGGGGTTTCAGGCGGGAATTATGTCCTCATCAGGGGATCGTTACGTCCTCATCGTGGGCTCTTCATGATCTTGGGAGATCATGGCACCCTTATCCCGCTGAACTCCTGCTCATAAAGGACTGCCAACGGATGCATGGATAAGCGTTTGTCAGTTGATCCAAGCATGAGAAGCGCCAGCCCTACCCAGGCGATGGGCATAGCTCGGACGTAGTCAGATCGGAGTGGGCGCGTAGCGCCTGCCCTTATCTCGGTGGGGAGATGGCTCGGGCGTGGGCCTTCCTCCATTCTGTCATTCGGGCCTTCGGAGCCTTAGGGCTGCCGAGGAAGGATGGGTCCCCGAGTGATCTTTATTAGGCTTTCCTGCCAAAGTGGGCCCTAGAGGGTTGTCACTTGGATGAGCTGGGCCTCGTTCAGTCCGATGGGTCTAGTTCGGCTGCTCTTAATTGGGCTACAGAAATCCCCCTCTCCACTTGTCCCCCTCCTACTCCCGAGCCAAAGTAGGCTCGGAAGAGTAGTTCATCTAGGGTTTAGAACCAGCGTGGCTCGGGTGGGTGGATATCTGGCGATGTTATGAAGCCACGTGTCGTGGTCACCTGGGCCCGTAATAATTGTAATCCTGACGGATTTGAAATGAAGGGCCCCCTATTCTTAGAGGTCGGAATGACGCGCCGCCTCCCGCGTGGGTTTATAGGCGTTAGGCGCTGGTTGTCATCCCAGACTCTTTCCGTTGTCAGGGTTTTGGCTCTCCTTCGCTTCTTACTTTTGGGGCTCTTCGATGTGTCGCGAGGACATGACGGAGGAGCAGAAGCTAGTGGTGGCGTTTGAGGAGTTGGCGGAGATAACCGTGGAGGCGGTCCGACAACTTCCTCCTCCCCCGGAGTCTTCGAGGTCTCGAGAGAGTTCCTCTTCAAGTTCTTCCTTGAAATCCATGGCGGGCCAGCGTTCGGGTGCCGAGGAATGGGATGACGAGCTGGCGGTGAGAGCGCGAGTCCCGAACTGCAGCGAGTTGGGGTAAGCCGATGTGAAGAGGCTAGAGCATCAGTTTCACCTGCCTCACAAGTATAGCTTCGCCCCGGCGGCTCCGCACGAGACGAGTTTGGATTCTTGCACTGGCCACATCTGCACTTTCCTCCTGGCGTGGAAGGGCGGGTTCTGCCTTCCCTTCGAGCCCTTCGTCCTCACGCTCCTTGACTTTTTTCGGTTGGCACCCATCCAGCTGGTAGCCAACTCCTACCTCCTCCTTTCTGCCTTTCGCATCCTCTGCCGCCAATGTGGGATTCCCCCTTCCTTGGACCTCTTCCATTATTTCTTCGAACTAAAGGCGCATCCGTCAGCCGGGAAGGGTTTTTACTTTATTCAGGCGAGGAGGAACAGGAGTTGCATCTCCTTGGCGGCGAAGGATTCTTCGCATAAGGGGTGGAAGACCCAATTTTTCTGGGTGGGATAAACTCGGTGGAGGAAACCTGGAGGTGCTAGGTAATGCCCAATTTTCACCCGAATATCCCTCTAAGATAGGACGAGTTCCCTCCTCATGTGGAGGAGTATGCTGCCACCCTGTTGAGAAATCGCCAGTCCACCGAGGAATTGGTGACGCCGGAGAACATAGAGCGGTGTCTTCTTACGCGGTTGCATCCGTCGGGCTCAGGTGCCACCACTTAGACCCTCCTTCGGATGTGGGGGTCATTTTTCTTTTCCTGATCACGCCTTCTTCTTTGTGTAGACACCAGGCGGGAACCTCTGAAGGAGGCCACTGAGGTGGTCGATCTTTGCGGTGACTCGGTTGTCGAGGAGCCGAGCGTTCCTGAGGGTCGCCCCCAAGCCTGAGATAAGGGCAAGGGAGTGGCCTCAGGGGGGACTTCCCGGTCGTACGGAGCGAAGCGTAAGGATCCTGTCGAGGATAGGTTACGAGACGCCGTGAAGGCCAGGAAGCGGGCCAGGAAGGCTGGGATCATCCCTGCCGTCGGAGGCGATTTTGGCTCGGCGGCACTCCCCTCTCCCGAGCGAGATAGGGCCGAGGAGGCCAGGGGCGCTCCGGAGGGTGATGGTGAAGGATCGGCTCTCCCCTCGGCTGGAACAGAGGGGGCCAAAGTTGAAGAAGCCGTAGCCAGAGCTGGGGCGGCGATCGAGGCGGGTGGTATCTCGGGCGGTGATGCGCGGGATGGGTCGGTCGAGGTCGGGGGTTTGCCTGCGGAGGCGTCGCAGCCCCAACCGACCGTGGTGTGCGGAGTGGCCCCGGTCGGGAGTGGTGCTGGGTTGGTCGAGGTCGGGGGTTCGCCTGCGGAGGCGTCGCAGCCCCAACCGACCATGGTGCGTGGAGCGATTGAGTCCGCAGCTCGATCTGGGCCATCTGGCGAGGCGTCAGATGCAGACAGGGTACCTATGCCGGTGGCTCTGGAAAGGCTCGGCGTCTTGAGCACTTCATATCAGCTTTGTCGTGGCGTAGCCGTGAGGGTGAAAGGGGGAGACAAGCGTCATTTCACGCCTGGGGTCCTCGCATTAATTATGGAGGGTGGCCTGATCATGGCCCAGATGGGGGCTGCCATGGCGGAGACCTACGCTCGGTCGGAGTAAGAGCGGTCGAACCTTGCTTGGACCCTTGGAGGGTCCAAAAGGAAGCTGGCCCGACTCACTAGGGAGCATGAGGGGCTCCGGCGGGAGTTCTCCGCGATCAGAGAGTTGTCACGGTCGAGCCGGCTGGAGGTTGGAGCGCTGACCGAGTAGCTATCCAAGGCCCGGGAATCGCTCGAGAGGAAGAGTAAACTCCTTTAGGAGGAGCTCCTTCTTCATGCCGAGCTGGATGGCCGTTGGGAAGCCGAGTGCGCCGAGCTAGTGGAATGGGCGGAGGCAGCGGAGCGGCTTCGTTTGGAGGCCGAAGCCGACCGAGCTAAGGCGGAGGAGCGATCGGCGGAGGTCGAGGAGCGGGCGGCCGGATCCGAGCGGAAGTTGGCCGAGGCAGAGAAGCGATCGGCGGAGGCCGAGGAGCGGGCGGCCGAGGTGGAGTGGAGAGTAGCCAAGGCAGAGCGGGAGAAGGCCGAGCTCGCTGGTAGGGTGGGACTGGCCGGGGCGGAGGTGATTGAGCAATACAAATGCTCAGAGGCCTATATGGTCGACCTACAGGAAGCCGCCCTTCCCTACTACGAGTCAGCACTTCACCTAGGTATCCGCAAAGGATTCAAGCAGGGTTATCGCCGGGCCAGGATTCTGGGATCGACCTCCCCTCCGACCAACGCTATGACTCGGACTTGTCGTCTTCCAGCTCCTCTGCGTCTGACGAGGAAGGTCCGGAGGGCTTTCCTCCTGAGGGGTCGCCAACTCCGATTGGCTTGGGAGGGCTCGCGACCGAGGCAGTTCCCACGCAGGCGGGGTTAGTGCCAGGGTCGGCCGTCACCGAGGGTACCGGGGGCGGACCGCCTGTGCCTTCCCTTCCCGAGCTTCAAGGTGGGCCAGAGGCCTGATGTATCACCCTGTTTTGCCTCCTTCCTTTGTTTGTCTCTTTTCAAAAAAGGACTTCCTCTTTTTGTAAGGTAATAAATAAAATCTTACTTTCTTCTTGCTATCCTTGCCGTGATTTGATCAGCGTATCTGTGGTAGTTGGAAAGGATCGATACTTTCTGCGCATATTTCACGTGATGGTTGGGTGATCCCCTGATAGGGTGCCCTTCCGTTTTCTCACGCTTTGAATGTCTGGCTGCTTCGTGTATCCCGCTAGGGCGGAAGATGAGAAGTTTGAGGTGACCGTTCATAAGGGGAAATTCCTTTGGCGTGTTTTTGAGGAGAGGATCATTTAAGGCGTGGTGTGACACCAAATGCAGCGGAGGATAATGATACCAAATTTTGATGTGACGCGACTCCCTTGGACTTAGGATAGCAAGCAACACTATGAGTCGGCAACGTCACACATGCGGTTTCACTCGCGGAAGCACGCTCGGATCCGTAGGAGGACCGGCGATGGTGGTGAGGGTCCGAGTTTGGACCTTGCGGCTCCAAGGGTCGGCCGGATAGGGATAGATCCCAATGGGCCAGGGATGCCCAATTTCACGGGTAGTCGGCACGCCGAGGGCGTGGGATGTAATGGCTCTCTCTCAACTCGCCCCGCGGTGAACACTCGATTGGATTGAATTGCGGATCGGACACTCGCCTCACCTCCGACGGTAACTAAGAGCGATACTAAGCTAAGCAACAGTAAAAACCAGCAAGGGAGAGTGGCCAGGAGCTCACCTGATCGGCGTGAAGACGCCGATCCCAGGCGGAGACGAGGGCGAGCGGGGAAGTGTGGTCCCCGCACACTGCGCCGATGTAGCTTCAAAAACCTGTTTAAGTTTACATTCACTACACCTCACGCAGGAGGGTGGTCTCGGGGGTGGGAATTAGTTGTATTACATTCAAACACAACCTCCACGCAGGGAGGGGCGGTGAGCCGGCCAAGCGGGGGGCGGGAGATTCGCCGGAAGTCGGGCCGGTGAAGCCGAACGGAGTTCCCTGCTTGCTGTGATCACTGACAGCCCGCCGCTGTATAGGTCGTAAATCACGTTCAGGAATTTTTTCCGGACATGAGATCAGCTGCGTCGTCTTTGTAACTGAACCGGGGACGCCTCAGAATTTTGCCGATTTCTTCTGGGGAGGGTACTGGTTCGGGCTGGACTTTGAGCAGGATGACAGATCCTGGGCGCAGCCGCTCCTTGTTTCTGCCAACAACTTGCAGAAGTGGACCAGGTCGCTCCTGGATGCCGAATCATGAACCGTCAGAAGTTCTGGAACCGTGGTCGAACCTTTTTTGCAGCAAAACTGGCGGGGAGGTCGCCGGAGGTCAGGGTGGCCTGGGGGACGCCGATGAGTGACTGTTGGCCGTAGAAGACTGGGGGGGGCAGTCCCGCGCGACTGAAGGAGAAAAATCAGAACTTGGGCTCCCGGATGCCGACTGCACTTCTGTTTCGTGCTCCTAGTCGGGAACAGGGGGAGGAAGATCTTTGAAGAAGAAACCTCAGCCTGATTCTGCCGTGGTTCACCGTGGCAGAGCTTGCAATCTGGTTCTGATTCTCTGCAGAGGCTGCACCGCGTGGTCCAGGTTCTGTAGCAGCAGGTTGCAGACGCTGTCACGGGCACTCCTGAGCTCCAAATGGCACGAAACCAGTGGCGTCATCTCCGTGGTTGAGGTGGCTTTCAGCAGGAGTGAATGGGGTTGCAATCAGAGGCCGTGGGAGGTTGGTGTGCCCTGAAGAGTAGGTACTGGTCGCTGCCAACTGCAGGAGACAGATCCGTGCGACTGAGGAAGAACGTTTGCAACTCTGGCTCTCGGATGCCGAATTAAGTTCCGCCCTCTGCTCCTGGAAGTAGACAGGGGGAGGAAGAATTTTGAAGAAGAGACTTCAGCCTGATTCCTCCACCGTTGGTCGTGAAGCAGCTTCCAATCGGGCTCAGGCTGGCTGCAGGTGGTGTCTGGCGCAGTCGGGGTAGAACAGCTCTCACGGGCGGTCACGAACTCGGAACTGGATGATTCCACCTCGCCTGCGAAGTGGACAGGACGACCTTTCCAGAATGGTAAGGTATGCCCTCAGTTGTCGCCGTATGAACGCAGGGGAGCTTCTGCAAGACAGACTGTCTTCTATTACCTGCAGATGTGACCAAAGGGATGGGATGGTGGTGGGGTTAGGTTAAGGGGGATTGAAGTTTGTTAATGGAGGGAAAGGGGAGGTGTTTGTAGATGGGGGAGGGATGTGTGGGGGTGAAGAGAGGGGCGGAGCTGGTGGAATGGGGTGCTGGGGTGGAGGGGAGTGGGGGGGCCGAACCTAGGAGATGGGGGAGGGGAGTGGTCGGCCAAGGCTAGAGGGGTGGGGAGTGGTGCGCAAACTGATGGCTTGGGGTGTGAATGAGGGTGTGGGGAAGTGGGAGGGTTGCTTGGGGGAGAGGGAAGGTTGTCTTGGATGTTGGAAGATGTGTGGGGAATAGGGAGGGTTGTCTAGGGAAGGTGAATGGTTGCTTGGGAAGGTGGAATGAGTAATGGAGAGAGTAATGGGGCCTTGGGAGTTGAAGGGACTTGCCTAGGTGGCAAGTGAGGTGGCAAGGGGTGAGGAGAGAGGGGGAATTCGAAATTTAGAGAGAGAGAGAGGGAGGAGAGAGAGGGGAATTCGCCCCTAGGAGAGAGAGAGAGAACTAGAGAGAGAGAGAGAGCTAGAGAGAGAGAGAGAAGACTCAAGGGGGATTCAAGTGGGTTTCAATTTTCATGTATTCATCAATTAGCTTCAAAATGAGGAGTTGGGGTCCTATATATAGGGAATCCCCAATTACATAGAAGTCCCTGGAAAATGGACTAATAACAGAAGACCAAGGGGTGGGGAAGGGGGCGCCCATGGGCCAGGCCCAATGAAATGGCCCATTAAGGCCTACAACCCACTAACCTATTAAACCACTTAATGAATCCTTGGACTTAGGTAAATGACTAACTAACTTAGATAATAGACTCAATAAAAGGTAAAATTACATGATTATGACTCAAGAAAAATGTGGAAATTACATGGCAAGACTCAGAAAATGATGGCGAACAAAGTGGCGAGTAGCAGGACCCCACGGAGTGAAAGGGTAAGGGATGTCCCCATCATACTCCCGGGGTGCGGAGAACTCGACTCCGTCGATTTAAGGGCCCACCGGGGGAGCAGCTCAGGACGACCCGCAATCTCCAAACTCAACCTGCACCTGGGGCGGCTCTTCATTCTCTCAAGGCGGCCCGGACACACCCTCATGCTGGCGTTGGAACCCTGCTTGCATAGTATTGCTCTTCTGTGTACACGCCGGACTCTCAAGGCTATTTTGTGGAAGCTCTCCGGGGTGTCCCTCTTAAAGGAAGGCATAGGCTCAAAACACTCACTGGGATTCACCGCGGTGCCCATGTAGGGTGCCGGATCAGCCACATGATAATTGGGGTATATCCCATAGCCCATTAGTAAATCTAATCCATAAGCCAGGTTTGCCAAAGCCACTTGGAACATGAAAGGTCCAAGTCCTCGTGCCCTCGATTTGGAGGTGGCCCTAAGATAGAGTCGTTCCAATGCCACCATCGCGAGGTTACCTCCTTGGATTTCAAAGTGCCACCCGTGAGTTTTAGCCCGCTTATTATGATCGTCACTACCCATAGTTGGATGCCTGCTTGAATGAGAATGCTTTGAGTGATGGTGCGGTGGGGGTGGGAAGTATGTGGTATGCAAAGGGGGACCAGGGCAACCAAAAGTAGACATATCATGTAGTGATGTTATGATGTCTTTGAAGAATTTGGGGGGACCGGGGCATCCATAGGTGTCCCCCTTGTGAGTGAGTGTGATGAATGATGGAGGACCCGGACAACCATGGATGCTCCTAACTTGCATAAGATGGATGATGAATAGGGGTGGACCTACATATCCAAATGTGAACCTGCCATGCACTGGACCTAGTGTGTATGTGACACAAATGAGATGACTAGCCCTACCGGATGGGGTAAAATGTTGTGGCACATGCATTCCTATCAAGATGGTCCCATCTTTTGGTGAGGGTTGGTTTGGGGGTCTCCACTCATGGGATTCGAAGGGGTCCCAGAAAGTGGACATCTTGGGATGGGTTGATTCCTCATTTCCTAGGTGGATGTCACCTTTGGTCATGGCTCTCATAGTGTGAACTAAGTAGTGGAATGGGTGGGTTGGGTTCAACATGGTGGATGAAGGTAGGAGGGAGTGGGTGGTGGGTAAGGCGGCTAGGTCCCATGGGTTCAATGTCTTCCATAGGGAGGGATCAAAGGGGTCATGGAATGTGTTACCAAGGAAGGGGTATTCTATCTCCTCAAGGTCTTCAAATGATGGGGAGTCCTCCTCCTCAAATGTGGTATTTGAACTGAAGTCCTTGGCGGGTTGGTTGGCCATGAATGGAGGGCTTGACATCCTACCCGAAATAAGTAACTCTAATTTGTGGAGAGCATCGGGCTCCTCGGGTGTAGGGAGGAATAACAGAAGGTCACTAGTGTAGCAACCCATAGTGTAAGTGGAGGAGATGGATCCGACACATAAGTGTAGGAGGTCAAGGCTCCTAGGTTGGTCGGCTACAGTGGTCAACAGGTCAGTTAGCTCCATTTGCCAAGCTATACCCTTAAGAAAGTCCCCTAGTGTCCCCACCTGATAGGATGATTGGATTGTGGTGTGGTAGGTGGGTAAGGGTACTATAGGGAGTTTTTGTTCCATAGGAGGGCAAACATGGGACAAGATAGGGTGAACCGGATTTTCTTCTAACCATTTAGCCAGGGGCTCACTTATGAAAAGTTCACTCCTATTTAGAGAGGGTGGTGTAAAAGGTGAAGTTCTTTCCTTGGGTTGGGCAAGGGTTTCCTCCAAGGTGGGGAGTGGTTCTAGGGTGTCCACCACTATGATGTCGGGTGTGGGAGTCATGGGTTCCTCTACCAAGGAAGTGAGATGGTCTTTTGAAGGTGGAGTGATGAGGGTAGGTGTATGGTACCCCCGGGGTGGAAGGTAAAGGGAAATTTGATTCAGGATCGATAGGGGAAGAAGTGGAGGCCTAGGTTGGGGTAGGGTTGTGGTTGACAGTGGAAGATGGGTTGGGTGGGGTGGCTTGGGTTGGCCAGTCATGGGTGGAGTGTCCCTTACAGGGGAAAGTTGAGGGGTAGTGATAGGGGCTAAGGGGTAGTGTGGAGTATGGGTTTCAGGGGAAATTGTGGGTTGGGGTGGGAGTAGGTTGATGGGGTCAGGTTCCCCTCGACCCGACTCTTGGCATTGTGCCTCATATTCTTCTTCCCAATTAAGGGGTGCTTCATGGACTTCAATCACCTCCTCAAGTTCCCCTTGGGTAGGGGTAACTACTTCTTCTAAAGCCAACGGGGTGGGGAGGTCTTTTGATGATGGGGTGTTTCTAGCCGGTGTGTGATGCACACGGGGTGGTGAACAAGGAGGGGACTCCGGTGGATGGGAGAGGACATGGGTGTTGTTGAATCGGAAGGCTCCCGGAAGGTGTGGCGGATGCACTAGGCAAGTCCGACGTGTCGGGTCAATGTTGGCATTCCTTTCATCTAACCATCTCTTACCTAGGATTATGCAAGGGCCCGCCAAAGTGCCAATTTGACACCAAGCTCCATCACAGTATGTGGTCTTCCCAAACCTTTTATGGAATTCAACGAAGACTTGGTCTCCGTCATGCACAATTTGTCCGGTCCTAGAAAGAGAGGCTACGATATCGGGGGATACCCAATTATCAGACTCCAAGTCAATAAAATCGATTTCCGTAGGCTCTCCATTGGGTAGGTATGCAAGGGATATGATTGGGAGTGGGATCATTTGGTCCGTAGACTCATTGATAGTGGGTGGTGGACAATGCATGGGACGGTCTGTCGGGGACTCTAATGCAAGCATGCCCATGGACTAGACTCGTAGAGACAAGTCTAAAACTTACTCTGATACCAACTGGTGTGACACCAAATGCAGCGGAGGATAATGATACCAAATTTTGATGTGACGCGACTCCCTTGGACTTAGGATAGCAAGCAACACTATGAGTCGGCAACGTCACACATGCGGTTTCACTCGCGGAAGCACGCTCGGATCTGTAGGAGGACCGGCGATGGTGGTGAGGGTCCGAGTTTGGACCTTGCGGCTCCAAGGGTCGGCCGGATAGGGATAGATCCCAATGGGCCAGGGATGCCCGATTTCATGGGTAGTCGGCACGCCGAGGGCGTGGGATGTAATGGCTCTCTCTCAACTCGCCCCGCGGTGAACACTCGATTGGATTGAATTGCGGATCGAACACTCGCCTCACCTCCGACGGTAACTAAGAGCGATACTAAGCTAAGTAACAGTAAAAACCAGCAAGGGAGAGTGGCTAGGAGCTCACCTGATCGGCGTGAAGACGCCGATCCCAGGCGGAGACGAGGGCGAGCGGGGAAGTGTGGTCCCCGCACACTGCGCCGATGTAGCTTCAAAAACCTGTTTAAGTTTACATTCACTACACCTCACGCAGGAGGGTGGTCTCGGGGGTGGGAATTAGTTGTATTACATTCAAACACAACCTCCACGCAGGGAGGGGCGGTGAGCCGGCCAAGCGGGGGCGGGAGATTCGCCGGAAGTCGGGCCGGTGAAGCCGAACGGAGTTCCCTGCTTGCTGTGATCACTGACAGCCCGCCGCTGTAGAGGTCATAAATCACGTTCAGGAATTTTTTCCGGACACGAGATCAGCTGCGTCGTCTTTGTAACTGAACCGGGGATGCCTCAGAATTTTTCCGATTTCTTCTGGGGAGGGTACTGGTTCGGGCTGGACTTTGAGCAGGATGACAGATCCTGGGCGCAGCCGCTCCTTGTTTCTGCCAACAACTTGCAGAAGTGGACCTGGTTGCTCCTGGATGCCGAATCACGAACCGTCAGAAGTTCTGGAACCGTGGTCGAACCCTTTTTGCAGCAAAACTGGCGGGGAGGTCACCGGAGGTCAGGGTGGCCTGGGGGACGCTGATGAGTGACTGTTGGCCGTAGAAGACTGGGGGGGCAGTCCCGCGCGACTGAAGGAGAAAAATCAGAACTTGGGCTCCCGGATGCCGACTGTACTTCTGTTTCATGCTCCTGGTCGGGGACAGGGGGAGGAAGATCTTTGAAGAAGAAACCTCAGCCTGATTCTGCCGTGGTTCGCCGTGGCAGAGCTTGCAATCTGGTTCTGATTCTCTGCAGAGGCTGCACCGCGTGGTCCAGGTTCTGTAGCAGCAGGTTACAGACGCTGTCACGGGCACTCCTGAGCTCCAAATGGCACGAAACCAGTGGCGTCGTCTCCGTGGTTGAGGTGGCTTTCAGCAGGAGTCAACGGGGTTGCAATCAGATGCCGTGGGCGGTTGGTGTGCCCTGAAGAGTAGGTACTGGTCGCTGCCGACTGCAGGAGACAGATCCGTGCGACTGAGGAAGAACGTTTGAAACTCTGGCTCTCGATGCCTAATTAAGTTCTGCCTACTGCTCCTGGAAGTAGACAGGGGGAGGAAGAATTTTGAAGAAGAGACTTCAGCCTGATTCCTCCACCGTTCGTCGTGAAGCAGCTTCCAATCGGGCTCAGGCTGGCTGCAGGTGGTGTCTGGCGCAGTCGGGGTAGAACAGCTCTCACGGGCGGTCACGAACTCGGAACTGGACGATTCCACCTCGCCTACGAAGTGGACAGGACGACCTTTCCAGAATGATAAGGTATGCCCTCAGTTGTCGCCGTATGAATGCAGGGGAGCTTCTGCAAGACGGACCGTCTTCTGTTACTTGCAGATGTGACCAAAGGGATGGGATGGTGGTGGGGTTAGGTTAAGGGGGATTGAAGTTTGTTAATGGAGGGAAAGGGGAGGTGTTTGCAGATGGGGGAGGGATGTGTGGGGGTGAAGAGAGGGGCGGAGCTGGTGGAATGGGGTGCTGGGGTGGAGGGGAGTGGGGGGGCCGAACCTAGGAGATGGGGGAGGGGAGTGGTCGGCCAAGGCTAGAGGGGTGGGGAGTGGTGCGCAAACTGATGGCTTGGGGTGTGAATGAGGGTCTGGGGAAGTGGGAGGGTTGCTTGGGGGAGAGGGAAGGTTGTCTTGGATGTTGGAAGATGTGTGGGGAATAGGGAGGGTTGTCTAGGGAAGGTGAATGGTTGCTTGGGAAGGTGGAATGAGTAATGGAGAGAGTAATGGGGCCTTGCGAGTTGAAGGGACTTGCCTAGGTGGCAAGTGAGGTGGCAAGGGGTGAGGAGAGAGGGGGAATTCGAAATTTAGAGAGAGAGATGGAGGAGAGAGAGGGGAATTCGCCCCTAGGAGAGAGAGAGAGAACTAGAGAGAGAGAGAGCTAGAGAGAGAGAGAGAAGACTCAAGGGGGATTCAAGTGGGTTTCAATTTTCATGTATTCATCAATTAGCTTCAAAATGAGAAGTTGGGGTCCTATATATAGGGAATCCCCAATTACATAGAAGTCCCTGGAAAATGGACTAATAACAGAAGACCAAGGGGTGGGGAAGGGGGCGCCCATGGGCCAGGCCCAATGAAATGGCCCATTAAGGCCTACAACCCACTAACCTATTAAACCACTTAATGAATCCTTGGACTTAGGTAAATGACTAACTAACTTAGATAATAGACTCAATAAAAGGTAAAATTACATGATTATGACTCAAGAAAAATGTGGAAATTACATGGCAAGACTCAGAAAATGATGGCGAACAAAGTGGCGAGTAGCAGGACCCCACGGAGTGAAAGGGTAAGGGATGTCCCCATCAAGGCGAGTAGCCTCCCTTTGCCTATAAAAAGGCTAAAGGGCGTCTCTTCCTCTCCATCGCTTAGGGTTTTCCCTAACAGTCTTTCCTCATTCCTTCTTCACGTTACGTTGTGCCATAGTTTCCAGAGCCTGGAGGACGTTCCAGATGAGGAGGCTGTCGACGACGGGGGGCATGGGGTTCCTGCTGCTTCGGACTTGAAAAGGAGTCGACAGTCGGCGGGCAGACTTGAAAAGGGGTCGACGCGCGGAGGCACGCCGTCTTCCCTTTATCAGTTCCGGCGGGGTTTGCAGGGGGGCGAGATGGAGGGTGGATGGGGGCATTAGACATGCCTGCCACCCGTCCCTTCCTGCTCGCTTCACGGATGGGAGGAGGGAGCCAACTAGGCTCCATCCCTTCCGGGCCTTCCCCTGCCTCCTCATCCAGCTCTGTTGGTTTCTTTTTCTTCCTGGCAGCCTCTTTTTCCCTCTTTTGCTCTTCCTTTCTTTCACTCTTCGGAGGGTGCCCGCACTCTCTTTCTTCCAAGGAGTTGGCAGTTTGGCAGAGAGGGGGCCTTCATCCTCTTCCCTTCCTCTTCCAAGTTCAACTTGAAAGGTAGCCTTCCTCCTTTCTTTCTAATTCCTCTGTCGCCTTTGTCTCGAGCTGCCCGAGCCAACGGGGTCAACTATCCTTTATCCGAGCCAGTTTCTACACGAGACAGAGTCAGTGGCAGGGCGCAGGTAGGTCATCCGAGTCAGCCGAGCGGTGGGATCATATGATGGCGGCAGATGTATTTTCTTCTTTTTTTCGACATGTATTCTCTTGGCTTCGGCCTTCCTGATGTATAAGTGAGTTGTTTGAAATAAAGGAAGGGAAAATTTGTTTTATTCTATGCTACTTACACAATGTTTGGTATTCAGAAATAGAACTTGCATAGCGTAGTTGCGTTCTAGGTCCGAGGGATGGGTTCTCCTTCCATCGTAGATAACCGGTAAGCTCCCTTCCCGAGCGTCTCGACCACTCGGTAGGGGCCTTCCCAGTTAGGGGATAGCTTGCCCGCTGCCTCAAGTGGTCGAGAGGCTTCAGCTTTTTTGAGGACGAAGTCTCCCAGCTGAAAGTGTCTGTCTCGAACTTTGGTGTTATAGTATCGAGTGAGGCGGCGCTGGTATTCCGTTGCTCGGATGCTGGCAATCTCTCGGACTTCATCTGCTAGGTCGAGATTTTTGAACAATTTATGCTCGTTTGCCTCGGGCGAGAAGCAGACGACTTGAAGGGAGGGATTGGCGATCTCCAACAGAATGACGGCCTCGGTGCGGTATACCAACTGGAAAGGACTTTCACCGGTTGCCATTCTAGGAGTCGTTCTGTGCGACCAAAGCACGCTAGGCAATTCCTCAAGCCAGCTGCCCGTGGCCTTGCCGAGCCTAGTCTTGATGCCTTTTAAGATAGTCTTATTGGCATTCTCGACCAGTCCGTTAGCCTGTGGGTGGGCGACCGAGGTGAAGTGATTGCGGATGCCTAGGTCGACACATCTATCTCAGAAATAGCGAGAATCAAATTGCCGACCGTTATCGCTCACTATCACCCGGGGGATGCCGTAGCGATAGATGATCGACTTCCAGATGAAATTTCAGACGACTGTCTCGGTGATCCTCGCCGTGGCTTCGGCCTCGATCCACTTGGTGAAGTAGTCGATGGCGACGATGATGAACTTTTTCTGGGCTTGAGCCGTAGGGAATGGCCGAAGGATGTCGATCCCCCACCGAGCAAACGGATATGGCTCGGCTAGGGTGACGAGCTCGTTGCCGGCCGATGGACCAAGTGGTCAAACCGCTGGGACCGGTCGCACTGTTACACGTGGGCTGAGAAGTCGCGCTGAAGAGTGGGCCACCAATAACCCTGCCGCAGTAGGATCCTGGCAAGCGACCTTCCTCCAGAATGCGCTCCGCACAGGCCTTCGTGGATCTCTTGGATAGCTCGGTGGGCTTCGTCGGTGCTGAGACACTTCAGGAGGAGACCGGAGAAAGATCTCCAGTAGAGAGTGTCATCTAGAATGACGAAGCGCCGGGCTTGGTACTTCAATCTGCGGGCCTCTCGAGGGTCGGAAGGCTCTTGAGAGTCCTGGAGCCACGATAGATAGGGGGTGCGCCAGTCGCTCGGAATGGTCGAGTCAACAGCAAGGAGCTCCGAGTCAATGCTCGGGCGCTCTAGCTCTTCAAGGAGGACCGATCGGATACCTTCGGGGTCGAGAGAAGAGGCTAGCCGAGAGAGGGCGTCCGCTCGGGAGTTTTCCTCCCAAGCTATTCGGACTACCTCGAATCTCTCGAACTGTTGGGCCAGGGCTCTGACCAGTTGGAGGTATTTGATCATTGGTGCCTCTCGAGCTTCGTACTCGCCGTTGACTTGGCTAGCGACTAGCTGGGAGTCAGTGTGGATCTTGACTCGCTCAGCCCCCAATCGTCGGGCCATGCGCACTCCCGAGATAAGGGCCTCATACTCGGAAGCGTTGTTGGATGCTTGAAAGCTGAATTTCAAGGCGTACTGTAGTTCTGCTCCTTCGGGAGACTTCAGAAGGATCCCGGCACCGCTCCCGACCGAATTGGAGGACCCATCAATGAACAATTCCCAGGTCGGCCCGGGCGCGGATGGGGATCTTTCTTCAGTCGGGATGGTGCTTTCGGCGATGAAGTCGGCGAGCGCTTGGCCTTTCACAGCGGAGCGCGGCCGATAGGATATATCGTAGGCCCCAAGCATGATGGCCCACTTGACGAGTCATCCCGAGGCTTCGGGGTGGGCAAGGATCTTCTTCAATGGTTCACCGGTTAGCACGGTGGTGGGGTGCCCCTGGAAATAGGGCCGGAGGCGCTTGGCGGAGGTGACCAATGCTAGCACGAGTTTCTCGGTTACGGGGTACCTCCTTTAAGCCTTGTTGAGCACCTTGCTGGCATAGTAGATCGGCCTCTTGACTCTCGAGTCATTTCTTGACTACGACCGAGCTAACCGTAGATGACGTGGCCGAGAGATAGAGCAGCAAAACTTCACCCGGAACGGGCTTAGAGAGCACCGGGGGAGAGGCCAGAAACTCCTTGAGCTCGATGAACGCTTTTTGGCATTCCTCGTCCCATGTAAACGTAGCATATGCCAGTTTGGGCCCCCTCAATAGTTTGAAGAAGGGCAAGCATCGTTCGACCGCACGGGACAGGAACCGGCTGAGAGCGGCGACACGCCCAGTAAGGCATTGGACGTCCTCGATGCAGGTGGGCGGGCGCATGTCCAGGATGGCCTGGTCTTTGTTTGGGTTGGCCTCGATCCCACGCTGAGTGACTAGGAAACCCAGGAACTTTTCGGATCTCACTCCGAAGGCACATTTGGTCGGGTTGAGCTTCATGCTGTGCCTCAGGAGGGTGTCGAAGGTCTCGGCAAGGTCGACGAAGTGGTCCTCGGCCTTGGGGGTCTTGATGAGCATGTCGTCAATGTAGGCCTCGACGTTCCGACCCAGTTGTCCTTCAAACATGTGATTGACCAGCCTTTGGTACGTGGCTCCAGCGTTCTTCAACCCGAAAGGCATTCGGGTGTAGCAGTACACGCCGTAGTCGGTGATGAAGGCGGTCTTCTCAACATCTTCTGGATCCATTCTGATCTGATGGTAACCCGAATAGGCATCTAGGAAGCTGAGTATCTCATTGCCCAAGGTTGAGTCAACCAATTGGTCGATGCTCGGCAACGGATAACAGTCCTTAGGGGTGGCCTTATTCAGGTCGGTGAAATCCACGCACATCCGCCACTTGCCCGAAGCTTTCGGTACCAGGACGACGTTGGCTAGCCATGTCGGGTACAGGACCGGTCTAAAAAGGCTAGTCTCTTGTCCCTTGGTGACCTGTGCCTTGATGATCGCATGCTTCTCTGGTGCATGCTTCCTTCTGCGTTGCTGTACGGGCTTCATGGCGGGGTCGAGGTTAAGCTTGTGCCTTACGGTCTCCCCCGGTATCCCAGGGAGCTGATCATCGGACCATGCGAAGACTCGGATGTACGCAGAAAGAAAATATTTATATTGCTTCTGAACCTCAGATGGTAGGTCGGCTCCGATCTTTACTCCTAGGGTCAGGTCATCGTTTAAGAAAACCGCTAGCAATTCGCCTCTAGGTTCGGCAATTGCGGATTTTTCCTCGACTCCCCGGGGGCCCTTGTTATTCCCATCCGGCCTTGATGCTTCCACCGAGATGTTGTAGCACTTCCGAGCCATGGCCTGGTTACCTCGGACTTCCCCCACCCCATTTTTGGTGGGGAACTTCATCTTTTGGTGATAGGTAGAGGGCACCGCTTTCGTTCGGCTGAGGATTCCTCAGCCGAAGATGGCATTATATGCTATCATACCTTTAATCACTATGAAGTCCACCATGACCGTAATGGTTTTGGGTGGGGTGCCGAGAGTAACCGGCAGGCTTAGGGCTCCCTCGGGGTAGGTGGCCAGGCCATTGAACCCGCAGAGGGGGGTCCGGATCAGGCGGAGCTTAGACAGATCCTCCTCCATCTTAAGGAAACAATCATAAGACAGTACATCAGGGGCACTTCCATTGTCAACTAGAATTCTATCTACGTTACAAGGGTTTATTGTGGCCGATATCACGAGGGCGTCGTCATGCGGGGTGTTCAGCCCCTCCAGGTATCGGTCGGAGAAGACTATGACCTGGGGCTCACTCGGCGGGGCCTTGGGAGGCTCTATGGCTCGGCTCGCCCGCTCGGCATGATGCTTCCTTCCTCGACCGATGTCGCCTCCTGATGTTGTTCCTCCAGAGATAACGTTGATGTGGACCCCTCGGGGGGCGTTGTCGATCTCCTCTGGGGCGCCTCGATCTTCCTTACGCTCGGCTATGAATCGAGCTAGGTGTCCTTGACGGATGAGGCGCTTGATCTCATCTTGGAGCTGGTGGCAGTCACCTGTGTGGTGTCCGTGATCGCTGTGGAACAAGCAGTGCTTGCTGCGATTACGGTTCTTCAACCTCATTGGCTCGGGTTGGCGGAGGAGACCCGAGTCTTTGATGTCTTCGTAGACCTCATAGACCGGCGCGGCTAGCGGGGTGTACCGTTCATACTTCTGCGATGGTTCCTTGCGCTCTCCGTCTCGGTTCCTCCTTTTTCCCGAACTTGAGCCAGGCTCGGGTGCTCGCTTTTTGTCCCCCTCCCGACCCGAGCCAGTTGCATCTCGGCATTCGTTGAGTACTTCTTTGCACTCGGCATGGTGCAAAGCCAGAGTTACTAGCTCGGCGAGGGTCGAGGGAGGGTGGAGGACAAGCTCGCGGCGGAGGTTCTCGTCCCGGGTGCCCCCAGTCAGCGCGGTTATGGCTGAGGCCACGTCTAGGTGGGGGATCCTCAAGGCTGCCGACTTGAATCGGTGAATATAAGCCACGGAGTTTCTCCCCTTGCGCCTGTTTTAGGGCCAGGAGCCCCGCTACCGACCTTGGGGGGGCACTTCCGATGAAACTCTCTTTGAAGACTCGCCCAAACTGCTTGAAATCTCATATGGATACAGGGGCGAGGGCCCAGAACCAAGCTTGAGCGCCTTGGACCATGGTGGTCACGAAGGCTTGGCATTTGATGGCGTCGGACGCTCCGTGTAGGGTCATCAGAGCGTCGAAGCTATCGTAGTGATCGGCCAGGTCGCCCTGGCCGTCGTAGAGCTTGAAGGTTGGGATGGAGGTTCTGAGAGACACCTCTACCTTCAAGATATACTCAGAGAAAGGGGATTTCTCCTCATCCTCCTGGAGAGAGGCCTTCTGCAGGGCGCGCAGGGCGCGTTCTTGTTCTGTGAAGCGTCTCTCGAACTCCCACAGTCGGAGGGACAACTCCGGCTGCTATTGGGGCGCGAGGCTGGGGGGAATGTCTTGGCGATCCCCGGGAACGTCGGTCTCCGGGTTCGGACGGCGTGCCCCTAGTTTTCCCCGCCTTGGTGTGGAGGAAGCCTCTTGCTCCGGAGGCGGAGCTTGCGAGGGTCCTTCAATCCGGTTGCGGATAATCTGCTGGCCGCGGATAGTAAAGCGGCCTCCGGTAATGTGTTGGGATGCATTCTCACGGGGAGGGCTCCCTGACGGGGCGTGTGATCTTCCATCCCTGGCCGCCTGGGTCCTCATGAGTTCCACGAGGACGTCTAGTTTTTCGTTGAGGGTTTGGAAGGCATCCGCACCACCGTCAAGCGGTAGCTCTACTACCGCGGGGGAGGGGGGGTGGTCTGTCGGCGGGGGCACTGGCGTTGGAGGGGGGGTTCTGCGAGGCCCGAGAGGGGCCATCCCCCGCTGCTACCATGGCCTTTCCCCTATCACCGGTGGACCTCCTCCCTGAGCTCCTTCGCACCATACTGGCTTTTTGTCGGTTTCCCACAGACGGCGCCACATGAAGAGGCGTGATCTCGCGCGGGTCCTGAGTGGGCAGAGGATCACCGGATTGTGAACTGCAAGAAAGGGAAACGGATCAGGGAACCCAGGGATGAGTCCCTGGGGAAAACCCTCCGATGCCTAAGTTAGTAGAGCTATGGTGAGAGCAATATAGGGAGGAAGTAGCTTCTGCGCGAGATCCCTCTCCACCAGAAGGGTGAAGTGGCTCCTGCTCAGGAGTTTTGAGCGTGTGGTTGCCCTTACCTTTCACTGGAGGGTATCCTTCATTTAAATAGAGTGCCGTCTTTAGGAGTCCTGTAAGTCGAGGGGTTTCAGGCGGGAGTTACGTCCTCATCAGGGGATCGTTACGTCTTCATCGTGGGCTCTTTATGACCTTGGGAGATCATGGCACCCTTATCCCGCTGAACTCCTGCTCATAAAGGACTGCCAACGGATGCATGGATAAGCGTTTGTCAGTTGATCCAAGCATGAGAAGCGCCAGCCCTACCCGGGCGATGGGCATAGCTCGGACGTAGTCAGATCGGAGTGGGCGCGTAGCGCCTGCCCTTATCTCGGTGGGGAGATGGCTCGGGCGTGGGCCTTCCTCCGTTCTATCGTTCAGGCCTTCCGAGCCTTAGGGCCGCCGAGGAAGGATGGGTCCCCGAGTGATCTTTATTGGGCTTTCCTGCCAAAGTGGGCCCTAGAGGGCTGTCACTTGGATGAACTGGGCCTCGTTCGGTCCGAATGGGCCTAGTTCGGCTGCTCTTAATTGGGCTACAGAAATCCCCCTCTCCAAGTTTTATTAGTACACTATAAACATAAGGAAAATAAAGTTCTTAAATCAAAAATCATCATTCCTTCCCCCGGCAACGGCGTCAAAAATTGATAATGCGAAAGTTCATCGTTTAAAACACGCGTATCAATCTTAAAAATTCCAACTCGCACTAGATGAAAGAGAGACGTAATATGGTGGCGAGAAGAGTCGAATCTACAGGGAAGAAGAGATTTTTAGAGTTAACAACCTTGGAGTCCTTTGGAAAACACTTGTGATTTTTCTTTGCTTAAAGAAAATAGTGAAATGATGAACAAACCAAACACTTAATTAAAAACACCTATGACTATGTACCTATGCTATAGAAAATAATTGCATGAAGTGAAAAGAAGAGATAGACGGATGTAGAGAGGGTAGAAGATCAAAAACTAGATCAAAAGAACAACTTCTTTTATTAACTTAAAAGAAAGACTACATGAAGTGCAAGACAAGCTTACAATAAAGATGTGACGAGATTACAATGATGTAAAATGAAACTAAAGCAATAACAAAAAGTGGAGCCTGAGGTGTGAAGATGGTAGTAGCAATGGTGATGATGTCGTCGTCTCCTCCTCGCCGAGTCTTGGAGAGGATCGCTCCGCCTTGAAAGAGATCGCCGTGGAAAGAGGTGGATGAAGAAGCCGTCGTCGTCCACGTCACGAGCCTTGAAACGTCGCCTGCCTTGATGTGCATGCCATCATGAAAGGAGAGTTGTGGAGGATAAACTTTGGAGAGAAATATAGAGAGGAATGTGGAAGGGTTTGTGTAGAGATGAAGAAGAAAGAAGATGAGAGAGTATAGTGCCTAGGTTTGTGTAGAAACAGTGGAAAAATAAATATAACTAGTAAACATAGAAGAATTAGAGGAAGTGGTAGAAGGAGAAAATCTACATATACAAGAGAGGAAGAACTTTGGTGAATAAATCAGAGAGAAAAGAAGAGCGGAAGTGCTTCAAAATGGAGGAAGAACAGAGTATAGTGCCTTAGATGAACAATACAAATACAGGACAGCACCTTAAAAAAGAGGTTATAACTTAAAAATGATATAGAATTAGAAGATGGTTCAGAAGAATAAGTTGAAGATCGTTTAGAAACAAAGATCTTGTATGAAGAAAGTAAGAGGATAAAATGACTAGAAGGGTGAGAAACAAGGGGAAAAACAGAGAGAAACTCTGGTTCACAGATGAACAGGATAGTATAGTGAAAAATATGAAATAACTTGAACACCAGAAAGAACAGGAAGATGAGACAGAAGAAGAAGTTGTAGAGGACTTAAAAATAAAGAACTTTTATGAAGAAAGTAAGAGGAGAAAATGACCTTACGTGAGAGAAATCGGCGACCTAAGAAGATGTGAGAGGGAGAGAAAAATGCCAAAGGAAGAACTCCCCTTCTCCTCGTCATGGGCTATTTATAGGGAAAGTTGGATAGATGGAGGGTGGAGATTGTATCAAAAAGAGATGGATGGATGGGATTTAGGTAGAATATGATGCATGGAGAAGAGGAAAAGGAGGTGAGTACACCCTCCTAGGGCTTTGGACAACCCCCTTCCCAAGACTCATCATTCCTCTCCTTTATTTCAAACTTTGAATTCAATTTTCCCTCCAACCAAGATGTGTGCTTCTTCTCCTCTATTTCAAACTTTGAATTTTCTTTTCCCTCCAACCAAAATATTTTGAGTTATCTTTTCACTCCAACCAAAATATGTGTCTTTTTTTTATTTGACTTGGTCAAAGTGGTGATGACAATTTTGCCCCCAGCTTCTCTTATAATTACCTTCAGTATCCTACACACACATAATTATAATTTAGTCCATAAAAATTATCATAATGTGCACATAAATCTTAAATGCTCATGATTAATTATGCAATGGAGAATTAATGCTCATGGCCCTCAACTTTAATTCATTAAATAATATCACCAAATTAATCAATTTGCGTGAAATATCCAATTTACATGTAAAGTTGAGATTAACGATGGGACATGCATAATTATCTAATTATATGCACATAAAACGGTGTACATGTGATGAATTACTATCGAAAATGGACACTTATCAGGGGGGAAAACTAGCTAGAGGTCTGGCTCAAGGCATTTGGCTTGTGTGTGCACACGTGGGCAGGGGCGGTTGGACGAGCACCGACGGGTGTGACCCGGACTAGTCACTCGTTACTGTTGTACTTGGTACTTGGTTCTTTGTGAGTGTCTCAGTTACCACCGTTCTAGGTGTGTGCGAGATACTTGCGGTGCAGTGTAAGACGTCAGTGGACGCATCTGACTATTTTTCTAGTGAGGAGATGCTTCTGTCACATGACACGATGACTTGTGTTTTCATGACTGGTTTTCATCATGATTGACGTGACTTGTCGGATAGTCTGCGTTGGCTTCACCCGCGGTCTAGTCTAGTCTAGCGTACACGATGGTGAGCTACGTGTATGTTTGTGTCTTTGATTGTGTAGGTCTTTGGTAGGCCTTTACCTATTTTGGTAGGCTTTTCACGATAAGGATTCATGATTTGACAATGGATCGGTAACACCCGATGACGGGATCGTCGGTTCGAGATTCAAGATTCATAGTTGAACGGATCGGCAAGCGGCTTCAACTAAATTATCAAATAAATATTTATGTTAATTGGGCCACATGTATAGGCCTAATATGTGTGTTTCTTTTTATAGGATTTAAGCTATAAGAGTCTTTTTTTAATAGTGTCTTTTAATCTTCCAATTAGAGGTATAATGAGTGTTAGGTATTAGTTGAAGTTTTAATGAGTTGTCTTTTGGTCTCCTTGTGGAGTCTATAAAAAGAGTCATGTAACCTTTATTTTAAGCAATGAAAATGAAGTGAAGTTAATTTTTGGAAAATGTAGGCCTTTGCCCTCCCACCTTTCTCTTCCCTCTTCCCATCCCTTCTCTCCCACGTTATCTCCTCCCTCCTCCCAGCCTTCCCACTTCGCAGCCCCCCTCTAACCCTCTCTTGTCTTCTACCTCTCCCCCACATTTTATCCTCTTCTCTCTCCTTCTATATCCTCCTGCTAATTACCCTTGGCCGCAGGCCTTCTCCTCCTCCCCCCTTCCTTTTGCTTCTTAAACTCCCCTCCCTCCCATCCAAAGTTTGGCCACACTATCCTACCCCCCCTTCCTCCAACCCTCAATCCCCTCTCTCCCTGCAATGGCAGTCACCCTTCTCCCCTCCCCTCACCCTCTAACTTCTTCCGCATGGCCATACTCATACTCTCTCCCTTCCTCTTCGCTGCACCACCAGATCTCTCAGGATCTCTCACCCTCCCCCTCTAACTCCCTCTCAACCCTCTCTTTCTCTCTTTAGCTCTAACTCTCTCTCTCTCTACCTGCACATGCCCTCCGTGGCCTCTCCCTGCCTTCACCTCTCGGTTCTTCCTCTCTCTCTCTACACACACACGTGCCCCCCTCCCTCTCATTCTCTTAGCCTCCACCCCCCGTCTTCTCGCTACTCATCTCTCTCCCTTCCCTCGTCCTGAAAATGCCCAGTAGCACCAGGCCAAGCCCGGCCCTCCGCCCACACAGCCCCACGCATGGGCCTCCCCTCCCGCCACACTCACAGTGCAAGTGACCCCTCCACCTCCCTCTCACCAGTTCCCACCCCTCACATCCTCCTTGCTAATCCCCCTTCGTAGCTCCCGCTCGCCCTCTCCTCTTCACACACGCACACACACCGCGGTGCATCCCCCCTTCCTCCCACCTTGGCCTCACTCCTTCTCTCTCTACCCCCACACGCACGTCATCTCCACTCCCCCATGGCACAACAAAACCTCCCCCCCATGCGCTGGCCTTCCCCCTGTTCCCCCTCTAACCCGCGGCCGATCCCCTGTTTGGAAGAGGGGCGCCGCCGGTCCGCCCCCCCTCCCCTCTCTCTCCTTTGCACCCTCTCATCCCTCCCTCGTCTCACTTCCCCACTCCCTCCTTTTCCTCTGCTCATCAGAGAACCCACCCCCTCACCATCTATCTGCCTCACATGAGGACCCGACCCCCCCCTCTCATGCACATAGCAGCTCCCCTTGCCTCCCTCACATGCAGCCCCAGCCCACCATGCAGCCCACGCCAGTACCAACGTCGCACCCAGAACGCCGCAGTCGTGCCAACGTGAGCCCACCGTCTCGCCGCTGTAGTCGCGGCCGCTGTAGCGACCACATCGGCCACTCCTCGCCCGCCGCTCCCAGCACACCACCAACAGAGGGCGTGAGGGGGTTGCTCATCCACATCGATGAGTTGAAGCCGCCGTGGCATTCTGCATGTGGTGCTCACGTGAAGGGGGATGCCGACATAAGCGTGAAGCTCGCATGCATGGGCCGCATGAGAAACTGCCGTTGCCGTGTCAAGAGCTCCCATCGTGTGGAGAAGATCGACCGTTGAAGAGTGGCCACCTTGGCCACAAAGAGGGACCGGGAGGGATCCCTTGTGAGGATCACTCTTCACCTCGCCTACTGTCCGCCTTATGCAGCCACTTGCGTGAGCCCTAGGCCGCTCGCCATCGCACCCGAAGAAGTCGCCTATTGCCGTGTCCGTGTGACACACACGTGGATGGTCACGTTGAGAAGCCACCACCTGGCTTGCTGACTGCATGCATCATATGAAGCCCTCCAGCCAGCTCACATGGAACCCTTCTCTGCTGCGTGCACCACCGTGCGCTGATGACAGCCTCGAAGCCCGTCTGCATGCATGGGGCTCGCATGAGCCACATGCTCTCCAGCTACCTCGTAGATGCGTTAAAGGCCTCCTGCTGAAGCCAAAGATCATGTGAAGAGGGCATCCGTTGGTACTGAAGCTCGCCCTCACGTCCACGCCTGTTCACGTGAAGACCCCATCGCCCGCTAGCCAGCTCGTCTGCATGTTCGTGTTGAAGCTGCCTCGCTTGAGGATCTGCTGCCAGGAGCATCGATGAATGTATTGAAGCCTTGCCATGCAGCCTTTTAGGAGCCCACATTGCCACCTTTTCGTTGGCCAAAGCCTGCCGACGTGAAGAGCACCCACGTTAGAAGGCTTCCAACTGCTATACATATGCTATATATATATTTGAAAGCTTTACGTGAAAAAGAAAAGGGGGGGGAATGAAAGGCAAAGAAAATCTCAGACTCGGATGGTCATGTCACATCAAGTGGTATCAGAGCAAGTCATCCGATTTGTCCCAACAAGCCGGGGTCCTGTAGTTCGAGGTTCAAGAATCAAGGTTCGAGGTCGAACCTTCTCCAAGTAGAGGGGTTTGACGGGATCGTCGGTTCGAGATTCAAGATTCATAGTTGAACGGATCGGCAAGCGGCTTCAACTAAATTATCAAATAAATATTTATGTTAATTGGGCCACATGTATAGGCCTAATATGTGTGTTTCTTTTTATAGGATTTAAGCTATAAGAGTCTTTTTTTTAATAGTGTCTTTTAATCTTCCAATTAGAGGTATAATGAGTGTTAGGTACTAGTTGAAGTTTTAATGAGTTGTCTTTTGGTCTCCTTGTGGAGTCTATAAAAAGAGTCATGTAACCTTTATTTTAAGCAATGAAAATGAAGTAAGTTAATTTTTGGAAAATGTAGGCCTTTGCCCTCCCACCTTTCTCTTCCCTCTTCCCATCCCTTCTCTCCCACGTTATCTCCTCCCTCCTCCCAGCCTTCCCACTTCGCAGCCCCCCCCTCTAACCCTCTCTTGTCTTCTACCTCTCCCCCACATTTTATCCTCTTCTCTCTCCTTCTATATCCTCCTGCTAATTCCCCTTGGCCGCAGGCCTTCTCCTCCCCCCCTTCCTTTTGCTTCTTAAACTCCCCTCCTGTTGGATACGGACTGAATAGATCTAGAGGGGGGGTGAATAGATCTTTCCCCCTTTTTGATAATTTACTAACTATCGTCCAGATGAGCTACTGGTAATTAATGAATTATAGAACTAATGCGGATAGTGAAGATGCAAGCATACGTATAGGAAATCAAACACACACAAGCACACCACAAGAGAGGATTTTTAAGGTGGTTCAGTCTCTTCCTGAGACTTACATCCACCCCTTGCTTAACTCAAGCAAGGCTTCACTATGAGAATCTCTGATCTCAACCAAAACACAGCTGACACACAGCTTGTACCTGCTGACACACAGCTTGACTCTGCTGCCTCACAGCTTGACAATAATTGTAATCAGAAATGAAAAGATGATAAGAACAGGTGATGAAAGACAGGACTGAATATTGGCGTATGTAGAAGAATAGGTATTCAGCCTGGAACTTGATCACGCTTATGAAGAAGCCTAGACTCCCTGTTGATCTTCCAGTCAGTTGCCTTCGATTGTTCTGCTGCTGGAGATCGCACAGTCTTGAGCTAAGTCTTCCTTCTGCAGCAACGAGATCGCCTTTAACCTTTCTGCAGATTTTTGATTGATGGAGAGCTCCTTCTTCCTCTTCTGTGTATATCTTCCTTGGCTTCTATTTCGTGCTCTCTCTCTGCTCCCTTGTTCGTGATGTATGTTCTTTTCGTTTTTCATACAGCCCTTTTATCAAGAGTAAAACTCTTCCCGCTCAATTTTCAGATCGAGCGCCAATCTGCTAGAAAACAGGGATCTGTTTAAATCCAATCGTTAGAACGAGTTTGACCACTTCTAAGCAAGATTGTTTCCTTGATTCCCGTGCGGAATCTTATCTCCTGAGCAGCCCAACAACCTGCAACAACCATTTGCAGGTTTTAAGGAACCAAAACAGAATTCGGTTAGAGTTCGGTTTTGGACGATATATAAACCCGTGGTCGACCATGACCCTGTCGCTGGTCGACAATGGGCAGTCCCCAGACGGCCGGTTCTTCTGGCTGAAACTCACGTCGCCCGTTGGTCGACCACAGCCTGGTCGCTGGTCGACAGGGGGCAGTTTCCAGATGGCCAGCAGTTCTGTCTGTTGCTTCTGTCTTTTCTGTGGTCGACCAGAGGCGGGGCTTTGGTCGACAGCCAAGGTGCTTCCAGAAGACAGATGATCTGATTCTTTTCTGGTTGAGTTCGTTGGTCGACCATAACTTCTTCAGTGGTCGACAGACAGTCTTTCACGCTTATACTGATTTGTTGATTCCACTTGGATTTCAGTGAACCTGAAATTTGTTTAACTTATAAGATTTGACTTGAAGTTCCAAATGTATATAAAAGCATATTTGTCATCATCAAATAGGCATTAATTCAATGCACTATCTTTACACAAATAACCAAACCATTTGCTTTAAGAAACAAGATAGAACTTAGATTAGTCAAACATATCCTATTGTCATCATCAAAACCAAGGGATGCACAACATTCTCCCCCTTTTTGATGATGACAACCATGAGTCATTGTGACAAACAACAGATTATGAAATTCATTTGATATTGCATGCAAGGCTATCATAGCACAGATTTCATTCAGACAATTCGTTTGATGTGGCTTTCAAAAACAATAGCACTAATTACATGAGAGACTCAAAAAAGGATAAAGACACTGAGGACACGAAGACAAAGTAAACTTGACATCTAGACACACATCTAGGCAAAGTAAACTTGACATCTAGACACACATCTATCTAGACACACATCTAGGCACACAATGACACATAAGCTTCTCTCTCCCCCTTTGTCAACAGCAAAAAGTGGATCATTTAAACAATCCTTCTGAGGAGGATGAGGAGGTCTCTGGCTTCACGTTCTCTTCCATGCGATCCAGCTTGTCAACAATGTGGGCATAGGAGAGCCTGAGCTTCTGGATCTCTGAGATAGTATCCTTGTGATACTTCTCATTCTGTTGGGTTGTGATCTCGATACGGATTCCCATCTGATCGGAAACTTCACCGAGAGTCCTTACTAGTCTGTTGAACCGAGAACTAGCCTGGTCAGAGTGTTCCTTCTGCTTGATGAACCTGGCCTCCATCTGTTGTTCCAGCCGTTGGACTTTCTGCTCCAAGCGTCCAGTGGCAGCATTGACATTCTCTTGAAATGATTGGAGTTGGGTGGTGAGAGAAGATAACTGAGATGCCATCTGGAGGAGCACTCCATGAGATTCAGGGTGGAAGGGAAATGCTGGTGGTGGAGCAGAAGTAGAGGGAATGGAGGTAGGTGGTACTTGTGTGGGTTGAGCAGAATGTGATGGAGCTTGGGAAGTTGGAGCTTGGGTAGGTGGAGCAGATGGGGATTGAGCTGGAGGGGCAGCAGTGCCTGGCTGCCAGAGTACTAGTGAAAGGGACGATGGTGGATGGGCAGCAGTGGTGGTAGTAGGTGTAGCTTGAGGCACCATTGGTGACGGTGTGACAGCAGGGCTAACCTGTATAGGTGAATGAGGTGGAGAAGAGGGTGGCACTGGATCCTTTGCTTTGCCCTTGGAAGGGAGAGTGCGCTGAACATGGTCTCCGACCTTCTTAAATCCCAAGAATGTGGTCACGAAGTGAAAATTGTAGACGTGCCATTTGGGAATGACAATGCTTGGGCTGTGAGGAGAAGGTATGTTGGCTGCTTTCAGAATGGAAGTGATATGGGCAGCAAAAGGAAGAGAATTCAGGGGATAATGTAGGATGCTTCGGAGGGAGTTCAAAAGGAGTGTGGTTAGGCGAATAGGCTGGCGAGTGATGAGGCCATGGAGTATAAACAGATGGAGGCGACTCACTTGATCTCTGGCGCCTCCTCGAGGTTGTATGATGGTGGTGATGATGTGGTGAAGCAAACGATGAAGAGGAGGGAAGGTATTAGCATTGAGGTACTTGGGAAGGACCTCAGGGGCTGGCTTGCCAGTGACCACTGCATGTGCTTCTCGGAAGTCGAAGTCCTCATGGTTGAAAACAGCTCCAATTCTGGGAGTCTTCAGCGTCATGTGGAGAAGCTTGACGTCGAGTCTGATGACTTTCCCTTGAACTACGGTGTAGAGCTGACTGTCCACGACTTGCAGGTTGTGGTAGAATTCTTGCACAAGCTGGGGAGAGTACGAATTGTGCACTGAAACGAACGTAGTCCACTCTTGAGCTTCAAAAATTGGCAGTAGATCTGGGAACATCTCCATCAGCTTGTCATCGGAGAAGTCGACGATCCTTGGTTGCAGAACTGTCCGTGGCTTGAGAGCTCCAGAAACGGGATGCACTGCGGGTTCCTCTGAAGCTGCTGATTGCCTCCCTGGACCAGGTGCATCAGCCGTGGTCGACCTGTGAGGGGCCGATGGCGAACCCTGCGCGGCCCGCGACTTGGATCGCTTGGACGGCATCGAAGCTGCGGCAGGGGCCTGATCTCTTCTACGCTTAGAGGAAATTAGAGCGCGCTTGGGAGACATTGTGAAGGGAAGCGAGGTAGAGGCGAGAGAGAGGCGAGAAAAGAAATCTGGAGAAGATGAAGTTGTGAGAGGGCTAGAGCTGCGGATGGAAAATTTTAGGGACCCAGCCGAGACAATTTATAGGGTAGGGCATTAGGGCTGGCCCTTAATTTTTAGGGCAGTGAACCGTCGCGATGAAACAAACGAGCGGTCAGGATTTAATCAGCATAACTCATATTTTGGGAAATGGTTGAAGTGTACCCCCTTTCTTTAATAAGACATTTAAGTAACCTTTCCTCCCTTTCTCAAAGACCACCTTGTGACAAATTCGAGCGGGTCTTGTGGTTCAAAGAATTTGAAAGTATTGCCCCAATAAATTGACTCCCCATCTCCACTTTCTTACTCACGGCTCCTTAAACTTATAACATGGTTCATGAGATAATTTTACTAGCTGAACAAGCTGAACAGTGTTTTATGCCTCTATTTGCATATAGTGCATTAGGTCAACCATTTTATCTGCCTTTGATAACCTTGGATTTTACATTTTGAAATATTGAAGAGTTGTGGTCAGGTTTATCACATGCCTTTCTACACGAGAAGACACGCTTTTTACACGCCAGTCACCCCGGCTACTTAGCATGCCTAACCATTCCACTTTTAACTGGGAACTACCTTTTATCCGTGAGGATATACGTTTATCAGACGCCAATATCCCCAGTTACTCAGTATTCCCAATTAATAATTTTGAGAGTGGCAGAGGTAGAATGAGTCTTCATGACATACATGTCTCCCACTTAATTTTTCAGCCAATTTTGCTTTGTGATAGAGAACAGTAGTTTCTCAGAACTCAGTCCATTGCTCTACCAAGAGGGCAGAATTATGGCGTATTCCATATACATTCATGCTATAGCAGCGTTTATTTTCATTGTCCAACACAGACACAGGTAGAGAAACAGTCTCATTACTAAAAACATAAGTTCTCAATAGTCTTGAGTCAGAGACATAGTTATGGTTTGAATTTATTGCAGTAGTACAGGTCAAATTCTCATTACTACACTTAACCTTTACTCTCATTGATGACTTTGGTGATTTTCTTGTAAGATATGGTTGGGTTGTTCAATGATTTATTAAGGAATGAGTTTACACTTTTTACTCCCCCTCAATTTGTGAGTCCTTGCTGAAGTTAAAAACAATAAGTTGACCACAAAGAGATATTGAGACACAAGGAATGGGAAGTGTGAACAAGGATGAGTGAGTAAAGCAAAACTGAGCTCAGAGTCCAAAAAGTTCAGAAGATTTCCCACCAAAGCCAGCAGCTTGAATAGATCCAATTTCCCTTGTTTAGGTCCATTGTCGACCATGGAGTGGCCTGTGGTCGACCTCTGTGCTGTCACAGAACCTTCCTGTTGAGCAGACTGTGTTCTGTCAAACCTGTTGTCGACCATTGGATCGCCTGTGGTCGACAGCTGCGAAGTCCCAGAGTTAACCATTTCCTGTCCTGATGCCTTGGTCGACCAGCGCCTTGTCTGTGGTTGACCATGGGAAGTAATCCGAAGATAAACCAGAGTTCCTCAGAGCTTGCTGAAGTAGCACCCAACACTATAACCTCCAAATTCAGGACTTATCTAGTACTTAAGACCTAGTTGACACAACTAAGAACAGTAGAGACAAAGACTGTACATTGATCATAAGAATATTATTATTTCAAGAATTTTCAGAGGAGATTCTACAAATTCCTAACTCCCTTCTTAGAGTTGAAAATCTGTCATTGTTAAGGGGTTTTGTGAAAATGTCTGCCAGTTGTTTTTCAGTTTCTACAAAATGAAGCATGAAATTTCCTTTGGAGACCTCATCTCTTAGAAAGTGATGACGGATCTCAATGTGTTTTGTCCTAGAGTGTTGAATGGGGTTTTTAGACAAATTAATAGCACTAGTGTTATCACAGAAAATAGGTGCACATCCAAGATCTACATTGTAGTCTTGGAGTTGATGTTTTATCCACAAAACCTGTGTACCACAGCTCCCTACTGCGACATACTCAGCCTCAGCAGTGGAGAGTGCCACAGAATGCTGTTTTTTAGAAGCCCATGATATTAAACATCCACCTAATATTTGACAATAACCACTAGTACTCTTCCTATCAATTTTGCAACCAGCATAATCAGCATCTGAATATGAAATCAAGTCTAGTTTGCAGTAAGTAGGATACCATAAACCCAATTCTTGGGTACCGGCAAGGTAACGAAAGATACGCTTGACAGCCCCTAAATGTGAATCTCTAGGGCTAGATTGATATCTAGCACACATGCATACACTGAACTGAATGTCTGGCCTAGAGGCAGTTAAATATAGTAGGGATCCGATCATACCTCTGTATTTCTTGGCATCTACCATGTTACCTTTTACATCAGCCTCCAATGTTGCATTTGTCCCCATGGGTGACTCTATTGGTTTGCAGCTCTCCATGCCAAACTTTTTCAGCATCTCCTTTATGTACTTGGATTGATTTATGAAGTAGCCTTCTCTACATTGTAGAATCTGCAATCCAAGAAAGAACTGTAAATCACCCATTAAACTCATTTCAAACTCATTGGTCATTAGATTTGCAAATTCAGTACATAATGAAGCTTCAGTGGATCCAAACACAATATCATCCACATAGATTTGCACAATTAGTATATTCTTACCTTGGGTCTTGGAGAATAATGTTTGATCAATTTTACCTCTTGTGTAGCCCTTTTTGGTGAGGAATGAACTCAGTCTGTCGTACCATGCCCTAGGAGCCTGCTTTAAACCATACAAAGCCTTATGCAGTTTGAAGACATGATTAGGAAGATCATCATTTTCAAAACCAGGGGGTTGTTCCACAAAGACTTCTTCCTTTATAATGCCATTTAGAAAGGCACTTTTTACATCCATTTGCTGCAATTTAATTCCATGGGACGCCGCAAATGCTAACAATATTCTAATGGCTTCTAACCTTGCAACTGGAGCATATGATTCTTCAAAATCGACTCCAAATTCTTGGTTATACCCCTTAGCCACCAACCGAGCCTTGTTCCTCATCACAACTCCTTCTTCATTAAGCTTATTTTTATAAACCCATTTGGTTCCAATAACAGGATGAGATGAGGGTCTGGGAACAAGTTTCCAAACCTGATTTCTTTCAAATTGATTTAGTTCTTCATGCATGGCATTTATCCAAGATTCATCTCTTAAAGCTTCCTCTACATTTTTAGGCTCAACTTGAGATACAAGGGCTAGCTGATCTAGTTCATCAACTGTTTTAAGCTGAGATCTAGTTTTCCTCGGTTCATTAATTCCTCCAATGATGTTATCTAGAGGATGATCTCTGAGAAATCTCAGATTTTCAGAATTGTTACCTGGGATGATCTCTCCTTCGGGTTGATCATTGGAATCACCTTGCTTTGGTTCTGCTTCAGTCTCCATTGGTTCCTCTTTGCCTTCCAGAAATTCCCCATCTTCATCTTTGCCTACCTGTCCAGTTTTGTCAAAGTCATTATTTTCATCAAATGTGATATGTGGGGATTCTTCAACTAGCTGATCTTTGGTGTTGTAGACTCTATAGGCTCTTGATCGGTCAGAGTATCCCAAGAATATTCCTGGGTCACTCTTTGGTTCAAATTTGTCCAATGATCTCTTGTCATTGTTATGAATAAAACACCTTACACCGAAGATCCTAAAATGAGCTAGAGATGGCTTCTTACCTTTGAACACCTCATATGGAGTTTTCGCACTAGATGGTCTTACCATTGCCCTGTTTACAATATAACATGCTGTATTGACCGCCTCAGCCCAAAATCTTCTTGGAAGATTGGCTTCAACCAACAAGGTTCTGGCCATTTCAACAAGTGTGCGATTCCTTCTCTCCACCACTCCATTTTGTTCTGGAGTCCTTGGTGAGGAAAATCTGTGGGTTATGCCCTTGTTTCTGCAGAATAAGTCAAAGTCAGAATTTTCAAACTCTCCCCCATGGTCAGATATGATTGTACACACTTTGGACTTGCCATCCTGCTTCATTCTTTTGTAGAATTCCTGAAACTCAGAAAAGGCATCACTTTTATGAGATAGAAATATTACCCATGTGAATCTAGAGAAATCATCAACTAGTACATAACCGTACCTCTTACCACTAAGACTAGCAGTTCTTGTTGGGCCAAAAAGGTCCATGTGCACAAGTTCTAGTGGTCTAGAAGATTGACTTTCAGTTCTACCTTTGAATGATTTTCTTGTTTGCTTACCTTGGGTACATGATTCACATACTTTGACATTTTGAGCAAACGAAATTTCAGGTAAACCAGAAACCATTTTATTCTTAACCAATTTGTGCAGCACCCTGTAGCTAACATGCCCTAGCCTTCGGTGCCACAACCAAGTCAGGTCCTCCTTCTTGGCGGTGAGGCACAAGTTGGAGTGGGCTGGATCATCCAAGTCTATCATGTAGACATTATTTACTCTCTTGCCCATAAACTTAACTTTAGCCGAATTCGGTTCAAGAATTTTACAGATCTTAGAATCAAAGACTACTTGATGGCCTTTGTCGCATAGCTGACTGATGCTTAGAAGATTATATTCCAGGCCATCCACTAGCAGTACATCTTCAATGCAATTTGTAGATGTCTTACCTACCTTACCTTTCCCAATGATCTTGCCTTTGTTATTTCCTCCAAATGTCACATGTCCTCCATCTTTTGAGTTTAGCTCGGAGAATTTTGCCTTATCCCCTGTCATATGTCTTGAGCAGCCACTATCTAAGTACCACTTGTTGTGTATAGCTGCCAGACACACCTGCATCACAAGTTACACAGTAACTTTTGGACCCCAATGGTACCCGGGTCCAAGATAGCTTGTGAAATTATGAAATTGCTGCAGTAATCCTTTGGGAACCCAGATTCTGTTAGAGCAGTGTAAATTTTTATTTCTGAACTTGTTCAGATTGGGTTGCTTTTGTTCTAAAGCTTCTTTAATCTGAGTCCACCTTTGTGTATTCAAGTTTTCATTTTGTTTTACCCGAAAAAAACTGTGATTTCTGTTTGCTTGTCTGGCCATGGTCGACTTTTGGTATGTCTGTGGTCGACCATCGCGTCTCCAGAACTCAGCGTCTGTTCTGGCAGCACCTCTGGTCGACATCTGGTGTACCTGTGGTCGACCACTGCTTCTCCAGTAACCAGCGCCTGTTCTGGCAGATCCTCTGGTCGACAGATGAAGGGTCTGTTGTCGACCAGCCTGTCTCCAGACATCTTGTTTTCCAGATTTATGTCTTTTAACTTGGTTTAGTCCTTGGTTTGTTTGGTGATTTCTGTGAATTTGGGTTTCTTGTTTATTATTTTGAATCTTATATTGATTGACTGTTTTCTCTTTAAAATTTCTCTCTTCCTTGGTGACATTGTTCCTTTTGGAGGAGCATTCAGCTACATCCTCTTGTTTATCTTGGTATAGATTAATCAGGGGCCTTTTTCCTTTTGAGTCAGCAATCCCAGTTGCGGTTTTTATTTGGAATTCCTTTTTAGCCGTAGGATTGTATCCTAACCCTTCTTTTTGAAAGTTTACTTTTATTCCCAAGACAGCATTTAAGTTTTCTTGACCTTGAGTCATTTTTTCCAAGGTCTCCTGTTTGTTTTTCAGGTCACTCTTAATTCTTTCTATTTCTCTTAGGAGTTGGTTGTTCTCTTCCTTGAGTGAATTGTTTCTTTCTTGACTTAACTTAGTTTCCTGTTCATATTCTTGAGTCTTTAGTTTTAACTCATCAATGTCGTTTTTTAGCATTTCATTCTCTTCGGACATTCTCTTGTGGTTTTCTTCATCTAAGTCCATTTGATTCAGTTTGTTTTTCAGTGACTTGATTTCCATTTCTAGTTCAGTTTTGTTATCCATTGAATTGCTGTCTTTATTCAGTTGACTGATCTTCTTCTTCAAATGTTTATTTTCCTTTCTTATTCTTTCATAAGTATCAAGCAATTCTGAATATACTGCTTCCCAATCCGAACTAGAGAAGTCTTGAAATGGGGAACTTACCTCAAGATCACTGTTGTCTCCCTTGGCCATCAGACAGAGCTTTCCTTCTTCTTCCTCGGAAGTTGTTTCCTCTTCACTGCTCTCTTCCTCCTCACTCCAAGTGCTAATCATCGCCTTGGGTTTCTTGCCTTTCCACTTGAAGCTTGATTTCTTAGGAGCTTCTGGACATTCAGCCTTCATATGTCCAGGCTGCCTGCAATTGTAGCAAATGAGTTTGTTAGAAGGAGCCTTATGTTTATCAGATTTAAACTGGGATGACTTCCTTACCATGCCCTTTGGATTTCTGAATCCTTTACCTTCCTTCCGCAGGAATTTTTTAAATTTTCTTGTAAGCATGGCTAGCTCACCAGATTCTTCACCTGAGCTAGATGAGTCATCATTGTCAGACACCTCAGAGGTGCTTGTCTTAGTCTTTAGGGCAAGTTGCTTCTTTTTCTTGCCCTCATCTTCCTTTCTCTTCAGATTGACCTCATAGGCCATCAGGGATCCTACTAACTCATCCACTGTCATTGTTGTGAGATCCTTTGAGTCCTCAATGACTGTGGCCTTGGTATGCCACATCGATGTGAGAGACCTTAAAATCTTCCTCACTAATTCCTGCTCTTTGTATGTCTTCCCTAAGCTCTTCAAGCCATTAGTCAATTGTACTAATCTGGCATACATCTCAGAAATACTTTCATCATTTTTCATCCTAAACATCTCATATTCTGAGACTAGCATATTTGCTTTTGTCTCTCTTACCTCGGAAGTACCTTCGTAGATTACCTTTAGACGATCCCACATTTCTTTGGCTGTTGCGCATTGGGAAACTCTTGAGAATTCTGTGGGGTGTAGTGAGCACTGCATCACGTTCATAGCTCCCCAGTTGACAGTTGATTTCCTGACCTGTTCTCTGGTCCAGGTTTCTTCATCTTCCGGTAGCTCAAAAGGTCCGCGGCTCACTACCCTCCACATCTCGTGGTCTTGCGCACGTAAGAACACCTGCATACGATTTTTCCAATAAGAATAATCAGTTCCATCAAAATATGGAGGTCTAGTTACAGAGTGCCCCTCAGCTATGAGGCTTTTAGAGTTCAGTCCGCCCGGTCTCTCCTGGTTGTTAGACCACATTTTTGGAGAACCTGCTCTGATACCACGTGTTGGATACGGACTGAATAGATCTAGAGGGGGGGTGAATAGATCTTTCCCCCTTTTTGATAATTTACTAACTATCGTCCAGATGAGCTACTGGTAATTAATGAATTATAGAACTAATGCGGATAGTGAAGATGCAAGCATACGTATAGGAAATCAAACACACACAAGCACACCACAAGAGAGGATTTTTAAGGTGGTTCAGTCTCTTCCTGAGACTTACATCCACCCCTTGCTTAACTCAAGCAAGGCTTCACTATGAGAATCTCTGATCTCAACCAAAACACAGCTGACACACAGCTTGTACCTGCTGACACACAGCTTGACTCTGCTGCCTCACAGCTTGACAATAATTGTAATCAGAAATGAAAAGATGATAAGAACAGGTGATGAAAGACAGGACTGAATATTGGCGTATGTAGAAGAATAGGTATTCAGCCTGGAACTTGATCACGCTTATGAAGAAGCCTAGACTCCCTGTTGATCTTCCAGTCAGTTGCCTTCGATTGTTCTGCTGCTGGAGATCGCACAGTCTTGAGCTAAGTCTTCCTTCTGCAGCAACGAGATCGCCTTTAACCTTTCTGCAGATTTTTGATTGATGGAGAGCTCCTTCTTCCTCTTCTGTGTATATCTTCCTTGGCTTCTATTTCGTGCTCTCTCTCTGCTCCCTTGTTCGTGATGTATGTTCTTTTCGTTTTTCATACAGCCCTTTTATCAAGAGTAAAACTCTTCCCGCTCAATTTTCAGATCGAGCGCCAATCTGCTAGAAAACAGGGATCTGTTTAAATCCAATCGTTAGAACGAGTTTGACCACTTCTAAGCAAGATTGTTTCCTTGATTCCCGTGCGGAATCTTATCTCCTGAGCAGCCCAACAACCTGCAACAACCATTTGCAGGTTTTAAGGAACCAAAACAGAATTCGGTTAGAGTTCGGTTTTGGACGATATATAAACCCGTGGTCGACCATGACCCTGTCGCTGGTCGACAATGGGCAGTCCCCAGACGGCCGGTTCTTCTGGCTGAAACTCACGTCGCCCGTTGGTCGACCACAGCCTGGTCGCTGGTCGACAGGGGGCAGTTTCCAGATGGCCAGCAGTTCTGTCTGTTGCTTCTGTCTTTTCTGTGGTCGACCAGAGGCGGGGCTTTGGTCGACAGCCAAGGTGCTTCCAGAAGACAGATGATCTGATTCTTTTCTGGTTGAGTTCGTTGGTCGACCATAACTTCTTCAGTGGTCGACAGACAGTCTTTCACGCTTATACTGATTTGTTGATTCCACTTGGATTTCAGTGAACCTGAAATTTGTTTAACTTATAAGATTTGACTTGAAGTTCCAAATGTATATAAAAGCATATTTGTCATCATCAAATAGGCATTAATTCAATGCACTATCTTTACACAAATAACCAAACCATTTGCTTTAAGAAACAAGATAGAACTTAGATTAGTCAAACATATCCTATTGTCATCATCAAAACCAAGGGATGCACAACACCTCCCTCCCATCCAAAGTTTGGCCACACTATCCTACCCCCCCTTCCTCCAACCCTCAATCCCCTCTCTCCCTGCAATGGCAGTCACCCTTCTCCCCTCCCCTCACCCTCTAACTTCTTCCGCATGGCCATACTCATACTCTCTCCCTTCCTCTTCGCTGTACCACCAGATCTCTCAGGATCTCTCACCCTCCCCCTCTAACTCCCTCTCAACCCTCTCTTTCTCTCTTTAGCTCTAATTCTCCCTCTCTCTACCTGCACATGCCCTCCGTGGCCTCTCCCTGCCTTCACCTCTCGGTTCTCCCTCTCTCTCTCTACACACACACGTCCCCCCCTCCCTCTCATTCTTTTAGCCTCCACCCCCCGTCTTCTCGCTACTCATCTCTCTCCCTTCCCTCGTCCTGAAAACGCCCAGTAGCACCAGGCCAAGCCCGGCCCTCCGCCCACACAGCCCCACGCATGGGCCTCCCTTCCCGCCACACTCACAGTGCAAGTGACCCCTCCACCTCCCTCTCACCAGTTCCCACCCCTCACCTCCTCCCTGCTAATCCCCCTTCGTAGCTCCCGCTCGCCCTCTCCTCTTCACACACGCACACACACCGTGGTGCATCCCCCCCTTCCTCCCACCTTGGCCTCACTCCTTCTCTCTCTACCCCCACACGCACGTCATCTCCACTCCCCCATGGCACCACAAAACCTCCCCCCCATGGGCTGGCCTTCCCCCTGTTCCCCCTCTAACCCGCGGCCGATCCCCTGTTTGGAACAGGGGCGCCGTCGGTGCCCCCCCTCCCCTCTCTCTCCTTTGCACCCTCTCATCCCTCCCTCGTCTCACTTCCCCACTCCCTCCTTTTCCTCTGCTCATCAGAGAACCCACCCCCTCACCATCTATCTGCCTCACATGAGGACCCGACCCCCCCTCTCATGCACATAGAGGCTCCCCTTGCCTCCCTCACATGCAGCCCCAGCCCACCATGCAGCCCACGCCAGTACCAACGTCGCACCCAGAACGCCGCAGTCGTGCCAACGTGAGCCCACCGTCTCGCCGCTGTAGTCGCGGCCGCTGTAGCGACCACAGCGGCCACTCCTCGCCCGCCGCTCCCAGCACACCACCAAGAGAGGGCGTGAGGGGGTTGCTCATCCACGTCGATGAGTTGAAGCTGCCGTGGCATTCTGCATGTGGTGCTCGCGTGAAGGGGGATGCCGACATAAGCCTGAAGCTCGCATGGATGGGCCGCATGAGAAACCACCGTTGCCGTGTCAAGAGCTCCCATCGTGTGGAGAAGATCGACCGTTGAAGAGTGGCCGCCTTGGCCACAAAGAGGGACCGGGAGGGATCCCTTGTGAGGATCACTCTTCACCTCGCCTCCTGTCCGCCTTATGCAGCCACCTGCGTGAGCCCTAGTGATGCGGGACGGACACGGGAGACGACACTATTAGGTGCCACCCTCGGACTCGAGATGAAGACGCGACCAGCAGCACACACCAGGGAGACACTAAGCCCAACACTACGAGCTCCTAGTGGCAAAATGTCGCTAACAGAAGTGGAAGCTCACTCGTTGTCCCAAGCGAGGGAAAGCGCGGACCGTGCGCGGTTAAAGAACCGGCGGAGGTCAAGGGTAGTCCGACTAAACTTCCGGACTCGGATCAAGTCACGGGACGGGTCACACTCACTCTCACAGCGGTGACATGGACACACGGGCTAGTACCTACGCTCTCGGAAGCGGCAAAAGACCGTATACTAGCTAAGCAAATGAACGCCAAGTGCTTCGGACCATTACCTCCACGCACCCAGCGTGGCGAAGACAACCCCGGCCGAATCACGGACTCCCGGTTAGACAATATCATAGCAATACAAAGATTTGACCCACTCCACGCAGGGAGGTAAAAGGTCACATGTGGAGCCCGGGAATCACAGAACTCGGGTGGACGGGTAGCATCTTGATGTCGCCCGGCGGTGCCGAACTCCACGTTTTTGTGCTTTCTGAATGGCGGGTTCTGCGGGCCCGTGGGGCCCACGGATGGCACTGTCCTCCGGATCTGCGGGGGTGGGACCCTGGTGCGGACACCCGAGCAGCTGATCGGCACGATACGCCGAGCCACCGGTACCGCACGCGGAGCACGACACGAGCCACCTCAGCGTCCATCTGGCTCGGAGACAGCCTAGAGACTCCGCCTTGAGCCTCCCCATTTATTATATTTAGTTAGACTTTATGTGTGTTTAATTTGTGTTTATTTCGTTGCATTCGGTTTGCCATTTTGATTGTAATAGGGGCTTAGGTGCAATTTGGACCCCATGGGCCCCACGGGCCCCCCAGGCCCCACCCCATTGGGCCACCTCAGCCTAGGGTCCCACGTGGGGTCAGTCAACATGCCACATGGGGGATCTAGAAGTTTGAATGGTCAATTGTCCACATGGGGGACAAGGGACCAAAATAGTCAACATTTCCAACCAACACCCACCTACCATGTCAAGCTTGTTCCCCCCTAGTCAATAGGCTGTCCCCCCCCCCTTATTTTTTTAATTGTATTTTTGTGGAATGGTCACAAGCCATCCCAACCCTCCATCTCACACCCCTAGATCCAACGGTGGAGGATGGATTAGATGGGTGACCTATATATGCTTGTATTTTCCCATTTTGATTAATTAATGCCATTTTGAATCAAAGAAATTGTTGGAGCTCCAGCTTGGTGCGACCCTCTCTCCCCCTTGCAGCTATGAAGGTTGCCTCTGGAGGTGTGACTCCTCCCCTATCAGTTCCGGTCATCCTCGCCGCTGCCACGAGCCGCCACCGCACCACCATCGTCTTCATCGGAGTTCTGCCCGCGCAGTACCACAGCAGCTTCCACGAAATTCAGCCATCAACCACGAGCTCTGATCGACCTGGGGATTTTACTAGCGGTTCCATTGGTGTCAAGGAAGTCCCAAAAACATTGGTTTGTCATTCAGATCCCGTTCCATATGTTTAGATTTTCGTCCACTCTTCCATTTCAGTTCTGCCAGCAGTCTGTCCAGATTCATCTCCGCCCTAAATTTTAGGTCTTAGGTCCACTTTTTGATTTTCTTTGATTCACCCAATTTTACTGGATCTTCCTTCCACCAACCCCTTCATCCACAATTTTTTTAAATTTCTAGTTCGTCTATTTCATATTTTCTAAAAATCGTTCTCAGTCCCAGCTACAATTCTGTTCCCCAGTTCCCAGATCCGACCACCCGACACTCCAAAAATCCTATCAAATCACCACAACCTCCAAATCCAATTCTAAAAATTGTCCCAGTTGCTTGGTTTAAATATCTACAACTTTGAAGAAGATCTCGAAGTCTGAATCCCACTGTACGTAGGCGGTCAACGGCCGTTTACAGGGAACTGATGTGCTGATCTGAGAGTTCTAGAACTGTGTAGCAGAGAATTGAAAATTAGTTAAGGTCTAGGTCCGCGCAGGTTCAGAGGAATCCACTGGCCCTAGGTTAGAGGATTTTGAGTCCTCTTTCCAATGGCGCTGGTTTCACCCCATTCCGGCGACGGGGCTGATCACAGCGGCCATTTTCGTCGGAGCGCGCACCTGAAAACAGCAAGCAAAAATCCGTGGGCAGCATTCCACAAGCTTGGAGATCGGAGTTGTTCGGCCACCGATCGGCGTTCCCGGCCGACCGCCTTCCGTGGAGGCGTGCCACCAGGGGTTCCCATCACAGTGGGACCCACTCCTGCAGATCCGGAGGCCAGCGCCACCCGTGGGCCTCACGGGCCCGCAGAACCCGCCGTTCGGAAAGCACGAAAACGCGGAGTTCGGCACCGCCGGGTGACATCAAGATGCTGCCAGTCAACCCAATTCGCGTGATTCCCGGGCCCCACCGCATGTGACCTTTTACCTCCCTGCGTGGAGTGGGTCAAATTATTGTACTGCTGTAAAATTGTGTTAACCGGGGGTCCGTGATTGGCCGGGGTTGTCTTCGCCACGCCGGGTGCGTGGAGGTAATGGTCCGAACCTCTTGGCGTTCATTTGTTTAGCTAGTATACGGTCTTTTGCCGCTGCCGAGAGTGTAGGTACTAGCCCGTGTGTCCATGTCACCGCTGTGAGAGTGAGAGTGACCCGTCCCGTGACTCGATTCGAGTCCGGAAGTGAGTCTGACTACCTTGAACTCTGCCGGTTCCTTAACCGCGCACGATCCACGCTTTCCCTCGCATGGGACGCCGAGTGAGTTTGCACTTCTGTTAGCGATGTGTAGCCTATGGGAGCTCTCCGTGTAGGGCCTAATGTCTCTCCCATCATGTGTTGCTGGTCGTGTCCACGTCTAGAGTCCGAGGTCCATACCACGTAGAGTCGGTCCCCGTGTCCGTCCCGCATCAGTTTGGTATCAGAGCATGTCGAGTCTAGGGTAGTCGTTGCATATGTCTTGCATAGTATAAGTCGAGTCTAGGATCATCTTTTCAAAACAAAAAAAAAGTGTGTTTTAAATTACATTTCATCCCGATAATTCGGTATCTTAAAAGGTGTTGTCCGAACGTTAGGCTACGCCTACCGAGAGGTCGCACACTTGCGGGAGTGATCTTCGGATCGATTAACTCCGCCCCGTACCGGATATTGGGTTAGGTCTAAGTGCATCCTTTAGTGAGTGTTTGTATTAGTCGGTGTCTTCTAGTTCGTGTGTAGTCCTATAAGAGTCAGTCGGTCTTGTCCAAGTGTCGGCATGTCTAACATGTAGTTCCCCAGTTTCTCATGGAGTCCCAATCACCCGGGCGATATGACCGTTGGCCCACCCATGGGCTTGGCAACCATCCTCTCCGCTTCTGTAGGCCTGAAGCCTCAGACTTTTATGCCTCCAATGACCCAGGCGACTACCTCAAGTGGGAAGCCGCCATGGACACATACTTTAATTGTTATACTATGTCCGATGCCATGCAAGTTAGTTTTGCCCGAGAGAGGCTTGTCCACAAAGCCACCTGGAAATGGGAGAGCATTGAGCGCATGAGAGAGGTTAGGAGGCAATGGCCCATCGAGTCATGGTGGGACATGAAGAGAGAGCTTAGGAAGGTCTACGTGCCCCAACCGGTCACCTCCAACCGGCCCCACCAAATCACATCCACCCAAGTGGGCCATAATCGGAGGCAACGCGCCGCGCATGTAGAAGAGCCTAGGTCCACGACTAGGCCGACTTCATATGGGGGAGTCCATCACATCGCTCCTACTCCAAACCCCACCATTGCCGAACTCTTCCAAATCATTTTGGATAAGGTGGATAGGAAGTGTGATTATATTGAGTCCCTGCTTCCCCCTTGCCTACCTCCTAGCCGAGATAGAACCAAGCATGACCCTAAGGAGGTAGCAACCGGTAGTCCCAACCCAATGCCATCTAAGGTGCCATCCCAAGGTCCTCTCCCCATCATAGTGGATCCTCTTTCCCCACCCATGAGAGCTCCATTACCATCACACTCACCTTCCGATCTTATTTCGGAGCCCTCTCATTTGGAGCCGCCAACGCCCGAGCCACCCGTGTTTCTAACGGGTACACTTTTCATAGCCGAACCTGATGGGGGACGGGGACCGACACGGACTAAGACTCTCAAGGACTCTAACTGAGGCAAGCAGTAGCACGCTCAAGGGTCGCCAAGTGGCTGACCACCGTGATACCCCACAGAGTGAAGGACGTCTCTCAACAGAAACTCCGACCTCGGCCGTCCCAAGGAGGGAAGCGCACGTGTCTAGGCGTAAAGTCGACTTCCAAAGACAAGGGGAGTCGAGTCCTAGCTCGATGCTCTAAGGGTGCTAAAGGATGGGTGCTCTCACTCGCGATCCGCGGTGATGGTAACAAAGTAGCTAGGCGCCTACTCTCTCTCACGCGGCATAATCAAAAGCATACTAAAAGAGCAAGCACAAGAGAGGAGTCGGAACGCGTACCTCCACGCCTAGGCGTGGGGAAGGAACCCCGGCCGTGGGCCAACAACCCCGATACACTGAAGACCAATAAAATACAACCCAATAGCGGCCCACTCCTCGCAGGGAGGTAAAAGGCTACAAGCGACGCATTCGGGGCTGCCGGGCACGGGCTGACGGGCCGCACTCGGTGACGGGCACAATGCTGCAGAATCGGCGTCGCGCGCGCCTGGACGGAGACGGGTCCCACGGGCTGATGCGACGTCCGATCGAGGCGCCGTCAGAGAGGACGCGTCTCTGACTGCTGGAGGAACGCTCCGGCCCAAGGAGGCACGCTGGATCCACCGGTGGTGGCCGTGGTCGCTGCTGAAAGTCGGGTCAGGTTCTGTGGTCGCAGAACTGCGCACGCCGACGAAAAAAATCAGGAAGTCGGACTTCTGGTGCCCGAACAGGTCCCGGCCGGTTGGAGGTGAAAGCCAACTGGCAGAGGTCGCCCTCGGCCAAACGGCGCTGGCAGACGATGCCGGTACGAGTCGCAGGAGCCGCTGGAAGTTGGTGTTAGTTCGCTGGCCGGACTGTGCAGACAGACCTGAGTGGTCCCACGAGAATCGACGCCACGCTCGGCACCGATGTCGGAACGAGGCGAGATCGGTGGCGTTGGACAGAGGACGAGGAGAGGTACGTCCGGTGAAGATCCCGCGTCCAAACTCGCAGACTTCCGCCCTGTGCGAATTTTGAAAGAGGGCGGACAGAATCTGGGCGCACAGGGAGAGGGGTCCTGCGCGCTCTCACAAGGAAAATCACTACGGGTGGTGCCGATCTCCGAATGAGGCGAAACCACCTCGCACGCGTCGGCGACTCGTAGAAGAATCCCACAAAAATGGGCTGGACGCAGAATGGCACCACGAACAGCAGATGTCGTCGCAGCTCTTGGAGACAAAATCTGGACGCACTCGAACTCGGATCTGAGAAGAGATAGAAGAGAGGGGAACCTCGGCGTCGCACCGAGGGGATGGGGAGTCACACCCCAAGCTTGCTCCCGTCGCAGGAGCAAGGAGGACAGAGGAGGAAGTCGCATCCACCTTCAAGAGCACAAGCTATTTTCTTCTATTCCATTCAATTAATTCCCACAAAAGGAAATTACATGCCTTATATATCGGGGGAGGGGAATTAGGGTTTCACCCAGCCAAGGGAGGAGGGGTGCGACCAGGACCTTCCCCATTCAAGGGGGGGGGCGGCCAAGCCTCCTCCAATCAAGGAGGGATCAAGGGGAGGGGGGCGCCCAAAGAAGAAAGGTGGGGGAGGTGGAATGGGAAAGGGGTGTGCCCAAAAAGGAAAGAAGAGGAGGCAAGGTGGGGAAGGTGGCGCAGCCACCTTGGATGGGGAAGGGGGAATGCGCCCCAAACCCTAACCCTAATCCAAACACTATGGGCCAAGGCCAAGCCCAATAGTAAAAGAAAAAAAAGGACCCATTATCCCTACACATAGTCTGATAGCAATAAAACTAGATAACATGTCCACGCAGGGACTAATCCAAGGCCCACATGGCCTGAGCAAGCAGAGAAGATAGCTAGAAGATGCCGCCATCGCCGAGCCACAAGGAAGTAGCGGTGTGCCGGGTGCTCCGTCGAGGATAGCGCCGTGTGTCCTCACCAATTCTCCCCGGGTGGGAAGAACTCGACCCCGTCGAGTAGGGGTCACGGTCGCTGAGGTACCGCTCCAGCAAGTCCGGATCGATCCGCTCCAGCTCTCCACGTGTAATCCAGGTGTTGTCCGACTCGGGGCGCCCTCTCCAACGCACTAGGAAGCGTTGGTAGGCTCCGCTCCTGGTAGTAGTCACCTGCTCATCCAGTATGCAATCTATATGCTCGCGTGTATGTAATGGGGCTGGAGGAGGTGGACTCTCAGTAGGTGTATCACTCACAACAGGAGGGTCAGGCCCAAATAACTCGCTGGGTATCACCGCGGGATCCTTATAAGCTACCAGATCAGAGACATTGAACGTCGAACTGATCCCGTAGTCGTCTGGAAGCTCGATCTCATACGCGTTCGACCCAATACGCCTCAACACTCTGAATGGTCCTGCACCGCGGTCTTGGAGTTTCTTTACGGCTCCCGAAGGAAACCGTTCCGGTCTAACCCGGACCATGACGTACTCTCCCTCGCGGAACTCACGTGTGCGTCTGTGCGCGTCAGCTAACTCCTTGTAACGTGCGTTGCAAGCCTCAATATGACGACGGACATGATCATGCAACTGTCTAATATGCTCAGCAAAAGACTCAGCTGACTCAGAGACTCGGGACTGAATGGGGGAGGGAATCAAATCAATCGGTTTCCTAGGCCTACGACCAGTGACAATCTCAAATGGACTCAACCCTGTAGACCTATTGACCGAATCATTATAAGCAAACTCCGCTAAAGGTAAGACAAGATCCCAATCTCCAACTCTATCACGCACTAAACATCTCAGAAGATCCCCTAGACTTCTATTGACTACCTCTGTCTGACCGTCAGTCTGGGGGTGGTACGCGGTGGAGAACTTCAACTGGGTGCCCATCATCCGCCAAAGGGTTTTCCAAAAGTAGCTCGTAAAACGCACATCCCTATCAGAAACAATGGTACGCGGCAACCCAAACCTGGACACACAGTGGGTGAAGAATAACCTAGCAACTCCAGAGGCATCCGATGTCTTGGAACAAGGAATAAACAAGGCCATCTTGGAGAAGCGGTCAACCACAACAAAAATAGAATCATGCCGCCGTGCAGTACGGGGCAAACCAAGCACAAAGTCCATGCTGATATCCTGCCAAGGACTATCAGGGACAGGCAGAGGGGTATAAAGGCCAGTGTTCTGTTTCCTCTGTTTCGCTAAGGCACAAATACGACACTGGGCAACTATGCGGGCCACATCCCTCTTCAAACTGGGCCAGTAGAAACGGTGCTCGACAGCCTCTATGGTCTTGTTTCGGCCGAAGTGGCCGGCAAGACCTCCTGCATGAAGCTCCCACGTAAGAAAATCACGAACTGAAGTCCGTGGGATGCACAACCTATCGCCTCTAAATAAGTGACCATCCTGAAGGACAAACTCGCTAAACTCACGGGACGGTCCTGACTGAAGGGCAGAATAGATGGGACCGAAGTCCGGGCAATCAATGTAGGCCTCCTTCAACTTCTCTAAACCAACCACCTGAACATTCATGGTGGATATCAACATCACCCGCCGACTAAGAGCGTCGGCCACCTTGTTCTCAGCACCTGCCTTGTGCTTGAGAACGAATGTAAACTCCTGCAAATATTCCACCCATCTACTATGTCGGGCATTCAGCTTCTTTTGGGTGTGGAGAAATTTCAATGCCTCATGGTCAGAAAAGAGCACAAACTCCTGGTGGAGGAGATAGTGCCTCCAATAGCGCAAGGCCTGAACAACTGCGTAGAATTCCTTGTCATAAGTAGAGTAACGCAGTTTGGCATCATTGAGTTTCTCACTAAAAAAGGCTATAGGGTGGGACTCCTGGCTAAGCACTCCCCCTATGCCTAAACCTGAGGCATCACATGTGACCTCAAACACTTTAGAAAAGTCTGGAAGTGTAAGAACGGGTGCCTGGGTCATGCGATCCTTGATAAGCTGGAAGGCTGTGGCCGCAGCCTTCGTCCAGGTAAACTCGCCCTTACGGATGCAATCCGTGATCGGGGCGGTGATAGAACTGAACCCCCTAATGAAACGGCGATAGAAAGTCGCCAGACCATGAAAGCTCCTAACATCGTGGAGTGTGCGGGGCTCGGGCCACTCCACTATGGCACGGATCTTCTCCGGATCAGCGGAGACTCCGTCACGGGACATAATGAACCCTAAGAAAGAAACCTGGTCAGTCATGAAGCTACACTTCTTAGGGTTGGCAAACAAGCTCTCCCGTCTCAGAACAACACACACCTGCCTAATGTGATCTAGGTGTAACTCCCTAGTGCGGCTATAAATCAAGATGTCGTCGAAGTAGACGACCAAAAACACTCCAATCATAGGACGCAACACCTGCGTCATCAGCCGCATGAAGGTGCTAGGGGCGTTAGTCAGCCCGAAGGGCATGACCAACCACTCGTAAAGACCATCCTTGGTCTTAAAAGCAGTCTTCCACTCATCACCGGGTCTGACCCTCACCTGGTGATAGCCACTCCTAAGATCGATCTTCGAAAAAATCGTGGCTCCCGACATCATATCAAGCAAGTCATCTAGCCGGGGAATGGGAAACCTATACTTAACCGTGATCTTATTGATCGCACGGCTATCGATGCACATACGCCATGTGCCATCCTTCTTCGGTGCTAGCAGGGCGGGAACAGCACAGGGGCTCTTGCTATCCCTAAGGGAACCCCTACTCATCAACTCATCAACCTGCCTCTGTAGCTCAGCGTGGTCCGCGGGACTCATCCGATAATGTGGAAGATTGGGCAAGGACGAGCCCGGGACAAGATCAATCTCGTGCTGGATGTCACGCAAAGGTGGAAGGCCTTCGGGAAGGTCCTCCGGAAAGATATCAGCAAACTCTCGCAACATCTCAGCTAACTGAGGGTCTGTCACTCCCTCGAGACTGGGGACTACCTCACCTGTCTCCCTGACAACCACGGCTAAAAGAGGGACACCACTAGTGACCTCTCTCTCCATCTCTCGGGGACTGATGATCATCAACCTTCTCGTAGGAGGAACATCTATGGTGAGGGTAGGAGAGGGGGTGGAAATAGGCACCGGAGGTGGTGGTGGCGGAGGCTTGACCTTCCCCTGGCGAGGGGTGGTCGTGGCACTCGGACCGGCTGGTCCCCTAACAGTAGGGTCCCTAGGTGGGGCTGGGTGGAGGGTGATCCTGTGGCCGTTGTGATCAAATGTGCAAGTGTTTGCACGGCCCTGTAGGGTGGCATCCATGTCAAACAACCACGGCCTCCCTAAAATGATGTTACCTACCTCCATAGGGAGAACATCGCACCAAACTTCATCCTGATAGGTCTGGAACTGAAGGGACACTAGGCAACGGAGCCTAACAGGAATGGAGGTAGAATCGACCCAAGAAACCCTATAGGGAGCAGGGTGGTCAACTGGGGTCAACCCAAGGCGGGTAACAGTGCCAGTAGATATGGCGTTAATGCAACTCCCGCTATCAATGACAATCTTGCAAGCTTTACCCCCAAGCCTGCAGAAGGTGTGAAAAATGGTGGTGCGACGCCAGTCATCACTCACCTGGGGCTGGGCTAGGATGCACCTAACTACCCCTAACTGTGGGTCACCCTGAAAATGGCTACCCTGGGCACCATCCTGCTCTCCCTCGAGCAGATCATCGAAGAACTCCTCAACCAAGTCCTGGTCTACCTCATAACTAACAGGTATGGGCTCAGTGGGGGACTCAGTGGAAGTGGGGTCTGCCACGACGAGGGCCTTCCTCTCACGAGTGGGGCATCTATCAGCATAGTGGCCAAGTCCGCCACACCGGTAACAAGTACGAGCGCCCGCACTGGATGAGGCTCCAGCGGTCATAGGACTCTTGCCCTTGTCATCATGACGGGGCGCGGGGAGTAAAGGCTGTGAACGAGCAGGATGTGGGGGAGGCGGAAGTGTAGGGCGAGTGGGGGGGTAGGGTGCCTGCTGGCGAGGTGGAGGGAGCGGATCCCTAGGAAGGGGTGGACGAGGCCTGGGACCAGTGGGGTCCTGGCGAGGAGGCTCTGCGGGCCGAGCCGCCGGGTATCGACCATACTGTGTGGAAGTGGAGCGAGGGTCAAGACCCCGCTGACTAGGCATCCCCGGACGAAAGGTGGGGCCAAACTCCAACTCAAATTGCTCTAACTCTAGGGCAACCTGGTAAGCTAGCTCTAAAGTGCCTACCTGGCGACGGTAGAGCTCATACTGATATTCGGGCCTCAAGCCACGGCGAAAACGGGAAACAGGCATGCCCTTCTCTTCATCAACTCCACATCGCAAATAATACTCGTCAAATTCGGCGATGTACTCGGTCACGGACCGATCGCCCTGACTAAGGGTCTGCCATTGGTCAATGAGCCTCTGGCGGTAAGAAGGAGGGACATACTTCTCGCGGAGCTTACGCCGCATATCAAACCAGGTCTCTATGGGTGGGTCCTGCCTCTGTAACATCAGACTCTCGACATTCCTCCAGTAGGTCTGGGCTTTCCCCATGAGCTTCATCTTGGCAAATCGGACTTGCCGCAGCTCAGACATCTCAACCCATTCGAAATACCTATCCATGCTATTCTCCCAGTCTATGTAGGCTTTTGGGTCAAGAGACCCCTCGAAAGTGGGTGGATCGGCACGGACGGTCCTAAGGGCCCTATCATCCTCATCCTGGTGTGGTCGACGACCACGGTACTGGCGTCCATTCCCCTCAAAATCCATCTCGGACCCATAGTCATCAAAGTCGGGGGCTCGGGGACGTCGCTCCTGAGCCCGAGGGGCTTGAGCGGCAGCAACAAGAGGAGCTTGGTTGGCTCTAGGAGAGTCCTGGCGGTGCACCTCATCTACCCTCCCTATCCGGCCAACAAGACCCTGGAGGGCCAAATCGGACACGGTGGCACGATCCTCAATGACCTTCAGACGATCATCTAGACGCTCAGTCAACTCCTTGATGGACTGGTCGGACCTGTCCATACGGGTCGTAAGTTGGGCAATCAGATCCTCAAGAGATGGGCGTCCCTGAGGTGGGTGTTGGTCACCCATGGCGTCCGGGCGATGGTAGTCCGTACCACCCCGAGTGGGCATGCAAAGGAGGCTAACACCCTAAGACCTAGAGGGACACGAATGCAATGAGATGCAAGACTCAAACAAGACACGACCAAAACCTAAACACAACCCTAAGACCCAACCTGTAAGGACAAGTTGGTAACCATGCTCTGATACCAAAATTTGATGGGGGACGGGGACCGACACGGACTAAGACTCTCAAGGACTCTAACTGAGGCAAGCAGTAGCACGCTCAAGGGTCGCCAAGTGGCTGACCACCGTGATACCCCACAGAGTGAAGGACGTCTCTCAACAGAAACTCCGACCTCGGCCGTCCCAAGGAGGGAAGCGCACGTGTCTAGGCGTAAAGTCGACTTCCAAAGACAAGGGGAGTCGAGTCCTAGCTCGATGCTCTAAGGGTGCTAAAGGATGGGTGCTCTCACTCGCGATCCGCGGTGATGGTAACAAAGTAGCTAGGCGCCTACTCTCTCTCACGCGGCATAATCAAAAGCATACTAAAAGAGCAAGCACAAGAGAGGAGTCGGAACGCGTACCTCCACGCCTAGGCGTGGGGAAGGAACCCCGGCCGTGGGCCAACAACCCCGATACACTGAAGACCAATAAAATACAACCCAATAGCGGCCCACTCCTCGCAGGGAGGTAAAAGGCTACAAGCGACGCATTCGGGGCTGCCGGGCACGGGCTGACGGGCCGCACTCGGTGACGGGCACAATGCTGCAGAATCGGCGTCGCGCGCGCCTGGACGGAGACGGGTCCCACGGGCTGATGCGACGTCCGATCGAGGCGCCGTCAGAGAGGACGCGTCTCTGACTGCTGGAGGAACGCTCCGGCCCAAGGAGGCACGCTGGATCCACCGGTGGTGGCCGTGGTCGCTGCTGAAAGTCGGGTCAGGTTCTGTGGTCGCAGAACTGCGCACGCCGACGAAAAAAATCAGGAAGTCGGACTTCTGGTGCCCGAACAGGTCCCGGCCGGTTGGAGGTGAAAGCCAACTGGCAGAGGTCGCCCTCGGCCAAACGGCGCTGGCAGACGATGCCGGTACGAGTCGCAGGAGCCGCTGGAAGTTGGTGTTAGTTCGCTGGCCGGACTGTGCAGACAGACCTGAGTGGTCCCACGAGAATCGACGCCACGCTCGGCACCGATGTCGGAACGAGGCGAGATCGGTGGCGTTGGACAGAGGACGAGGAGAGGTACGTCCGGTGAAGATCCCGCGTCCAAACTCGCAGACTTCCGCCCTGTGCGAATTTTGAAAGAGGGCGGACAGAATCTGGGCGCACAGGGAGAGGGGTCCTGCGCGCTCTCACAAGGAAAATCACTACGGGTGGTGCCGATCTCCGAATGAGGCGAAACCACCTCGCACGCGTCGGCGACTCGTAGAAGAATCCCACAAAAATGGGCTGGACGCAGAATGGCACCACGAACAGCAGATGTCGTCGCAGCTCTTGGAGACAAAATCTGGACGCACTCGAACTCGGATCTGAGAAGAGATAGAAGAGAGGGGAACCTCGGCGTCGCACCGAGGGGATGGGGAGTCACACCCCAAGCTTGCTCCCGTCGCAGGAGCAAGGAGGACAGAGGAGGAAGTCGCATCCACCTTCAAGAGCACAAGCTATTTTCTTCTATTCCATTCAATTAATTCCCACAAAAGGAAATTACATGCCTTATATATCGGGGGAGGGGAATTAGGGTTTCACCCAGCCAAGGGAGGAGGGGTGCGACCAGGACCTTCCCCATTCAAGGGGGGGGGGCGGCCAAGCCTCCTCCAATCAAGGAGGGATCAAGGGGAGGGGGGCGCCCAAAGAAGAAAGGTGGGGGAGGTGGAATGGGAAAGGGGTGTGCCCAAAAAGGAAAGAAGAGGAGGCAAGGTGGGGAAGGTGGCGCAGCCACCTTGGATGGGGAAGGGGGAATGCGCCCCAAACCCTAACCCTAATCCAAACACTATGGGCCAAGGCCAAGCCCAATAGTAAAATAAAAAAAAAGGACCCATTATCCCTACACATAGTCTGATAGCAATAAAACTAGATAACATGTCCACGCAGGGACTAATCCAAGGCCCACATGGCCTGAGCAAGCAGAGAAGATAGCTAGAAGATGCCGCCATCGCCGAGCCACAAGGAAGTAGCGGTGTGCCGGGTGCTCCGTCGAGGATAGCGCCGTGTGTCCTCACCAGAACCACTTCTTAGTTGGCTCAAGAACGGCTTGGCCCCATCTCTCCTCCCATCCATGGACCCTACCCTACCATTAGTGCCGGTCAACTCATTCCATACCACCTTCCGGTCTAGTCACCATGTGGATACATTAGATAATCTTCTTAAAGGATTAGACCGGCAGTTGACATTTACGCACTTGTTGGCCCCACGCTTCGACCGACCTATAGGTCGTAGCTTCACACATCCATCCTTAGGGTCCATCACCTCCGTGTACACCGTGGGTCATGTTACCACGGAGGTTCTTCTACTCCTCCCTTTGCCGGCCGAGTCCGACTTCATTCCCCTTTGCCCAAGGGAGGAATCTTACTTTCTACCTATGACTGTCGTCCCATCTCTCGCAATGAATGAAGGTGATCATTTACACCTCCAAGATTTCCAAATGTGGGACAGTGATTTGTGGAAGCCTAGTCCAAGGGGTCATACCTTCTTTGATCCCTTCGACCCATTCTCTTGTGGATCCCGTGACCCACCATATTTACTCCACCCCTTTGAGAGAGTCCACCATCATACCCCCACTGTCTCATCTCCCTTCATGGATGAAGGAGATCAACAACACCGTCTAGACTTCCCCACCTGGGATCTTGAGATTAGGGAATCCATATCAAGGGGTCACACGTTCTTTGATCCCTTTCTTCATGGGCCCCTTGGCCCACAATCTCCATTCCACTTCTTTAGGGGAGGTCACCATTATACCCCTCCCCCATGGGCCGGGCCATCGGCACCCACCGAGTCCGTTCACGGGCAAGAGACACCTGACCCTCCTATCCCACCCAAACCTCCCAAATCCAAAGGACCGTCTTATGGTTGTACCGACATTCGGTCACACTTAGGGTATGCATGGCACACATTCGGATGTCTTGGACCACCTTGCATATGATTGGGTCGGACTAACTGTAGGGTTGTTTAGGGTCGTGTGTGCATCTGTGTGTTTTTTTCTTTTTGTTAGACATGTTAGGAGTCTACATGACGACGTCCGTCGTCACAGTAAGGCCAGCAATGCACGGTACAAGGAGTTAGCCGGTGCCCATAGACACCACCGAGAGTTCCAAGAGGGCGAATATGTCATGATCAGGGTAAGACCTGAACGGTTTCCCTCTGGAACCGTTAAGAAGTTTCAAGCTCGCGGAGTCGGTCCCTTTAGAGTGTTGAAACGCGTTCCATCCAATGCGTATGTTGTGGACCTGCCCGAGGAATATGGTATAAGCTCTACCTTCAATGTATCGGATCTTGTTACATATAGGGACCCAACGGTGATCCCTAGTGAGCCTTTTGAGCCATCTTCTCCCCTTGAGAGTGATCCCACACCTGAGTGTCCACTTCCACCTCCAGCCCCTTTTTCACGGCAGCGTGAGCATATAGATTGTATATTGGACGAGCAAGTGACAGTTACCAGGAGTGGATCTTACCCGCGCTACCTAGTGCGATGGAGAGGACGGCCCGCTACTGAGGACACATGGATCACACATGGCGAGTTGCAGCGGATTGATCCAGACCTTTTGGAGCGATACAGGAGCGATGCAGACCCTTACTCGACAGGGTCGAGTTTCTCCCACCCGGGGAGAATTGGTGCGGACACTTGAGCAGCTGATCGGCACGATACGCCGAGCCACCGATACCGCACGCGGAGCACGACACGAGCCACCTCAGCGTCCATCTGGCTCGGAGACAGCCTGGAGACTCTGCCTTGAGCCTCCCCATTTATTATATTTAGTTAGACTTTATGTGTGTTTAATTTATATTTATTTCGTTGCATTCGGTTTACCATTTTGATTGTAATAGGGGCTTAGGTGCAATTCGGACCCCGTGGGCCCCACGGGCCCCCCAGGCCCCACCCCATTGGGCCACCTCAGCCTAGGGTCCCACGTGGGGTCAGTCAACATGCCACATGGGGCATCTAGAAGTTTGAATGGTCAATTGTCCACATGGGGGACAAGGGACCAAAATAGTCAACATTTCCAACCAACACCCACCTACCATGTCAAGCTTGTTCCCCCCTAGTCAATAGGCTGTCCCCCCCCTTATTTTTTTAATTGTATTTTTGTGGAATGGTCACAAGCAATCCCAACCCTCCATCTCACACCCCTAGATCCAACGGTGGAGGATGGATTAGATGGGTGACCTATATATGCTTGTATTTTCCCATTTTGATTAATTAATGCCATTTTGAATCAAAGAAATTGTTGGAGCTCCAGCTTGGTGCGACCCTCTCTCCCCCCTTGCAGCTGTGAAGGTTGCCTCTGGAGGTGTGACTCCTCCCCTATCAGTTCCGGTCATCCTCGCCGCCGCCACGAGCCGCCACCGCACCGCCATCGTCTTCATCGGAGTTCTGCCCGCGCAGTACCACAGCAGCTTCCACAAAATTCAGCCATCAACCACGAGCTCTGATCGATCTAGGGATTTTACTGGAGGGTCCATAGGTGTCAAGGATATCCCAAAAAAATTGGTTTGTCATTCAGATCCCGTTCCATATTTTTAGATTTTCTTCCACTCTTCCCTTTTAGTTCTGCCAGCAGTCTGTCCAGATTCATCTCCACCCTGAGTTTTAGGTCTTAGGTCCACTTTTTGATTTTCTTTGATTCACCCAATTTTACTGGATCTTCCTTCCACCAACCCCTTCATCCAATTTTTTTCTAAATTTCTAGTTCGTCCATTTCATATTTTCTAAAAATCGTTCTCTATCCCAGCTACAGTTCTGTTCCCCAGTTCCCAGATCCGACCACTCGACACTCCAAACATCCTATCAAATCACCACAACCTCCAAATCCAATTCCAAAAATTTTCTCCGTTTCTTGGTTTAAATATCTACAACTTTGAAGAAGATCTCGAAGTCTGAATCCCACTGTACGTAGGCGGTCAATGGCCGTTTACAGGGAACTGATGTGCTGATCTGAGAGTTCTGGAACTGTGTAGCAGAGAATTGAAAATTAGTTAAGGTCCAGGTCATCACAGGTTCAAAGGAATCCACTGGACCAAGGTTGGAGGATTTTGAGTCCTCTTTCCAACGGCGCTGGTTTCACCCCATTCCGGCGACGGGGCTGATCACAGCGGCCATTTTCGTCGGAGCGCGCACCTGAAAACAGCAAGCAAAAATCCGTGGGCAGTATTCCACAAGCTTGGAGATCGGAGTTGTTCGGCCACCGATCGGCGTTCCCGGCCGACCGCCTTCTGTGGAGGCGTGCCACCAGGGGTCCCCATCACAGTGGGACCCACTCCTGCAGATCCGGAGGCCAGCGCCACCCGTGGGCCCCACGGGCCCGCAGAACCCGCCGTTCGGAAAGCACGAAAACGCGGAGTTCGGCATCGCCGGGCGACATCAAGATGCTGCCTGTCAACCCAATTCGCGTGATTCCCGGGCCCCGCATGTGACCTTTTACCTCCCTGCGTGGAGTGGGTCAAATTATTGTACTGTTGTAAAATTGTGTTAACCGGGGGTCCGTGATTGGCCGGGGCTGTCTTCGCCACGTCGGGTGCGTGGAGGTAATGGTCCGAACCTCTTGGCGTTCATTTGCTTAGCTAGTATACGGTCTTTTACCGCTGCCGAGAGTGTAGGTACTAGCCCGTGTGTCAATGTCACCGCTGTGAGAGTGAGAGTGACCCGTCCCGTGACTCGATTTGAGTCCGGAAGTGAGTCTGACTACCTTGAACTCTGCCGGTTCCTTAACCGCGCACGATCCACGCTTTCCCTCGCATGGGATGCCGAGTGAGTTTGCCCTTCTGTTAGCGACGTGTAGCCTATGGGAGCTCTCCGTGTCGGGCCTAATGTCTCTCCCATCATGTGTTGCTGGTCGTGTCCACGTCTAGAGTCCGAGGTCCATACCACGTAGAGTCGGTCCCCGTGTCCGTCCCGCATCAGACCCACTATGATGGGGACCCCTGGTGGCGCGCCTCTACGGACGGCGGTCGGCCGGGAACACCGACCGGGGGTCGATCGGCCCCGATTCCCAATTGATGAACTAGCTGTCCACGGATTTTGGTTGCTGTCTTCCGGCGCGCGCTCCGGCGAAAATGGCCGCTGCGATCAATCCCGACGTCGGATCGGGACACATGAGCTATCGTTGGAAAGCACTCTTCAAATGCTTCAATCTAGACTCAAATAGATCTGCTGTATCTGGCCGGATCTAGACTTTAATGAATTTACAAATCCCTGTTGTACAGTAACCGAAATCTCAGAGCTGCAGGGCACTTGTCTGAGAATCACCATTTACCGCCTAGTAAACCTTTGATTCAGCTCTTGAGCTCTTCTTAGGAATTGTAGGGAATCAAACCACGGAATTGGGACTGTTTTTAGAATTGGATTTGGAGGTGGTGGCGATTTGTTATGATTTTTAGGGTGACTGGTGGTCGGATCTGGGAACAGGAGGACAGAACTGTAGATGGGACTGAGAACGATTTTTAGAAAATATGAGATGGGTGAATGAAAAATTAAGAAAACTTGTGGACGAAGGGGTGGATGAATGGAACCCCCAGTAAAATTGGGCAAATCAAAAGAAATCAAAAAGTGGACCTAAGACATGAAACTCAGGGCGGGGATGAATCTGGACAGAACTCTGGCAGAACCGAAATGGAAGAGTGGACGAAAATCAAAAAATATGAAATGAGATCTGAATGGCAAACCAAAAGTTTTGGGACGTCCTTGGCACCTCTAGAACATCCACTAAAATCCCCAGATCTATCTGAGCTCAGGGCTGAGACAGGAAATTCGTGGAAGCTTCTGTGGTACTGCACGGGCAGAATTCCGTTGATGGCGATGGCGGCTCGTGGCGGCGGCGGCGATCGTCGGAACCAATACACGAGGCATCACACCTCAGAATGGAAGCCTTCACAGCTTCAAGGGGGAGAGGGAGGAGAGAGGAGGGGGGCGCACCAGCCCTTGCTCTTGAATTTTCTTGAATCAAATGGCATTAATTCTCATCAAATGAAAATATAAGGTATATGTATGAATTGGCAAAAGACATAAACTACCCTTGGACCTAGGATTTGTGGAAATATAAAAATGGAGTAGAACTAATCACATTTTTCAAAAATTAAAACCTTGATGGTGAGAGGGGGGCGCCCCCTTGACTAGGGGTGGGGGTAGGTGGAAGGTTGGTGGCCAACCTTGACAAATTAGTCTAATTGTCCCCCCCACTTGGCCCACCCTTCTAGAAGCCCACATTAAAATGTTGACTGACCCCACATGGGGCCCTAGGCTGGGCTGAGGTGGATCAATGGGAGGGGTCTGGGGTGGCCCGTGGGACCCGGGGGTCCTATTTTGCAAATAAACCCCTCTTACAATCAAAATTACAAACCGAATAAAATGAAACACACACACATTACACACAAATAAAAATCCCCAAAAAATATGATAAATGCTATGACTCAGTGGGGAACCTCCAGACTGTCTCCGAGCCATAGGGATGCTGAGGTGGCTCGAGTCGTGCTCCTCGTGCGGTACCGGTGGCTCGCCGGCTCGTGTCTCGCATGCGCTCGGGTGTCCGCACCACCTAGGCCACTCGCCATCGCGCCTGAAGAAGTCGCCTATTACCGTGTCGTGTGACACACACGTGGATGGTCACGTTGAGAAGCCACCACCTGGCTTGCTGACTGCATGCATCATATGAAGCCCGCCAGCCAGCTCACGTGGAACCCTTCTCTGCTGCGTGTACCACCGTGCGCTGATGACCGCCTCGAAGCCCGTCTGCATGCATGGGGCTCGCATGAGCCACATGCTCTCCAGCTACCTTGTAGATGCGTTAAAGGCCTCCTGCCGAAGCCAAAGATCATGTGAAGAGGGCATCAGTTGGTACTGAAGCTTGCCCTCACGTTCACGCCTGTTCACGTGAAGACCCCATCGCCCGCTAGCCAGCTCGTCTGCATGTTCGTGTTGAAGCTGCCTCGCTTGAGGATCTGCTGCCAGGAGCATCGATGCATGTATTGAAGCCTTGCCATGCAGTCTTTTAGGAGCCCACGTTGCCACCTTTTCGTTGGCCAAAGCCTGCCGACGTGAAGAGCACCCACGTTAGAAGGCCTCCAACTGCTATACATATGCTATATATATATATTTGAAAGCTTTACGTGAAAAAGAAAAGGGGGGGGGGAATGAAAGGCAAAGAAAATCTCAGACTCGGATGGTCGTGTCACATCACCCGACTTTGTGAGATCGGGGTTCGCCTTTCTGTTGCTGTTTGGAGTAGTTTAGAGGGCCAAGGTTCCTTCGGCTGCCGTGTTTTCGTGTTACGGCTTTCCTCATTGCTTCTGTTGTTTCTACTCCTACTTTGTTACTGCTTTGCTACAGTTGTTACTCATGCTGTTACTGTGTGTTTTGTGGTAGGGTTCTGCGGGATCCCTACTGAGCCAGTGACACGAGACTCACCCCTGACTTTTCAGGTGTAGCAGTTCTTCCTCCTACTGGGCGGTACCTACTGCATGGTTCTTAGTTGCCAGCATTTCCAGTGTCGGGTTTCCCCCGACTTGAGAGTACGTTCTCTTTCCTGTTGGACTATACTTGTCTTTCTATTGGATTGGACTCTGTTAGTTTAATTGTTATAGAAAATGTAATTTTATTTATGCTACTTTAGCAATCCTGATCATTAAAATTTAATTGCTTACTACTTTATGTGGAAGTTCAATGTACTATCACATACCGTTCTATCCCTTCGGAGCTTTTTCGCTCTTGGGAGGCCTTGCAAGTTCCAAGTGGTATCGGATTTACCCGGTATCCGGAGTCTGGGTCATCACAGGTGGTATCAGAGTGAGAGTTCAGAGTTGTTCAAAAAAAATTTGAGCTAGCTGAGCTTTTGTTTGTGATGTACATGGGAATTTGAGATATTGTAGTATTTAGAGTCCTTAAGGTCCAGTACAGTCAGCAGCTGGCATAAGTTTTGTGATTGTTTATTGCTTTACTTTCACGTGTGGTCTTGTGCGTGCTGTGTTGGCACTCTGCGAGATGGTTTTGCTCTAGTCAGATTCTGATGGAGTGTTCTCTTTTTGTCATGCTGTTTGTCTCGGTTATGTTGTACTTGGCAGAGTTCGCCGGCAAGCGTGAATCTGTGGTGCGATGTTCAATTTTTTCTCGTGGCTTGTTCAGGTGGCTGGTGATTCTATCGTTGGTGTGATGGCCGTGCACATTCTCATGTTGTTTTGGCCGTCCCAACTTGAGGTTTATTCAGCCCCTGAGGTGTTAAGGTTGTGTTGTGGTGGTCGATTAGATGCCTTGTTGAGAGAATGCTCGGGCGAACCTAGGATGTTCCTTCCTCGTGAGCTACTGTTAGTCGATATTGATTTTTCTCACCCTATTTTATGGCATCTTTTTTAGGCAAGCTTTCGAAGTGCTGTCTCCATGAAGCCTTTGTCCTGCGTGTCTACTTATGTGTGGACTGTGTTAGTTCTGAACCCGATTTCCTCTTGTTCGGTAGTTGCTTGGCTTTCGACCTAGTGTGTGAGTTGGGGGCAGTTGTGCACCGTGTTCGACGTGCCGTGTTTGGCGGTTGTTGTGCTGTGAAGGTTCAGTGATTGTTTTGGGACTAGAGGATAAGCTGAGATTAGCATTCTTTGCGGCTTCTGCTGTGGCTCTTGGCATGATGGTTTGCACTTTGGCGACTTGTGATCGACTGTTAGCAGGATTGGTACTCGAGGTGTGGTACATTGTAGTTTCATGAATTGCGATGGCGCCGAGTGTGTGCTGAGATGCGGATGCCGAGTTATTTGTGATGCCTGTGTATGGATTGTGTGAGTTCGCAATGGAAGCGTGTGGGCCTATAACCCACAGGTCGAGGATCGTTTGGTTGAAAGATTCTGGCCGGCCGAGAAGTTTGTTTCCTCGGTGTGATTATCATCTTGGCTACATGTGCCTTGAAGTTGTTAGTTGCTGTGCCGTGCTTGAAGCTTTGTGATGGTTGGCACCGGCATGCGTGAGGATTGGGGAAATATGTCGACGTATATGCTAGTCGAGTACCCTTTCTTCTCTATATTTTTCTTGGGAGTTGTGCTCTTGGGACGTGATCGTGGTCCTTAAGATGCATTCTCCGAGATTATTATTATTGTTGTTGTGGGTCCTTGTTGGTAAGTTGCTCGCAGTGTGGCTTGTATGTGTTAGCCGTGTGTTCAGTGGTACTTGTGCCTTGTTGTGACCCAACTTGTAGTCGTGTCCCGTGGTTCTGTGTTGAGAACGGAACCGGGATTCTGTAGGTGTTGTTGCTGTTGGTTGGTGGTTGTGTTCAGCTTGGGAGGAGTTCCCTGTGAGTCTGATTTGGCATTGAGTGGACCGAGGTCTTGTCAGTTGGTTTTGCTGTACTCTTCTGTCATGGTAGAGTTGGCATGCGACTCGAATCAGATGTAATGTCTGAGTGAGGACTGACTTGATTGTGCTCGTGGTCTAGTGCTATCGTTGGCGTTCTGTGTGCCAGGTTTTATTGTTATTCTTAGCGCGGAAGCCGATGTTGTGGAGCGGTTAACTGAGAGGACTGTGTTTCCTTATTTAAGCTGATGCTTGTTGTGCCTACCGAGTATGTTATCGGTAGTTGTTTTTGTGGCATGGGTCGTGTCTCCTTTCCCTGTGAGACGTAAGCGATGTTGCCTTGTTTCGGAGGTGTCAGACTTGTGTTCACTTGTGTGCCATGGTCGTTCTGTGGATCGGTGTGCTTTGAGATCCGGAGCGTGTGCCTGTGATTATGGTCTGGCAGCGTCCCTCTGAATTATGTTTTTCTAGAATTATGTCATCGTGCTTTGTGTTTGAGGTTTGGCTGATGCTTGGAGAGCGTGGCCAGTGTTTGGGTTTGTTCTTCCCTGTTCACTTGTTAGCTCCTTGAATTTCGTGGATGAAATTCTTTAAGGTGGGAGGACTTTAATATCCTGGATTCTTCGGATTGGAATCGGAGAGCTATCGGATCGCTTTCGTGGGTCATGATACGTGTTTTACGATCCACGCGGGTTGTTCCCTTGTATAACTTGTGGAACCCTGTGGAGAGTTGACCATTGAGTTTTACTACTCAGGGATGCTACAGGTGTGTTGTGCTCGTTCCGAGGATCACGAAGATTATTTTTCTATATTTTTCTAAATTTATAGATTTTCGTGCAGAAAATCAGATTTTAGGAAAATTGCATAATTTCCTATTTTTCTTTTTCTTCTTAACCCTTTTCCCTCCTCTCTTCTCCCTCACGTCTCTCATTTCTCTCCCTATGTTCTCTCTCTTCTCTTCTCCTCTCCCCCGGGCGTGCGACTGGTGTGGAGCTGGGTGAGGCGGTGACGGCGTGGAGCAGACCTGGAGGGTGATGGCGTGAAGACCGGAGCGTGGCGTTGGTGCGATCCCTTAGTGGATTCAAAGTCGGCGTGGGCGGGTTTGTGTGATGGTTTTCAGCGTATCATGGCCGTCTCGGTGCGTGAGATCTTCGGTGGAGGTAGGGGGGCAGATGCCCTACTCTTTTCCTGCATTCTCTCGCGATTTGGCGCCGAACGTTGTGAGTTTGAGCCGATTTTGCCTTGTTTGGGCGAAATGCATGTTCGGGGGGTGTGAGCCGTGTTCACCTTTCCAGGCGACGATTTGTAGTTTAAATGGTTTCATTTGAACCCTGACATGTTGAAAATCTTTTCCCGCCAGTTTCATCGTATTTGGTTGAGAATCGGAGTCGGTATGAGCCCGACCGTCCATGTGACTCATTTTGGGTCGATTCATGGGAATTGCTCGTTTCTTGTGTTTTTGAGCGTGGTTTGATCCCTTCTGGCTTGTGGAAGGTGTATAACATGTCTAGGGTTGTTTCCCCGTCGTTTAGACGTGATTGGGGCACGGAAAAATTGGGTTTTGAGCATCCCTATGGTTCTCCCGCCGTGTTGGCTTGGCAGCCCTTCCAGAGACCATTTTTTGGTCTTTGGGGGTCCATTGGAGATCGCTAGGCTAAGTGGTTTGTCGGTTTGGCTTAACGGCCGTGCGACTAACCACAAGGCTTGCTTTAGCAGTTCTTGGATGACCGCTAAGCATCATTTGAATTCGGTCAACGTTTTAAGTCGGTTTAGTTCTAGCGGTCTAGCTTCGACCGCATGGGTGTCCTTGGCGGCCTTGGTGTGACCGCTAGGCTTTGTGTAACGGTCTTAGGTAGACCGTTAGGTTGGTATGACCGGTTGAGTCGATTTAACTATTTGGGGTTTGACTGTGCGTACCGGCCAGGTCATGACCGCTAGCGTCAAGCTTGAGGCCATGAGGAGACCACCTTGTACAAGCAACGGGCTCAGCTAGACCGCAAACTCCTATGCTTCTCATGGATTTCTTCTCTAGAGTCTTCTGAGTGTAGCGACCATGACCCTGACCGCCACACTGAGGGGCGGCTATTGGTTGACCGCCTTTGGCATGGTGCAGCCTTGGTATGACCGCCATTTACCTGTGCTCTCTGTCAAGGTTAGCGGCCCTTTGGATGAGTGTCAGGTTGGTCTAGCGGCCAGGATAAGATCGCCACCTATCTAGAGTACTGCTTTAATATTGGTTCGGTTTCCGGTTGATGTGGCTTTGACCCCTTGGTTAGCCCACTGTTATGTGGATGTCTTGGACGTCCCATGAGGGCTGTGACTGTGTTATAGGGTGTCTGAGAGTGCTATTGTACCGAGTAGTGTTTTGTGTTATATCGAGGGTCATTATGGTTTCTGGTCAACCCGGTTGTGACCCAGCAGTTGACACGTGACCTCGTGAGTGTCTCGTCTATCCTGTAAGGATCGAGACTGTAATGACCCAGAATATTTATATTATTTCAGAAATTATTTAATGATTTTTAAGAATTTATTAAAAATTTATTAAGGCCCAATTATGGTAAAAGATTACTCTAGCCTATTGAATCGAAGCCCAAAAGGTTTAAGGACCAAGCCAATTAAGTTTGGTCCATATTCTAGAAGGTTATTTAGCCTATTCACGAATTATAGGGCTAAATACTCATTAATTAAATAAATAAGTGGATAAGACGAAATTAGAATTTGAATTCATTTTAAATTCGACACCTACGATAGGTAACGGTCTATCGTACGACCGCCACAGGGACCTGACGCTCCAGGGTTCGACTGTTACACTCTGTCAGTTCCGTGAATTGAAGAAAGACCAAAAAGATTAGATTTTTGATAGTCTATCTCTTAGGGATCGAGATGGGAGGGCTAGTAAACGTGTTAAGGACTCTCTGAAGTCGATCTAATGTCTAACAAGGACTCTAGAATCGATCTAATCCTCAAAACCGTGGCTAGAGCCTATAAATAGACCCTTGTTTTGACCTGCGTGACCCTTACATTGGCTCGCGTGGAACTAAGGTAAGGAGATAGTATTTCAGGTAAGTTCTTTAGAACTTTTTATTGTTAATACATATGACTAACATCTCACAAAATTTCGTACTAGGAGATCGACTACACAAGCAGCTAGAACCTTGCAAAGTTGCTGGTTTCATCACGTCAACTCAGGAAACTGTACAACGGGGTGCTGAAGATCAGGATATTAGAACACCTAAACAAGGTATTTAGAGTTTGGTTTTTTAGAACTTTTTGTTCCCCTTAGTTTCATCTTCTTACCTCCAAATTTCACGTTTATAGGTCAAGGGATTACGAAGTTAGAGCAACGTGAAGTTGCTGAAAATTCATAGGAAGGGAAGAACTAGGGTGTGTCTTGCAGTCCCGAATTGGAAGTTGAAAGCCCAGGAAAGGGGTAGGTCATCTCATGAACGGCAAGAATATCATGATAGGAGTAAAAGCCCTCTGGTTTTGTTTGATTTCATGCACTATGGACCATGAATTTCATGATTTAGTTCGGTCTATGCATACATGCATATTTTTAGCCTAAATTAAAGATAAAAAGGTGTTTCTGATGGGGGCATCCCTTGCCCCTCCACATTTTTTATGGGCTCGGATTGTTCGTCAGCAAGCGCCATTGTGTTAGTCATGTGTTTCTGAGTCTAGTCATATAATTTTCATATTTTCTTTGAGTCATAAACTATGTAATTTTTCCTTTTATTTGAGTCATGTACCTAGGTTAGTGAGTCATTTTCCTAAGTTAGTTGTCATATTGTTGGTTTGATAGGCTAATGGGCCCAACTAATGGGCTAGGCCCAGGGGCGCCCCTCCCTTGGACTGCTTTGGTCTTTAGTTAGTTTGTCAGGGTCACTATGGTCATATGAAAAGTATGGAGTCTATAAATAGGTCCCCACTCCTCTCACATGTAACAACCTTTTATGATCAATTTAAATCAAGTGAGTTTTAGTGTCTTATTGGAGTGGATTCTCCAAATCTCTCTCTCTCTCTCTAAGGGGTGGATTCCCCTCTCCCTTTCTCTCTCCTCCCCTCCCTCTCTCTCCTCCACATCATCAACCCTTCCTCTCCCCTCATTACTCATCCTCCCAACTATCCCAACCCTCATTACTCCACCCCTAGTCCCAAGAGACCATCCACCAATCCATACTCCACCACCCAACCACCAACTACCCAATCCCCTTCCCTAAGCACCCTCTCATCTCCCAAGGGAGAATTCCCCACTCCCCAAGCACCCCTTCCCTTCCCCAACACAACCATTCCCATCCCCAAAGCCCCATTAACCACCCCATTAGTCAATTTTCAAACCTTGGAGAGAGAACTCTCCTTCCCTCTCCCCCACCCATCCCAAATTCGCAGCTCCTCTCTCACCCACTGCAAACACCACCTTCCAGACCCCATTCTCCCCCATCCACACCTTGGAACACCCCCTCCCAGACCCCCTCACAGCCAGGGGTTGCCCCCATACCCATCCACCCCATTTCTCATCCCTTCTACCCCATTCTCCCACCACCTTTCACCACCTGCAATTGTCAGGTCGCAGGTAGTAGAGTACCAGCAGCTTGCAGAGCCGGCCCTAACTTCATCCCAGCATCCCTGGAGGCCCAAGAGGTACCGTTGGAAGCGTCTCTCCGTCCTCTTCGTAACGGCGGTGGTCTCATCCATTTCTGAGCTCGTGGTCGCCCGGGGGAGCCGTTCTTCCCCGACTGCGCACTTCCTCCCTGAAGAGCAACCTGAAGCTGACTCCTGAAGCTACCTCGATTACTCTCTTGAAGATCTAGAAGCGAGACTTGTCCGGGAGCTTCTTTGACAAGTCTACTTCCAGAATCAAGAAGCGGAGCTCTGTTTTGCACCCGGAATCAAGAGTTCTCATTTTCTTCCTCCGGGTGTGTGGTTCTGCTTCCTGACAGTCTGCTCCGACCCCCCCCTCATTGTTTGAGCTCTATTGGTCTACTCTGACAACGTTTGGCATCCTCGTTGGTCTCGCTTCGAAGAGGACTCACCGACGGTTCCAATGATTTCAGCGGGATCTGATTCTGAGCTCTGGAGCGCTTGTGGCAACCTCTTCTTCCTGCTGTTTTGAACCTGAAGCAGTCTGAACTGAAGACTTACCACTCTGTTCGAGGTTCTGCTTCGACCAGCACCTGTGACCAGAGAAATCAAAAAAATTCAGGCATCATCCCGATCCAGCTACGAAGAAATTCCAACTAGTTTCGTCATCAACAAAAATCTGGAGTGGCCGCAGGGCCAAGATAACCAACTGCCTGTCCATAAGCGCAGAGAGTGGTTAGAATCGGCATCGGCTCCCTTTCTTTGCTTCTAGCTCGATTTTTCCCCTCTTGCTTGGCCGGCTGAAGGCCCCTCCCTGTGTGGAGGTAGTGTTTGGGTGTAATCATTGGCTTCCCTTCCCCAAGATCCCCCCCCTTGCATGGGGTGTAGTGCATGTAATCTGAAATTTCAGGTTTGAAGCTTCATCGACGCGGCGTGCGGGTGCATACCCTCGCCTCCCCGCTCGCCCCCGTCTCCGGCCGGGGTCGGCGTCTTCACACCGACCAGGTGAGCCTCGGTCCCCCTCTTGGTTGGTTTAAATTCCTTGCTTAGCATAGTATTATCGTTATTGCTTCATCGGACGGAGAGTGAGAGCTCGGCCCATAATTGCCATTGATGTGAGTGATCACCGCGGGCGAGTTGTGAGTGATCCCCTACATCCCACACCCTTGGTGTGCTGGACGCTTGTGAGTTGGGCATCCCTGGCCTATTTGGGATTCTCCCCAAGCTAGCCAACCATTGGAGCATCAAGGTCCCACCTCGGACCCTCTCCATCATCGCCGAGTCGCCTACGGGCACTAGTGTGCGCCACGCGAGTGAGTTCGCTAGAGTAAGTCCGCCGCTCAAAGATACTTGCTTGCAATTGTAAGTCCAAGGGCATTCGGTCTTGTGACTATCACCCCAAGGTGGTGTCACATCAATTGGTATCTAAGCAAGTTCACAACTTGTCTCTATCAAGTTGGTCCTAGGGCGTGTTTATGCATTTAGAGTCCTCGGTTGCATCTCTTTTGTCCACTAGCATGGCCACCTCCTACCGACCTTACCCATCGGCCCTCTCCATGAGTCCAAACCCCCAAGGGATGCCTACCAACACACATCACCTCCCTGGCCATGTCAACTACCTCATGAAGGCCTTGACCTATGCCAATGAGCGGCTTGATAACCTATCGGGTCGACTCGACCAACTAGGAGAAAATGGGCCCGCCCTAAGGGCGGATGGTAGTAGGGCTCCTCCCCCACCTCCCATCTTTGATGGAACTCATCCTATTGACTATTTAGATTGGGAAGTTTCAATGGACCATTACTTCACTTGGTATCCCATGTCCGAGGATGAGAAAGTCCGATGTGCCAAATCACAACTTACCAAACGGGCTCAAACCTATTGGCTACAAATTATCGGGCTAAGGATAATTAGAAGGTAAGATCCCATCATCACTTGGGGAAACATGAAGGAACAACTTAGGGCTAGATATGTGTCCCCTTCCTACTCAGATCACCAAAGCCCAAGGAGCACTCCAACTACACCATCCCCACCCGGCCAACCCAAGACTCCAATTCCCCACAATGCAACCAAAACCCAATTACACAACCCACCTTACTCAAGGCCCTTTGGCCCCCACCTCCACCTCCACCCCTCACCTTACCCCTTCTCGAAAAGGAAAAGTTCCTATGGAGATAGAAGTGAGTGAAATAACCTCGGGTAAGTGCGAGCCGGAATGTTATAGGTGCCACCAATTGGGGCACATCGCCGGACAATGCCCCACGAGGAAGCATCTTCCCATACCCCTAGTGGTTGAAACCTCTCCCACCCTGGCCACCATTACCCCTCCATCGTCCCCCAACAAGGACACTCCTCCCAAGGACAATCTTCCCAAACCCCCTCAACCCACCCATCTTCCACTTCCTACCCCAACCCAACCCCAACCTAGACCTCCACTACTTCCCTTACCAATCCCAACCTAAGCCCATGCTTGTTCACCACCTCGGGTGCACCACGCATCGACTATCACCAATTCCCCCGCATTAGACCTACCCACCCCATTATCATTAGAAGTTGAGACCCACACACCCACCCACACGGAAATGAATGCTAGTCCGGATCCGCAACCCACCATAAAGGAAATCCTAGAATCTCCACTCCCACCCACCTCTCCTAGTCCGGATCCTCAAGAGCCACACACCCTCACCATGAATGAGTCCATACTCCAATGGCTCAAGCAAGGCCCCCCCATCCCTAGTTCACCCCCACACCTCTCACCCATGGGACATCAATCCCAAATTGTGGCCCTCCCCTCCTTTCACACCACGATCCAATCCTACTATGAGGTAGAGGGTTGGGATGATCTCCTCAAGGGTCTAGAGTGGCAATTAGACTTGACTTGTTTGTTGACTCTTGGGGCGGACCAACCCAAGAGCCTTGACCTCATCCACCCATGTACCGGGTCTATCACCTCGGTTTGCACTATTGGTTGCTACACTAGCGACCTCATTTTCCTTCTCCCCATGGTGGAAGAGTCCATCCCGGTCCACTCCCCTACCATTGTGATTCCTAGAACCTTGACCAACCAATCCACCCCATACACCGGCCCAACCATTTCACTAGAAGAGGATAATTCACCACCTTGTGAGGACCTTGAGGACATGGAGTATCTCTTTCTAGGTAACCCTTATCATGATCCCTTTGATCCCTTCCTATGGGAGTCTAGTTCCCCATGTGACCCACCCACCTTACTCACCACTCACCTTACCCTACCCCCACCCACCATGTTGGGCCAAACCCCTCCCTTCCTAGAATCGGGTTACACCATGGGAGGCTTGACCTTAGGTAACATACACCTTGGGATTGATGAATTTCCCCACTCCATGATGTCCCCCTTCTTAGATCCCTTTGATCCATACGAGTGGAAGCTCAAGGGCCACCCCACACCCATGCACATGGAAGTCATCTCTAGGAAAGGAATGCATGTGCCTAGGCATACCGCACCACTTGACATGATTCATAAGTCGGGTCCATTCATTCATATCACCCACATGTCAAATAGGAAGCATGAGTGGTCCATATTCGGATGTAATGGTCCATCTTCATTCATCATGAGTCTTAAGCATATTAGGAGTATTCATGGATGTCCGGGTCCTCCGGCACTTATCACACCTACGCATGAGAGGGACATCTATGGATGCCCCGGTCCTCCCAATTCCATCAAAGTCTCCATGGCATTTCTACATGATTGGTCTAAATATGGTTATCCTGGCCCCCCTATGCATATCATACATTTCCCACTCACACAGCATCATAGTGCATGACATATGCATCCAAGCAAGTATCAAGCAACAAGCGGTGAGATTCACAAGAAGCAGGCAAAAACTCATGAGCGCCACTTGGACTTACAAGTTGGCAACTTGGCGATGATGACTTTGGAGTGGCTCTACCCTAGGGTCACCTCCAATTTGAGGGCACGAGGACTTGGACCTTCCCAAGTTCCGAGTAGCTTTGGCAAACCAGCTTATGGGTTAGACTTTCTAATGGGTTTTGGGATTCACCCCACTTCCCACGTGGCGGATCCGGCACCCTCTAAGGGCACCGCGGTGAATCCTAGTGAGTGTCTTGAGCTTACACCTATCCTTGTGAGAGACACCCTCGGAGTGCCACCACAAATTAGCCTAAGAGCCCGACGTGAGCACACGGCGGCAATACTAGGCAAGCAAGATCTCATTGACAGCATGTGGGTGTGTCCGAGCCACTTTGAAAAGCTGAAGCGCCATTCCCCGGCTATGGACGCGGGTTGAGTTTGGAGATCGTGGTTCGCCCGGAGCTGTATTTTGGTGTACTACTTCCCCGGTGGAACCATACTCGACGGGGTCGAGTTTTCCCCACCCCGGGGGTATGATGGGGGCATCCCTTGCCCCTCCACATTTTTTATGGGCTCGGATTGTTCGTCGGCAAGCGCCATTGTGTTAGTCATGTGTTTCTGAGTCTAGTCATGTAATTTTCATATTTTCTTTGAGTCATAAACTATGTAATTTTCCCTTTATTTGAGTCATGTACCTAGGTTAGTGAGTCATTTTCCTAAGTTAGTTGTCATATTGTTAGCTTGATAGGCTAATGGCCAACTAATGGGCTAGGCCCAGGCGCGCCCCTCCCTTGGACTGCTTTGGTCTTTAGTTAGTTTGTCAGGGTCACTATGGTCATATGAGAAGTATGGAGTCTATAAATAGGCCCCCACTCCTCTCATATGTAACAACCTTTTATGATCAATTTAAATCAAGTGAGTTTTAGTGTCTTATTGGAGTGGATTCTCCAAATCTCTCTCTCTCTCTAAGGGGTGGATTCCCCTCTCCCTTTCTCTCTCCTCCCCTCCCTCTCTCTCCTCCACATCATCAACCCTTCCTCTCCCCTCATTACTCATCCTCCCAACTACCCCAACCCTCATTACTCCACCCCTAGTCCCAAGAGACCATCCACCAATCCATACTCCACCACCCAACCACCAACTACCCAATCCCCTTCCCTAAGCACCCTCTCATCTCCCAAGAGAGAATTACCCACTCCCCAAGCACCCCTTCCCTTCCCCAACACAACCATTCCCATCCCCAAAGCCCCATTAACCACCCCATTAGTCAATTTTCAAACCTTGGAGAGAGAACTCTCTTTCCCTCTCCCCCACCCATCCCAAATTCGCAGCTCCTCTCTCACCCACTGCAAACACCACCTTCCAGACCCCATTCTCCCCCATCCACACCTTGGAACACCCCCTCCCAGACCCCCTCACAGCCAAGGGTTGCCCCCATACCCATCCACCCCATTTCCCATCCCTTCTACCCCATTCCCCCACCACCTTTCACCACCTGCAATTCTCAAGTCACAGGTAGTAGAGTACTAGCAGCTTGCAGAGCCGGCCCCGACTTCATCCCAGTGTCCCTGGAGGACCAAGAGGTACCGTTGGAAGCGTCTCTCCGTTCTCTTCGCAACGGCGGTGGTCTCATCCCTTTCTGAGCTCGTGGTCGCCCGGGGGAGCCGTTCTTCCCCGATTGCGCACTTCCTCCCTGAAGAGAACCCTGAAGCTGACTCCTGAAGCTACCACGATCACTCTCTTGAAGATCTGGAGGCGAGGCTTGGCCGGGAGCTTCTTCGACAAGTCTACTTCCAGAATCAATAAGCGGAGCTCTGTTTTGTGCCCGGAATGAAGAGTTCTCATTTTCTTCCTCCGGGTGTGCGGTTCTGCTTCCTGACAGTCTGCTCCGGTATCAATCATCGCCCTAAGTAACATACTAAAGTAGCGACATCAAGCATCTTTTTCATGACACAGCGCTGCAGGTCACTGGGGATACATAAGGAATCACACTAATGTGATTCATGAGCTCACACAATGATGAAGAGGGATCCATTCATCATTCTCTTGTGCGGTCATATTACACATGCGGTATGATATGCATGCTGCGGTGTTCTTCCATTTTCATGGGCGTGTCATTAGTATGATTAATTAAACACCGCACGGATACCAGTCTAGTTGTGACTTACGTAGCTAACCCGAGTCTCGAAAACCAGTCGCTCCCACTCGGCGCCTTCTTGCGACTCACGTATCCAGATTATCAGGCCCCATGGGATTGTAGCCAAATCCTCATGGCCGATCTATGTTAGATCTCATCTTAGCCTCAACCAAGGCGGCATATCTATGTTGTTTGGGGGATATTACGCTTACACCGAGTCCTCCAGGGTGCCGTAATATCAAATGCCTCATCTTGCACGCTATCTATAGCGCCAAGGTGAATCACCCGTGTGAGAGGGTCGATTCAAGCCTGTTGACACTCTGACGATGTGTAAATCAACCATTCAATCCAAGGACACTCCTGTGGAGAATGATCTAACTATATTCTTAATGATGTCCCATCATGATCTTTAACTAGAACAAATCTGTCAGATCAACTACTTCGACTCAGTCGAAGCTTTACTAACTCTCATACTAGATGTAATGATATTCTGCTATCTAACGTCCTTGGCAAAGGCCAATGCCCACTGTAACCTATACAGTTGTACACCATTATCTCAAGATGTATTCACCAAATATTGCAGGACGTTTCACAATCACACTACGTAAGAACGTAGCGGAACAAGCCACTTACTGTGCCTTTACTGAGAAGAAAAATAATGCGCGATTGACCTCTACCACGAGATAACTCTACCAATCAGCAGGAACACGAATCCTGAGATGGACTTCTACTTATCTCGATCATAAACCGACGTCGCATTGTTACAACCAATCAGTTTTGGCACATCTTTCTTACAAGACATGGCTGAGTGTCCCTCGCAAATCTACAAAAGATGCGTGGGACCTATATTGTTCAGGTGACAACTAGCTAGGAAAGCGGTCAAGACGAATTGGATTGACATTAGCAGCATAGGGAAGACATTTTATATCTCACCATGCTTAGTAGCCCATATCCGAGGAGGCTTTATTGTCTGTGTGATGATAAAGTCATGGGCACTTAGCATTTGGGGGTTTGACACTGCCTATTTTTTGAGAGATCCAGAGTGTCAAATCTGGTGAATATTAAATGTCTGAGATACATATCGAGATGTTCTGAGTACTCCGTTAGTTAGGTGATGGCTTAATGGAATGCTCCCAAGTTATTTGGATAAATCTCGCGGAGGTCACACGCTCTATTTCCTGTATGACGGAGAACTGCAGACCATTTTAGATTGTACATTGTGAGATGAAGGATATGCACGGCAGGCCCTAATGGGCAAGTGGGAGATGTTAATGGGATGAGTGCCCATTGGGCCCGCCACGGGGGCACCGCCGCGGTGGCGGGAAACGCCTGCGGGGCGCGTGCCCGCGTGCGCCCACCCGCGCGGCCGCCTGCGGCCTCCCACGAACGCGCACGCGTGCCGCGTGGCGCGTTCTCGGGGGCGCCACCGCACCTCCCGCCTCGTCTTCCTCCTTATCCTCCCGCGTCCGCCTCCTCTCTCCCGCGTTCGCACCGCCCCTCTCTCCCTCTCCTTTCTTCTTCATTTTTCGGACATTGATTAGCACTAAGGACACATCCTCTTTCATGTGGAGTATCAATAGGTTTTGAATTGTGCATTCGAAAACGCTCCAGGATTTTATTAATGTAGGGTTCTTGAGACAAACTCAATAACCTTTCTGAGTGACTTCGCACAATTTTTATGCCGAGCACATAGCTCGCTTCACCCATATCTTTCATCTCAAAGACAGAAGATAGCCATCCTTTGATAGCATTGATTAACTCCATATCATTTTCGGCTATTAAAATGTCATCAACATATAATGACAAAATGAGGAAGCTCTCTCCCACTCGCTTGACGTACACACAGTGGTGCTCTTCAATCATCTCAAAATCATATGAGAGGATTGCCTTGTGAAATTTTAAATACCACTGTCTAGACGACTATTTTAAGCCATATATCGAGCGTTTGAGGCGGCAAACTTTTTTCTCTTCACCTTTAGCCTCAAAACCTTCTGGCTGGAGCATATAAATCTCCTCGTCTAGTTCTCCATTGAGAAATGCAGTCTTTACATCCATTTGGAACAATTCCAAATCAAGATGAGCGACTATAGCCAGAACCAGACGAATAGATGAAAATCTCACGACTGGTGAGAATGTTTCATCATAGTCTATACCCTCCTTTTGGGTATAACCCTTTGCCACCAATCATGCTGTATATTTATCTATAGCCCCATCAGCCTTACACTTAAGCTTGAAAATCCACTTATTTCCAATAGCTTTGCGCCCAGACGGGAGTTCCACCAACTCCCAGACTTCATTCTGCGCCATAGACTTAATTTCATCTTGCATGGCAGCTTTCCACTCTTTCTTAGATAAGGATGCAAGAGCTTCCTGAACAGATCTGGGCTCTTCATCATCCATGGGCTCACAAAAAATTGCCTCGTCTTCAATTCTGAAGAATCGATGCGGCACAAGCCCACGCTTGCTGCGACGTAATGAGTCTTAATTTTCTAGTGATTCTGTTGGTGCACTTTCACTGGACGCACTCCCACTAGCCTGATTATCCCGACTGTCCTTAGCAGACACAGGTATAGGAACGCATTCCCTCCCTGTGTTGGGAGACGGTGGGGGATCAGATGGTTCTTCCAACTCATGGAGATCAAGACTCTTTTCACTGTCGCCAATACTAGGAAATTCTTTTTCTAAGAAAACAACATCTCGGACCTCTCGTTCTGTCAGTCCTCCTTCTGGACGCTGTCCATACATGACATAACCCACGGAGCTCTCTGGATATCTAATAAAGATAAGTTTTTGAGCTCTGGGGTCAAGTTTCCAAAACTTATTTGATATGTCATGGACATATCCGGTCGACCCCCATGGCCGCAAATTATCTAAATCGGGCTTGTGGCCATGCCACAACTCATATGGGGTAGAAGGAACTGACTGTGAAGGCACACGGTTCAAGATATAGGCAGCAGTTAACAACGCATCTTCCCAAAAGGAGATAGGAAGGTTCGCCTGCGCCATCATAGATCGAACCATATCTAGCAACGTTCTATTCCTTCGCTCAGTAACACCATTTTGTTGTGGCGTATAAGGGATAGTAAGTTGCCGCCGAATACCTTTTTCTTCACACAATGTCCGAAACTGATCCGACAAGTATTCACGTCCATGATCTGTCCGAAGAGCTTTAATACTCTTCTCCTTTTTATTCTCAACCTCGGCTAGGAAGTGCTTAAAACAATCTAGCGCTTTATAGCGGTGAGCAATCAAATAGACATATCCATATCGCGAATAGTCATCTATAAATGTGAGAAAATAGGTATGACCATGCCGTGCCCTCACACTCATTGGTCCACAGATGTCGGAGTGGATTAGTTCCAACGGTGCTGATGCCCTTACAGCCTTTCCAAAAGGTTTCCGGCATGCTTTCCCAGCAAGACACAGCTCTGATACCACTGTTGGAAAAAAAAATCTCTCGGGGATATATACAACAAATATATATAACCAAACGAGTTCAGAGTTGGAGGACGTACCTCGCAGCGGAAACGAGACGTATACACGTAACAACGGAAGCGGAAATAGAAACACATGTGTACCTGCAGTATCCGGGTACAAGATCGGCTACCAGAGTCGACCCCTACCCGTGAATCATCGCGGAGTCACAGAGCCGGCTACTAGAGTCGACTCCAAGGGTCCACACTCCAAATCCAGGGACTATGGTGATGGTTCCCCCAGAGATGCAGATCATACTCGTCACAAGACTAACCCGCGACTAATATCGCGCGGTCGGCATACCGACGCACCAACATCGTCTCTATTCCATCTAACATATAGAGGAGAAGACGAAGAGAGAGATGGAACAGAGATAATCGAGAGACAAGCTGCCACTGCCATCACGGACGCTATGCTCTCGTGCACACATCCTCTCTCTTATACACTTATCCGTCAACTCACAAACATACCTTGGCCTATGGAGATGAACGCCCACCATGGTACATCTCCCGGCGTGATCGTACTCAACGGACCGACGCGGGCATCGTGACGTCATCCACCGACACGTCGTCTCCCTTTGCCTAGCACACATAATGCCATCTCTTCTCCACATATAATATTTCCTCTCCATATTTTTTTCCTCTATTTTTCTTTTTTTTTCATCAACCCCCCTTGGGGGGTATTTATAGAGAGGAAGGAGAGGGAGAGAGGGGCGGTGCGAACGCGGGAGAGAGGAGGCAGACGCGGGAGGATAAGGAGGAAGAGGAGGCGGGAGGTGCGGTGGCGCCCCCGCGAACATGCCACGCGGCACGCGTGCGCGTTCGTGGGAGGCCGCAGGTGGCCGCGCGTGAGCGGGGGTGGGCGCACGCGGGCACGTGCCCCGCGGGGGTTTCCTGCCACCGTGACGGTGCCCCCGAGGAGGGCCCAATGGGCACTCAGCCCTTTCATTGTTTGAGCTCTACTGGTCTACTCCGACAACATTTGGCATCCCCGTTGGTCTCGCTTCGAAGAGGACTCACCGACGGTTCCAACGACTCCGGCGGTATCTGATTCTGAGCTCTGGAGCGCTTGTGGCAACCTCTTCTTCCTGCTGTTGTGAACCTGAAGCAGTCTGAACTGAAGACCTGCCACCCTGTTCGAGCTTCTGCCCCGACCAGCACCTGTGACCAGAGAAATCAAAAAAATTCAGGCATCATCCCGATCCAGCTACGAAGAAATTCCAACTGGTTTCATCATCAACAAAAATCTGGAGTGGCCTCAGCGCCAAGATAACCAACTACCTGTCCATAAGCGCAGAGAGTGGTCAGAATCGGCATCGGCTCCCTTTCTTTGCTTCTAGCTCAATTTTTCCCCTCTTGCTTGGCCGACTGAAGGCCCCTCCCTGTGTGGAGGTAGTGTTTGGGTGTACTCATTGACTTCCCTTCCCCAAGATCCCCCCCTTGCATGGGGCGTAGTGCATGTAATCTGAAATTTCAGGTTTGAAGCTTCATCGACGCGGCGTGCGGGTGCATACCCTCGCCTCCCCGCTTGCCCCCGTCTCCGACCGGGGTCGGCGTCTTCACGCCGACCAGGTGATCCTCGGTCCCCCTCTTGGTTGGTTTAAATTCCTTGCTTAGCATAGTATTATCGTTATTGCTTAGTCGGACGGAGAGTGAGAGCTCGGCCCATAATTGCCATTGATGTGAGTGATCACCGCGGGCTAGTTGTGAGTGATCCCCTACATCCAACACCCTTGGTGTGCTGGCCGCCCGTGAGTTGGGCATCCCTGGCTTATTTGGGGTTCTCCCCAAGCTAGCCAACCATTGGAGCATCAAGGTCCCGCCTTGGACCCCCTCCATCATCGCCGAGTCGCCTACGGGCACTAGTGTGCGCCACGCGAGTGAGTTCGCTAGAGTAAGTCCGCCGCTCAAAGATACTTGCTTGCAATTGTAAGTCCAAGGGCATTCGGTCTTGTGACTATCACCCCAAGGTGGTGTCACATCAGTTTCTCCTATAAATTCACTGAAACCTATGCATCTAGATGGCCTTTACTTCGTTTTGTCGTGATTAGAGTAGTTATTTATTTTTCTTGCATGAGAGGTTTTAAACCGAAGTTCTTTTATTTTTACTGTCAGTAGTGCTCTAACGGATTATAGTTAGACCATCACATGACTCTAACGGCCTTACTATAGATCGTCAGACCTTCTATCACACTTAAGTTCTCTGTAATCTCTGACGGACCAGAATCAGTGCGTCGCAGTCTTATGACGGCTCCACGATAAACCGTCACAACCATATGATGCGGCTGTCTTAGACCGCCAGAGTGCTGTGTTCTGTCTATTCGAGGCAGAATTGAGAACAGCCAAATTAGCTTATAAATAAGCCTAGATATCTAAGTTTTGACATGTTTTCATGACTTTAAGTTTATTAATTGATTCATGATAGAAATTGCATGTCTAAAGCACCTTGAGTTATTTTAAACATATGTTAATTTCATTTACCAAAACTCTATAGTTTGTATTTAAATTATGAATTTGAATGTTGTATTGACGGAGTTTATCATGGTTTCATATCGTTACACATTCTTTCTCATCTATAGAGTCATTTTCTTTAAGTACGTGGCATATACTCCGGTATGTGTCCACTAGTTACACTTTTTGCACTATAGGAACACATTCTTGAACTTGAGGACCTCTCTATTGGATATTCCTTCCAATGGACTAGGAAATCTTATTTCAAGGCCTCCGTAATTCTCCGCGAGTCTGGGATTCCCACTAGGACGCCGCGTTGGTTGTACCATTAAAGCCCAAATTGTCTAGAAAAGCACTATCGAAGTTTTGAATTTTGTTAATCTAACGGCCTATTACTCGACCGTCAGGCCCATATAACGGTCCAGTATACAACCGTCACATTTATTGAGTCCAATTTATTCTTTCTGGATTCATCCTGATCTAACGGCCTAATAATAGATCATCATGTTCATGTAACGGCCCATTAATTGACCGTCACAATTCCTGAGTACTTTAACCCGAGATTTGACCTAAGGGTTGATATTTCAAAGTTCCTAGATGGATTATTGATGGTCTAGGACTTGTCATATTGTTCAAGATACTTAATTTTAAATTATGGAAGATAAGAAATGTACTATTATGCTGTCGAATTGTTTCCATGAGCATAACCTTGTTTTAAGTTATTCTTGATCCCTCGCATTCTTAATTGAAGCGTTCATTCATTGAATTATTGTTATCATGAACTTATTGAACTTGTTATATTACTGGCCATATTTTATTGCTTGAAACATGGAAGTAACTTAATTTATACTTGAAGATGCGATCGAGCACTGATTGTGTTCAAGGGTTCTGTGCTAGTCCCCTCGACTGATTGTCGGAAACATACTGTAAACCATGGGATATGATGCTACTGGCGTCGCATTACGCTGGGAGTACTTTCTCTATAAATAAGTGAAAATCCACAAGGCACGACATATATACGTACATGACTTTCTTGCTTGTTACATGATATTCCACAGAAATTCACCAAAGACTTGCTCATAAGCAAAAGATGTTTGTGTGATGATTACGTGGTTTGCTAGTATATTCTTGATATATTCTTGTTCATGAAAGGCCATATCATGTTCTTGATACATTCCTGCTAATTCATACTTGTTCATTCTATCTTACATGATCGTCTTGTTACCTTGGTTATTTACATATGATTTATCGCATTCGCATGATTTCACTTTATTTCCTTAGAGCTAAAATACTAATTACTTTAATAGTGCCTTCATGTTGATGCGAAGATACCTACTGGGCAAGTGTGCTCATTACCTATTTCTAATCTTTTTCAAGAGATGGAGTGATTCGAATTCGGATTCGAGTTATACAAGTGGCGGGTCCGAGAGTGAATGAAAGTCGTATCAAAATGAGAGTGAAGACTTAGGAAAGTCAAATCTTGTTTAGATCGAGTCTTTGTAATTTTTCTTTTTTCTTGAGTCTGATGGATTAAAGAAGGTTGAAAAGTTATTGTATTGGAATATTTCGCTTATTAATGAAATAAAGTTGGAGTTTGAGTAAATTATTGTGCAATTGCATTTTTATGTGTGATTGTCTTGCGCTCTGATCGTTCTTGCTCGCAAGAGGCTTACCATGCCGACTGTTCACGTTCCTCGAACTAGTCTTATGCTGTAATAAAGGCTCGGGACGTGACAGTTAAGTTGGTATCAGAGCCTAAGTCTCAGGACTTAGGGAAAAGAGTCACGTCATAGGATAAGTCTAAGGCTTAAGGACCCCTACCTATGAACTAAGGAAGAAATTTCCTCACCCATGCGAGAATTGGGTAGAGCCCGGGATAAGATAATTAAGTAGTTTTAAGATTTATCTCTTTCTAATTCCATGAGAATTAACAAATTGTTATTTCTCTCAGGTACCTCATTATTACAATGACTCATCACATAGATTGGGGTGGCATGCAACAAACGGTTGCCGGCCTTACTCAGGTATTACAAACTATGGCCCAGGCAGGCGCAGGGGCGGGGGCTGGTGACTTGCATCGCAATTTTTGGAGCTTAAACCCTCTGCGTTTCTACGGTTCTTCTAATCCAGATGAGGCAGAAAATTGGATAGATGAAATGAATCGTATCTTCGATGTTATCTAGTGTACAGATCAAGAAAAAGTGCATCTTATAACCTTTCAACTTAATAAAGCTGCACACACATGGTGAAAATCAGTACCCACACCTCCGGCAGATGCACCTCATACATAGGACAGTTTTCTTACTCTATTCCGTGCTAAGTACTTTTCTGAGCATGTTAAAGAAAGAAAGGCTATGGAGTTCACCTCTCTTCATCATGGAATGATGACTGTCGCGGAGTATGAACTTCAATTCTCCAGGCTAGCACCCTATGCACCGCATTTAATCAGTACTGATTTATTGAAGGCTAATCAGTTTATGGACGACTTACTACCTGGTTTCATTCAGTAGCTCTGGACCCAAAACATCCGTACCTATGCAGAGATGGTCCAGGGGGCATATTTATGTGAGAGGACCTTAGAAAAGGTCAAGAAATTATGAGGAAAAGGAGAAGAGTCCAACCGACGATCTGATCGGTGTTATAAGAAAGAAAAATTCAGCATCACAAAACCTCACAAAAGCCGTGATAGTAAGAAAAGATCTAGGAGCGGGAACGGTGGAAGTTCCCAGAAGAACAAGAAAATCAAGGAGGAGAAGGAGCAAGTCATGACGGCTTGCACATTTTGTGAGAAGTTCGGCCATTCGACTGAAGAATGTTGGAAGCGCCTTGGTGCTTGTCTACGTTGTGGAAGCAGGGAGCATCGTATGCCAAATTACCCCCTTATGAAGGGTCAATCGTCTGGTGGTGGACGTAGGAGGCATGCTCGCCTCAATGATGTTCTAGAAGAAGAAGAAGCGCCCAGGGATGGTGGGCTTATGGAAGGTACAATTCAAATTTGTTCCTATCCTGCATTTGTGCTATTTGATACTGGTGCCTCTCATTCTTTTATCTCCACTACTTTTGCAAAAACATTATCAATTGCATCAGTTCCCCTACCTTCAGATCTTGCTATTACCACACCCTTAGGTTCTGGAACAAAGCTTACCGAGTATTATCCTGATAGTGAGGTAATAGTAGAAGGTCACAATCTCCCCGCAAACTTAGTATGCCTTGACATGAAAGGTTATGATGCCATCTTAGGGGTAGATTGGCTTATAGATCATGATGCTGATATTAACTGCCGAAATAGGATTATATCCTTTTGAAAACCCGGTCTTCCAAGATTTTCTTTCCTTGGCATCAAGTATAGGAAACATCCCACTATCATATCCTCCCTTCACGCTTGCAAACTTATCTCGCAAGGATGTGAAGCTTTTCTTGCTTCTGTCATTGTTACCGAGTCTAAGGAAATCATCATAGTAGACATTCCTATTGTAAATGAGTTCCCAAATGTGTTTCCACCCGAATTACCCAGTTTACCACCCGAGAGGGAAGTAAACTTCACTATTGAACTCATTCCAGGAGCAGCACCTGTTTCTATATCCCCTTACAGGATGTCCCCCACGGAACTTAAGGAACTAAAGAGGCAGTTGCAGGAACTATTAGATAAGGGTTTCATCAGACCTAGCACATCCCCCTGGGGTGCGCCGGTTCTATTTGTCAAGAAGAAGGACGGTTCTCTCAGGTTATGCATAGACTACCGGCGACTGAATCAACTTACAATAAAAAATAAGTATCCGTTGCCGCGTATTGATGAGCTCTTCGATCAGCTTTCTGGAGCAGAGTATTTATCCAAGATTGACCTCAGATCAGGTTATCATCAGCTTAGAATTAAAGAAGAAGACATTTATAAATCGGCTTTTCAAAGTCGTTATGGCCACTATGAATTCGTGGTGATGCCGTTCGGGTTAACAAATACCCCAACAGCATTTATGCAACTTATGAACAATGTTTTTCGGCCATATCTGGACCAGTTCATCGTCGTCTTCATCGATGACATCCTGGTATATTCCAAGACAAAAGAGGAACATGAAGGACATCTGAGGATAGCTTTGCAAACACTTAGAGAACATAAACTTTATGCCAAGCTTAACAAGTGTGAGTTCTGGCTCAAGGAAGTTTCATTCCTAGGCAACATTATTTCAAAAGAAGGTATCGCTGTGGATCCTTCTAAGGTAGAAGCTATATGAAACTAGAGCCGACCAACGACTGTATCAGAAGTAAGGAGCTTTCTGGGTCTAGCTGGTTATTATAGGAGGTTCATTAAGGACTTCTAAAAAATTGATGTTCCTTTAACTAGACTCACAAGAAAAGAAAATAATTTTGTCTGGTCAGAGGAATGTGAAGAGAGTTTTCAAACTCTTAAGAACCATCTTACTACAGCTCCTATTCTATCACTACCGGTGGAAGGTGGTGGATTTGAAGTATATACAGATGCGTCTGGCATTGGCTTAGGGTGCGTCCTCATGCAAAATGGAAAAGTAATATGTTATTCTTCAAGACAATTGAAATGTCACAAAGAGAATTACCCTGTGCATGATTTGGAATTGGCTGCTGTTATTTTTGCCTTAAAGAATTGGCGTCATTATCTCTATGAAGAGAAGTTCACGGTCTACTCGAACCACAAAAGTTTGAAATACTTATTCTCTCAAAAGGAACTAAATATGAGGCAGAGGAGATGGTTAGAATATCTCAAGGACTTTGATTTTGCTATTGTTAACACCTAAAATGTACAAAGAGAAGGTAAAGCAGACTCGGGGCCCTGAAGGTCAACCAATGATGCAGCTCCTATGCCATCCCTGGAAGTTCTGAGAATCAGAACAGAAGAGGTCCACTACCCCTAACACTCTATCCGGCTAAAGCCATCTCTGGCTAGGCCGCTGTCCAGCACTGCTGTCATTCAGATAGTCGGGCTGATAAAATTATAACAACATTCAGGCAACCATCTGCTTGCAGAAGAGAAACCTCAGATAATTCTGATTCTCATGAAAAGGGATTCACACTGCCTCACACATGGGCATGAACGTAAGGTGCTAAACAAGCCTCAAGAGGAATATACCAAGAAGCCCACCAGAGCAATGAAAAGAAGCCCATTAGATGAGCCTCTTCCGGCGTCGGGTTCTGAACAGATGGGCCAAGCCCAATACGAAGCCAGGCGCGCCGAGATGATGCGTGCTGAGGCGCGCCAAGAAGCTCACGCCGGGAACAGAAGGCCACCCTTCTATAAAGGCTGCTACCTTTGAACAACAACAACAACAAAAACAACAACAACAACAACAACATAAGAGGGAATAGAAGACAACAGAAGAGAAAAAAAAAGAAGAGAAGAAGAGGCAATAGAGGGAATAGAGAGCAGTAGCCACTGCAAGAAAGGGGAGCTCGAGAGCCCTCCATAGAAGCTGAAGAGAGGAAAGAGTTGCAGAGATTCGGGGGGAGAATCAAGGTGGGATCGATTTGAAGATGCCCTCAGGGGCTACAGTCTCCCCTTCCCCCTGTCTTTTATTTGAATGTGCCTTTTCTTCGTTTGGGTCTGCTTTCGAGCATCTTTGCCCCAATAGCATCGAATGCTAATGTAACCTTGCTATCAACGATTTAGTATGCATACGATTTTTCCTTAGTTGTATTTTTCTTCTGAGCTAGATGCGTATGCTATTTGGTTGAAATGGTTAATAAAAAGAGGGTTGAAGTTAGCCCCTTTCATTCTCCTTTCTTTCTCTGCATCCGAGGTTCAATATATGCCATGGCTACTGCAAACTAGGCATGTTTTATAGTTTGGTCTTCTGGATCTGTTGAAGGCTTTTCCCACTGTATTTCCTTTCAACCTCGCATCCACATCGAGTGCCTGAGACAGTCCATCTCATGGCTTCTCGTCGGTGAAATGAAGAGGGATAAATTCAGAAGTTTCCGTCCGTGGTTCTACCCCCAATGAGGCCTAGAGGGAAGGCTGCCATCCCCTTGGATTATACCCTCTCTCTAATCCCCGTCAGTGGTCGTCAAACCCTTGAATAAACCTTCTTTGCAGACCCCTGGATAAACCCTCCTCTAAATCTCCCAGAGTCCCTTTAAGCCTCCGTTCCAAAATCTCCTCAAAACATCGCTGAAACCCTCATTTCAGAAACCCTCCCGGCGCGAACCCCTCTCGGCGCGAGTCTCGTGCCGAGGGCTGCCCGCGCCGGCTGGACTTCTTTTGTCACACCGAGACCTTCACACCTTTCATGCTGAAGACGGCCACCCTGATATGCTCGTGCCGATGCCTTCAAGCCATGCCAGCCTTCCTCATGATGCCCCATCCTTCTGAGGAGAAATACCATCCTTCCCTAGACCCTCATGGGAGCTATATCAAAGGGGTTAATTCCCCACATTCTGCCAACCCACTAAGTCACGGAGTTCTGCCACTGTATGTCCTCCGTTGACTATACATGGAGACATTAATGAATCTTACAATACGTGGATAATGTCACATAAGATGGGGATCCTTTTGGGATCCAGGGCTACGCCCGCCTCCCTTTTGGTTTCCACTCCGACATTTCGTGAGTGGATGACCTATAATACCCTTTTGGCACACTCCAAAATAAGGGGAGGTGCTGTCAAAATTCGTCCCCGAGCTTTACTCTATCGTATAGTGTGATGCTTTCACCGAAATTATGAATCTAACCCCAGCTGTGTGACGGAGATCTGAGCTCGCCATCTTATGATCCTCTGCTCACAACCGTCAAAGGGGAACATAACCATCATAGTCACATGGTCTCTCTAGACTTCCTATGGATGAGCCTACCCTCACTCTTTAGCATGCTCAAAGGTCACCATGAATAAGCTCATGAAACCCCCATTGAACGCAAAAGTCCCCTTTGGATTCTTAAAGCCCTCACAACACTTGAAAAATTAATGAACACCCAGCTATCGGCGCCACAAGTCCTCCCGGTGCAACCTCCTCCCGGCGCCGCTTTCGCGTCGGGTGAAGGGCGCGCCGACGAGCTGGTCGTGTCGACCCTGCCGCGCCGTTCACCTTCGTGCCGAAACCCTAGCCGCGCCGGCTCCTTCCGTTGTTGGCCACCTGTCATATATCCAACTTTCAGAAGCCCTACCGAGTCCACCATCAGTCTAGACTTAGGACCCTGACCCCCACAGGCCATTATACCAGTCCCCATCATATCATGAGGGTTTCATGGTTCTTCATCCATGTCTAAACGGAGCTATATTAACGGGGTCTTACCCCGATATTCTACGCCATTAACCATCGGGTTTTTCTTCCAACCCTACCGACCCTGGGAGTCTTGCCATTGCAAGCCCTCCAGTGGTCTCTAAAGGGGAACATCAACAAACACCGTGGTAATGGACACTGTCCCTTCACACTCAAATCCTTCTGGATCTCGGGCTACACCCGGCTCTCCTTTCGGCTTCCACCCCGGCATTCCGTGGGTGGATGACCTATATTCTCCCTTTGGCATAGTCGAAAATAAAGGGATATGCTGCCGGATTTACGCCATAACACTGTTATCATGTCCCGCGTAGCATGGTTTTCTATGTATGTTTCGCATCCCGTTAGCGGAGTTAGCGTAATAGTCTTATCTTGTTTTGCCCCCGAGGCATCCTTTCTTGGCAACTAATCAAGGGTTGTCCTTCTTTGGAAGGACGTAATTAACGTCATAGCCTTTATGGTATGACGGACTCCGGGTCCTGACACGAATATCACAATCGACTTACTGAGTCAGGTCGAGCGCACAATAAACTGTCACGCTAGTGACTGGCACGCCTAATTAATAAACCAAATAAACAAACAAAAAAATAATCGAATAAATATCAAATAATGATATTCTAAAAAAATATAAAAAAATCAAATAATTTTTTTTCATCTCCCACAAGTCTGGCACGCCCGGTGGGACCTGAGTCTCCCTTCATCTCTTTGCCAAGAGAGGATATCTTCGGGGTCTTCCCCCAAGAATACTGATTATTTGTTTGTTTGTCTCAGGCAAACGATGACGTCGTACGGACTCACCGGTGTTGGCTTCGGCCCCGCAATCATCGCCGACCACGCGGAACACGGGTACCTGGCAGTGCCCATGGTTTTCGGCTCCTTCCCACCAGCTGTAGGCTTCCCCAACTTCTTGGGGTTGGCCTTTGCCGACATGCAACAGACGAAGTCCTCAAGGCCCGCAGAAGAGAAGGCTGCATAGAGGGTCGAGGCCTCGAAGGCTCGACATTGTGCTGGCTCGCCTACCAGCCTGATTCAAGTCGCCAGCTGCATGGTGCATCATATTACTCACGGGGCCCGCCCCGTCCTTGCCAAGAACTTCGGGAGGCGCCGACACCGGAACCCCCGAAGGAAGGTTGATGCTGTTGTGACCGGACGTCTCTCCGCATCCGGCAAGTCTATGCTGGTCGGTGGCCTCCGTGTCTTTCTGGATGGACATAAGGCTCGAGTGAGCCCGGACCGGGTGATCCCTACAGTACCAGTCCATAACTCCTATCAGGCTCTTGCTGGAAGAAGAGCCGAAGAAGAAGAAGCCGGCCGCCATGGCCAGAGGAGGCTGGCTCCCAAGCCAAGAAGATTCAAATAGGTTTGGGTCCCCAAAAAGGTCAAGCCTATCCATCAAGAAGCCCCAGTGCAGTACCACCCCAGGTTCACCAGAGTAGAAGAGAGCAAGAAGAGGGACCCTGCCCCTAGGAAGGAAGAGACAATCATGGATCCGCCATGCCGAGAAAGCTTCAGGGCCTACGCCCGACAAGCCAACATCCCCGTTGTGGGAAGAAGATTACAGCAGACTACCGAGAGGGCACGATTTGCTTACATTCCTCCGATGGGAGGTCGACAACTGTCCCCGACCCTGCACCCGGGCCTAGGGCAAGAAGAAATGACCAATATGGTCAGAAGTTATTTTAGGGGGTTAGGCAACCCCTCTTTGGGCCAACAACGACTGTTGCAGGCAGCCGCAGCTGAGGAAGATCGTTGTCCATTAATGGCAGTGGGAGAAGAAGAAGATAGGAGGATGACGTCATCGGTTGATGACAATGGATATGAAGACGGCTCTGATGTTCAAGCCGATGAAACTGCTCCCCGCCAAGGGGAAAAGAGAAGGATCTCTGTGTTTGAAAGGCTTACCTTCCTGGGGAATGTCAAGAGGAGGGTTCGCAGACAGAAATGAAGGATGCAGATTTTCACATGCAATATGGCCGGGATAGATGGCCATTATGGAAAATTGCCCGAGGAGCCTCAAGAGTTGGCCTGGCTAGCCGGAAGACCGGGGCCAAGCACTCGAAGAGTGGAGGCTGCAAAAGAGAAGCTGGCGGCGACCGAAGGAAAGCAAGCCCTACCTCGCCTCCAACAGCATGACAAGGCCGTTATTCTCACAGCGAATGTGATAACGGCAGGGAAGAAGAAGATGTCTTTCTTGACATCCTACATGAGGGTGCATCTGGCGAGATGACAGAGGCCATCCCCAACACAGCAGCTATGGACCCGGCCGTACTGATGATGCTTCAGAGGTACCGCCAAGAGATAGAACAGTTGAAGAAGCAATTGACGAAAAGGATAGAGCAGTCCTCTGCCTCCAAGCAGCCTGATGTGCAGGCCGAATCATCAAGGGGAGCCGTCAGCAAGAACGACTTTCCACCACTCTATACCCCGCCTCTGCAGGTGGAATCAAACTTGGCGATGTTGTGCCCCTTGTGCTTTGATGATAATGTGGTGTTTTAATGATAGCATCATGAATGAGTCACCATATTGTTTTGCTAAGAACAACACATTGAGTCTCCACATAAGAATGATGATGAAATGAATGTTCTGAATGCATTATTATGTTTGAATGTTCTGGTATATAGATTGCATTGTTGTTTTCCTGCATACACTGCATCGGTTCAATTTCTGTCATATGCATACTATGCATCAGTGCATTAACAAAGTCTACATCGTCAGGTTGCTTGCACGTAGAGTCTACACATTTTTTAGAGCTCACAAAGTACATACATCGTGTAAGTCTATACATCGTGCATTCATTGCTATAGTCTATGTGTTTAGCATACACTGCATCAGTGCAATAACAGTTGTTGCATGCGTCTGTTAAGAAGCCTGTACATTGCCCTGCTTCAGGCTGAGCAAGTCTATACACTGCTACACGAACATCAAGTCTATACACTATCTTGCACAGCATGTTGGCAAAGTCTGTACATCGTGCATCCTTTGACTTGAAGTCTGTACATCGTCAAAGTCTATACATTGCAGTGTACATCGGACCAAGTCTGTACAGTCTCATTTAAAGTATATACTATGCATGCATCATTCAAAGTCTATACATTGCATGAGCATAGTCAGAGCTCTCAAGTCTATACATTGGCAAGTCTGTACATTCGCCACCATGCATTAAGTCTCAAAGTCTGTACAGCCAATACATTTCATGCATCTCATGCATCATGTCAAAGTCTGTACATTGTTCTGGTCGCTCTCAAGTCCATACAGTGTCTTGTCTGCATGTTACATAGTCTGAACACTCTTCAGTGAAGGCTGTACACACTTCAGATGGCAAGTATGTACATCGCCAGTGCTATTCATGCTTTGTCTCACTCAACGTCTTTCTGAGTCCATACATTGCATCGCGTCTTACAAGACTATACACTGTCTAAGCATGCATCGTCTCTCTCAGCGTCTCATGCTGTGTCTTAACACAACCAGCAAGTCTGTACATTCGAGTGTCTCATGTTCCGTCTCACGTTCATACCAAGTCTGTACAACCTTCAGTTGCATAACTCAAGTATGTACATTTGTCTGGATGCATAACGAGAAGTCCATACATTGTCTGGCTTGCACGCACATGCTGACTGTGTTCGTTCATTACTCTAGCAAGTCTATACATCGCTTGCTTTATCTACGTTCACTGCCTTTGCACGCACACAAAGTGTGTACACTCGTTGAAGGCTGTCCAAGCATTCATGGGTGTTATGTCCATACGACAGTTCAGCAAGTCTGTACATTGGACTATGTTTGTACATCATGACAGCAAGTCTGTACATACATCATTCACGATAAAGTCTGCACATTCATAGCTGGTAAGTCCATACACTTGTTGCTGGCAAGTCTACACATCGCATAGCATGCATCCGTCCAAGTCAGTACATCGCATAATGCATGTGTTCAAGTCTATACATCACTGCTTTGCCAAAGTCTATACATCGTGCTTTCTCAAGTCTGTACAACCCTTGCTTTGCTCAAGTCTGTACAGCCTTTCCTTTGACAAGTCCACACATTGTGAAAGTCCATACATTCGTTTGCCTTGCATTGCATCAAGTCTGCACATTCATTACTAAAGTCTATACAGCCCTTGCTCAGGCTAAGTCTGTACAGAGTCCTGTTGCATCACATGGACATTTCATCAAGTCTATACATTTGATGCATGCATGCACATCAGTCAAGTCTATACATTGATCTGTGCATCAGTATACTCAAGACACTAAGTCTGTACATTCCTTAGCGTCTTGTGCATGCATTGTTTAGCAAGTCTATACATCGCTCACTTGCATGTTCACGAAGTCTGCACATTGTGTGCTGCATGCTCATCAAGTCCATACACTGTCTAGTCTGCACAAGTCTGCAAGTCTATACATTGGCTGCTGAATGCTCTTCAAGTCTACACATTGCAGCTTGTGGTTCATTCGTCTAAGTCTGTACAGCATGTTCCTCATACAAGTCTGTACATGCATTAACTGTGAGCATGGCATAGTCTGCACATTACCTTTGCTGCACGCATGATTAAGTCTATACATTGTGCATTGCTCAAAGCAGAGTCTGCACACTCATTGTCAGCAAGTCTGTACATTGATGTAGCACGCATGCAGAGTCTATACACTCATAACCTTAGCCATTGCATTATGTGCTTCAAGCATTCACAAAGTCTGTACATGATTTAGCTTTGCATTCACAACGTGAAGTCTGTACATGCTTTGTCTTTGCATTGCAAAGTCTACACATTGCATTGCCTTCATAAAGTCTGTACAAGCTGTTAGACTTAAACTGATATTCCTTTCGTCTGTCTGACAAGGACTCTTTGCTAAGCTTAATGAAGGCATGTGATCCGAGGTTGGCACCTGGCACGTGATCTAAGGCTGGAAGGGTTGACAGGATGCTGCCACGTGGTCTGAGGCTTCTGGGCGGGAAATGTGGAAGACACACACCCTATCTGCTTCCTGCTGCTCTATATATATGAAGCCTCTTCCATCAGAAGAAGGATGATCGACTGAAGCAGAGGAGAGCCTGCACGATCCAGTGAGAAAGAAAAGAGAAGCAGAAGAAGCAGAGAAGAGAAAGAAGAGAAAGAAAGAGATAGAGAGCTCGAGCAGAAAAAGAGAGTGAGAGATCGAGAGCAGAGAAGAAGAAGAAAAAGAAAGATGGAGAGAGCGTGAGTTGAGAAGAAGAAAGAGAAAGACAGATAGAGAGAGGAAGAGGAGCTTACCTGAAGATCGTTCCTACTGGAAGTTGGATCAGATCCACTCCAGTCTGCTCTATTGGAGCAACATTTATGCTTTCATTGTTTACAGCTTTCTGTCGCTGTGATTTCCTTTCTTGTTTTCTTTTGAACCTTTTATCAAGCTATTAGTCAGCGTTTGCAGTGGAGGATTCCACTGGACGGCTAAGCTGTATTGCCCAGCGGTTTGCAGAGGTGGACTCCTCTGGACAGCAAGCTGTGAGGCTCAGCGGGGCGAGGTGGATACCTCGGACAGCAAGCTATGAGGCTCAGTGGTTTGTAGGCAAGCTGTGATGCCCAGCAGTTCAAGCTGTGAGTCAGCAGTAATCCACACTCGGGTTGAGTGTGGGGTGGACGTAGGTCTGGAGGATCGAACCACCTAAAAACCCCTCTTGCATTGTGGTTTGATTTGTCTAATTGTGCTTCCGCTAGTTGAATGCTTAGGTGCGCTTTGGTTTGATTGCTCATTGTGTGTTTGTTTAATTCTGCATTTGCTTATTAGCCTTCAGTTTTGTCTAGTTAGCGAACTAGAATTTTTAATTGGGTAAAAGTTTTTTAAGGGGAGATTCATTCACCCTCCTCTGAATCGAACGCACCGAACCCAACACTTGGTATCAGAGCGGGTCTCTGACCTAACAGATCTAACAATCTGCAGAGGATCCTACTAGTTTTTGGTGCATTTCAGAGTGGGTTTCTTGTGCTCGTGTTTTTGCTTCACTGATTTAGTGCCTTGCTTTATTCATCTGATTTCGGTGCATTTTTCATCTCTCGATGGCTCCACTTCCTGTGTTTGATGGTTCTAATTTGACATCATGGCTAGGAGGCCTATGTGTGTACGTAGACTCTATTGATCCCAAACTATGGAGTCTACTATCTAAAGGCCCACACAAATTACCTCATGATGAGACCAAGTGGTCTAGAGAGGACAGAATAAAGAACCGTGATAATGTCATAGTTCTTAATATCTTGAGAGCTGTGATTAATACTGATATATTTCCTTTTGCTCTCAGGTGCACTTCTGGAAAGGAGACATATGACAGAGTCATTTCTGCTCATAATGAACAAGAGAATCAATGCTTAATGGCCAACCGGGGAAATGATGATGATGAAACCACATCTCAGGTAAGCTCCGGATCAGATGGACCCTCCTTTGATGAATTGGTAGTGATGTATGAAGATTTGTTAAAAGTGTCCAAGAAATTGAAATCTGAGAACAAAAGGCTAAATAAAAAGATTGAAAAATACAAATCTGAAGTCATTTGTGATGTTTGTCCTACACTGAAACATTCTTATGATACATGCTTAATAGATGTTCAGAACTTTAAGGAACAAAATGGTTCTCTAAAAATTGAAAATCAAACATGTTTGGACAAGATATCTGAACTGGAGAATCAGCTTATTAAGACAAAAAATGAGCATCTAAAAAGCATGCAAGAGCTGATTGAAATTAATTCTGTAATGGACAAACTAAAGCTTGAACATGCTGAAGTTCAAAAAGAAAATGAAGATCTCAAGGCTAGTCTGAATAAAATCAGCAAGGAAACAATGCATATCTCTTCTCTAAAATCAAACTATAATATGTGCTCAGCTCTAAGAGAACGTAATGAAGATCTCTATAATGAAAATGAATGGATGAAGAAACAAATTGCTGTGTTTAAAGAGGATCATAAAAATTTACTTGCTGAGAAAATTAAAGTGGAAGAAAGAGAAGAGAAACTAATTGAAAAACTAGAACTGATGTCTGGAAGAGAGAGATGTGCTGGTAATGAAATTCAGGCTAAAAATTTTGAGGAAGAAAACACTGAACTGAAAGCTGCAGTTGAAAAATTGAAATGATTAAACACTAGTATGTCCGAGCAACTTCTCATGTTAAAGAGAGGAAAAACTATCTGTGATGAAGAATCAAAAATCTTGAGCAACTTGGAACAAGAAATTGAGAAGTATAAAACTGCAAACAAAGTTCTAAGTGAATGTGTCAATTGCAGTGAACAGGAGATAGCCAGCTATGAGCTTCATATAGCTCAGTTAGAGAATAAGATTCAGGATCTAGAACAATTAACATCCAAGTCTGCTTAAAATGAAGGAAAAATGAAAGTTATCATGAAAGATAAAAATGACAATTCAAGAGAGGGGATAAGTTACAGTTCTGATGTTAAGGAAATCACTAAAAACCAGCTATACACCACTTTTGTGCAAAGCTCTGATGTAGCTGGTACCTCAAATCAATCCCCAAAACAAAATAAAAATCAGAAATCACCTTCAACATCTATTTTTCAGTTCAAAGCCCAGAAGAATGAAAAGCAAACAAAAATTGTTGAGAATAATCAGAAATTGAAAAGGAAGGGTCAAACAAAGAAGGTACAGAATATTTCTGGTTACACCATAAGATCTGCCAACTCAGTTGAAATTGATGGGTCAATACACAATGCTCATGCCTCATGTACTCATTCACATGTATCTAGTCAGTCTGTTAGTAATCATGTTGCTAGGAAATCTCAAGTGTCATGTCATTATTGTGGCAAGATAGAGCATGTAATGGATGATTGCAGACTGTTGATTGAAGATGAGCATGCTAGTGAAGCAATGCATTCTAGAAATTCATCTGATAGAAACCATGCCACTAAGAAATCTGATGCATCTTGTTATTACTGTGGTAGGCGTGGTCATCTAATGAATGCATGTTTTATAATGAAAGAAGACAACAATGTGACTTCTAGATTTTTCACACATGCTCATGGCCCATATAGATACAAATCTACTTCAGCCCAGCATATTATTTGTTTCACTTGCAACAAGCCTGGGCATAAGGCAGATGAGTGCTGGTCAGGAAATCATTGGGATAACAATGAATCAAGAAGCAAGCATCTTAGATGCTTTGAATGTGGGAAATATGGTCATGCAGTCAAGGACTGCTGGCATGTTCAGAGAAATCATATTAACTTCAAATATGCTAAATTCTCCAGAACAAGAAGTGCAAACATTTCATGTTTTAACTGTGGCAAGGTAGGTCACAAATTTACTGAATGTTGGTCATCAGGTAATAAGAAACAAACTGCTCATGCATTAAACAGAACAATTCATGCTCAGTTTCATAGGTCTCATGCTGCTGTTGATATGCATCATAGGACCAGAAAATCTACTGTTTCATGTAGATACTGTGGAAAATTTGGTCATTCCATGGATAGTTGTTACCTGATGGATCATGATGATAATATTGCTAAAAGATTGTTCAGAACACCCATCAGGGCTAACGCAGGACCCAAGACTGCTTGGGTCCCTGCAGGATCAAATTGATTAACATGTTATAGGTGTGCCTTGGAATGAAAAAGAGGGGTAAATAAACAAGGGTACTCAATAGGAAGACCCCAGGGTTCTTGATGCGGGACGGGGACACAAGGGCTAGGACCCACGAATGAACACGAAGTGCGGCCAGCACTCGCACGCCAAAGGCAAGCCGGGCGGCTGACCTCCGTGGCGTTCCTCCGGGTGGAGGCGTCTCTCAACAAGAAAACCCAGCCCAACGGCCGTCCCTATGAGGGAAGCACGGGGATCTCAGCGGCTAAGGAACCACTGGACGCCTAGGGGAGTCTAGTTCGAGCTCGGTGCTCATTAGGGGCACAGGACGGGTGCTCTTAACTCACATTCGCGCGGTGACTAACGAACTAGCTAGGAACCTACACGCTCACGCAACATATAGATTAGTATACTAGTAAAGCATAGCACCAAAAGTAGGAGCGTCGCGCGTATCTCCACGCCTAGGCGTGGGGAAGAAACCCCGGCCGAGATCAACAACCCCGATACACAAGATGAATAATAATACAATTCCAACCAAAATGCCCACTCCTCGCAGGGAGATAACAGGCTGCAACATAGGGATTCGGGGCTGCCGATGTACGGGCTGATGGGCGGCACTCGGTGAAGGGTTGGCCGTGAGGAGGTACCCGAACAACAATCTGCCGGTTCGCAGCAGTGCGCAGGTAGCAGGCGAACGCTCCCACGATCAGGTCCGGAGTCTGAATGGGATGCCCTTAGTGGGAGTGCAAATCCAGGTCACAAGAGGACGCGTCGGCCAAAGGGGGCATGCAGATTCGCACCATGGTGGCCGTGAGGTCTTCTGGAATTCGTGACTGGTTTCCTGCACACAGAACAGCGCGCTCGAGCGAGAAAATTATTAAGTTATTGCTCCGGCATCCAAACGTGATTCCGCTTGTGGGAGGATCACGGTGACTCTGAGAAGAAACTCCAGATCAAAGGATTTGACCAGATGGCATCGATGTGAACCGGGCTGGCCTCTGCAACCCGTCACTGGCCCTGGGGTCAGACTGCACAGATCAGTCTGCATGGTCCCACGAGAACTAATGCCACGCCCAGCACGGGCCTCAGAACGAGGTGAGGCTTGCGGCGTTGGAAAAAGGACGAAAAAACATTCGAACCCTCAAGAGATGAGCCTCATCAAATCACCGGGTTGGGTGCAGTCTCAACTGTGGTGAGTTTCTATTTTCTGGGTGAGCAGCCAGTCAGAGGTATGATGGCCGTGGTGAGAATTTCAGAAAAGAGGTCGGAATATGACGAAACCACCTAGGTTGGTTCCGAGACGCCGAGGGCCACAACTTTGAAGAAGAGTGCTCGGACAGAAAACCGATGGAGAAGGCGTGGAACGAACGTCAACCAGCTGCACACCCTGGGAGGACTGATTCGCATGGGTTCTGCGCAGTCGTGGGAGAACAAATGCCACGAACTTTACTGAAGTTGAAATGATGCAAGACCACCTCTGGAACTAAGAGGGCTTGGAGAAGAACGAACTCACCGAAGGAAGTTCGGCCCGATTTGCACTGTGGACGTCGGGGTCGACTCTACAAGTAGGGCTTCAATTCTGCCTCGGATCTGCAGGGTGCAGATTATCTTGATCTTCAAGCTTGATGGTGGTGACGAAGATGAGGGCTTGCGAGGGCGGCGTGGAGGAACATGGAGGATGGATGCCTTGGCGTCACACCAAGGGGATGGGGAGTCGTACCCCAGGTTGATCCCGTCGCAGGAGCAAGGAGGAAGAGAGGGGGGGCGCAGCCACCCTAGGGTTCTTGCGCAAACACCAAAGGCAATCTTTCAATAATCTATTCATTCATTATCTCCCAAAGAAAATACATGAGATGTTTTATATGGGGGGGAGGGGAATTAGGGTTGAAACCCTAACAAAAAGGGAAACAAAAAAGGGGCGCCAATTCTTTTGGGAAGGGCTTGTGCGACCCTCTCCTAGAATCAAGGAGGAGGGGCGCACAAGGCTCCTTGATTCAAGGAAGGGGGGCGGCTGCCACCTTCCAAGAGGAGGGAAAGAAGGGGGGCGCCCAAAACCCTAACTCTAGGGAGGGGGGCGCAAATCCCAAGGTGGGCCAGCCACCCTCCCAGCGGCACGCCTGCAAGGCTCTTCAGCGGCACACTCCTTCAAGTGCCTTCAACGGCAGGCCCGTTGGTGCCTCCCGATGGCCCACCCCCCTCAAGGCCCTTTCAGCGGTGCACTTGCAGGCCCTCTCAGTAGCACACTTGCAAACCCTTTCAGCAGCACACTTGGGGGCAGCATCTCAGCGGTATGCCCTCAGGGCCCTTCAGCGACACACTTTATCAGCCCCCCAGCGGCACGGTTTTACAGTCTCTCCACGGCACAGGTTTTCACCTGTTCAGCAGCACACCTGGGTTGTTCCTCACCAGGCGCGACTGGTAGAATGAATGTAACGCCATGCTCTACGATCCATTGGCGTGCAGCGGGGCTAGCTGAGCTGTCACTCCCTCCTGAAGGCACAATGGCTATCCCCTGCAATCAAGGACGGGAGAGGTCAACTCCCATTCAATGCCCGTCGAATCGTTCCCGCATTTGGAAGCTCCCGCCGCTGAAGGTATAAAAGTCTCCCTGCTCCACGGTGAAGGGACACACGGATGAACATGCGAAGACACATAGATAGAGGCTCTCCTCGTGCAAAGAGAGAAGAGAGGAAGAGGAGAAGAAAAAGAAGAGAAGAAGAGAAGAAGAGGCTGAGGCCCCTCCTACTGCCCCATCCGCCATCGCCTGAGTGAAGAGAAGAAAAGAAGAGAAGAAGAGAGAAAGAGAGAGACCACTCCCCCTTCACCATCGTCTGAGCGAAGAGAAAGAAGAGAGAAGAGAAGAAGAGTGAGCGATGGGAGGGAGTGAGGCTGAGGGGGGGAGGAGGCAATGCTCCATTCCCCCTCCCACTGTATCTTGTTCTTCCTTTTCATCCGTCCCTTTTTTTGTCGTTGCAATGTATTAGCTCCCTTGGGGCATCCCTCTTGTGAGAATAAAAGAAGAACGTTTGCAAATATTTTCGATGTCTTCCTAAGGCATTTCTTCCGCGTTTGCATTCCTCGTTGTTTCACCCCCTTCATGGTTTTCCACCGACTGCTTTGAGGGCTATAGCCTTCCCTCAGGTGTTTCACCCCGTTTGGCTTTTGCCCGTCACTGCCCACCTTCCCTTACCTGGCACACTCCTGCCTACGCTCACCCAGCACACCCCGTGCTACCTTACCCCGGCACACCCCGTGCTGCCTTACCCTGGCACACCCACAGGGTGCTCCACCCGGCACGCTCCCAACGGTCTTTGGCCGGTGCACTCCTCATGTGCCTTGCCCGACATTCCTCCCAATCTGCCCTCTGCCCGATGCACCCCCATCCCGTCTTAGGCGTGTCCCCCATCCATTGATTTTTCCAGGCTTTCCGAAGTTCCATCAAAGGTGTTGCAGCCTCTGGCACCCACCTCAAATTGTCGGGTTCCGCCACTCCTTGTGGGCGCGTTCCCTTTTACCCCCCTTACCATCCGGGTCAGAAGGAGATGCTGCCGAATTTTCATCAGAACTAACATGATAGCAATAATAATAAAAGAAAAGTAATAATGCAAAAAGAAACAACAAATGAACAAAATAAACACTAATGCAATGTCTTCGCCGAAATAACAAGCGAACTACGGAGAACTCGAATATCTGAATACTCGCATCTTTTATGACGGACTATCGAACATAACCACGAACATGGTCTACGTGAATAAAAGAAAACCAAATCAAAACTCACACATCCACTCCATGAATAAAAAGGAGAACCCCTTTATGCATTTCATGAATGAAAGAGAATCCCTACGCATGCATTTCATGAATAAGAGAAAACCCCTCATTGGCCTTGGCCGGCACACCCTAGTTCAACCTTAGCTGGCACACCTTAACCCTCTACACCCGGTACACCTACCAGGCCTCATACGGCACACCCCAATCGAGCCTTGCCCGGCACACCCCGGCTGCGGCTCTGTCTAGCACAACCCAGCCCAGCACTCTGTCCGGCACACCCTGGCCGTGCCCTGCCCGGTACACCCTAGCTCTGTCTTTCTCGTCACACCCCATCCTGGCATTACCCAATACACCCTAGCCAATCCCAGCCTGGCACTGTTTAGCTGCGCCTTACCCGGTACGCCCTCAGGGCCCTCCAGCGGCACACTCCCTCAAGTGCCTTCAACGGCACACCCTGGCGGTCTCCACTGGCGCACCCCCGCCTGCCTGACCGGCACACTCCTGGCCTGCCCTACCGACACACTCTTGGCTTGCCCCTTTGCCCGGTACACCCCTCGCCCGCCTTGCCCGGCACGCTTGTCAGGCCTCCCTCACCGGCACACCCGCCAGCATCCCTTGTCCGGCACACTTGCCAGTCTGCTCCGCCGGCTCACCTTCTAACCTTCCTCTCCCGGTATACCCGAAATGCAATAATACAATAAAAAGGGAAACATAATAATAAAAAATGATAATGATAGTAATGAAATGAATAATAACAATAATAACAAGGAATACCACGCATATGCAATAAAAGAAGAGTCAATCAACATAAAAAATTGTAAATAAATGAATAAACAATGATAATAATAGTACTGATAACAAGCTCAATATATATATATATATGTATATATATATATATATATATAATAAGTAAACAAATAGTGATAAGAATAAATAAATAATAATAATAACAAACCCACCAAAAATATATAAAAGAATAACAAATAATTATGATAAAATTTCAAATAATAATAAAACGATGAGATCTGCTCCGCAGCCCCGTTTCTCCTCAAGACCCAGTGTATTCGCCCCTCCAAGTCTGGTTCGGACCTTGGGAACCATCCCGATATGGCTGCAATCTGACGTTGCTTTGGGCTGATAATTCGTCAAACCAGACTCTTTCCCATTGGGATTCGTGTCTGCTCTTTCATTAAAATCACCGTAAACTCTAGCATACATTTATACGGGTTTATTTCCATTTATGTCGTGCCTTCAATATTAATCTTTGTCCAAACATAAAGTGGTCCATCAATGACAAACACAATCTGAATGGAACGAGACGGCTCTCGTCTTCCCCGAACCCTACGTGTGGGAATGTCAATGAGACCTTCGTGAGTCACGTTTGGACCTCGGGTTCGCCCCAACCATGGTCATTGCCTGATCCACATCCTAGGCCTATAGCCAGCTATCTCTGTACACGTCTTTGTTTTGGAATCTAGTCCCGGGACACTTTCCCGCTGCCCTTCGGCACCGGAGATATTAACGATGCCCACGCAAGCCTCGTTTGGACCGCGAGAGGCGCCCCCGGAATGGTCCTGTCTCGATCTCACACCGGGCCAATAAACTCGCTGATTTCTGACCCCTCTAACTGGGATTCAACCGAATGTCTCCTATCCCTTTGAACAATAAATTTGTCATACCCCGGCATACATATGCTCCGATTTTCCCCGTGACGATCATGATTTTCTGAAGCCGGACGCTCGTTCGCATATCAAAATGGTCCCTTGAGTGACCGACATATTTCGAATGCTTGCTTCCCTAGACATCAGGCTTTCCGACTGATTCGAGACCGCTATGGGCTTGTTTCTCTCGATATAGTTTTCTGGCCATGAGGCCCTGATTCTCGGCGATTAATCAAGGGTGTTCCCCTCTCCGAGGGGATGTAAATAACGTCGTGACCTTTATGGCGCGGCGGGTTTTGGTCCCGACACGAACTACACAATCGTCTGATTAGTCAGATCGAGCGCACCATGGGCTTCCTCGAAGCCCGAACAAATCGTCACTTTGTGACTAGCACACCCACGCACTTAATAAACGCCAATAAATGAACAAACAACTACTTTGATAAAAAGTGTGTCCATAGGAGTTCATCGGGGAATGGAGGGAGAGGAAAATGAAGGAAACTTCGAGTGGGTGTCTCATGAAGAACTTCATCATCTTGTGCCGGCACCGATTCTCTATCATCGTTCAATTCAAGTGGACGTCGTAGTGGAGGTGTCATAATGGGTGATGGAGACGTACAAGGTGGAGGATTTTGTGGAGGTCAGCACGGAGGCGGAGGGCCACACGAATGCGTGTGATGGATGAGTGGAGGAGGCGTATAATGACATGGAGGTTCTTGCGGATATAGAAATGGATGTGAAGACGGAGGGCCACATGAATGAATGTGAGTGGGTGGAGGGCGGACGACGTCCACTTGATCGTTGAAAATTTCTGGCTCATCTTGCTCACTTGAATTGATGATTCCATTATCATCTTTCCTGTCCTTCCAATCTTTTTCCATCTTGGTGATGTTATTCATGAAAGCATGAAGATGAGTGACTTGAGGAGGAGGAGGAGCGGGTCGTGGGCTTGTGACCCTCTTTAGTTGCTCCTCCATCTTGGTGATTTTATCAAGCAGAGTTTGTTGGAGAGGTGTAACATGTGGAATAGAGGGTTGGCATAATGGCCGTGGAGCTTGGAGTGGTTGACATGAAGGCCGTGTAGAAGGGTTAATGGGCCGGCCCATAAAAGGACCCAGACGGACCAAGTTGTAAGAGACACAAGGGCCTTGGGGCCGTGGAGAAGGACGGTGGTTTGAAGGAGGAATAGAAGGAGGCGGATGATGGGTCACCTGAGGAGGAGCACGCGTAGAAGAAGGCAGATGAGAAAAGGGAGGTGGGTGATGGACCACCTAAGCAGGAGTGTGAATAGAAGAGGGAGGTGGGTGATGGGACACCCGTGGATGAAATGAAGAAGGTGGGTGAGAAGGAGAAGATTCACCCTCAACAATGGCTTTAAGGGCTTGGATTTGTTGAGGGGTGAGATGATCTAATGCATGTAGAACTTGGGAAACGTTTTCGTCATGTGGAGCAGACAATTCCGGGGGAGTAGTGGCTCGCGATGGATGCAAGGGACCATGAGATTGGAAATTGCCCATGAGTCGGGCAAGACCATAGGAGTGAGGATGTGGTCCCTTAGAAGATTTATGGTGAGAACTATGGAATTGAGGATTATATGATGTGCTAGGTTGATCATCCTCATAAATGTGATTATGATTAAACATGGTTTGATTATCTAAGAGAAACATTATGCAAACAAATAATATTCAATCAAAGCAATGTGCAAACATGTCAAACAAGTTGGATGTTTACACTAGATTTTTTTTTGTTGAACTTTGGTGAATTCGATGATTTTAACAAAGTATGATATGATCCACTCAAGGTAGGAACCTAGTTTTGATGTGGGTTTGCTTCAATGCCAACTAGGTACACTCTCTCACCACGTATAGGCCAACAAATCCCAGGGAACTTCAAGGTACAACCTCCCCGGCGTCCGTAAGGGAGTCCACTGGTGCGGGGACTTATGGAGGCTTAGTTTAGGAATTTTCGATGCAAAGAGACGGAGTGCTCAATGGAGGGTCCTTTCTTCACCAAGAGGGTGTAAGATCTCCTAAAAGTGTGGGGAGAGGAGGTGTCCCAAGCCAAATGCCTTAGATGCAATACTAATGCTAAAGAATAGAAATATGAGTGTATGAATAGAAATATGCAAGGATAATACAAAACAAATCACAGAATAAAAGAATTCTGTGAAAACACAGGGAATGGGCAACTGTCATAGTGGGCGCTAAATAAAGAATTGGCGTCCACTGTGTGGCCCAAAATTCAGAGTTTAATCCAAGGGAAATTAGGAAATCAAGTTTTAATTGGATTTGGAAGATGATATACATTGCCCAAGTATCCCTTCAACTTTAGAAAGCCTTAAGATCCTTTCCCAAATGAAAAAGGGGCTCAAAACGGAGAAAGAAGGAGGTTCTGGTTGGATTCAGAAGTCTGTAAAAATGGGCGACCACTCAATGGTCACCAATTAAAATAGCGCCAGATCGAAGTGTCACCAATTCTGAGGCATTTTAAGACGGATTAAGACTTTTCAAAATTAGAAAAGAATTGGCGTCCACGGGCCAGTCGCCAATTAGGAATTAATATGAATTTTGGACGGAGTTAAATACTTAAAATAATTAATAATATGGATGAATAAATTTGTAGATTATAAGAAAATCCATTGAGGAAAAAGAATTAATTAATAATATGGATGAATAAATTAGAGGGAAAAAAGGGGAAAGAGATGGAAGAAGAGGGGCATGCGTGGATGCTAATGGAGTGTGATCGCTAGAGAGGATGCCTCAAAAGAATATAACAATAAACAAAGGAGGGATCGCAAAGAGTACCTTTCAAAAGAAGCGGGGGAGATGTGAGTGCACCTTGTTGGTGTTTTGGCTTTAAACCCCTATGCAAAGGGTGGATAAAAATGATGAATGAAAATAGGAGGGTGCAAGTGTTGCACAAAGGGAGATCTCAACGTGGTTGAGATGGAAATAATAAATAGAAAAGAGAGAGGATATGATGCATGCAATGCAAATTAAATAAAGAGATAATAAGAGAAAGGGTGATGATAAGCTTATTGGTTTCTCCAATTTGGAGACTTCAAAGGATGAAGGAGATCTCCAAAGGATGAAGCTTTGAGCAAATGCAGCCTCTTCCTTGAGCCTTCAAACCAGCAGCATCTCCCCTTGAATTGATTGTTGAAGCCTTAAACACAAGGGGGAGAGGTGATGCGGGACGGACACGCAACCTGGGACTCTAGCTCGCGATCGTCCCTAGCGAGGGAAGACGTGGGACCATGCGCGGTTGAGAAACCGGCAGTGAGTCTCGGGTATCTGCCTTTCCGCGTTAACTCGGGTCGAGTCACGGGACGGTCACTCACTCTCGCTCTCGCAGCGGTGATAAAATGATAACAAGCTAGATAATCTATCACTCATGCAGCGGCATATACAAAAATATACGAGTAAAGCAATGCCTACAAGGAGGGTAGCGAGTGTACCTCCACGCTCCGGGCGTGGGGAAGACGTTCCCGGCCAAGTACGGTAACAACGGTAAAAGTTAATTACAACAGTGAAATCTATTGCCCACTCCACACAGGGAGGTAACGGGCTACAAATGGGGCCCGGGAGGACCGACCCTGGGTTGATGGGCAGCAATCTGGAGGTGCGTACAGCACGAACTCGGCCTGCTAGTCCGACTCGGCACTATTCCAACTCGGTGCTGCGCTAACTCGGTTGCTGACTCACTGGAAAGCAAGCAACGGTTTCCAAAGGAACATCACCTTCCTAAGATCTTCCGGAGGCGCCGCTTGGCTGGGACGATGGCAGGGCGTCCCTGAACGACTCCCTGAAGGGGCGGCTCCTGAAGTTGATTTTTGATATTTATTTCTGAATATCTTCTGGACTGCAATTTTGAACCTGTATAGGGAATAGATCCGCAGGCCTCGGCGACACGAATTACGACGCTCAGATACGGAGGCCGATCGAGGCGTGGCTGGTACCGTTGGAAATAGAACTCATAGATCTACAACATATAATTTTGACAGCTCCATCCAGTGGATGGATTGAAAATGAAAATGACTGTATGACTGTTTCATTTTCTGACTTGGACTGACAGACACACAGGGCAGCAAGGGATCTGCCTGAAACTGACCTTTGACCGAGGGTCAAATGAATTTTCTAGACACCACGAAAATTATGGTGGAAGGGGATAGATGTGTGGAACACTGAGTATGTTTTTGGGATTTTCTTAAAATTTGTAAGGGGGTGGGGAAAATGCGACAAGGTGGCTCTATCCCGTAGATCTGCAAAAGAGCAGATTACTGAGAGGATAAACAAAAATATGGGAAAAATACCTAATGACTGCCAAATGACACAAAATTTGAACTGGAGGTTACGAGAGATGGACAGAACAAACTCTCAAAATTAAGGCTCAATCAGATAATAATAAGAAAAGATAAAAATCTGGAGGTGAGGTTTTGTCCTGATGAGATAGAACTCCGATGACGGTGGCGGCGGCGCGACGGCGGCGGCAGAAATAGAATTAAGAGGGGCTAAGGAGAAGATAAAAGGGCTTCACACCCAAGATTCAGTAGAAATCCATCTGCAAGAGGGGGAGGGAGAGAGGAACAAGGGCACACCCTTCAATGGCTCAAGCCAATTTCACAAATTTTCTTCATTAAAATCTCTAATGACACTATACATAGGCTTATATAGAGAATGACAAGGGGTGGGGGGCTGAGAATTTCGTGGGAGAGAGGGGATTTTCTTCCTCATGTGGTCAAATGACCAAAAAAAATAAAAAATATAACATGGGATAAACTATATTATAAGGGGGAAGCATCTTGGACTTTAAGGGTTGGAATATTAGACTTTTTAATCCAATTGTCCCCTTGAATGGTCAAGCCATCTAGAAGCCCACCTTGGACCTTTGACTGACCCCACATGGGCCCTAAGACTTAGGTGGACCAATAGGAAAGGAGATGGGGGCCCCTTGCTGGTCCTTCTGGACTTTTGCACAAAAACACAAAGAATCCTAGGGAATGACACATTGGCTTATAAAGCCTTACAATTGTGAACATACTTTCCCAAGGATATAAAAATAAACTAAAGGACACAAATGCAAATAAAATGTTAGTGCTGTTGGCGTCGATTCCCATCAAGAGGGGTCCTATTTATAGGGCCAAAATTCATAGTTTAATCAAAGAGAAATTAAGAAATCAAGTTTTAATTAGATTTGGAAGAGGATATACATTGCCCAAGTGTCCCTTCAACCTTAGAAAGCCTTATGATCCTTTCCCAAATGAAAAAGGGGCTCAAAACGGAGAAACAAGGAGGTTCTGGTTAGATTCGGAACTCTGTAGGAATGGGCGACCACTCAGTGGTCGCCAATTAAAATAGCGCCAGATTGAAGTGTCGCCAATTCTGAAGCATTTTAAGACGGATTAGGACTTTCCAAAATTAGAAAGGAATTGGCGCCCATGGGCCGGTCGATTAGGAATTAATTCAAATTCTGGATGGAGTTAAATGCTTAAAATAAGGCAAGCATGAACGCGTCTGGGGTCCTGGGCGCGTTCAAGACTAAGCGTCAGCTCGAACGGACACCCTTTCTTGAATATTTTGGAAATTAAAAAATTACCAAAAATTAGAAAAGGAAAGCGCGTCTGGTTGGATAGATGCGTTCATGATTTTTGTGAATTTTGAAAATTATTTAGAGATAAAATGAGAATTAACGTCAATATTAGGGTCGCCCATTAAAGAATAAGCGGTCGTTCAGAAGGGCGTTAATTCTTTAAGAAGGCGAAGGAAAGGAATGGGTGACGAAGGAGCTGCCGCAATTTCAAGAATGTGTCTGATAAGTCGGACGCGTTTATTGAAAATAGCACCCTTCGACAAGGCATTACTTATATAATTAACATGGATAATATAAGACGCATCCAGGGAACCCGATGCGTTCAAGAAAACGTGCCCATCCAGATGGACATCTATTCAATAAATATTCCAATCCAAAAATAGTGGGAAAATAAGAACACGTCCCCTGGTCCGGACGCGACTTTGAAAAGGTCGACTTATCCCATGTCAAGGCGTCGACTCAGAAGAAATGGCGACACTTCAAACAAGCGCTTATTCGTTCAGAAAGGAATTGGCGACCAATGGACTGTTGCTAATTCAGAAAGGTTCTAAAAAACTGGAGAAAAGCCCAGGAAAAATACAAAAAAATAGGGGGAAGTTGAGGAAAGCTCAATATTCAAGAAAAATGAGGAAAACCACTCAAATAAATCAATTTGAGGGTCAAATTGGGGCATCACAATGCGATAGGTGATATGCTCAAAATGATGTCAAATTTGACGTGTCTACAGCTACCCCAATTTCATTCCACGCTTTGCATTCCATGCATCCACCAGATTCATTGAATTTCATGCATTTACATTTATCCTTCTTTCCTGGGTTTTCATGCCCACACCTTCCCCGTCTTCGAAACCTCCGGATCCTCCTCATCCATTTTCTCTCTCCCTCTCCCTGGGGCATCGCGCCCCTTCCTATTTTCTCCACCATCAATCTCTTGGGCATCACATCCCCTCCTATTCTCCCCCTCCGGAACCTCTGGACTTACCGGGACATCGCGTCCATACTCATCTCCTGCCTTTGGAGCCCCATGAAAGGTCTACAAAAGGAAAAGGGGAATCAAGAGGGGATATGAGGACTAAACCCTCGGAAACAGTGGGAGAACGGGTAGATGCCCAAAGAAGTTGAGGTGGAAGAAGTCGGGTTTGACCTGGAATCGGGAGGAATTAGATAGATGAATTAGTAGATGGAAAGGGGCGGATCCAGAGAGTCTGGAGGCAAAGGGGGAGAATCATGATGGGAATAATAATCCGGAGGCTCCGGAGGAGGGAAGTGGCGAGGGACGCGATGCCCCGGGAAAAGGTATGAGAAGAGATGATTTAAAAGGAAGAAAAGAACAAAGGACACGATGTCCCGAGGAGTAGAAAGATAAATCGGGAGAAAGAGATGAGGTCCGGAGGTTCTGGAGGAAGAAAATAACAACGGACACGACGCCCTAGGAGGAGAAAAAGGTCTGGAGGTTCCAGATGAAGGAAATGAGGAGGGACGTGATGTCCCGTGAGAAGAGGTAAGTCCGGAGGTTCCAGAGGGAGAAACTGGAAAGAAGGAAGCGACGCCCGGGGAAGAGGAGAAATATCTAGAGATAGAAGTGGGTCCAGAGGTTCTGGAGGAATGAAAAAAAGGAGGGCGCAATGCCCTAGGAGAATAGATGGTGAATCGATGGCAATGAGAAGATCCCGAGGCTCTAGAGGCAGGAGATGAGGAGGGACGCGATGTCCTGGTAAGTCCGGAGGTTCCAGAGGTGGAGAATAGGAAGGGACGCGATGCCCTAGAGATTGATGGTGGAGAAAATAAGAAGGGGCATGATGCCCTGGGGAGAGGGAGAGAGAAAATGGATGAGGAGGATCCTAAAGTTTCGGAAGACGGGGAAGGTGCGGGCTCGAAAACGTGAGAAAGAATGATAAATGCAAATGCATGAAATTCAATGAATGTTGTGGATGCATGGAATGCAAAGGATGCAAGAAGTGCAAGGAATGCAAGGAAGGAAACCCATGAGTGGCCCATAAGGATAAATTGGTGATTAATAAAAATATGGATGGCATAGAATAATGGGTGAGTGGGTTCGTGGAAGACCCTTCAATAAAAGAATGTCCGCCCCTCCATGGTAAACAAGGTGCCCAGCCGAATGGCCCAATGGATGAAATTGATGAACATAAGCTCTCATTGACAGTGGAATGTGTTATGGAGATGTAAGAGGAGAACCCCTTTTCTTTGGTAGGAACTTGTATAATGACGGAGCGAGGGGTAATAAGAGCGCCAAAAGAATGTCGACCAATTAGTAAAGTGATTTTGACAATGGTATTATGCTGACATGGCATCAACTCATAAGAATTCTTCATAGTGAGCATCGTTGGGGACCTTTCAAATATGCCCGGCACAAGAACGCGGAACGACATCCAGCAAATAAAGCCTTGCATCTTCAATAGCCTGGCCTTGGTCAAACTCTTCTTGCTCGGCTCTTGATTATTTTCGGCATACATACTTGTAGAAACACACCCACTCCAAGGGGGGATGGAAGGTGAGAGGGAGGTGGTATGCTTAATGCATAATGAATGTTTAGTGGATGGTACGGTAGGAAGTGCATGTAAGTGGCAATGGAGGTTCAAGCACATTGGGCTTCTCCCCTTACTCTGAAGCGGATGGGGTGGGCTCGAGTGCAACAAGCAGTGGACCCTACTCAGGATTAACCATGGGTTCAGGTAAAGGTTTAGGTGGAGGGATATGCAAAGTGGGGTTTGGTGTAATTGGCTTTGGGGTTATAAAGTCGGTGGAGGCCTTAGGTGGCAACAATGGAGGATTGCTTGGTTTAGGAAAAAGTTTGACGAGAGGTTTGGCGGAGGCCGATGGTGTGGAGGTAGACTCAGATGGCTTTGTGGAGGTTATGGTGTGCCGGTGTAGGTGATTGAAGTATCGACCCATGATCATAACACCAATTGGTTTCAAAAATGGGGTTTGGGACTGTGGTGTCGTCCTGAGCAGGGAGTTCATCGGGTAATGGAGGGAGAGGAAAATGTAGGAATCTCGGAATGGGTGCCTCATGAAGAACTTCATCATCTTGTGCCGGCTCCAATTCTTTATCATCATTAAATTCAAGTGGACGCCGTGGTGGAGGTGTAATAATGGGTGATGGAGACGTACAAGATGGAGGATTTTATGGAGGTGAGCGCAAAGGCGGAGGGCCACATGAATGCGTGTGATCAATGAGTGGAGGAGGCGTATAATGACATGGAGGTTCATGCGGATATAGAAATGGATGTGAAGGCGAAGGGCCACATGAATGAATGTGAGTGGGTGGAGGGCGGACGGCGTCCACTTGATCGTTGAGAATTACCAGCTCATCTTGCTCACTTGAATTGATGATGCCATTATCATCTCTCCTCTCCTTCCAATCTTTTTCCATCTTGGTGATGTTATTCATGAAAGCATGAAGAGGATTGACTTGAGGAGGAGGAGGAGCAGGCCGTGGGCTTGTGACCCTCTTTAGTTGTTCCTCCATCTTGGTGATTTTTTCAAGAAGACTTTGTTGGAGAGGTGTAACATGTGGAATAGAGGGTTGGCATAATGGCCGTGGAGCTTGGAGGGGTTGACATGAAGGCCGTGTAGAAGGGTTAATGGGTCGGCCCTCAAAAGGACCTAGACGGACCATGTTACAAGAGACATAAGGGCCGTGGGGCCGTGGAGAAGGAAGGCGGTTAGAAGGAGGAATAGAAGGAGGCGGATGATGGGTAACCCGAGGAGGCGCAGGCGTAGAAGAAGGCGGATGAGAAAAGGGAGGTGGGTGATGGACCACCCGAGCGGGAGTGTGAATAGAAGAGGGAGGCAGGCGATGGGCCACCTGTGGATGAAATGAAGAAGGTGGGTGAGAAGGAGAAGATGCACCCTCAACAATGGCCTTAAGGGCTTGGATTTGTTCAGGGGTGAGATGATCTAATGCATGTAGAACTTGGGAAACCTTCTCATCATGTGGAGGAGACAGTTCCAGGGGAGTAGTGGCTCACGATGGATGCAAGGGACAATGAGATTAGAAATTACCCATGGGTCGGGCAAGACCACAGGAGTGAGGATATGCTCTCTTAGAAGAATTATGGTGAGAACTATGGAATTGAGGATTATATGATGTGCTAGGTTGACCATCCTCATAAATGTGATTGTGATTAAACATGGTTTGATTATCAAAGCGAAACATTATGCAAACAAAAAATATTCAATCAAGGCAATGTGCAAAGATGTCAAACAAGTTGGATGTTTACACTTGATTTTTTTTTGTTGAACTTTGGTGAATTGGATGATTTTGATAAAGTATGATATGATCCACTCAAGGTAGGAACCTAGTTTTGATGTGGGTTTGCTTCAATGCCAACTAGGTACACTCTCTCACCACGTATAGGCCAACAAATCCTAGGGAACTTCAAGGTACAACATGCCCGGCGTCTGTGAGGGAATCCACGGGGGCAGGGACATATTGAGGCTTGGTTTAAGAATTTCCGGTCCAAAGAGACGGAGTGCTCAATGGAGGGTCCATCCTTCACCAAGAGGGTGTAAGATCTCCTTGAAAGTGTCGGGAGAGGAGGTCACCCAAGCCAAATTCCCTAGATGCAATACTAATGCAAAAGAATAGAAATATGAGTGTATGAACAGAAATATGCAAAGATAATGCAAAACAAATCACAAAATAAGGGAATTCTGTGAAAACACAGGGAATGGGCGACTGTCACAGTGGATGCCAAATAAAGTATTTGTGTCCCCTCTATGGCCGCTCTTTCCATTTTTTTTTACAAAAATATGAATGCGTCCCCTCAACCAGACGCGTTTAATCCTAGAGAAATTAGAAAATTAAGTTTTAATTAGATTTGGAAGAGGATATACATTGCACAAGTGTCCCTTCAACCTTAGAAAGCCTTAGGATCCTTTCCCAAATGAAAAAGAGGCTCAAAATGGAGAAAGAAGGAGGTTCTGGTTGGATTCGGAAGTCTGTTGGAATGCACGACCACTCAGTGGTCGCCAATTAAATTAGCGCCAGATCAAAGTGTTGCCAATTCTGAGGCATTTTAAGACGGATTAGGACTTTTCAAAATTAGAATAGAATTGGTGTTCATGGGCCGTTCGCCAATTAGGAATTATTACAAATTTTGGACGGAGTTAATTGCTTAAAATAAGGCAAGCATGAACGTATCTGGGGTCCTGGACACGTTCAAGAATAAGCGTCAGCTCGAAGGGATGCCCTTTTTTGAATATTCTATAAATTATAAAATTACAAAAAATTGGAAAAGGAAATCGCGTCCAGTTGGACAGACGCGTTCATAATTTTTATGAATTTTGGTAGTTATTTAAAGATAAAATGGGATTTGACATCATCATTAAGGTCGCCCATTAAAGAATAAGCGGCTGTTCGGAAGGGCGTTAATTCTTCAAGAAGGCGAAGGAAAGGAATTGGTGACGAAGGAGCTGCCGCAGTTTTAAGAACGCGTTTGATCAGTCGGACGCGTTTAATGAAAATAGCACCCTTCGACATGGCGTTAATTATATAATTAACATGGATAATATAAGACGCGTCCAGGGAACTCGATGCGTTCAAGAAAACGCGCCCATCCAGACGGACGTCTATTCAATAAATATTCTAATCCAACAATAGTGGGAAAATAAGAACATGCCCTTGGTCCGGACGTGACTTTGAAAAGGTCGACTTATCCCATGTCAAGGCGTTGACTTAGAAGAAATGGCGATAGTTCAAATAGGCTCTTATTCGTTCAAAAAGGAATTGGCGACTAACGGGCTGTCGCTAATTCAGCAAAGTTCCGAAAAATTAGAGAAAAGTCCAGGAAAAATCTAGAAAAATAGTAGGAAGTTGAGGAAAGCGGAATAGTCAAGAAAAATGAGGAAAACCACTCAAATAAGTCAATTTGAGGGTCAAATTATGGCATCGCAATGTGAAAGGAGATATGCTTAAAATGATGTCAAATTTGACGTGTCTACACCAGTGTCTAAGAAAGAAGAATACAGATCGAACCAGTGTTTAGATCTGCTGATGGAGCTTCCATATCTTGATCTGAAGCCACAGTTATTTTTCCTCTTGCCTTGCTTCATGTTTCCATTTACATCTCGCAACTTGTCCTTTTGTGTGCTGTGTCCGGTGCTCAATTGTAGAGACCAGAAGTGTTATGTGGTTGCAGTGCAGCCGTGTGTGTGGTAGTGGGGAGATGCACCCTTGGTTTGCTACATTTGCAAAGTGTGTTTTATTTTTGTTCATGTGTGTGTGTGGGGGGGGTTCATCCCCGTGTGTGTGAGTGCGGGGGGGGGGGGGGGGGCGTCCCCATGTGTGTTGAGGAGGTCATCCTCGTGTGGCAAAGCTTCACCGGTTTACTGAGGGGTGGATGTAGGTTTGCGGGTTTGTAGACTGAACCACCTTAAAAATCCCTGTGTAGTGGGTTGTGTTTTGTGTGTGATTAATTGCTCCTTATCCTCAATCCCCATTCGCAGGTGTTTGTATGTTGTAGATCTTCATATGTTGCACTTTGTTTGTGGACACTAGACACACACTCTAGCTAGCTTGGTGGCCATACACACACTTATAGTCTGCTCACCCATTCACCAGGAACCTTATGCGTAGTAGTTCTGTCTAACTACTGAGCTATCGATGCCACTGCGTCAACTTCACCTTGCATGCTATTTTGATCCAACAGTCTGCGTAAGGTGTCTTGTGTCATTGTTTTGAACTGTTGTTATTAGATCCGCTGTGCATTATTTTTAAGTGTTCCACTTGCAGTTTAGCGTAATTTGTGTTCTTATCAGTTAAGTTTTTAAAAGGGCAAAAGATTGTGTCGGATCTATTCAACCCCCCCTTCTAGATCCGGTTGCACCCAAGGGAACTAATAGTTGGTATCAGAGTAGGTCTCTAATAGATCATATTTAACAATCTGCGGGGAAGGTCCTACTGTTTTTTTTTGTACGCTATCATTATTTTATTTGTCTGAGTTTTCAATGGCTCATCCACCGATGTTTGACAGTTCTGATTTCTCTACATGGCTAGGCAATATGTGTATATTTGTAGATTTAGTTAATCCAAACCTGTGGAACCTCATCTCTAAAGGTCCATACAAAGTGCCCAAGGATATGTCCAAATGGACAGATATTCACAAGATGAAGAACAATGAAAATCTTATAGCCCTCAATATCTTGAAAGATGCTATTGATCATACCATCCTTCCATTTGTGTCCTCCTCCAGGTCTGCGAAGGAAATCTGGGACAAGCTAGTTGCTATTCTTAAGGAGCAACACAAGTGCCTCATGGGTGACAGCATGAAAAGCCACGAAGGAAGTAATGATGAAGAGGTAACCTCTATGTTTGAGAACTTCTCCATAGAAGATTGGCAAGATGCTTATGCTGAATTGCTTGAGATGCATGAAAAATTACTAAAATAGAATAAATCCTTGAAAAAGAAGTCAAATAATTCAGCTCACACTAATTCTGACAATGAAGGCTTGAAAGCCTTGAAATCTGAAAATGAAGATCTTAGAAATCAAATTGAAAAAATTGAAAAGAACTTAAAAATGTTGAGGAGGAAAACAATTTGAAATCTGAAAAACTTGAAGCCGTTGAAGTAGTAAACACAAAACTTTAGAAAAATCTTGATAAATCTAAAACTCAAAACAGAAAGTTAAGAAAAGAAGCTGAAAACACATGTTCTGATAGCTCTGTTTGTAATGAGTGTTCATTTGTGAAAGAACTGAATGAAGGTCTCCTCTCAGACCTTGAATGGCAGGAAGACCTAATTGCTTCATTGAGAGAAGAAAATAAAGATCTATTAGAAAAGAAAATAGAACTGGAACAAGCAGAAGAAGAACTGATTGAGATCTTGAAAGAAGAAAATGAAAAACTAAAACACTTGAATACTGCCATGTCTGAAAAAGTGCTCACTTTTGAAAAGGAAAAATATTTGTCTGATGATGAATGTGAAAAAGTGTAAAAATTGGAATAGGAAATTGAGAGTTATATAACTACAAATAAAGTGTTGAATGAATGTGTTGTTTGCAGTGAACATGAGATTGCTAGTTATGAACTTCACATTGCATCTCTTGAAAATGAAATCCAAGATTTGAAAAGCTCACTGTCTAGATTTGTAGACGGTAAAGAAAATTTGGATAGGCTGTTAGAGGCTGTTAGGAGTTAAAGTTAATTTTCAAAAATAAGGGCTTGGCTATAGTCCAGTGAACAAGAAATCATTTGAACATAAATTGCAAACCTGATTTGTTCATGCTTCTGATGTTCCTAGCACATCTAAGAAAATTCCTCTATTTCACGACAGAAAACTCTTAAAATCAGATATGATAAACATAAATCTGTGAACAAGAAATCACAAATTGGTGTTGCTGGTACCCATGTGCATGTTGTACATAATTCCAATTCACACACACATGCACAATCAAAGAAAATTTCTTGTCATTACAGTGGTAATGTTGGCCATATGAAGCATGAATGTCGTATCAAGAAATCTGATAATCTAAATGCTTGCAAAAGAACAAATGGTTCCAAAATTTTCAGAAAGCTTTCAAATGAAAGAAGTTCATTTCAAAATCCTCATGTGCATGCTAGAAACATTCATGTTGACAATCATGCTATCCAAAAAAGGGCAATTAAATACTTTTACTGTGATAGATCTGGTCATGTAATGCATAATTGCTTTGTTTTGAATAATGATGAATTTAGGGATAGCAAAAAATTCACTGATCCAAAGAGGCAAGGACTGGTTGTAAATAGAAAGCCTCACTTCTGTTATTATTATAGAAGGATTTGCCATACAGTCAAGGATTGTTGGCACTTGAGAGGAATTCACCATGTCCATGATAAAAATGGCAGAAATTTTGCCTTCCCAGAGATACCTCATGCATACTCTCTGAAGAAAAATTTGAATGTCTCTTTTCATTGTCATTATTGTGGAAAGGTAGGGCATGTTATGAATGATTGCTTTATTTTGAAATCTGATGATTAGCATGTCTTGAATTCACGGACAACACATGTGAAAGGTGCTACTAACTTTTCAGGACCCTAGAGATCTTGGGTTCCTTTAAACAAAAAATGAGAACTTGTTCTTGCAGGTGTGCCTTGGAGCAAGAAAATAAAGGGGGTTCATTAAATAAGCAAGGCACCCTGGTTTGGTATAACCCCAATCTCTATGTTCATGATCCTTGCTTGTTGGTCTGTTCTAATTTTCTTCCTTGTTAAATCTGCACTTCATGTTTTGATTAATAAGAATTCATGTTTACTCTGGTTAACTGCTTGGCTGTGGGATTTGGAAGTTGGCTACAAATGTTTTCTTGTCTGCATATATCATGCTAAACAATAGAACTCACTTCAGATCTGTTGCAGGAAAGTTCTATGCATGTCTTGTGCTGCATATGTTTACATGCATGCTTATACTCATTTGCATTGAACTCACGATGCATTTTCATGCATGACCTTATGGTATATTAAATGGTGTTGGGAGAAGGGTGGATTATGTCTATCTGAAAACCTACACTATGTGTGAGGTGGTCTTCGGACCTAAGTGCTCCGCTCGGTATCATGGGTCAATCCTACACTTTAAGCATGCACATCGTTCATGAGATCCTATTCAGCATACTCTCTTGGATGATTTTCATGTCTAGTTTACACATTCAGTGCATTCAATAAGGGGGAGTAAGCAGTTCATGGTAATCTATTTTCCCCACATGCATGACTTACTTGAGATAGGAAGAGTCACTGCATGCATCCATCTGCTCATACATGAACAAGTTGCATGTCTACATTGTGTCCAAATCCTTAAGTTCATCTGAAATGCATGCACTCTCTGGTATTGTACAAATGCATTTGATCCATGTTTACTACATATGTGTCTCCTTGCATGCTCATGCATAGCTTAAAGAATCTGCTTGGAATGGATAGCACCTTCATCTAAGGGGTGTAAGTGTCCCATGCCTTGATTTGCATTTAGTCAGGGGGAGCCAGTGCCAATCTGGCATCATTTGAATGCATGTCATTTGTGAGAGAAAACTGAAAAAATCCATGCATTCATTTAGAATCAATTTGAGTTAAGATGCATTTCTGGAAGAGCTCAGGTCAACCTGAGGACTTCATAAGTCGACTTCCCAACAGTTCTCTGAAAACAATGCGTTCTATTTTGAGCTGAAGCAGGCTTAAAGACCTTCATAAGTCGACTTCCTCTATCTGCCTTAAAATTTCTGAACAACCTTTTCTCTCTAGCACACTCTCATCATTCCTCACTCCTTGCTCTCATGGATCTGAGATTAAGTGACTGGCTTCTGTTCTTCGAATTTCAGACTCTCTGCGTTTGCTGAAAAGAGGTGCCCTTTGAAAAATCCTTGATCACAGTTTTTCCTCAACTTCAACTCTGGAAATCTACCGTTAAAATCTAACTTTCTCTTTGGGGGAGCCTCTCTAAGATCTGAGCTCACACTCTCTCATAAGGAGTCTCTTCCTATTGATATCAGACATACTTAAAAGTTTGCATCCATGTCATCTCTATAATATCTTGAAACTGGTCAGCATGAACATTCTTGAAAAACTGCCCCTGCTGAAATACTTTGAACCACATTGTGCTTAGAATGATTCCAATCGGTCCATCAATTCATTAATCTGAGCATATCATATATAAGAATCTTCTTTTATAATGTTGTATGATCACCCATTAATAAACTCGTTGGTTTAAGCCTGATGAATTCAAGAGTTTATATAAATTGAACTCACTGAAAAGATTGTATTCAAAACTTAATAGGTCTCAACCAATTCCCACATGATGTGTCTCGTGCAATCTCCTAAAATCTGAAAATTTAAGGTTTATGGTAACCTTGGTTGAGTAGCTTGGATTAAGTATTGTTCTTAAACATAAAAGAATCAGAAAAATCTCAAAGGACAGCACATGAGTAAAATTGTGATTTAATGCTCAAGGTAGAGCAATGGCTAAGGGTTCACTGAGAAACTAGGTCCTTCATCAAAGAAATGAAGTGAACTATGTCATGTGGTACCTCTGCTATCTCTACTCAAAATAAAGCAGGATAGTTAGTCTCACTGAGTAACTAGGGGTGATAGCGTCTAAACAACATGCACCCTTATGTCAAAAGGTGTGGACCACACTTGAATGTTCTTAAAAATTATGAGCCAAAAAGGAAAATTTTGAAATTATGACCAAAAGGTCAGAAAAAGTGTTGTAACCCTGAGGACTAAATCAGAAATGTCAAATATATTTAATCTCAATACTAGTCTTGAGCTACTCCTTGATTTTTAATGAGTAGGGTTAAGGGAGGTTAAACATGATTTAAACATGTGGCCTTGGTTTATTTCTATTAAGTTTGAGTGCAAAATACTTCCAAGAGTTTAATTGGTAAACTCTAAATTTATTTCACTTAAACCAAGCTGAACATAAAGGGTTGTGTCATATAAAATCTTATAACAGGAGAATCAGAAAATTGCAAGCTTATCTAGTGAATAGTGTTTCAGATTATAATTCTTCTGATACCAGCTTTCTTGAACTCCATGAAATAATTATTCTAAATCATTCCTTTTTTGTTGGCACCCTACTAATGCTGCTTTGGAATCTCACTGTTGATGTAATTGTCATTACAAATTCTTGATTGCTAATCTCCTTATCTGGCATGCTACAATGGACTTTTCACCACTACTGAAACTCTTCTTCTGAAAAATTCTTCCAAGGGACCTAACAATAATATGGCTACTCTGCTAAAATCATAACTCCTTATTTGCTACTATGCATGATGGAATTCATTATCCACATTTTCACTTGCTCACTCTCACATTTTCCAAGTTGTTTGCATTCCACTTGCTAATCCAATTCCACTTCATGCTTGACCCTGCTGGTTTGATTTGGTCCTTTTCAACTCTGACTATTCCTTGATTGAACTTAATCCTCTCCATATCCTAGCAGCGTATCAAACTCCATTCTTTTTGCTGATGTCAAAGGAAGAGTGAGAGTCATTTCATTTAGTAGAAGAGTTGATGAGCACATGTGAATGCATTGTCTATAAGCAAACATGGGGAGAGAGCTGATGAGTTGATTAGTCTGCATACTCACTGCTGCATAACTCATTGACAATTGTGATTAAATGTTCATAAAGACTTATAGTGTTGCCATCATCAAAACGGGGGAGAATGATGTGCATGTGTGGTTCATGCTTTATCTTGTTTGTTTTGATGATGTCTAATTATGAGTCACTAGTGTAATATTGATTTTGATCCAACTATGATTCAACATGTTAATTGTCATGATTCATTATTTCTGTACTATCATGGTACACGTGAGACCTTCATAAGCATAAAGAATTTATTTCATAGAGTCTCATGTTTAATCTCTTGAATCATGAATGAAATCGTAATATGATGATATATTTTATTCCCCTTACATAAGAATAAATGAACTCTATTGAAAGCTCGCAGAAAAAGAACAGCAGCAGAACAGTCCTTCAAGGACTGCGTCGACGTAGTGAACAGGTGGCGTCGACGCACAAAAGTCGTGCAGTAGCAAACAACAAGAAGCAACGCGGTTCTTCATGGACAGCATCGATGCAAAAAGCATATGACGTCGACGCACTTGGCACAAGGTACCTTAAAAAGCATGCCAGTAGCCGGCAAAAGAAGCAGGGCTATGTTGATCTCAAGGCACATATATGCAAAGGAGTAGGAGCCAATCAAGGCTGGAAGAAATCCAAGTGCAAGGGCCTTCCGGAGTCAAAAAGCTCAAAGGATAAGCTGACTGCATCAACTCCATGGCGTCAGTGCGTCAACGCTATGGGGTTCACAGGAACGTATGCACAAAGCTGACAAATAGCTCACCCAGCTGTCAAATGATAAATAAGGCTGAAGTTAGCAAACCCAACAGAGTTGCGTCAACGCAATACTCTTCATGCGTCAACGCAGCCAAGCCTAGACATCAAGGCTGAACAAAAGTTAAAGGCGACGGCTTCTGATCATAAGGGTGACAAATGGCTCCTAAGGGAGACAAATGCCTCTTAGAGGTAAAAAATAGACAGTTAAGGGTGACAAATAGGTGTTACCATTGACAAATGTCCCGTAAGGCATTTTTCGCTAAGGATGCATCGACGCCCTTCGTCTACTGTGTCGACGCACAACACGCCCTTTGTCAAAGTGCTTCACTGAAGTGTCGACCCTAGGAATCAACTCTCGTTTTTCCATGTTCTGGTTGGGAGTAGCTTAGCCAGCTACGTCGACCGTGCTCTCTCAGGGCGTCGACGCAGGGGGTCTTTCAGAAGCCATCCAAAAGGCCACCTTCAACAGCTACGTCGACGCATGAGCAAAGCTACGTCGACGTGCTCAAGGGTCATCTAAATAAATTCAGACAAATCCCTATTTTCATAAATCATATAGAGAGCAAAAAGATCTGACATAATCCTATGAAAACATAATTTTCGAGGAGTGGAGAAGATTCCTAGGACACATAAATGTCCCTATCATCATAACTTTCTAGAGCAACCTTTTGGTCATATTATCTGTCAGTACAACATCTAGGAAATGCCTCCTCCTCTTTAGTCCTTTCACCAGGAGTTAGTCAACAGAAGTGTGTCTAAGAAGAAAAGCTTACAGGATAGAAGGACATCCTCTCTGTAAATGGGAATTAAGTTACTGCAGGCTCCTTTGGTCAAACCTCCTTTGTTTATTCCAGCCATTCAAATTAAAGGATTCTGGAGGGAATTAGTTCTACCCAGCTCTCTATATATATCAAGCTCAGTCTATATCAAGCTCAGTCTTGATGTAGATCTACTGCTGCCCTTGAATAGAGCCACATCCCTTGTGCATTCAAGATAATCTATGAGAAAGAATAGAAGGGAAGGTGAGCAGCCCAGTTCTGGTCTGACCCAAACCAGTGCTATAAAATGAAGAAGAAAAAGAAGAGAAAGGAGAGCAGTTCTTGTTGCAGCCAGCCAGTGTCTAAGAAGGAAGAATACAGATCGAACTAGTGTTCAGATCTGCTGATAGAGCTTCCAGATCTTGATCTGAAGCCATAGTTGTTTTTCCTCTTGCCTTGCTTCGTGTTTCCATTTACATCTTGCAACTTGTCCTTCAGTGTGATGTGTCCGATGCTCAGTTGTAGAGACCGGATGTATTTTGTAGCTGTAGTGTAGCCGTGTGTGTGGTAGTGGGGAGCTGCACCCTTGGTTTGCTACATTTGTAGAGTGTTTTTTGTTTTTGTTCGTGTGTGTGTGTGGCGGGGGGGGGGGGGGGGTTCATCCCCGTGTGTGTGTGTGTATGGGGCGTCGTCCCATGTGTGTTGAGGACTTCATCCTCGTGTGCCAAAGCCTCACCGGCTTAGTGAAGATGGATGTAGGTCTGCGGATTTGTAGACTGAACCACCTTAAAAATCCATGTGCAGTGGGTTGTGTTTTATGTGTGATTGCTCCTTATCCTCAATCCCCATTCGCAGGTGTTTGTATGTTTTAGATCTTCATGGGTTGCACTTTGTTTGTGGACACTAGACACATACTCTAGCTAGCTTGGTGGCCATGCACACACTTATAGTCTGCTCACCCATTCACCAGGAGCCTTATGTGTAGCAGTTCTATCTAACTACTGAGCTATCGATGCCACTGCATCAACTTCATCTTGCATGCTGTTTTGATCCAATAGTCCGCGTAAGGTGTCTTGTGTCATTGTTTTGAACTGTTGTTATTAGATCCGTTGTGCATTATGTTTAAGTGTTCCACTTGCAGTTCAGGGTAATTTGTGTTCTTATCAGTTAAGTTTTTTAAAGGGCAAAAGATTGTGTCGGATCTATTCAAGCCCCACTTTTAGATCCGGTTGCACCCAAGGGACCTAACACCACCCACTGTGGTGTCTTGAGTCCGGGCTAGGGAAAAACCAGCTAGAGGGTCTAACGTAGCATAGTCAGTCAGTGTGTGCACACGTGGTTGGGGACTACGGACGTGTGCGAACGAGCATGACCACGACTAGACCCTTGTCTTGTGTTACTTGTGAACGATGTCTCAGTTTCTGCCAGGGGCGAGAAGGGGGACACCCGAGGCGTAGACTAAGACGTCAGTGGACGCATCCGGCCTTGCTTCTAGTGGATAGTTCTCCTATCACTCGAGACGTGATTTCTCCCGACAGTTGAGACTGTGGTTTTCGATCGAGAGGTCATGCTTCTCTCGATGATCGAGGTTTTGGTTTCCCGATAGTGAGATCGTGACTTTATCCTAGACCGTGTAGTCTAGACTGTGGCTTCCATCAGTGAGGACTTGCCTGCACGATAGAAGTGTCATGATTCTTTACTTATTAAGACTGAGATTTTTCCCGATAGTGAGGTTGAGGTTCTTCCGACCATGGTGGCCGTGGTATTAGGTGTGTGTGGGTGATTCACCGAGTAGTGTGGTTTCCTCGGAGTTCGAGGTAGCATGTGGTTTCCAGTTAGTTTAGTTGTGCTTGCCTCCCTTTCCGCTTGTTACCCACTGTTGCCATCATTGTTACTTACTGTCGTTGCTTCTTGTTGTGTAGTGGTGATCCACGGGATCTCTACTGAGCCGATGAGACGAGGCTCACCCCTTTTCCTTTCAGGTGGAGGTTCGATCACTCAGTGCGGCGCCAGAGATGGTTCTTAGTCACCAGCCTGCAAAAATCAGGGTATGCCCTTGATGAGGTACTTTCTTTTCTGTCGTACTGTACTTGGACTCTAGACTGTTAATTATTTAATTGTGTTAATAATTAACTCTTAATTTCTTGCATTTAAGTTCTATAATAAATGCAAGTTTTAAATTAAACACTTTGTTTTCTGCAGTTATTTTAGATTCTTATGTACACCCACCTCCGCAATCTAACCCTTCCGAGCTCTATAGCTCGTGAGTGGCGGGTCGGGATTCGGGTTGCACTGGTTACTTTCGGTACCCAGATCTCAGGTCGTTACACGGGTGGTAGGCGAGCACCGATCATGGTGCTGCAGGTCACACTGTTCCTTGGCATGGGCATTGCGCTCAGTGTCACCACGCAACACACTATCGCCTACGGCTTCATGTCTTCCTAACATGGGCTATGACATGTCGGCTCGAGAGGAAGCGGGTGGTCGGCATCTGCGTCGTGGGGCCACCATCTACAACAGGGCATTCATCAATGATCTGATGGATCTAGGGAGGATCGGCCTTCTTGGTGGATGTTAGACTAGTCCCGTATTCGAAACATGTTAAAATAAAATATGTTTAAAAATAGTGGAGCCCTCTCCACTCAACACCTTAAGATTTTTAGTTGGATATCTCAATCTAATAAACTTTAATATGATATCAGACTCCATGATTATGAACTAGGTCACATACCCTGTGTTCGTCATGATTCACATGACAGAGCCTAATCGACTTGCACATGAATGGACGTGTTAGAATAGTCCCGTATTAGAAATGAGTTAAAATAAAATATGTTTAAAAATAGTGGAGCTCTCTCCACTCAACACCTTAAGGTTTTGAGTTAGATGGCCCAGTCCAATAAGCTTCAATAACGAACCTGGAGATTTTAAGAGAAGACCAGTGGATGGAGGCGTGGGACCTCACTAGTTGCTCCGACATCATCCGTGCAACCTTCGTCGTCACCAACGAGCAGATCTGGCATGCTTGGCTAGTAGTTCCCCAGTAGGACTACAGCTAGCTCTTCAACCACATCTTCGCCTGCACGCCCACCCTCGTTGTCTCCATCATGCTCCTCCTTGCCAACTTTAACCGTGTAGTCCATGGGTCATAGTGTTGCCATTGTCGCCCCCTTCGTGGCACCCTCAACACCTTAGTCCAGCACGTCAGCCACCGCCTCCCTCCTCTCAAGCGGTAAAAGATAGGATAAACAAACGTTGCCATCCAGCTACAATGGCCCCTTGATCAATTTTTTCTCGACTGTCTCCAAGATGGCATCCATAGGTGTGAATGGGGGGACAAAAGGTGGAGCAAAGGTGGGGTTGTTAACGGGAGTAGCCGATGATGATTGATGGAGGAACGACTCTCATCTGTGCACCAGAGCAGCACCATCATCCCTGACGGTATCTCAACGGTGCCGTTCACCACCAAAGACGGGACTTCCAAAGGTGAAGAGGTAGATAAGGTGGCAACAGTGGTTCTAGGGGGGGAGGAGGGCATGGCATGGAGCCAGATTGTAGAGGAGGCAGCACAAATGTAGGTGATGACCAGGGATTACGTGCTCATGGACCATGAGATGCTACACCAATTTGTATCACCTGTGGTGGCGGAGCTAGTGTCTGACGACGACTACCTGGAGTACCTCCCACCCATTGGGGGTGTCGATACTGGAAGGGAAGACCTCCCACTAGTTCCTTCCTCTCTCTCTCTCTCTCTCTCTCTCTCTCTCTCTCTCTCTCTCTCTCTCTCTCTCTCTCTCTCGCTCTTCCTCTTTATGTTCTTCTCTAGAAGAGATGTAATGACCTAGGATCCGAGTACTGGAAAGGAACCAATACAGCCCGAATCCTGGGCCGCCACCCACGAGCCGAAAGGCTCAGAAGGGTTATGCATAGAAATCTAAAATAATGTAGAAATAAACTACACAATTAACTATTTAAATAATAGGAAATAAAATTATATTTTTAATTAATAAATTAACTACAGAGTCCAGTACACAAAGTACAGTCTACAAGGAAGGAAACGTACTCAATCGCCGGGCACACCCTGGCTCTGGCAGGCTGGCAACTATGAACCACTATGCTAATCCTATGAACCTCGAGCATGAGCTGCTACAGCTGAAAAGAAAGGGGTGAGCCTTATCTCATTGGCTCAGTAGGGATCTCGCGGATCCCCGCCATGAAACACCGTCGGTAAACAATGGTGATAATAGCAATAATAACAGCAACAACAATAGTAGCGGTAGACGACGGTAGAATCATAGCTCTCTAAGCTACTCCTACTAGCAATAGAAGGTGAACCCTGACCTCACAGTCAGAACCACCAAACCAATGGTGAAACCACATCTACACTACTAGGAAAAGAACTACAACACCTTGGTCGTGCTGGCCCATCCTCACTGACTAAGGCCACGGCCCAGACCACACAGTCTGGGGGTAAAGTCACGATCTCACTGTCGTGAACACAACTGTGCATATGGGTGAAACCACGACAACTCTATCAGGAACCCTTGACCTTAACGTCGGGAAAAGCACATACCCGAAGAACCACTGCCTATCTGTTGGAAACTAGAACCTCGGGTCGGTAAAATCTCATCTTGTGTGATAGAAGAATTGCCCACTAGAAGCAAGGTCAGATGCGTCCCTGACGACTTATTCTACAGCCTCAAGGGTCTCCCTACTTGTCCCAGGCCAAAACTGAGACACTATACACAAGTAACCGCAGAACAAGGACTAGCTGGGGTCACACTAATCAGCGCATGTCCAACACCCCCAACCACATATGCACACACAGACTATCTGCTCTAAGTCTGGTCCACTAGCCAATTTCCCCCCCAGCTAGACTCAGGCTGCAAAGGCAAGGGGCCCAATGGTAACCATCTTAAAAATAGTCTCCTCGGGTCTAGCCTCCACCTCTCTGTGGGAACGGATTTTATTCTCATTATTTGATTGTTTATTTGTATGGATTTATTTATTTATTAGTTATTTTTATTAGGCGTGCCAGTCACCGGAGTGACAATTTATTATGCGCTCGATCTAACTCAGTCAGTCGATTATGATGTTCGTGTCGGGACTGGGAGTCCGTCATACCATGAAGGTTATGACGTTAATTACGTCCTCCAAGAAAGAGGACAACCCTTGATTAATTGCCAAGAGAGGATGCCCCAGGGGCACGACAAGATAAGACTACGATGCTGACTTCATTCGCAGGATGTGAAATGCGTGTGAATAATCATGCGATGCAACATATGATAATAATATGCGGAATAAATCCGGCAGCACATTTCCTTATGTTGGTCTATGCCAAGTGGGAATATAGGTCATCCATCCACGGAGTACCGAGATGGAAGCAAAGGAAGGATGGGCGTAGCCCGAGATCCAGGAAGATCTAAGTGTGACGAGACAATGTCCACTATCATGGTATTTGTTGATATCCCCTTAAGAAACCATTGGAGGATATGCAGTGGTAGGACTCCAAAGGTCAGTAGGGTTAGCAGAAAATATTACAGTCAAATGGTATAATGTGAGGGGGGTAAAACCCCGTCGATTTAGCTCCCTTAGACTTGGGTAGAGAAGCATGATTCCCCATGATATGATGAAGGTTGGTAGGGAGGCTGATAAGGTTAGGACATTGGGTTTAGATTGAGTTTAAGGCTCATTAAGGTTGCTGGGAAGTTGGGTGTTTAAATGGTAGTTGGTGTTGAGATGAATCGGCGTGAATAGGGATCGGCGCGAAGGAAAACCGACGCGATGGGTCTGGACGCGGTATGCCTCTGTGCGACAGTGAGCAAAAAGGGGGGGCATCGGCACCGTGTGTGCCTGGCGCGACCACTGTCTCGGCGCACCAATCACCCGGCGCGGAACTCGCGCCGAGAGAGGGCTGCGCCGGGAGGCTATGGCACCGACAAGAAGGGTTTCTTTAGGTTTTAGGTATTTTGAGGGCTTTGTGAGATTATGGGTTTTGATGGATTCTATTGAGGGTATCTCTTAGATTCTGTAAGGGTTTCATGGGCCCATCAACGGTGATGTTTAGGTAAGCTATGAAGTCCCGCTATCAATGACACCTTAGAGGGGGGTGAATTGGGTGTTTACCAAATTTAAGAAAACTTTTGGTCTTTTATAAAATATGTGATACAAAGCTAGTTAGGAGATCCAAAGCTATTTGAACACAAATTGGATTTAACAAACTTTATATGATAAGATAGAGATTATGCATGATAAACGAAGATAAATCCAGAACAACAATTTACACTAACGTTTATGTAGAATGGAGATAGAGGAAATGGAGCAAACCACACAAAACAAGCACAATGCACAGCGGTTTTTAATGTGGTTCGGATGCAACGATGGCAATCCTACGTCCACCCCTCACCAAACCCTGTGAGGCTTCACTCAGGGATAAATCCCCAAACGGAGACGACGCTCCAAACACACACGTAGGACGACGCCTGCCCACACACACGGGGACGTGCCCCAATACACACACACACACACACACACGGAGATGAGGTCTCCAACACGATCCAACAAACGGATCAACAAGACACACACACACTGCGACAAGTTCAGCAAACCACACACTAAAACAACTAGATCTAAGTAGATCCACACACACACACACACACACACGTAGATCTAGGAAGATCTACGCACACACGAATGGAACATAATGACCACACATGACCACGGATCCACAACGATCCACATGCACACGAATGTTTCCAGATTGTGAAGAACACAAATATAAATCCTAAAACACAACAACAATGAGGCACAGTTTAGAAGACTCCTGATTTGGCTTCCCTTGAGTGTATGATATAGAGCTTGGAACTATGCTTCCTGCTTCACTTGAATGGCTTCAGATTAAGCTTGAATGGGCTTGGAGTGGATGTAGAGTTGCTGCACGGAGTACTATTTACGGCTACAGTACTCTTCCTTCTTCACTTGGATAACCTCCCTTTGATCTCTTCTTGAAACTCTTGCTAGCTTCTTGATAGCCTCCCCCTTGATCTCTCTTTGTTGGTTGCTTGATTCTTCACTTCATAGATGCTTGTGAGCTTGAGAAGTACCTTGAATGACTTGTAGATGGATGAAGAACTTGCTGCATGAGGTACTGTTCACGAAGCTACAGTACCTCTTCTTCCTCCTTGGACAGCCTCCCCTTAGATCTCCCTTGAAGCCCTCTTGGTTGGTTAGGGTTATGGCTTCAATGAGATGTTTTATATCTCTTAAATAGTCTATAGACAAGCCCCAGACCAGATCCACAAATCATGATGGATTGGGTGTCTTTAGGATTAAACAAATGGGTGGAAAGACCACTCCTCGAGCTTGAAACAAAAGTCAACAAAAGGGGGCCTCGGGGCTGGCGGTCCACCGGTGGAGGGCTAGCGGTCGACCGGAATTTTACAGGTTTCAGTCCGTTGCTTGCTGGGAAAAATGGTTGACCGCCCCTGTCTGGGCGGTCGACCGCTGCTGGCGGTCGACCGGTCCTGGACTGACGGTCGACCGCTGGCAGGGGAAGCCCCCAGGTTTCTCCCATTCAGCCCTTTAAACCCTTGAGCAGCTCATTCACATTTGTGGCATCAAACTCCTTCGACCTTGAGGATTTGTACTGAGTATATGGACCAATGGTTCTTGATAGTAAATGACATATACCACCTATTTTGGATTGTAGAGGAGCAGGGTGCTTATCCACAAGTTTAGTTCACCAGGTGACTGCCATGTGTTTGATCCTGCAAGCAAGATAGTTAAGGTTAATACCATGCTTGTTCACATTAAAGAGGTTATGAAACCTCTTGCCTCTTGTAAAAACAATTCAATCAAACATGAATCAAGACCATGTACCATTGCCATTTGCCATCTCAAACATATTTAAACATGAATGTGCAATCAACCATAAGTTTAGTTATCATCACTCAATCACACATTAAGTTTAGTTATCATCAAAACCATAACGCCAACAATCATCAAAACTATAATTTAACAATCACAATAATCATCAAAATCATAACTCAACAAGCTAGAGGTGGGGATAGACTCATCCACATGGGGTCCAGGGAGACCGTGTAACCATAATGATTATATTCCCCTCTTACAGTGAGCAAAGAGCCGTAAGATAGCCTTTCTCAGGGTTTTTGCCACACCAAGTGGGGTTGATTCATCGGTTTAATAAAAACTTTACACGATACGATAAAGTAAAGACTATGAATGAATTTTGGCAGCATCTCCCCTTGTTCTGGACGGTGCCAAAAGGGGAGTATAGGTCATCCATCCATGAAGTGCCGGGATGGAAGCCAAAGGAGAAATGGGCGTAGCCCGAGATCCAAAAGGATCACAATCCGATGGGACAATGTCCACTCATCGTGATGTTTATTAATATCCCCTTGGAGAGGCCATAGAAGAGCATGCAGTGGCAGAACTCCTTAGGCCAACGGGGTTACAGAATGTAGGGGGGTTAACCCCGTTGATTTAGCTCTCATGAAGGAAGGTTGAGTGAAGTCTATTGCTTCTCCTCGGAGTGACAAGATTTTGCACCGAAGGATCAAAGGGCTCAAGGCTCCCGAGGGCATCGGCGCGAATGCATCTCGGTGCGGTGGGTAGGATGTGTCTCGACGCGATGGGGAAAATCCCAATCGGCGCGGGCGGCACTCGGCGCGAGACTCATGCCGAGAGAGGGCCGCGCCGGGAGGCTTCGAGAATCAGGGTTTCAGAGAGTTTAAAGGGGGTAATGACCTGAGGATTTCGAGGATTTCTTGAGGATTCAAAGGGGTTCTATTCAGGGATTTTAAGGTGTTCTACCTAAGGCTTTGAGAGGTTTTGTTCATGGGGTTTATAGGTGGCCTGAGAGGAAGGGAATCATTCTGAAGAAAGGAAAGATTTCACTCTAGAGCCTCAGTGAGAGCTAGGGCATCGATCGACTCATGTAGACTTTTATGCGAACATATCCCTCGCCATTTTTACGAATGAGAAGCCATGAGATGGACTATCTCAGGCTTTCATCTCTATTGCAGGGTTGAAACTATAAGAGCGATGCAGTGGAAATCACCTGTTCAATCTGAGGGGCAAGCACACAGCAGAACCAGATACATTCACGCCGACTATCGACTACAGCAGATTTCAGCGAGGCAAAGAGAAAAAGAGATAACTTCGTTTCATTGCGGAGAACACATATACATTCAGCATAGAAGGGAGAATCATACTAAAAAAAGAAAGTCTAAATATAGACGATGCCCCTTGGCATATAGTTATACTGGCATTCGATGCCCTTGAAATAACAACATTCAGAAGCAGACCGAAAGAACGGAAAAATAGACTCAAATAGAAGATGGGGAAGGGGGTAATATAGCCCCCTAGGGCATCTGGCAGACTACCCCACCTTGAATCTTCTTCCCCGGGCTTCTGCAACTCTTTTCTCTCTTTAGATTCCTGAGCGGGCTCTTGGGCTCTCTTTCTTTCAGTGGCTTATTCTGCTTTGATTGCCTTTTTCTTCTGCCTCTCTTTTTTTGTTCTCCTCTTCTGCTTCGCTCTCCTTCTCAGCTTGTCGAAGGCAACATATTTTATAGAGGGGTGGCCTCCCGCTTCCGGCACGAGCTCCTCGGCGCGCCCAATATGGAGCATCTCGGCGCGCCTGCATCCAGCACCTCGGCGCGTCTCATCTTGTGTTGGGCTTGGCCCATTTGCTTAGCATTCGGCACCGGACAGGGGCTCATCTAATGGGCTTTTCTTCATTGGTCTTATGGACTTCTTAGAATAGATATTTGTTCTACCCGAGGCTTGCTTAACACCTTGCATTCACGAACATGTGTGAGGCAATGTGAATCCCATTTTGTGAGAATCAGAATTGTTTGAGGATCCTTTTCAGCAGGCAGATGATTGCCTGGAGTTTGTCATAGTCTTTATCAGCCTGACTATCTTAATGATAGCCATGTTGGACAGTGGCCTAGCCAGAGATGGATTCAGTCGGACAGAGTGTCAGGGGTAGTGGACCTCTTATATTCTGATTCTCAAAACCCCCAGGGATGGCACAAAGGCCGCACTTTTGATTGCTTTGTATATTTTAGGTGTCAACAAATGCCCCCCCACCCGCAGGCGGCGAAAGCGAAGAATGAGCGGCACGAGACCTGCGAGTGTACATTGCGCCGTACTTTACATTTATTCTTCAGACCTATTCCTGCTCATAGTGCATTTTCATAGCTTGGAATTTTCATTCTATTTGTATAATCCCAGCACTTCGTAAGCATGCTTGGACAGACGCTTGCATTTTGGATTTAATCTCCTGGTTGCTGTATCTCAGGGTGAGAAAATCGGCGCGGTTGAAGGTCTCGGCACGCCCATCTCAGCACGGCGTACAACCGGAGCAGAGTTTATGTCAGCATAACACTGGTCTCGACGCGCCTTTTCATTTGGTGCCCTCGGCGTGGGCGGCATCGGCGTGCCATTTCTTGTGTAGCGCTCTCAGCGCGCATTAGGGTTTTACCCTATTTATGCTCCGAGAGGACGAGGGAAGCTCATTTCTCACTGAGCTTTCTCTCTCTTCTTCCTTCGTCCTCCACCGCGGCGGCGATCGGCGTGAGGGGATTTTCCCTCCTCATTTCTCCTCTTTTCATCGTGAGGCTCTCTTCTTTGCTTCTCATACGGGACTACGTCCCTCTTTATTATGGAGTCACCCCCTCTTGGTGGGTGTTCATCCTATTTGACTTCTGGGCATACCCCGAACATGGGGAGGTGCTGTCAAAATTTTCTTGGGATTCCCTCCTCTGTTTCTATCTTCATATTGTCTTATTTTCTTCGATTTTTATCTGTAGTTACTGAAATGGCCACCACTTCTAGTTGTGCTTCTTCCGGAACTGCTGATGTTGGTGCCTCTTCCCAGGGGAGAGTATTTGGCCCCATTGTGACTTGGAGGAACATCGGACAGCTGGACCGAGGTCTTGGGAGGATCGCCATAGTTGACGAATCTTCTGACTCAGAAATAGACACAGTGTCTGCATCTCGCCTCCTGACCACTAAGGATAGGTTGAACTTCAATCGTGATGGCGGCTATCATCCGGACTTTCCGAAGGATCGTCATCTCGCACCATTCATCTGCACCTTCAATGTAGCGGGGAAGATAGATGTTATGCTAGCTCGGATGGTGGAATGGGCCATGTTGGTGGATAGGGACAACTTGAAAGGCTCCGTATATCGTGGCGACACCATCTATCTCTTGGGGGAGCGGCGTAAGTGGAACGCCGTCTTGGGAGTAACCGAGCTGGAGGCGGAGCAGAAGATGCTGACGAGGGCTCCTGAATTCACACCGGCCAGGTGGGACACTGCTACAGGTCGGGTCAACAAAGAGAAGCCCGGCTATGGTTTGTTCTTGGTGCCCATCAAGTGGGGCTATAGAGATGAGCCATTTGTTCTGAACTGTCTGGATGTTCAATTTAAGTTTCAATTGGCTGCTGGATGGTTTGCAGACACCAAAGTGATCGATGCCCATCTTTTCTGTGTGGGAGCGGTAGAGTTTACAGAGTATGTTCTGAAGGAATATGCTCCTTTACTGGTCAGGGCCGGGGTGTATCACAGTGTATATGCATCCCGTTTCAGGTACCCTTTTTCCAAAGGATTGTGCTGCGACATGTTTGAAGTGTTACGCCCACAGTTTAATACTTTCTACACAATAGAGGGTGAAACTTCTTTGGACCTCTGGAGTTTGTCACAGCTGTCAGGACTGTCGATTGATGGAGAACCTTATGAAGAGGTCTGCCTTCATGACTTCATCAAGGATGAAACTGACGGTGAGGGTCAGTATTACTTTGGCTTTTTATATCGGTATTTGATGAAAGTATACTGCTCCCTCTGCTTGGCACATAATAGGGGATCATCTAGGGGATATCACACCCGGGAGAAGAGTAGCAAGCTGAGAGTCCGCGTAGGACATTGGATTCAATATTTCTTTGGCGGCCCTCTAAGGTATAATGAGTTCCCTCATGTGGCTCCTGTTGCGGGTAAGCCCAGTAAGCCTCCCAAATTTAAGTCAGAGCTGCCTGCTTCACTTCGGCGAGTCAGCCGTGGAGGACCGAATCTGACTGGGGCGGACCCCCTTACTCATTGGGCTGCTTACCTCACTTTTTGGTTGTGCACTTTTGCTCTCCCACAGGGGGATGATACAGTCATTAGGCCGGAGGCAATATACCCGGCATGTCAGATGGCTTGGGGCATGCGGCTCGCTCTATGTCCGACCGCACTTTGCCTGGTTTACAAATCTCTAGGAGACATTCATAGGCATCGGATCCCTCGCTCTTTCAGAACAGTGGAGCCTTTTCATTTCTTCAACGCCTGGCTATGCAATTTGTTCCCAGAACTGGCTCCCAGGACCTTGCAAACAACTACATTGTACCCCAGGATGCTGAAATTTGCAAGTGCCAAACCCGGCTCAGTGTCTCAGCAGCTTTTCTCTATCAGAGGCTGGCTAACAAGGGTCTCGATGGACTCGGCGGGGACCACTCATTTCTGGAATTTAGCAGCACATTCTGCCCCATTGGTGAACCGCCAGCGTGAGTGCAAGCTCGAGGCAGTGGAGACTTTTACACATTTCATTTCGGGTAACACAGTGACCCGGCCAATCTTGGAGCCTGAGCTAATTGATTGGGCTCTATCAATTTGCCCCAGTGTTTTAGTGTTTAGAAAGGGGAGGTGGTTCATCTAGAACCCTATTACCCGTTCAGATTCGGCCGAAATTTTGGCTATGATCAGCACATTCCACCTTCAGCTACTCAGTTTCCCTTGGACAGCAGGTCAAAGCACAACTCGGCCATTGCAAGCGAGGGTCGCTCCTGGTGGGATTACTTCCACCGTCGGGATGCTAATATCTTCAGAGTGCCGGTGCCGAACCGTGTACCCCGGGTCACTCCAGAATATGTGAAATGGTGGAATGCTCGAACCCGCTTTTAGCGCAATGCCAGGACGACATGCTGGGACGTGGCTGAGTGCACCTTTCTAAGCCAACAGCCTGGGCCAGTTTTTGATATTGATGAAGCCCATTTGAAGAGGCTATTCTCCCAACATCCGAGGGAGGTAGATGCATATATAGCACGCAAGAAGGCCGCGAAAGAGGATGCGACTACACAGCCGGTGCCTGTGCTTGCTGACATAGATGAAGACACTTTCACGAAAAATTTAGAACATCTGTGCCAGATTGGTGATTCCCACTTGGAGCTTCAGCAATATCCCTTTCCCATTGAGGAGCCGCTCTCCAAAGCAGTTTCATGGAAATGTGAGATCAACCACTTTTGCCCGTACCAGGTGTTCATCAGCAGAGAAGATAGAACCCTGACATATTATCAGGAAACGTCTTGGCTGTTTATATATCTTGATGAATATCCATGGGCAGACCCTTGATTGTCCTGTAGCAAGTATCATGGACAAACCTCTGTTTGTGTCTTTTCATTATGCTGATGGCTGGGGTCTTGACCACCTTGGCTTGTATCATTGCATTGCTTCCCACGGTCATGCGAACTTGGCTGACTTAGCCGAGAAGTGTAAGAAAATTGGTGACAACTACTGGCTTGTTCGGGAGGCTCCATCCCGGAGCAAGGAGGTGGCTTATCAATATTGGCCCCTCTCATCTTTTTATAATGGCCCGGCAGGTAAAGCTCTCTTCAGTTGGCATGTAGCCCAGCTTGTTGCTCAATTCTCTTTATAACGGCATGCGCCTCATTTGACAGATCGCCCAGACATAAAGCAACAGGGACTTTACAGGAAGATTATCTCCCAAGCCCAGAAGTCAGAATATTTTGACGCTCCTGCACCAGTGTCGACCACTACTTCGTTGCCTCCTGGCAGAAAGAGAGTGGCCTCTTTGTTGAAAGTCACCTTGGGCCGAGTGAAGAAAGCTCGAAAAACTTCATCGAAGCAGTCTTCGACTGATGCAGCTGAGGCTCCTTTGCCTATTGTGCCATCATTTGAACAGTTTGCCGCTCAGAAGGAGGCCACTCAGCAAGCAGCTGATGGTGACATCACCTTTCTTCGTAGCCTGTAGGAATGTTCTTTTCATGGCATCTTCATTCTTTTGATACCTTCTTTGTTGGATTTTAGCTCAAGGAGCAGCTGCCACCACTATGAGTGCTGAGGAGGTCGCCACAGAGATGAGGGATATAGGATCTTCTGCCATGGCCATAGTAGAGATGACTGGGGCCATTGAAGTTATAGGGGAGAGTCTCCCTATTATTAAGGAGGATGTCAGACTCCCTTCTCCCATGCCCGCCAGTGAGGCCGAGGGTGAGCCAAGTGACTGTGATCCTTCTGAATCTTCTTTTCTTGGTGATCTTCTTACCCTGCCTTATGCATGTCTTTGTGTTGTAGTGGCAAGAGTAGTTAGTACTGTGGTTGAGACGCCTGCTGTGGACGCCCCTTTGCAGCAAGAAGGACACAAAACTGTGTTAAAGAAGGGTGCCATCCCATTGCGGCGTGTAATCACCCGCTCAGCAGCTCGTAAGGCAACAAAGGAGGCGAGCCAACCCGAGCCTAGCATAGATATTTCTTCCAGCAGCTCTACCACCCCTTCTGATGAAGAAGTTGATTACGGTTCTTCAGAAGGTAACGAACAAGCACCTGCGGCAGCCAGCAAAGGGGCAGTGGCACCCTCCACGCTGTTGAGCGTTCCTTTAATATTTAGTCCCCCAAGGTTGCTAGCACCATCATCTGAGGTAATGTTGCAGGAAGAATTTGCCGGAATAGACATGGAGGTGGACATAACTCCTCCATTTGTTGCTTCATCTGCAGAGTTAGTGTCTTCTATACAGGCACTCGAAGAGATGGATGCCATGGCCATGGTAAATTCTGCCCACCCCTTTTGCCGAGCTGCATAACTTTTTCATTCTCCTTTGCCATCTTGGTGCTTATTGAAACCTTGTTCCAGGAATCTGACACAGTCGATCACCTTTTGGTATCGTCTTCCGACATCATCATTTCATCAGAGGCTTTAGACATGCTGCCACCTGTCACCGTGTCTTCTTCAGAGGCAGTTACTATACTTCATCCTGTGCCAGTAAGAATACACGCAGCTGCCAAAGTATCGTCAATAGAGCTGGGCTCACTAAGAGAAAGTTCTGCTCTAGTGCCTACAACAGAGCTGAGGGCTGAAGCCGATCCATCGAGAGGTTCTGCCTTCGTTTCGGCGGCCATAATGACTATTACGCCTGACCCTGCGACTCCATCTGTGCCAGTAGTAGGGTCGGAGCCTTTGCCTCCTCCAGCACTTGTAGAAGAGAGCTCTTCAAAGAGCCCAACGGAGCATGAGCAAGCTTCTGTGGTGCCTGCTTCTTCAGCTTTGGTGGCTGTCCCATCTTCTTCTTCTGAGCCAGACACTAGCTTATGGGCTTCCATAGACAAGGAGGTGACTTTTGATGTGGCGCCGGTAGCTTCCCTCAGCTTCACTTCGTCAGAGGACTTTGCTGGTAGCATTTAGAGATGTTGCGTCGAGTCGTAGAATCTCAGCCGACATTGTCTTACCTCCAACTGAAGGAAGCGGCTGAACGACTAACGGTTGGGCTGCAGGCACTAGGCTGTCCCTCGGTTATCTGGACCTAGCGGGTGTTGTTTTTGCTGAAATTTGTGAATCGCCGAGACTTTCTCGGGCGGATAATGAATGACCGGCTGGCGGCCCTCAAATTGTAGAAAGCGGACTGTCAGACGAAATTGGAGTCTCTGAATTCTGATCTTCATAGGAACAAGGCCCAGATTGAAGCTTCAGCTGCTCGTGTACAATTCCTACGTAGCCGAAGGGAAGAACTCCGGGATGAATTAGATGATGTCGAAGCCGAGATACCATTGCTGGAAGCGGCAGAAGTCCAGGGTATCGAGGAGACCACCTTGCTAGAGGGTCGAGTTGCCTCCTTACAAACTGAGATGACTCGCGTTCAGGAGGAGGAAATGCAACTCCGTGAACTGGGAGCGGCTCCACATGTAGGGCTTATCGACTTTGAGGATATCTTCAGGCGATTTTAGCTTATCTACCTTTTGTAATCCATCCCCCTCGAAGGGCTCCTATTGTCTTCCTCTTTTCCTTTTTGTAATGAAATACGAGTTTCTCTTAATGCTCTAAGGTGTCCTTCTTCACACTTGTATTCTATCATATCCCGTGACAATTTTGGTGACCTATATGGAAGCATATCCATGTCTGTACTGCAGGAGAGCATCCACCCTTTCAAGGAAAGGATGGGGGCCTCGCTCCACCACGTGCCGGGGTTCCAGAGGTTGCCAAATTGGTACAAATGTAAGTCTCATTGGCCAGAAGTGCCGAAAGTATGACTGTTGGCTGACGTAAGTGTATGAAGGGTTCACATGTCCCGTTGAAATGGACGAAAGGTCCACCTCAAACAAGTTCTAGCATTGACCAAGGCGAAGTGCCGTATGATCATAAAAAGCTTCATCATCGGCATTGGGTTTATGCCGATGCAAGGAGATGGGTGTGCTTCATCAGAATAGACGAAGGGTCTACTCTGGGTGGGTTTCATTATCGGCTTAGGCGATGATGCCGTAAGACCGACAACAGGTTTCATTTTTGACGTTGGGTTTATGCCAATGCAAGGGAATTGATGAGTTTCCTCAGAACGGACGAAAGGTCTATTCTGGATAGGTTTTATTACCAGTGGGACAACTGATGGAAGTGTCACCAAGAGGTATAGCATAGGTTTTCATGTTATAGTAACCACATTACTGACCCAAGCGCCCTTTCAGGTTTTCGCCAGAGCTAGCCCCCTCTTGCTTTTGCCCACGCGCCCTTTCGGGTTTTTACATTGTGGGGTACCCGATTTTACTTGTGGTACCCTTTCGGGTTTTCACCACAGCTGGGTTGGAGCCATTTTTGCCCTTGTCCGGGTATAGGATCAAGACTGGCGAGGCACCTCTATTTTAAGCCTCATTTTTTATTCATCCTTTTTCTGTCATTCATTTTTTTTATTCTCATCATTTTTTGTACTCAATTCTCGGGGCCAAGCCGGGCTTGAGGAGATGTTGGCCGACCTTGCCGATGATGGTAAGGGTTGCAAGGAAGTCGACCGATCTTACCGATGATGACAAGGGTCGCAAGGAGGTTGACCGATCTTGCCGATGGTGACAAGGGTCGCAAGGAGGCTGACCGATCTTGCCGATGGTGACAAAGGTCAGAAGTAGGTCGACCGATCTTGCCGATGATGACAAGGGTCGCAAGCAGGCTGACCGATCTTGCCGATGGTGACAAGGGTAAGAAGTAGGTCGACCGATCTTGCTGATGATGAGAAGGGTTGCAAGGAGGTTGACCGATCTTGCCAATGGTGACAAGGGTCGCAAGGAGGTTGACCGATCTTGCAGATGGTGACAAGGGTCGCAAAGAGGTTGACCGATCTTGCCGATGGTGACAAGGGTCAGAAGTAGGTCGACCGATCTTCTCAATGATGACAAGGGTCGTAAGGAGGCTGACCGATCTTGCCGATGGTGACGAGGGTCGCAAAAAGGCTGACCGATCTTGCCGATGGTGACAAGGGTCAGAAGTAGGTCGACCGATCTTGCCGATGATGACAAGGGTCGCAAGGAGGCTGACCGATCTTGTCGATGATGACAAGGGTCGCAAGGAGGCTGACTGATCTTGTCGATGGTGACAAGGGTCAGAAGTAGGTTGACCGATCTTGCCGATGATGACAAGGGTCCCAAGGAGGTTGACCGATCTTGCCGATGATGACAAAGGTCGCAAGAAGGCTGACTGATCTTGCCGATGGTGACAAGGGTTAGAAGTAGGTCGACCGATCTTGCCGATGATGACAAGGGTCAGAAGTAGGTTGACCGATCTTGCTGATGGTGACAAGGGTCGCAAGTAGGCTGACCGATCTTGCCGATGATGACAAGTGTCGTAAGGAGGCTGACCAATCTTGCCGATGGTGACAAGGGTCGCAAGTAGGTTGACCGATCTTGCAGATGATGACAAGGGTCGCAAGGAGGCTGACCGATCTTGCCGATGGTGACAAGGGTCAGAAGTAGGTCGACCGATCTTGTTGATGATGACAAGGGTCATAAGGAGGCTGACTGATCTTGCCGATGATGACAAGGGTCAGAAGTAGGTTGACCGATCTTGCTGATGATGACAAGGGTCGCAAGGAGGTTGACTGATCTTGTCGATGGTGACAAGGGTCAGAAGTAGGTTTAGGAAGATATCCGATGGGGATCGGGGTGATCGCCCTTTTCGGAGTTTCACTAGAATGAGGGTGAGGCAGAACTTAAATTACCACATTACTGACTTAAGTGCCCTTTTGAGTTTTCGCCACAGTCAGCCCCCTCTTGCTTTTGCCCACGCGCCCTTTCGGGTTTTCATGTGGCGGGATACCCGATTTTACCAGCGGTGCCCTTTCGGGTTTTCACCGTAACTGGGTTAAAGCCATTTTTGCCCTTGTCCTAATGTAGGAACAAGGTCGGCGGGGCACCTCTATTTTAAGCCCCATTGTTTTTATAATCATTTTATTCTCGTATTTTTTGAACTCGAAGAACGGAAGGACGTTGAGGGAGTCGACTAGGACACGAGGCCTGGCACTGGGGAAAAGGTTTATTCGTTAGCAAGAAGGTAATGCTAGCGTAAAGGATAGATTTGAGCCGATTCGGGCGTAAGGCCCACAATGGCAACGTTGTAGGAGAGTCGGCTAGGACACGAAGTCTTACGCCAAGAAAGAGGGTTTATTCATTGGCAAGAAGGCAATGCTAATGCAAAGGATAGACTTCATGCCGGTTCGTGCGTAGGGCCCGCAATGGCAATGCTGTAGAAGGGTCGGCTAGGACACGAGGCCTGGAGCTGGGGAAAAGGTTTATTCATTAGCAAGAAGGTAATGCTAGCACAAAGGATAGATTTGAGCTGATTCGGGCGTAAGGCGTAAGGCCCGCAATGGCAACGTTGTAGGAGAGTCGGCTAGGACACGAAGTCTTGCACCGAGAAAGAGGGTTTATTCATTGGCAAGAAGGCAATGCTAACGCAAAGAATAGACTTCATGCCGGTTCGGGCGTAGGGCCCGCAATGGCAATGCTGTAGAATGGTCGGCTAGGACACGAGGCCTTGCGCCGAGAAGGGTTTATTCGTTAGCAAGAAGGTAATACTAATGCAAGGGATAGGTTGGCGCCGATTCGGGTGTAAGGCCCGCAATGGCAATGCTGTAGAAGGGTTGGCTAGGACACGAGGCCTTACACCGAGAAGGGTTTATTCGTTAGCAAGAAGGTAACGCTAATGCAAAGGATAGATTTGAGCCGATTCGAGCGTAAGGCCCGTAATGGCAATGCTATTTTTTTCTTTATATGTCATTATATGTATATATATATTTTTTAGAGCTCGACCAGGACGGAGTGCCACTAGGCCAAGGTGGATAGAGCTCAGCCAGGGCAGAGCGCCACTAGACTAAGGTAGGTAGAACTTAGTTAGGGCGAGGTGCCACTAGACTAAGGTAGGTAAAACTTAGCTAGGGTAGAGTGCCACTAGACTAAGGTAGGTAGAACTTAGCTAGGGTGGGGTGCCACTAGACTAAGGTAGGTAAAACTTAGCTAGGGCGGAGTGCCAGTAGACTAAGGTAGGCGGAACTTAGCTATGGCGGAGTGCCACTAGACTAAGGTATGTGGAACTTAGCCAAGGCAGAGTGCCACTAGACTAAGGTAGGTGGAACTTAGCTAGGGCGGAGTGCCACTAGACTAAGGTATGTGAAACTTAGCCAGGGCGGAGTGCCACTAGACTAAGGTAGGTAAAACTTAACTAGGACAGAGTGCCACTAGACTAAGGCAGGTGGGACTTAGCTAGGGTGGAGTGCCACTAGACTAAGGTAGGTAAAACTTAGCTAGGACAGAGTGCCACTAGAATAAGGTAGGCGGAACTTAGCTAGGGCGGAGTGCCACTAGACTAAGGTATGTGGAACTTAGCCAGGGCAGAGTGCCACTAGACTAAGGTAGGTGAAACTTAGCTAGGGCGGAGTGCCACTAGACTAAGGTATGTGGAACTTAGCCAGGGCGGAGTGCCACTAGACTAATGTAGGTAAAACTTAGCTTGGGCAGAGTGCCACTAGACTAAGGCAGGTGGGACTTAGCTAGGGTGGAGTGCCACTAGACTAAGGTGGATAGAGCTCGATCAGGGCAGAATGCCACTAGACCAAGGTAGGTAGAGCTCGGCCAAGGTGGAATGCCACCAGACCAAGGGTAGGTATAGGTCATTCTGGGAATGCCGGTTGAACTGTATGATACAGCTTCATATGTTTTCCATTAAGGGGAGAGAACTGGATGACTCCTTTATGATCTATAAGGACGTACGCACTCCCTTCATATACTCGGCGGATGACATACGGTCCGACCCAGTTTTCAACCAACTTCCCTTTGGGGTTGGAGGCCATCACTTCTCTTCTTTTAACCATTATCAGGTCACCTTTCTTGAATTCTCATCATTTGACCAGCTTATCGAAAGCACGGGCCATGCGAGCTTGGTAGAGTTGGATATTTTGTTGCGCACAGAGACGCCTTCCTTCGAGCTCGGTGAGCTCCTCCAGTCTTCTTTCTATCTTGGTCCGTTCGCTGCTTACCAATCCATGCTGGATGGTGATTCGCAACAAGGGGACCTCTAATTCAATCGGCACCATAGCCTCCGATCCGTACACGAAGGAGTAAGGTGAGCAGCCAGTCGGGGTTTTATAGACTGTACGGTATGCCCAGAGTGCTTCGTACATCTTTTATTCCCAATCTCTTTTGTTAGCCTTCACAGTCTTTGCTAGCAGAGTGCATAGCGTCTTGTTGAAGGCTTCTGCAAGTCCGTTGGCTTGAGGGTAGTAGAGAGATGATGCCCTCCAATCAATCTTGTACTTGTCTGCTAGTCGGTACACCTTCTGATTCTTGAAGTGACTGCCGTTGTCAGAGATGATTCGGCTGGGTACTCCAAATCGGAATATTATATTTTTTCAAAAGAATCTGGCGACCAGTTCTCCCGTCACTTCTCTCAGTGCTACTGCCTATGCCCATCTGGAGAAGTAGTCTATAGCTGCTAAGATATATTTGCATCCTGATGAAGATGCTGGTAGTGGTCCTACCACGTCCGTACCCCATTGAGCAAACGGCCAGCTTGGGATGGTAGGATGCAGTGGCACATGTGGCCTTCTTGACACAGTGGCATGTTCTTGACACCTCTGACAGGCTTTGGCAAACTTGCATCAATCGCCAAACATAGAGGGCCAGTAGTAGCCCAGTTTCTTTATTTCAATTTTCATTTTCAGACCGGCCTGGTGTGCCCCGACTGACCCGGCATGGACTTCTTGCATTACCTACTCGGCTTCTCCCGGGGATAAGCAACGAAGTAAGATCTTCTTTTGGGCATCTGCCATTATCCGGAACAACGTTCCATTCCTCATCTCATAGGAGTCTTTGACTCTAAGGAGCTTCATTCTCTGTTCTTTCTCTTTCGGGAGTTGTTGGTGTTGAAACCAACGTAGGAGGTGCTCCCGCCAATCGGACTGTTGGATTCCTTCTACAACTGCCACTTCATTTGCTTGTTCATCGGCTAAGGCTTCTGTCACGCTGGGGACCTGCTGCCGGTTGATTACTGTTATATTCAGGCTTGTATCAGGCGGGACTGCCAAAGAACTGGCCAACTTTGCGAGGGCATCAGCTTGAGCATTCTATCCTCGGTTAATGTGCTTGATGCTAATGAAATAGAATCTGGTCATTAGGCGGTGTGCCAGATGATAATAAGGAATGAGTTCTTGCTTCCGCACATCGAACTCTCCTTCCAGCTATTTTATAACAAGCATGGAGTCCCCGAATGCTTCTAGCATTTGAATCCCCATGGGCAGAGCAATCTGTAACCCGATTATGAGGGCTTCATATTCTGCTTCATTGTTTGTGCATGGCTTGTTTATTGAACAGGATGTATGTATGACTTCTCCTTCTGGAGATTTCAGGACTATGCCTGCCCCCGCCCAGACTCTGGCTGATCCAGTTGCTGAGGTGTCAATTCTAGAAGCGCCATCAAAATACAGCTGCCATAGAGAGGGTTGCACCTGGCCGACCTCTAAGGTTTCATCTTCAGGAAGTTCCGGTTCTAGGGGGCAGTCTTCAGGTACTGGATGCTCAGCAAAGTAGTCTGTAATAGCTTGGCCTATCACGGACTTTTGCGGTACATAGGAGATATCATACTCTATAAGAATCACCGCCCATTTACCTAGGCGGCCTTTGAGGGCCCGTTGGGATATGATGTATTTAAGCGGATCCTCCTTGGAAATCAGCTTAACTTCGTGTGAAAACATATAGTGTCGGAGCTTTTTGATCGCGAAAACTAGTGCCAAGCAGATCTTCTCGATGTAGGTGTACCTCTCCTCAGTTCTGACCATTCTTCGACCGAGGTAATAGAGAGCTTGTTCCTTCCCTTCTTCATTATTCTGGGCTAGCATTGCCCCCAGGGAGTTATACGTGGCTGTTATGTAGAGGATCAACGGCCGTCCCTTTACCGACGCACCCAGCACGGGAGGAGTCTTCAGATAATCCTTCAGCTTGTCAAAGGCTATCTGGCATTCTTCATCCCAGTAGAAGGGAACATCTTTCATCATTAGCTTATGGAAGAGGTGGCATCACCCTGACATGTTGGACATAAACCACCGGATGTATGCCAGGCGGCCTTGAAGAGATCTTAGCTCTGAGAGGTTCCTCGGAGAGGGTAACTCCTGAATTGCCTTGATCTTTGTGAGGTCTATTTCAATTCCCCGATATCTGACAATGAAACCCAAGAACTTTCCGCTCGATACTCCGAACGCACACTTCATAGGGTTCATCTTCAATTCATACTGCCTCAGCCTTTGGAAGATAACTCGGAGGTCTTGCAGATGGTCTTCTTTCTTTCTGGTCTTGACTACCAGGTCATCTATGTAACACTCGACTTTATGGTAGAATAGCTCATCGAATATTCTAGTCATCATCCGCTGATAAGTTGCGCCGGCGTTCTTTAAGCCGAACGGCATTCTCTTGTAATGATAAATGCCTTTGGGAGTTCGGAAGGCAGTGTGGACCCGGTCATGTTCCGCGATCCATATCTGGTTGTAGCCGAATGACCCATCCAGGAATGATAGGGCCTCATGACCGGTTGTTGCATGAATCATGACCTCCGTTATTGGCACCGGAAAGTCATCTTTGGGGCAGGCTTTATTCAGATCTCGAAAGTCAACACATATCTGAATCTGTCCATTCTTCTTCTTCACGGGCACAATATTGGCCAGCCACGTGGTATATTGATTTTCCTCGACGAAACCCACATCAATGAGCTTGTCAACCTCCCTGCATATTTGAGTGATGAGCTCTGGCCTCATGCGTCGCGGCGGCTGCTTCACTAGCTCGGCTTCAGGGTTTATGGTTAGCTCATGCTGTGAGACTGCGGAGCTCAATCCTGGCATTTCCTTGTAAGTCCAGGCAAAGCAATTCTGATATTCCTGTAGCAGCTGGATATATAGCCCATGTTCTTCAGCAGATAACTGGGCACTGAGGAAGGTTGGCCTGGGGTAATCCTCGTCTCCCAAGTTGACTTCTATCAGTTCATCGACTGTTGCTTGGCATCCGTCTTCTATTTCCGGGGGTGCAAACTGGAGATCGACAAAGTCTGGTATATCATCTTCGAGGTTGAGGACCTCGATCTCTTCATTTTGCCTTATCTGAGGTTCATCAGGAATCTCTGGTTCGGATGGTAGCGGCTGCATGAATTGCTCTATCGGTGAATCTACCTCAATAGCCGTTCCGAGGGGTGAGTCGATTGCCTCATCCTTGGCTGAGGGGGTTGCAGTCGCTAGGGACTGGTGGTTGTTTGTTATTGAGTCAGAGTAGCACTGCAGCTCCATGGTACAGGGTGAAAAGGTCTCACTCACTTGGATCACCATATCTTTAGGGGAGGTAGCTTTTTCTTTTCTAGCAACATCTATCTCTTGATCAGGCTTGGGAGAAGCTTCCTTGACCGGTTCAAGAAGTGCTGGCATCATCATCAGAGGAGGGCTACTGAAGGGAGGCAGCCCCGCTTCTTCAACATCTTCAGCTTCACTACTGCTAGATGTTTCAAATTTGGCTTGAAGTGCTGCTTCTTCAGGGTAGACCTGTTCCCAGCACCGGCATAGAAATATGGCCTCTGATTCCAGACTTCTTGGTTAAGCTGGCTCAGTGTATTCAGCTCATGCTGGGTGTTCATCAAAAGTTGCCCCCAGTGAGTTATCCTCAGTTGGGTAGAAAGCGGAAATGGTATCCACTTCATAGCGTTCGCTGTAATAGTATTTGTAGTGCCCCATAATTTATATAAGTAATTTTTGGATTATAAATGGAATTTTCTAGAATTTATTAAGAATTTATAAGGGCTAAATAGATTAATAAATAGATTATTGAACTAATAAATGGGTTATAAGGCCCAATAGTGTTAAATAATTAGCCTAGCCTATTTAAGTAAGACTCAAAAAGTTTAAGGACCAAGTCCATTAAGTTTGGCCCATATTCTAGAAGGTTATTTAGCCTATTTACGTATTTTAAGGATAAATACTATTTCTATAGGTAATTATATTGGATAAACGAATAAAAGAGTTTTATTAATTTAAAATTCTGCACACGTTGGATGTAACGGTCTATCGTGCGACCGCCACATGCACCTAACGCACCTAGACTGATGCGTTACACCCTGATAGTTCCGTGAATGGAAGAACGAGTAGAAAGATTAGATCTTTGGGATCCTATCTACAAGAGACCTAATTGGGAGAACTTGTAAGGTTACTAGAGACTCTTAGGGATCGGGTTCTGACAAATTAAGGATTCTAGAATCGATCTAATCTTCAAACCCTAGTCAAAACCCTATAAATAGGACCTAGTTCTGAACTGAGCAACCCTTACTTTTGGCTCGTAAAGAACAAGGTAAGGAGTCACAATTTTGGGTAAGTTCTTTAGAATATTTTGTTTATAATACTAAGGTCTAATAGCTCTCCAAATTTCGTGCTAGGAGATCGAGTAACCAAGAAGATAGGGGCTTCAAAAGTCGTTGATTCAGTCATAGCAGTCCAGAATTCAGAGTAAAAGACCACTGAATATCAAGAGATTAGGACGTCTAAACGAGATAATTAGAGTTCAATCCTTTAGAACTTTTTGTTCACCTTAGTTTCAGCTTCTTACCCTCAAAATTTCACATCCTTAGGTCAAGAGGTTGAGGAGCTAGAGTAGCGTGAAGTTGTTGAAAAGTCACAAAAAGAGAGGAACTAGAGCGGTCCTTGAAAGCTCAAATTAGAAGTTTAAAGCCCATATTAAAAGGTATGTTATCTCATGATTGGCAAAAACATCTTGTTAGGATAAAAGCCCTCTGATTGTGCTTGATTTCATGCATTATAGACTAAGAATTTCATGTTTTAATAGTTCTATACATTCATGCATCTCTTTAGCCCTAAATGGAAAATAAAAGTATTATCTTGTCTATTCACTAAGACCCATGCATGTAATTGGCCTATACTTCATTTATCATGTCTAGAACAGTTGTAGTATTCTGATTTCCAGGTATGTTATGTTTTCATAAACCTTTACTTTATTTTACTGCCAGCAAACGACATGAAGCACCAATGTAAGACCGTCACAGTCATCTAACGGCCTTACGATAAGCCGTCACACCCTCTGTTTCATTTTAATTGCTCTGTTGTCTCTGACGCATCATAATAGGAGCATTACACTACTGTAACGGCCCCTCGATAAACCGCCACAATCACTGTGACACCCCCGTTCTCGACCGTCAGAGTAACTGTAGACAGAATTGAAGAATGGTCACATTAACTTATAAATATTCCTAGTCATCTAAGTTTTGACCTGTTGATATGACTTTAAATTTATTAATTGGTTCATGATAAGTATCGCATGTTAAAAGCATCTTGAATTATTTTAAGGGTATGTTAATTTATTGCCAAAGCACTATAGTTTGTATTAACTCCATGATTTTTAAATGATGTATTGACGGAGTTTATCTTGGTTTCACACATTCTCTCTCTATCTATAGAGTCATTCTTTAAGTACATGGCACATACTCTGGTATGTTGGCCATTAGTTTACACTTTGCACTATAGGAACATTATTCTTGGACTTGATGACCTCTCTATTGGATATTCCTTCCAATGGACTAGGAAATCTTGTTTCAAGGCCTCCGTAATTCTCTGCGAGCCTGGGATTCCCACTAGGACGCCGAGTTGGTTGTACCATTAAAACCCAATTGATTAGGAAGCACTATCGATGTTTTCTGGTTCTAGCAATGTAACGGACCTATATTGGACCGTCAGGCCCATATAACGGCCCAATATCCGACCGTCACATTTTACTGAGTCTATTCTATCATTATGGATTCAAACCAATGTAACGACCCAACGCTGGAGTGTCACGTTAATGTAACGGCCCAACACTCGACCGTCACGTGAACGTCACGGCCCATTACAAGACCGTCACAGTGCTTGAGTACATTAACCCGAGGTTTGACCAAAGGGTTGATATTCTAAAGTTCCTAGATGGCTTGATAATGGTCTAGGACTTATCATATTGATCAAGAAACTTAATATAATGAATGGAAGTTAAAGGAATGTACCGTTATGCTGCCGATTTGTTCCATAAGCATAACATTGTCTTAATTCATTCTTGATCTCTCATATTCTTAATTGAATCATTCATTCTTTGATAATTATTGTCATGAGCTTATTAATTGAACTTATTACATTCTTGGCCATACATTATTGTTACACTCATGGAAGTAACTTGATTTATACGTGAAGATGCAGTTCGGGGGCTGATTGTGTCCAAGGGCTCTATGCTAGTCCTCTCGATTGATTGCCGGAAACATACTATTATAAACCATGGGGTATGATGCTACTGGCGTCGCATTGCGTTGGGAGTACTTTCTTTATAAATAAGTGAAATCCATGAGCACTCGTGAAAATCTATTGAAATGCTACATGATTGACGTTCTCGTGCGTAACCTTTATGGTTATGAAAGTGAAAAGTTAAAGTGCATTCTCGTTACATTCTTGTTCATGAAAGGCCATGCTAGATTCTTGTTCATACTTGTTACATTCTTGCTAGTTCATACTTGCTCTCATCCTATCTTACATGATCGTCTTGTTACTTTGGTTATTTGCATGATTTATCGCATTTCGCATGATTATACCTTATTCTTTAGAGCAAAAATGCTAATTACTTTAATAGTGCTAATCATGTTGATGCGAAGATACCTACTGGGCAAGTGTGCTCATTATCTATTTCCAATCTTTTCAGGAAATGGAAGTGATATGAATTCGGATTCGGGTTATACAAGTAGCGGGTCCGAGAGCGAATGAAAGTTATATCAAAATGAGAGTGAAGACTTAGGAAGTCAATCTTGTTTAGATTGAGTCTATGTAATTTTCTTATTCTTGAGTCTAAGTATGATGAATAAAGTTGAATTAGTGGTTGTATTTGAATATTTGATTATTATGAAATAAAGTTGGAGTTTGAGTAATTATTATGCGATTGCATTCTTATGTGTGATTGCCTTGTGCTCTGATCATTCTTGCTTGCAAGAGGCTTACCATGCCGGCTGTTCACATTTCTCGAGCGAGTCTTCCGCTGTCATAAAGGCTCGGGGCGTGACAGTATTCCTTGAGAGTGAAGCCCAACCCTGGGTGTTGAGATACACGCCTCATTTCTTTATCCAGGCTCGATAGATACCACAGCTTCTGGAATGCTTCTTTCTTCTTGCGAGGTTGGCCAGAGGGGATGTGCTGCTTCTGGAACATCTTGGCCATTCGCCTCGTTATAAATGTCAACCCATGTATGGGCACTGACGGGTCTTCTATATCTTCAGGTAGATGACAATCAGTATCCTCCTGTGTAGGGTGCTCCTCAGCTGTGTAGAACAAGCTGCTGGGGCCATCTATCTGCGCCACCTCCCAAGCTTTGAAAGGCTCGACAGTGACATTATCGAGATCGAGAATTGGCTTGGTAAGGCCCTCCGGGATCCCGATGTGGTCGTGCTGCTGGTCGACCTTGACTTCCTTAGCTTCGAGGTAGATGGCGGGAGGTGCTACCCGGCCCACATCCCCAAAGACAGTGATGTACGAGATCATCTTGGGATTAACATATCCACGTGGCGGCGGAGGGAACCATTCAACTCCGGAGGTGCTTTTTGTTGTGCTGGAAGAGGTCTTGGCTTCAGGGGCCTTCTGTGACCGTTCTGCATATAGAGGGGCATCCACCAAGTGGCACTCGAACACTTCGAATGGGTGGAGATCAGCAAATACTCTTTCCTCATTCCCTTCCACGTTATATTTGATGCACTGGTGGAGCGTGGAAGGCACCACCATATTCTCGTGTAGCCAGGGGCGGCCAAGCAGCACCTTGTATGAGGTGCGAGAATCGATGACATGAAACTGCACCTTCGTGACAAAGTCTACTAGAGTGAGTGTGAACTCCGCTATTCCTAGCGACACATCACACTTTTGGTTGAAGCTGGCAATACGTATATCTTTGACTTTTTGGAGACGTACGTTGAAATAGTGCCTCTCATATATCCTGTAGGGCAGGATATTGACAGCCGCCCTGGGATCCACCAGGATTCTGTTCAACTCCCGGCCATTTAGATGCCCCCTCATATACAGACGTCTGTTGTGGCTGGTAGTCGGGAGCAACATGTCCTCCTGAGTGAAGGTCATGCTGGCCTCCAGTAGTGCCTCAGCTAGGCAGGCTTCATATTGAACATGCATCTATAAAGCAGTAATAATTGCCTGTCGGGTCTCTTCACTCAGAGAGAGGATTTCCCAGACAGTGAATCTTACCGGGAGCTTTTTTAACAGCTTGACCACCCGACTTCCTGCCCGGACATTGGATAGCTTCATTTCTTCTGCCCACCTGGGTTTGGAAGAGTCTTGGACTGTGGCCCCTGATGGGCCTGCTTCATCGGACTCGGAGACTGCGCCCTTCTGCTTGGGGTCGTCTCCTTGCTGTTCTCCACTGGCTGCTACCGGGCGAACTTCTGCTTCCTCCGGTAATTTGGAAGATTGCTGGAGTTGCGGGTGTATGCCCCCAGTTGCTAATTTGGCATCCCGGCATGGCTGCTTCCCCTTTGACATCCTCACAAATTCTAGGAAGGAAGGAGCGGAAGTGCTGCCCCCACTCTGGTTGTATAGGCCTGCCGGAGGAGGATTTGGACTCCCCTAACCTCCGGAGGGGGTATCTTGTAGGGTTGTTCTCCCCTGAAGATAATGTTGTGGTTGGAGGGCAGTTGACGTCCCCATCGTCGGCTTGACCGGGTTGCATGTGCAGCAGTTGGGGCTTCGGCCTGACTTTCCTTGGCGACGGGTGTGCAACATATCTCTTCTTCATCCTCCTCATCAGGCAAATTGAACAGAGTAGAGAGGGTGTTGCAGGAAAGGATTATACCCTTTGTAGCCTTGCTGGCCCTTCTTTTGTTTCTTCATCTTCTTCTCTTTTCTTCGGCTGGCGCTTTCCCCCAGAACAGGCTGCCATCCTTATCTGATGCTTTGTCAACTTCCTCTTCCTGTTTTAGTGAAAGCTGTTCTAGCTCCTGCCACGGGACATGATCTCGTACCAGTAAAGGTTCTAGCTTAGGTTGGACATATTCATCTAGCCCATTTATGTAGTCCTGTAGCCGCTGGGTTTCTGGACTAATTTCCTTGATTGCCGGAAACGGAGTCTGCCTCCTCCGTTTGTGAGTAGGTATTCTAATGATTGCAGGTGGGTTGGTCCACACAGGTGTTGCCACTGGCAAAGGGGGTTGTGGTCTGATGCCACGAATATGTGCCCCCACTGTTGGGCGACACGTGCCCTTCTTCTTGGTTCTTGCAGGTACTCGCAGCCATCCCTCTTGTTCTTTCATTGGGGCCAGAAAGCAGGCTTCATAGGTGTGCTGAGTACTGTTGTGCCCATGTGGTTTTGATGATGGTTTTAATGATGGTTTTGATGATTGGTCTTTGAAGTGAGTTATTCACTGTGAGTCATCTTGCTGTGTGAGTCATCATGTTGTTATTCAGTCTATCAAATGTTCAGTCATCTTGCTGCTCAGTTTAGTTTAACATTCTTGATGTTCAGTCGTGTTAACTGATGCATAAAGCATTCATTGCTACACTCTACTTAGTTAGTATGAACAGTAGTGGGTCGACCTACTCTTGCTGATGCGTCGACCCATCAGAACACTGATTGTCTGGTTTGTCTAACTTGAAGTCTACACATCATCAGTTGAACGTTAAGTGTATACGTTGCAACGTCAACTCGTTGGGCTGCAGCGTCAACTCAGTAAGTATGCACATCGCCTTCAGGCCTTCAAGTCTATACACTCTATACTCATTCAAGTCTGTTGAGCCGTTTGCATTTCATGAAGTCTGTACACTTCATCGCCTTCTGCAAGCATTCTTCAAGTATGTACAGTGCAAAGTCTACACATGGCTCAGGGTCGTCAAGTCTATACATCCGGAAAAGGGGCCAAGTCTATACAGCCTCACGTTCAATTCCTTCAAAGTCTATACACTGGATCGTATTCCTAAGCGTCTCATTCAAAGTCTGTACACTGGCTTCACGTTTCCAAAGTCTGCACAATGGTCTTCACACCTGAAGTCTGTACATCCACAGTTAAACTTGAAGTCTGCACACTGGTCTTCAAATCCAAAGTCTGCACATTGGTCTTCGAACTCAATGTCTATACATTGGGCTTTTACATAAAGTCCATACATTGATTATTGTTCTTCAAGTCTATACACTCCATGCCCATTCAAGTCTATACATCATGGCCTTGAACTTTCAAGTCTGTACACTCTGTACATTGTTACCTTGAAGCCGTTCCAAGTCTATACAACGCCCAAGTCTGTACAGCCATCAGTGAACCCTCCAAGCCTATACATCCAGTTGAACGCAAAGTCTACACAACGCCTCACATCTTGCAAGTCTGTACATTGGCATCATTACACCAAGTCTATACACTACACTCATGCATTGTCCTTTACGGTAAAGTGTATACACTGTCCATGTGCTAATTGTTCAAATGTATGTACACTCGCTGTTATAAGAGCCTGAACTAACTAAGTATATACATTCCTTCCATCTCTGTTTGCAGACAATTCAGACTGATGATTGAGCCAACGCAGTTGCACAATACGTCAATGCACTCCACACGAAACGTGAGAGGGCTGAAGCCATCTAAGTTCAGATGCTGGAACACTAATGTGTCAACGCAACATGATGAGAGCGTCGACGCAGCACGCCCATCTGCTGAAGACTTGATCACTGGATCATCAATGCGTCAACGCCACGGGTTGGAAGCGTCGACGCAACAGTTAAGAAAGGTTGGGCTGTTTGTTCACTGGAACATATCCATGCGTCAACGCCACTGCTAGACAGCGTCGACGCAGCCATTGAGCCTGATAGGCATCTATCTCGGAGACAGCTTAGAAGGTTAACGCTGGAGTTCTTAGCGTCAACGCAGCATGTCTATCCGCCAAATACATTGATCACTGGACTGCCGATGCCGATGCATCAACGCAGCAAGCTGATGGAGTCAACGCAGCAGACTTGAGTTTCATAGGTTGAAGATCTCTGAAGGCTGCGTCAACTCCTTGGAGCAAGTGGGTTGATGCCACCTCAACTCCAGTTGCTGAGCGTGCTAATGAAGGGCACGTGAATCGAGGTGCCTGGCTCGTGATCCAAGGGTTGACGAGATACCAGGATGCTGCCACGTGGTCTAAATTTTTAGGGCAGGAATGTGGAAGCCACACGCGCCAGTGTGCCTACTGCTGCTGCTTATAAAAGAAGCCTTCATCCTCTGTAGAAGGCTGATCGAAGAAGAAGCCTGAAGAGCATAAAGCCCTTCGATCCAGAAAAAAGAAAAGAAGAAAAAAAGAGAAGAAGAAGAAAGAGAGTGAGAGCAGAAGAAAGAAAAGAGAGAGATAGTACTCGTGAGAAGTGAGAAGAAAGAGAGAAGAATGTGAGAGAAAAGGAGAGCAGAAGAGAAAGAAAGAGAGATAGAGAGAGAGAGAGAGTTCGTGGAGAAAAAGCTTACCTGAAGATCTGTCTACTGGACCGTGGATCAAATCCAGGTCAGTCAGCTCCAAGCGAGCCACATCTGTGTTATCCTTCTTTACAGCTTTCTGATCGCTGTGTACTTTTCCTTTCTTATTTTTTTCCTTTTTCATTTGGTTATTCTTGTTCTTCCGATCCTATGGTCTGAGATCGGGTTCCTCCTGGTGATCAGGAGAAGGGAGATAGTGGGATCTCCGGTTTGCTCGCAGCAGGGTGCCGCGAGTGGGTTCCCTCCGGCTGAGGAGGAAGAGAGGCTAGGCCTCTGGTCTGCCAGCAGCTGGGTGCTGCTAGGTGTTTCCCTCCGGGATTGGAGGAAGGGAGGTTGATTCCTCCGGTTGCAAGTGGCTGGTGCCATTTGTGGGTTCCCTCCGGCGTGGAGGAAGAGGGGAGGCTGTTCCCCTATTCAAGCTGTGAGACAGCGTCTATTGCAGACTGAGTCTGTTTGTCTAGCATTGGCTAGTGAAGCCTCACTCCGGTTGGGAGTGAGGGGTGGATGTAGGTCTGGAGGACCGAACCACCTAAAAATCTTTTGAGCAACGGTTTACTTTGTATGATTACTTCCGCTAGATGCTTGGATAGACGCGCTTCATGTGTTTGCTCATAAGTTTAATTGAATTAGTTTTATTCTGTGATTGCGTCTAGCATCTGGTTTTTATTTGGCCATTATTCATAGAAGGATACATTCACCCCCCTCTGTATCCGGGCCTAGCACCCTAACAGTTGGTATCAGAGCGGTGTCTGCATACAAGGTCCAGCGACCTGCAGATTCGATCTTGCAGTCTTAGGTGCTAATTTGTTTTTAGTGCATAAATATTCCTATTGCTTTGAATTTACTCGCTATTTGTTTTCAATGGCTCTTCCACCCGTCTTTAGTGGTTCTGATTTCAGTCAGTGGTACACTGCTTTACATGCTTATGTTAATTCTGCTAATCCTGATCTGTGAAAATTAATTTCACAAGGTCCTCACACCTTACCAACGAAAGTGTCCAAATGGACCGACAGACACAGATCAAAGGATGGAGAAAATCAGAAAGCCTTTAACCTGATGAAAGCAGCTACTGACAGAGCCTTATGGTCTTGTCTTCTTAATTGCAGCTCAGCAAAGGACATCCTGGATAGGCTGAAGCAATTTCATAGGGTAAACGAGGACAGCTGCACGATGGCTGACAGAAGCAATCAAAGCAGCAGCCAAAATGAAGATGATGATGATGAGGTAAATCTCTTCGAGAATTTTTCTCTTGATGATTGGGGGAATGCATATGCTGAATTGTTAGAGTCACATGAGAGCTTAAGAAAATAGTATAAAAAGTTGAAGAAGGGTACTGGGATAGATAGTTCTAGCTCTCCATGTGAAAACTGTTCAAGTACGAAGCAATTTCATGATGCATGTCTGTCTGATAATCATATGCATAAAAATCAGAATGCAAAACTGAAGAAGGAACTTGAATGTGTTTACTCTGAACTAAACAAGCTAAAATCTGAAGATGACTCTCTCAGAAAACTCTCCAAAGAAGATGAAGAAAAATCAGACAAACTTAAACAGGAGAACAAATTGCTGATTGAAAAACTTAATGCCATAAAGTCTGTAAACATAGAATTACAGAAAGATCTTAAAAAATAGCAAAAAGATATGAAGGAAATTGAAAATAGAAGAAAGTATGAAGTCAATTCAGAAGATCAGCTTCTAATAAATGAATTGGTTCAGAATGACAAACTTAAAGAAGAAAATGAGAAATTGAAAATGCTGAACTCCACTATGTCTGAGAGACTTCTTGCTTTAGAAAGAGGTAAAAGTGTTTGCGTTGAAGATTCTGATAAACTGAGAAATCTGGAAAATGAAATCAAGAAATATAAAACTGCTAATAAAGTTTTGAATGAAGCTATGAATTACAGTGAGCAAGAGATTTCCAGTTATAAGTTACAAATCACCTCTTTAGAAAATGAAATCCAAGACTTAAAGAACTCTCTGTCAAAGTTTGTTAGTGGGCAAGATAATCTGAACAAACTCCTGGGAGTAAAAGTCAATTTTCAGAAGGAGGGGTTAGGTTATAATCCTGTAAATAAAAAGAATTTTGAAAATAAAATTCATACACCTTTTGTTGCTAACTCTACTTCTCACACTTCTCAGAAGTCACCTGTTTCTCAGTCCACTGTTCAGAGAACCCAAAAACAAACTATTTTCGTTAAATCTTCTGAACAGGAAAAGCCTTCTACTTCATCTCCACCTCAGTATAAGGCTAAGAAAATAGAGAAATAGGATAAAAATCAGAAAATGATTGGAGAACAGAAAATGAATAAAAAGGGTTCATATGTGCATGTTGATCACAGTCCTCACACACACTCACGTGCATCTAGAAGGAAAATGTCATGCCACTACTATCATAGATTTAGACATTTAATGCATGAGTGTAAATTGATGGAGAAGGATGACATGGGGGCCGGGATAATGAATGCTAAGAAACTTCATGATAAAAAGTCTTCATTCTGGAAAAAGAAAATTAAATGTCTGCACTGTGGCAAACTAGGACAAGCATTGCACAATACTGGTTTGCAAATGGTAAGAAAATATCTTTTTCACATCATCCTAAATCCCCTGCAAACCAACATATTTTTAATAAACACAAACCTGTTTCAATGAACCAGCACATCATCTGTTTTAACTGCAACAAAATTGGTCACAAGACCTCTGAATGCTGGTTGGGCTTTTTTAAAAGAAATTCTCTCAAATGCTCTCACTGTGGAAAGCATGGCCACAGGGTCATAGATTGTTGGCATGCTCAGGGTAGAAAATTCAATTCTAAAAATGTTAAATTCCCTGCCATTAACAGAAAGTCTCCTGCATGCTATCACTGTGGGAAGCCAGGCCATAGAGCTGCTGAATGTTGGCTGGCCGGTCTTAGTAAACAGAATTTTAATTCTGTCAACAACAAAAAGTTTCATACATATGCACATGGATTTCATGCTAACAATTGGTATCATGTTAATAAGAATGTGCATAAATCCAATCTGAAAACTGCTGCTCCTTGCTATCAAGTTAAAAATGTGCTGAGAAAACCTGCTAGAAGTAATAATGTCATGTCAGGACCCAAGACTTCTTGGGTACCTATTTGTGCAAAATGACTTTGCCATGCAGGTGTGCCTTGGGACTGGAATAAAAGGGGTAATGATCCAAGGCACTTAAGAATGAAAAACTCCATTCTCACACTTTTCAGGTAATCTCTCTACATTTCCTATTTTGAAACTCATTGCATATCTGATTTGATGTATTCCTGCATATCTGCCATTTGTAGTTGTTTGACAATTGTTGAAATACATAAATTCTGAAAATAAATTGCATTATGAATAATCTGAACTGCTTATGTATGTGGCTTGAAATTTGTCTATTGCACAGTTCATTGAAAATCTGTCCATTACATCCTGAAAAATCTGATAAGCTGAAATTGATCCATGCATGCTGCCCATGTTGAAAAATCTGATAGGACAGTCTGATTGTGCACAAGTCACAATATCATTTGGTTTCATATGTTCAGTTTTCAGTGCAAACATTGCATATTTTCAGGGGGAGTTAATTGCATGTCTTTGCATAGCATTCAGTGTTGAGTCTTTGCATGCATGTAGTTAATTGCATTGCATTTCCTTAGATTGAAAATGTCAAAAAGATTGCCTAAATGCATGTTGTCAGGGGGAGTCAATGCATTGCATATAGGTTGTCAAATGCATACTCATGTGAGAATTCATTGCATATCTTTCCTTATTGATTTTGTTGACAGACCTTGAACATATTTTTGAAAATATTGAGCTTCAAAATCTCTCCTATCAATTTGTATCATTTGACTTTAGATTTCTATCAGTCTTTCATGTAGATTTCAATGGGCTATCTCGATCATAAATCTGAAAACTTTTGATCTAGAAATCTTCTATTCTACGTTTTATGAATATCTGAAACAACTCAGGTGGTTTAAGTTTAATGTACTCATGAGTTTGGCTTTAAAATCTCTTAAAAATATCTGAAGCATGTTTAATAAACCTTAACCATCTGTTTCATGTTGAGTCTTGTGAAAACTTCTGAAATCTGCACTCTTGAATACATGACTTCAACTGATTAAGTACATGAAATTATTATTGACTTGAAGCAAATGAATTTTTCTGAAAAGTCTAAAGGGTAATATCTATCAGAGCAATGACCTTGGTCACTGAGAAACACATGTCCAAAGGACTGTGTCATGAGGTACCATAGTTAACTCTGATTAAGAATTCATTGAAATTCAGGCAGAGCAATGGCATGCACACTGAGAAATACAACTCACTCATCAAAAAATGATTTGGAGTGTGTCATGATGTGTAAATGCTATCTCTGTTCATATATAGCATGACAGTTAGTCACACTAAGTACTTAGGGATATTGGCCTCTGATCAAGGTATATCCTCTAGTTACAAGGTGTGCACTGCACTAGAGTGCTCGTAAAATTTGTAGCATGAAAAATTGTTGAACGAATTGAAATATCTGAATATTGATGCTAAAATCAAATTGCTACAACCCTAGACAAAATCATATGACTTCATAATTGCTTGATTTCAATACTGATGCATGTAATTCCGAAAGAAGTCAATAAATTTGATTGTGTAAGAGAAAGTGAGATTTATCAAGATAAATATGAGGGCTTTGTTCATTTTTATTAAAACATGATTTTAGATATCAATACAGAATTTTATTGATAAACTCTACATACATCATGTTTAAACCATGCTGTTCAATTAAGCTCATTCATAAGCCCTTATAATGGAAGACTTTGAAAAACTTATGTTTTAGATTTATGAGAATAACATTTCCTTGAAAATCTGATTGAATTCCTTCTGTTTGAAGCTTATCTGAAATTCTTCTGCTCATTGTCCTTGGCTCATTGACCGGAACTTATCCTTGTATGCCCCTATGGTCTTCTCCTCATCCATCTCATAAGATTCCATTTATTGAGGGGGAGCCTTCTTGTCATATGCATCATGCTGCATAGAAGGAGAAGAATTGTGCTCTTGCATTCATATTTCTGGTATCTGCATTTACATTCATACCCCTTCCCATGGTTTATTATGATTCTACCAAAGGGGGAGATTGTTTGCCAAAGAGGGAGAATATCATTCAATCATTGCATGCAAGTTCCTTTTGATCATCTCTAACTCATGTTCTTGCAAGGGGGAGAAATTGACTGGATTTTTATACATGCTATAATTTCTCAAACTATTTTCTTTTTGATGAAGTCAAAGGGGGAGAATAGTTTGAGTCATCAGACTGACTCACTGTGTAGTGTTGCCATCATCAAAAAGGGGGAGATTGTTGTGCCCATGTGGTTTTGATGATGATTTTAATGATGCTTTTGATGATTGGTCTTTGAAGTGAGTTATTCACTGTGAGTCATCTTGCTGTGTGAGTCATCATGCTGTTATTCAGTCTATCAAATGTCCAGTCATCTTGCTGCTCAGTTTAGTTTAACATTCTTGATGTTCAGTCGTGTTAACTGATGCCTAAAGCATTCATTGCTACACTTTGCTTAGTTAGTATGAACAGTAGTGGGTCGACCCACTCTTGCTGATGCGTCGACCCATCAGAACACTGATTGTCTGGTTTGTCTAACTTGAAGTCTACACATCATCAGTTGAACGTTAAGTGTATACGTTGCAGCGTCAACTCGTTGGGCTGCAGCGTCAACTCAGCAAGTATGCACATCGTCTTTAGGCCTTCAAGTCTATACACTCTATACTCATTCAAGTCTGTTCAGCCGTTTGCATTTCATGAAGTCTGTACACTTCATCGCCTTCTGCAAGCATTCTTCAAGTATGTACAGCGCAAAGTCTACACATGGCTCAGGGTCGTCAAGTCTATACATCCGGAAAGGGGCCAAGTCTATACAGCCTCACGTTCAATTCCTTCAAAGTCTATACACTGGATCGTATTCCTAAGCGTCTTATTCAAAGTCTGTACACTGGCTTCACGTTTCCAAAGTCTGCACAATGGTCTTCACACCTGAAGTCTGTACATCCACAGTTAAACTTGAAGTCTGCACACTGGTCTTCAAATCTAAAGTCTGCACATTGGTCTTCGAACTCAATGTCTATACATTGGGCTTTTACATAAAGTCCATACATTGATTGTTGTTCTTCAAGTCTATACACTCCATGCCCATTCAAGTCTATACATCGTGGCCTTGAACTTTCAAGTCTGTACACTCTTTATTTCAAAGTCTGTACATTGTTACCTTGAAGCCGTTCCAAGTCTATACAACGCCCAAGTCTGTACAGCCATCAGTGAACCCTCCAAGCCTATACATCCAGTTGAACGCAAAGTCTACACAATGCCTCACATCTTGCAAGTCTGTACATTGGCGTCATTACACCAAGTCTATACACTGCACTCATGCATTGTCCTTTACGGTAAAGTGTATACACTGTCCATGTGCTAATTGTTCAAATGTATGTACACTCGCTGTTATAAGAGCCTGAACTAACTAAGTATATACATTCCTTCCATCTCTGTTTGCAGACGATTCAGACTGATGATTGAGCCAACGCAGTTGCACAATGCGTCAACGCACTCCACACGAAACGTGAGAGGGCTGAAGCCATCTAAGTTCAGATGCTGGAACACTAATGCGTCAACACAGCATGATGAGAGCGTCGACGCAGCACGCCCATCTGCTGAAGACTTGATCACTGGATCATCAATGTGTCAACACCACGGGTTGGAAGCGTTGACGCAACAGTTAAGAAAGGTTGGGCTGTTTGTTCACTGGAACATATCCATGCATCAACGCCACTGCTAGACAGCGTCGACGCAGCCATTGAGCCTGATAGGCATCTAGCTCGGAGACAGCTTAGAAGGTTAACACTGGAGTTCTTAGCGTCAACGCAGCATGTCTATCCGCCAAATACATTGATCGCTGGACTGCCGATGCCGATGCGTCAACGCAGCAAGCTGATGGAGTCAACGCAGTAGACTTGAGTTTCATAGGTTGAAGATCTCTGAAGGCTGCGTCAACTCCTTGGAGTAAGTGGGTTGACGCCACCTCAACTCCAGTTGCTGAGCGTGCTAATGAAGGGCACGTGAACCGAGGTGCCTGGCTTGTGATCAAAGGGTGGACGAGATACCAGGATGCTGCCACGTGGTCTGAATTTTTAGGGTAGGAATGTGGAAGCCACACGCGCCAGTGTGCCTGCTGCTGCTGCTTATAAAAGGAAGCCTTCATCCTCTGTAGAAGGCTGATCGAAGAAGAAGCCTGAAGAGCAGAAAGCCCTTCGGTCCAGAAAAAAGAAAAGAAGAAGAAAAAGAGAAGAAGAAGAAAGAGAGTGAGAGCAGAAGAAAGAAAAGAGAGAGATAGTACTCGTGAGAAGTGAGAAGAAAGAGAGAAGAACGTGAGAGAAAAGGATAGCAGAAGAGAAAGAAAGAGAGATAGAGAGAGAGAGAGAGAGTTCGTGGAGAAAAAGCTTACCTGAAGATCTGTCTACTGGACCGTGGATCAAATCTAGGCCAGTCAGCTCCAAGCAAGCCACATCTGTGTTATCCTTCTTTACAGCTTTTTGATCGCTGTGTACTTTTCCTTTCTTATTTTTTCCTTTTTCACTTGGTTATTCTTGTTATTCCGATCCTCTGGTCTGAGGTCGGGTTCCTCCTGGTGATCAGGAGAAGGGAGATCGTGGGATCTCCAGTTTGCTCACAGCAGGGTGCCGCGAGTGGGTTCCCTCCGGCTGAGGAGGAAGAGAGGCTAGGCCTCTGGTCTGCCAGCAGCTGGGTGCTGCTAGGTGTTTCCCTCCGGGATTGGAGGAAGGGAGGTTGATTCCTCCGGTTGCAAGTGGCTGGTGCCATTTGTGGGTTCCCTCCGGCGTGGAGGAAGAGGGGAGGCTGTTCCCCTAGTCAAGCTGTGAGACAGCGTCTGTTGCAGACTGAGTCTGTTTGTCTAGCATTGGCTAGTGAAGCCTCACTCCGGTTGGGAGTGAGGGGTGGATGTAGGTCTGGAGGACCGAACCACCTAAAAATCTTTTGAGCAATGGTTTACTTTGTGTGATTGCTTCCGCTAGATGCTTGGATAGACGCGCTTCATGTGTTTGCTCATAAGTTTAATTGAATTAGTTTTATTCTGTGATTGCGTCTAGCATCTGGTTTTTATTTGGCCATTCTTCATAGAAGGATACATTCACCCCCCTCTGTATCCGGGCCTAGCACCCTAACAAGTACTGGCTTCTGCGGTCTCCTCAGGCAATGACTGATATAGAGAGACCATGTTGACGGCGGCTCTTCTTAGAGGCGCCTCATGTGGTTGTGGAGGGTCAACCTTGTACTCCCCCAACTCTATTTCTTCTTTCCTCACCATGCCTTTGATAATATCCTTGAAAACACAATAGTCTTCAATCGGATGTCCCAGTATCTGGTGGTAAGGGCAAAATCTTGGGCTGTCTCTTCTCTTCAGGTCCTCCGACCTCTTTGGCTCAGGCAGGGTGATCTTATCATACTGGGTAACCCAGTCAAATAGGATCCTGGTCTTCTCCTTCGGGAAAGAATATGCCTTCTTCATCTTGTCCCGGAGTGACGGGCCTTCTTTGCCATCTTCGGTCTTAGCAGGCTGAGGAGCAGCTGTCTTCTTGCCTTTGTCTTTTTGTTGCTCAAACGCCTTGATATCAAGGGCGTTCGCTTCTTTAGGTGCCTAGCGCCGCTCTGCTGCCTTGCCCTTTTGTGCAGTGGCAATATTTGATGTCAGGGCAGGTTTCGCTAGGAAGGCTTCTACCTCGGCCACAACATTATTTAGGCGGTCGAATGACCGAATTTCCATGACAATCATCTTTTCTAGTACCTCTCTCCTGAGGTTTTGCTTGCAGATTTGTACAGCGTCCTCCTAGTGTGGGGGCCGCTTGCATCTCATTCCGAGGTTCCTCCACCTCTTGATGTAGTCAAGGGCCGTCTCATCTGCCCTCTGTCTTGTTGAATAGAGTTTAGCCATTGTGACCTCCCTCTCTGTGACATGAAATCTTTCTCTGACCTTCCTCTGCATGTCCAACCAGTTGCTAATCGAGCCGGTCGGGAGGCTGGAGTACCATTCAAATGCGAGCCCCGTGAGTGAGGACCAGAAAAATTTCAACAAATATGACTCGTCGGTGGCCAGATCACCCATGACGGTCATGTAGTAGGTGACATGTTCCTTCGGGGATCCCTTCCCGTTGAACTTGTCGAATTTTGGCGCCTTGCTAATCCCAGGAGGGAGCCGCTTGGCAGCATGATGCAGCGGGTATGGAACCCTGTATGCATCGAATGCGACGTAGTCACCTACACTTCTTTCAGCGAGCTTCAGCTCGATCATTCTTTCCACCATCATCTTGCTCATGACGGTCGGATCAACCGGTTCTGGGTAGAAATGTGTCGGTTGCAAGTAGGGGGTGACCAGGGTGGTTGCCTGCGGAGGAGGACACAGCAGCGGAGGTGTCTGGTGCACATGTGGTAGTACCGACGGCATCAGCGGTTATGGTGGGTGTTGCTGAGTTGTCGCCAAGCTCGGTTCTGCCTGTTGAGGTGGGGTGTAGAGTGGTGGGAAGTCATTTTGGTTGACGGCTCCCCGTGATGACTTGGCCTGCATATCAGGCTGCTTGGATGCCGAAGACTGCTCTGTCTTCTCCATCAATTGCTTCTTCAGCTGCTCTATCTCTTGGCGGTACCTTTGGAGTATCACCAGTACGGCCGGGTCCATAGCTGCAGTGTTGAGGATAGCCTCTATCATCTCACTAGGTACACCCTCAGGTAGGATGTCAAGCAAGACATCTTCTTCTTCTTCTGCCGTCACCACATTTGCGGTGAGAATGATGACCTTATCATGTTGTTGGAGGTGAGCCAGGGTTTGCTTTCCCTTGGTTGCCACCAGCTTTTCTTTTGCGGCTTCCGCCCTTCGAGTACTCGGCCACGGCCTTCTGGTTAACTGGGCCAGCTCCTGAGGATCCTCAGGCAATCTTCCATAGTGGCCAGACACCCCTGCCATATTGCAGGTGAAAATCTGCATCCTTCTCCTCTGTCTGCAAACCCTCCTTCTTGCATTCTCTGGGAAGGTGAGCCTTTCAAATACAGAGACCCTTCTCCTTTCCTCTCGGTGGGGAGTAGCTTTATCGGCTCGAATATCCAAGCCGTCTTCATACCCGTTGTCATCGACCAATGACGTCATTCTTCTTTCTTCTTCTTCTTCCACTGCCATTGATGAGTAGTGATCTTCTTCAGCCATGGCTGCTTGTAACAGCCGTTGTTGGCCCAAGGAGGGGTTACCTAATCCCCTAAAATAGCTTCTGACCATATTGGTCATCTCTTCTTGCCCTCGGCCCAGATGTAGGGTCGGGGATAGTTGTTGACCTCCCATCGGAGGGATGTAAGCGAGCCGAGCTCTTTCGACAGTTTACTGAAATCTTCCTCCCACAGCGGGGATGTTGGTCTGTCGAGCGCAGGCCCTAAAGATTCCACGGTGTGGAGGGTCCATGACCGTTTCTTCCTTCTTTGGGGCAAGGCCCCTCTGCTTGTTATCATATGCTCCGGTAAATCTGGAGCGGTGTTGGACTGGTGCATCTTGGTAGAGAGACTTGACCTTCTTGGGGACCCAAACCTGCTTAAATCTCCTCGGCTGGGGAGCCAACCTTCTCTGGTCATGGTGGCCGGCTTCTTCCTTCTCGGCTCTCCTTCTGGAAAGAGCCTGATAAGAGTTGTAGACATGCACTGCGGGGATCACCCGATCCGGGCTTACTCGAGCTCTGCGTCCATCCAGAAAGATGCGAACTCCCCCGATCAGCATAGACTTGCCAGACATAGACAGAAGTCCAGTCACAACAGCAGCAACCTTCCTCCGGGGGTTCCGGTGTCGGCGCCTCCCAAAATTCTTGGCAGGGACGGGGCGAGCCCCATGAGCGATATGGTGCACCATGCAGTTGGTGACTTGAATCGGGCTCGTAGGTGAGCCAGTACAGCATCGAGTCTCCGGGGCCTCTACCTTCTCTGCAATCTTCTCCTCTGTAGGCTCCGAGGGTTCCGTCTACAGCATGTCGGCAAAGGCCAACCCCAAGAAGTTGGGGAAGCCTATAGTTGGCGGGAAGGAGCAAAAAACCATGGGTACCGCCAGGTACCCGTGTTCAGCGTGGCCAGCGACGATCGCGAGGCCGAAGTCAAGACCGGTGAGTCCCGATGACGTCATCGTTCACTTGAGATAAATAGACAAACATTCAGTATTCTTAGGGGAAGCCCCTGAAGGCATCCCCTCTTGGCAAAGAGATGAAGGGAGACTCAAGTCCCACCGGGCGTGCCAGACTTGTGGGAACGGATTTTATTCTCATTTATTTGATTGTTTATTTGTATGGATTTATTTATTTATTAGTTATATTTATTAGGCGTGCCAGTCACCGGAGTGACAATTTATTATGCACTCGATCCGACTCAGTCAGTCGATTAAGATGTTCGTGTCGGGACTCGGAGTCCGTCGTACGATGAAGGTTATGACGTTAATTACGTCCTCTAAGAAAGAGGACAACCCTTGATTAATTGCCAAGAGAGGATGCCCCAGGGGCAGGACAAGATAAGACTACGATGCTGACATCATTCGTAGGATGTGAAATGCGTGTGAATAATCATGTGATGCAAGATATGATAATAATATGCGGAATAAATCCGGTAGCACATTCCCTTATCTTGGTCTATGCCAAGTGGGAATAAGGTCATCCATCCACGGAGTACCGAGATGGAAGCGAAAGGAAGGATGGGCGTAGCCCGAGATCCAGGAGGATCTAAGTGTGACGGGACAATGTCCACTATCATGGTATTTGTTGATATCCCCTTAAGAAACCATTGGAGGACATGCAGTGGCAGGACTCCAAAGGTCAGCAGGGTTAGCAGAAAACATTGCAGTCAAATGGTATAATGTGGGGGGGGGGGGTAAAACCCCATCGATTTAGCTCCCTTAGACTTGGGTAGAGAAGCATGAATCCCCATGATATGATGAAGGTTGGCAGGGAGGCTGATGAGGTTAGGACATTGGGTTTAGATTGAGTTTAAGGCTCATTAAGGTTGCTGGGAAGTTGGGTGTTTAAATGGTAGTTGGTGTTGAGATGAACCAACGCGAATAGGGATCGGCGCAAAGGCAAACCGACGCGATGGGTCTCGACGCGGTATGCCTCGGCGCGATAGTGAGCAAAAAGGGGGGGCATCGGCAGCGTGTGTGCTCGGCGCGACCACTGTCTCGGGGCACCAATCACCTGGCGCGAAACTCACGCCGAGAGAGGGCTACGCCGGGAGGCTATGGCGCCGACAAGAAGGGTTTCTTTAGGTTTTAGGTATTTTGAGGGCTTTGTGAGATTATGGGTTTTGATGGATTCTATTGAGGGGATCTCTTAGATTCAGTAAGGGTTTCATGGGCCCATCAACGGTGATGTTCAGGTAAGCTAGAGGTGGGGATAGACTCATCCACATGGGGTCCAGGGAGACCGTGTAACCATAATGATTATATTCCCCTCTTATAGTGAGCAAAGAGCCGTAAGATAGCCTTTCTCAGGGTTTTTGCCACACCAAGTGGGGTTGATTCATCGGTTTAATAAAAACTTCACACGATACGATAAAGTAAAGACCGTGAATGAATTTTGGCAGCATCTCCCCTTGTTCTAGACGGTGCCAAAAGGGGAGTATAGGTCATCCATCCACGGAGTGCTGGGATGGAAGCCAAAGGAGAAATTAATGGGCGTAGCCCGAGATCCAAAAGGATCACAATCCGATGGGACAATGTCCACTCATCGTGGTGTTTATTAATATCCCCTTGGAGAGGCCATGGAAGAGCATGCAGTGGCAGAACTCCTTAGGCCAACGGGGTTACAGAATGTAGGGGGGTTAACCCCGTTGATTTAGCTCTCATGAAGGAAGGTTGAGTGAAGGCTATTGCTTCTCCTCGGAGTGATAGGATTTTGCACCGAAGGATCAAAGGGCTCAAGGCTCCCGAGGGCATCAGCGTGAATGCGTCTCGACGCGGTGGGTTGGATGTGTCTTGACGTGATGGGGAAAATCCCAATCGGCGCGGGCGGCACTCGGCGCGAGACTCGCCCGAGAGAGGGCCGCGCCAGGAGGCTTTGAGAATCTGGGTTTCAAAGAGTTTAAAGGGGGTAATGACCTGAGGATTTCTAGGACTTCTTGAGGATTCAAAGGGGTTCTATTCAGGGATTTCAAGGTGTTCTACCTAAGGCTTTGAGAGGTTTTGTTCACGGGGTTTATTGGTGGCCTGAGAGGAAGGGAATCATTCCGAAGAAAGGAAAGATTTCACTCTAGAGCCTCACTAAGAGCCAGGGCATCGATCGACTCATGTAGACTTTTATGCGAACATATCCCTCGCCATTTTTACGAATGAGAAGCCATGAGATGGACTGTCTCAGGCTCTCATATCTATTGCGGGGTTGAAACTATAAAAGTGATGCGGTGGAAACCACCCGTTCAATCTGAGGGGCAAGCACACAGCAGAACCAGATACATTCACGCCGACTATCGACTATAGCAGATTTTAGCGAGGCAAAGAGAAAAAGCGATAACTTATTTTCATTACGGAGAACACATATACATTCAGCATAGAAGGGAGAATCAGACTAAAAAAAGAAAGTCTAAATACAGACGATGCCCCTTGACATATAGTTATACTGGCATTCGATGCCCTTGAAATAACAACATTCAGAAGCAGACCGAAAGAAAGGAAAAATAGGCTCAAATAGAAGATGGGGAAGGGGGTAATATAGCCCCCTAGGGCATCTGGCAGACTACCCCACCTTGAATCTTCTTCCCCGGGCTTCTGCAACTCTTTTCTCTCTTTAGATTCCTGTGCGGGCTCTCGGGCTCTCTTTCTTTCAATGGCTTCTTCTGCTTCTTTTTTTTGTTCTCCTCTTCTACTTCGCTCTCCTTCTCAGCTTGTCGAAGGCAACAGATTTTATAGAGGGGTGGCTTCCCGCTTCCGGCACGAGCTCCTCGGCGCGCCCAACATGGAGCATCTTGGCGCGCCTGCATCCAGCACCTCGGCGCGTCTCATCTTGGGTTGGGCTTGGCCCATTTGCTTAGCATTCGGCACCGGACAGGGGCTCATCTAATGGGCTTTTCTTCATTGGCCTTATGGACTTCTTAGAATAGATATTTGTTCTACCCGAGGCTTTCTTAACACCTTGCATTCATGAACATGTGTGAGGCAATGTGAATCCTATTTTGTGAGCATCAAAATTGTCTGAGGATCCTCTTCAGCAGGCAGATGATTGCCTGGAGTTTGTCATAGTCTTTATCAGCCTGACAATCTTAATGATAGCCATGCTGGACAGCGGCCTAGCCAGAGATGGATTCAGCCGGATAGAGTGTCAGGGGTAGTGGACCTCTTCTATTCTGATTCTCAAAACCCCCAGGGATGGCACAAAGGCCACACTTTTGATTGCTTTGTATATTTTAGGTGTCAACACTCTCCCAGGTGGGTCGGCAACTATGTGCCCATGTCAGCTACAACTAGTGGGAGGTCACTCGAAGTAAGAACTCTCGGTAGAAACACCGAAGTACTAATGAGTTACGCATGCACCCATCCTAAGTATCACAAAATATAGGATGGTGCAGTGCCACTAGACTCAAGACAAGTAGCTAGACATGCTAAACGATCAGCCACTAAGTCACACGACTCATCCCAAGGCCATTGTATAACACAACACCATGCCATTAATTCACCCTAATCTGGAATCCATAAATCATGAAGAAAAAGACTCACAAGGCGGCTTACTACCATCGGGGTTCTCTCCCCTCTAGGAGTGAACAAGGGAATCTCTAGCACCCTGGCTGGGTCACGGAACTCACGGTCAACAGCCACACTCATGGCCCATATGGAAATCAACATGGTGTAGGGATGGCCCTCCGCGCGTACATGGGTACATGGTGACTTGAACTAGCATAACAGAGAAGTTCAGAATATACGGGGTCACCCAGACTCTCGAAACCACATGGGCAGAGGTAGCACGACTCTCACGGATAGCTAAAAATATGAACTTAGGCTAACGTGGTGTCGAGGACATCCACGGGATAAAAGGTCCACCAATAGGCCTCAATCGAGTCGACCAGCGGCCACAAGGGTGAAAGGAGCCTCCAATTGGTCGACCTACCCCCAGGGTCGGTCGACCAATGCAAAAGGAGTGGTCGACCAATTTGGGGGTCGGTCGACCTGTACTCTAGGTCGATCGATTGATCCCTCTGGGTCAGTCGACCTATCCAGGGCAGGCAGCCCTACCATGGAGAATAGCCAAACGGTTGACCAATTCACCTAATTAGTCGATCGATTTCGACGATGGTCATGTGAAACCCCTCTTGTAGGGTTCTAAGCCATGCCCTGCTCACTCCAAATAAGGGGGAAAACATGGGGAAACTCTTCCCTAACCTCCAAACTACTAGGGGTCCCATCTAAACCACAAAACTCCCATCGAATTGGAGGGTCGATCGCTCACCCCAAAAGCATGATATTTTGCCCTAGCATGGGAGGAAACCACTCTTGGCCTCGCCTCAGTCTACAAACCATGGGAAAATAGAATGCAAGGGCTGGGGATCTATCTCCCTACCTCTCACGATAATTTCCCATGCCGAGGATGTCGATTCCACCCGAAATCACCCCTCGAACCAACACTGAGCTCGTGAATCTGTGAATGAGATCTAGCTCGCCACCACCTCGTTCCTCGCTCCATCCTTGCCACTCGCCATCCCACGTCACCTCCGCCTCACTCACCTTAAGCTCCGTTGGCCATCGGAGAAGAGAGGGAGAGAAAGAGTGTTGAGTTTATCCGAGTGATTTTGATGATAACAAAACCCAGGACATTTATCTTCTACGTGCCATGTATTAGAATGAAGTTTTATGCTAAAAGGTCAATTTCCATCTCATTTCATTTTAATGTTCATAAATTCTCCCATGTGTTAAAAAGAGCCTAAGTGGACTTGCAATCAACCATAACACAAGCTCAATTCAAGCATCGAACTCATGGACAGTTTTTACTTAGCTAACACTTGGATTTTGCAGGACTGGGGATTTTCGGTCGACCCCTGGACCATTGGCAGTCGACCTGAAATAACAGAACCAAATGAAGCCTACCTGTAAAACTAGCGGTCGACCGCCAGACCCATAGCGGTCGACCGAAATTTCTAGCAGCCAAATGTCTACAGGAATTCTCAGAACGGTTGACCGCTAGCCCCGAATCCTTAATTGTTGACTTTCTTGTTCCAGCTCGAGGAGAGATTCTTTGGCACAATTGTTTTAGTCCATTGCCCCCAATCAAGGAGGATTTCGTGGATCTGGTCCAGGGGTTGTCTCTTGACCACCCTGGGTCTATAAAACATCTCTTTGAGGGATCAAAAAACCCTAATCACTTGTGTAGATCAAGAAGGCTATTGAAGGGGTGAGAAGGCTACTGTAGCTGCGTGAACAGTGATCCGTTCAAGGGATTCTTCATCCAAGATTCAGGCTCTCAAGCAAATCTGCAACCCATTCAAGTGAAGATCAAGCCAAGGGATCAAGCTGCATCCAAAGCATTCGTCATCCACTAAGGGGGAGCAAATCAAGATTCTTCTCTTGTGTTCTACTTTCATATTTTCTCTTGAGCTTCATTTGTGGTTCTTGTAATTTTCAAACACTTCTGTGTGTGTGTGTTTAATCCGTTGTGTTTTGTGTGTGTTAAGGTATTCTTACACCTTCGTGGGAGCTCTCATTCCCAACGCATCTGTGTGTGTGTCTCATATTGTAACACCTTACGAGATAGTGTGTGAATCCTCACCGTGTGTGAGGGGTGGACGTAGGTTGCCGTTGTAGCATCCAAACCACCTAAAAATCACTGTCTTCTAAGTGGTTTGATCCATATCTTCTACCTCCATTCTCTTTAGTTCTTTTGTGTACTGTTTTACCTTTTAATTTTGCCTTCAGGTCTAGATTCATTAACCTTCCTACGTGAGATCTCTGGTATATTGAAAGGTAAATTCTGATCGACAAGGTTAGTCCTGTCAGGAAGAAAATACTTTGTGTGAGGGAATCCTCGGATTCCTGGACTCCGCCTAGTACCAAAGAACTACTGTAGAGGTTAATTTATCCAGATTCTCTTTGTATTTCGTTAAATCTCTTCCCGTCAGTTGCTTGCTCTTTGGACGTGATTTTTATCTAGCATAAGTTATGTAATTTTTGATACCCAATTCACCCCCCCTCTTAGGTGCCATTTAATCACGGGACTTCAATTCATATCAGAGCCAAGGCCCTTTCTTTCACAGATCTAACGATCTAGAGTAAGATCCGGTTAAATGGCAAACAAGAGTATGATGCCCGAGGGTCACTCCATCAACCATCCTCCCTTCTTTGACGGTTCAAACTACTCGTACTGGAAAAACAGAATGCATGTCTTTCTGAGGGCTCAAGAGTACGAAGTTTGGAGAGTTGTGGACAAGGGTCCTCACAAACTCGGGGATGATGAAGAAAAATGGACACCCGAGAAAATCAAGAAATGCACTACTAATTTCAATGTCATGAATATTATGCAATGTGCGATACATCCTAATGAGTTCTCTCGTGTTTCTAAATGCAGCTCAGCCAAGAAAATGTGGGACAAGCTGCGCCTCATATACGAGGGAACTTCAGAGGTCAAGGAAACCAAGGCAAATCTCCTAGTCATAGATTATGAGCTATTTAAGATGAAGCCTGAAGAAACCATCTCTGAGATGTTTACAAGGCTAACAGAGATCACAAATGGTCTCAAAAGTCTCGGGAAGGAATACTCAAATTCTGATCTAGTAAGGAAGGTTTTAAGGTCACTACCGTCGGCATGGCAACCAAGGCCACGGTAATTGAAGATTCAAAAAATTTATCCACTCTCACCTTGGATGAACTCATAGGGTCACTCATGACCTATGAGATTAATATGAAGAGGACAGCTGATGAAGACATCAAGAAGAAGAAGGTGATTGGACTGAGAGCTCATCACTCCGACGATGAATCAAGTGACGGAAGCAATTAAGAGGAAGAATTGGCGATGATAACTCGCGAAGTGAAAAGATTTCTGAGAAAGAAGAGAAATTTTCAGCGAAACTTCAAAAAGGGGCAAAGAAAGCCTACTCAAACCAAGGGCGAATCGAGCAAGCCAAGTAGCATCATATGCTATGAATGCAAGAAGCCTGGGCACATGAGAGGTGATTGTCCAGATTTGAAGAAGAAATTCAAGAAGGACAATTTCAAGAAACCCAAAGCCATGGTCGCCACATGGAGTGATGAAGAAGATGAACCATCTAATGAAGAGATCCAAGAGCTTGTGGAAAGCTTGTGCCTCATGGCACATGAAGATGAATCTCTGGAGGTAAATTCTGACCCTTATTTTATTTTCAATGAACAATGGGAATCGGAATATGAAAAGTTGTATACGAAATACAAGAACATCAGGTCTGAAAATAAAACTCTCACAAAGAAACTTGATGACTTATCACATGAAGATATCTTTGTTAAATTTGAAAAAATGGAACAAGAATGGTTTGAGGTAACGGAAGAAAGAGAAAGTCTATTACAAACAATTTTAGACTGTGATAAAGCCAAAGAAGAATTATCTTGCAAAATATTTGAAATGGAGGAAGCATGTAAAAAGATGAAAACTGAAGAAAAAAATCTAAAATCCACAAACTCAGAACTCGAAGAGAAAATTATGAGTTTAGATAAAGAAGTGGCTGAACTTCAGTCCACATTGTCAAGATTCGTAAAAGGCAAATAAAACCTAGACAACTTGTTGGGAGTTAAAGTCAATTTTCAAAAGGAAGGTCTTGGATACACCCCTCAAAACAAAAAATCTTTTGAGAATAAGATCACCACATCCCTTGTTCATGAAAAAGATAAAAAGCATGCTTCATGTTCCAAGCCTGACCAAAACATGTTCAACCCAAACCACGACAGTTTCAAAGAAAGTTTGCACTTGTTAACTGTTATCATTGTGGCAGATTTGGTCATGTTATTGTAAATTACTGGTTCAAACAAAGTCCATCAAAAAATCATGTTTTTTGGACCAAGAAAAGAGATGAACAGAACTGGACTAACTCCTACGGACCCAAACTAGCTTGGGTACCAAAAACAATTGCATGAGAATATTGTTTCTTGCAGATATGTCTTAAAGCCAGGGGGAGCAAATGGTACCTAGACAGCGGGTGCTCAAGGCATATGACAGGGAACAAAAGGGTGTTCTCTACACTGCAAGATAAGGATGGAGGTTCAGTTACTTTTGGTGGAAAGGATAAAGGTAAGATCATTAGAATCGGCAACATAGGTAAGAACTCTGAAACCATGATCGAAAATGTGTTTTTAGTTAAAGGTTTGAATCATAATCTCTTGAGCATAAGTCAATTGTGTGATAAGGGTTTTAAAATTGTGTTTCACGAAATCCACTGTTTTGTCATGAACAAAATCTCTAACCAAATTAGATTTATCGGCAAAAGAAACAATAATGTGTACACCATTGATCTTGATGATGTTGCCAGTGATGATGTGAGTTTGGTGGCAAACAATCATGACAATGTATCGCTATGGCACCGAAGATTAGGTCAGGCTAGCTTTGGAGTGATCTCCAAGTTATCTAGACATGACTTAGTAAATGGGTTGCCTACATTAAAATTTGAAGGTGACAAGATTTGTGAAGCTTGCACCAAAGGCAAGCAAACACGCATCTCCTTCAAAAATAAAAACATCGTTTCCACCGCCAGGCCTTTAGAACTACTGCATCTTGATCTTTTTGGTCCTATTAGGACTTCTAGCCTAGGAGGAAAATCCTATGGGTTTGTAATTGTTGATGATTATTCTAGATTTACATGGGTGATATTTTTATCCAATAAAAATGATGCAGTGATGAAATTTAAAGTATTTTGCAGGAAAGTTCAGAATGATAAAGGCTATCTCGTCACAACCATTCAAAGTGATCATGGTGGCAAATTTGAAAATGATGAGTTCAGGAATTTCTGTGAAGAGTAGGGGTACTCCCATAACTACTCATCACCAAGGACGCCCCAACAAAATGGAGTTGTGGAGAGGAAAAATAGAACCCTAATAGACATGGCACGTACCATGTTGAGTGAGAATTCCCTACCAAGATACTTCTAGGCTGAGGCAGTAAGTACAGTCTGCTATATCGCCAACAGGGCAATGGTAAGGCCCATTTTGAAGAAAACTCCATATGAACTTTACAAGGGTAAGAAACTGAATATCTCTCATCTCAAACCCTTTGGGTGTCCGTGTTTCATATTGAACAATGGTAAGTCCAATCTAGGTAAGCTTGATGAGAAAAGTGACAAAGGTATTTTTCTAGGTTATGCATCAAACTCTAGAGCTTATCGACTGTTTAATAATTGGACTTTAGTTGTTGAAGAAAGTCCTCATGTGATCTTTGATGAATCTGAAATAAAACTGACAAATAAATCTGTTCAAATTGTGGATGCAGACGATGATCTTCAACATCCAAATGATGATAAAGTCAAGAATGAATCAACTGAAGGAACCCCAAGCAAGAGTGAAGAGGATGAAGATCCACCAATTGAAACACTTCAAGAACAGCAAGTGCAGCATCTGGACCTGCCAAGACCATCAACTTTTCTGAAGGATCACCTCGCTGAAAACATCATAGGTAATCCGGAAGATGGGGTAAAAACTAGATCATCTCTGAGGCAAGTAGAAGAAGAGGATTTGATGGCCTTGATTTTACAAGAAGAGCCTAAGGATATCCATGAAGCTCTTCAAAATAAATCCTGGATTCAGGCAATGCACGAAGAGCTACACCAGTTCGATAGAAACGAGGTATGGACTCTTGTGCCACGTCCTAAAAATCAGCCCGTAATAGGAACTTGTGGACGTATAAAATTGTACGTCTATGTGTCCCACAGGGCCCCGCATTAATGTCAAAGTCAAAGAAAGAAGACCCGGAGAGACTGGCCACCCAGGGCTCCGGGGGAATACCACCGTCCGGCAAATCCCCACATTTGCACATGCATTAAGAGACTAAGAAAGCACAGGATGCCCTCCTGAATTGATACACTGCTATGGACCCACCCTCGGGTCCCTAACGGTGAAGAAATATCCCAAAGAATGCACAACCTCAGATTCCTGAAGCAAAAGCAGAGGTCCTTTCAAAACGGCACATTCTGTGCCCCCTTAGCGGCACAACAATTGAGCCCCAGCGGCACACCCTTGGGGTGCCTCCAGTGGCACACAATGTCATGCCCTTCAGCGGCACGCTGCAGGCAAGCCTCCAGCGGCACAAGCATCATGCCCTTCAGTGGCACGGCCTCAAGTCCCCAGCGGCACAGCCCCTGTGCCCCTTCCAGCAGCATGCTGCAGGAAAGCCTCCAGTGGCACAGGCATCATGCCCTTTAGCGGCATGGCCTCAAGTCCCCAGCGGCACAGCCCTTGTGCCCCTTCCAACGACACGCTGCAGGCAAGCCTCCCAGCGGCACGGGCGTTCTACCCTCAGCGGCACGACCCCTCAGCCCCTAGTGGCACAGCGCTGAACCGCCCTGAACAGCACGAACCGGCAGAAGACGTAACGGTCAGTAGGCATGCCCCTTGGCGCGTAATGTGGCCAAGTCAACGCCAGCTAACCCCCTGCCTTGGTGTCACCCTCCGGTTGGGTGAGGGAGATCTTCACCTGACGAGGAAGATACCGAGGTCAACCTCGGATGGCAGTGCCATCATGAGGTCGACCCCGTCAACGGCCCACGTATAAAAGGCCCTCACAGAGAAAGGAAAAGAGGAGGAGGCCAAAAAAAAAAAAGAGGAACAGGAGAGGATTCTCCCGATCGAAGAGACCACACACAGAGAGAAGAAGAAGAAGGTAGAGAAGTATGGAGAGATTGAGAGGGAGTGAGCCACCTGTATGGGGGAGAGAAGGAATGGGGTGAAGGGAGGCACCCTCCCTTGTTCCAACTCTCCCCCGACACTGTTTACTTTTGCTCCTCTTTTCCATTTCTCAGTTTTCCTCTTCTCTTTTCACAGTTTTTTTGTTGTTGTTCTGAAGTATATTGTAGTTGGCCCTCAGGCCATGATCTTTGTCACCTTGAGTTTGTCATGAATGAGATACCCTTTGGCTTTGCCTCCATTTGTCGCATTTGTTGATTTCTTCTTACTGTTGGTCTATGAGTTTGGCGTCTGCCTCCAGTTCCCCAACTTCTTGCTTGATCTCACCTCCCATGGCATGGGTCTACTTGATTGAAAGGTTCATCTCTTGGCTTTATGGGGCAGGGCCGGCCTTTTTTTTCCCCTCTAACAGCTTTCCTTAGTGTAACGACCCCCCTTGATTTTCGCCATACGTGTCCGTGAGAGTCCACTCTCCTTTGGACACTTTGAATCCCCTCATTGCCTGGAGCGTCCCTTTTTGCTCTCCAGCGGCACACCTTCCGGGGTCTGCTCAGCGGCACGGTCCTCCTTGAGTCTGCCCAGCGGCACACTCTCCCTAGGTTTGCTCAACAGTGCACCCTTCCCATTCTCTCGCTTAGCGGTACACCTCCTTTGGCTGCCTCAGCGGCACACCTCCTCTATTGGCCTGACGAGCCCCAGCGGCACACCCTTGGCCTGTCAGCCTGGCACCCCTTGACCACCATCTCCCCAGTGCACCCATAGCTTGCCTCAGTCTACTGGTTCCTCGGTCGGCGTTTTCTCTGAGTTTTTCAAAGTTTCCCCAAAGGTGGCTGCTTAGGGACACACCTCAGTTGTTGGTTCATGTCACTCCTTGTGGACATGTCCCTTGCATTCCATTACCGTCCGGGTTAAGGGGAGATGCTGTCGAATTTTTGTCAGAAATAATAATAAGTTAAAAGACAGAAGGAGGCAACAAACAAATGAGACTAAGCAATAATAAAACATTCTAATCAACTAAGGGAACTATTCAAGGCTCCAGAAATTGGCTGAATAAGACCCCAAGAACTGCACTGCTGAACATGACTCGGGACTCAATCACACGATAAAAAGACTGACAGTTGGCCCCCCTGAGACTCCCCATCAGAATTGTATAAACATGGGACTCTCTCTCTCTCTTAAATCCCAGTCCACCCCGTTGAGTCACAGCCTGACTATTTTGATTCTTCACACCCCAGCCCAATCCTAAGCGGTACACCCCAGCCTCCAGCCCCCAGCGGTACACTTTCTACCTCCAGCGGTACACCCTCTGACCCTCCAGCGGTGCACTTCCTTTTGCCCTCTGGCAGCACACCCTTTAGCCCTTCAGCGGCACACTCCTAGGCCTTCCAGCGGTACACCTTAGCCTGCTCCTTTCAGCGGTACACTGTTCCAATCCTAGCATAATGCGTCTTCCAGCGGCACACTCTCTATTTTCCAGCGGTGCACCCCTAGCTTTCAATGGTACACCCCTAAATCATCCTCCAGCGGCACACTCAATCTTCATTCCACCATACCTCTAATTAGAAGTAAAAAAAAACATAACAATAATAATAATGAAAAAAAGGGGGTGGTAACGAACAGGAGAAGAGATCCCGGTCTGCGGGTAACAAAAGGCAACCAACAAAGAAAGGGCAACGTCAATAAATAAATGATAATAGTAAGCACTGACAATCATCGTGAACGCGGTAGTATGGCTGCCGTCTCTCCTCCTCGGATTCCGGACCCGGGGATATTAACAATGCCCTCACAGGCTGGGCTTTACCTCCGGGAGCCACTCCTCCCGTCATGGTCACTGCCCGGCCTCGTCCCGGGCCAATATCCTATCAGGGTCTCCTCTCTCGTCGGGATCTCATTTTCACCCCCCCCCTTTTCTTTTGGCATTAAAATTGCCACCTCCTGGTAGAGATTGGCACGGGTTTAGCCCTCCGTCACCGTCTTGTTTTCTGTGCGGGCTTCTGTTCCAATAGGGAATGGTCCATCGGTGGCCGACATAATCAGAGTATTCACGCCCTCATCACGGGTTCACTGCATAGCATGGCTACATTTTTTTTATCCTGCGTTAATTAGTATCTCTTTGGGTCGTGGAGCCCTTATTTCCGGCAATTAATCAAGGGTGTTCCCCTCTCCGAGGGGATGTAAATGACATTGTGACCTTCATGGCACAACGGGTCTCAGTCCCGACCCGAACCACACAATCGCCTGACTGAGTCAGATCGAGCGCACCATGGGCTTCCACGAAGCCCGAACAAATCGTCACTTTGTGACTGGCACGCCCACGTACTTAATAAACCAATAAACCAATGAAACCAATGAGCGTGTCGAGAAGTGCGTCCATAAGTCTGGCACGCCTGGTGGGACTGGATCACCCTTCATCCCTTTGCCGGAATTAAGGGCTCCATGGCCCCCCTTCTTGTAATACTAATTCCTCAATTTGCAAATGCAGGTTGCACTCCGAACGTCAAGATGGCCCTTGCTTTCGGCCAGCAGCCCGTCGAAAGCCATGTGCGGAACGGCTACTTGGCCGTCCCTCTCGCCTTCGGGAGCTTCCCTCCCTCAGTTGGCTTCCCCAACTTTTAGGGAGTGGCCTTCGCGAACCTGCTGGACGTCGAGGCGTCTGAGGGGATTGATGGCAACGCCTCCATCCAGGGGGCCACCAAAGCTACTGCCGGCCGACCAATGGCCGAATCCCCCAAGACTGTCCCCGTGAAGACGCTGGGCTGCAATGTGCACCATGTGCACCAGAATGCTGGCCCGTCACCCCCATGCTCGGATTCCCACCAGAGAAGGCTCCGGAGGAGCCATGCCACTGTGTCACCCCGAGGCCAGGTCTCCAGCACCGGCAAGTCCGCTGTCGTCGGAACTTTCTGGGTGCATCATTTCGGGCAACGCTCCGTGGTGATCCCGGATCGCATCATACCCACTATACCGGCGCGCAACTCTTTCCAGGCACTGGGAGGATGAAGGGCGGTATGACGCCCGCATCTCCAGCCACCATTCCATAGCACCAACCGGCCCCTAGGCCGACCAAGGGCAAATGGGCATGGGTTCCCAAAGCAGCCCGGGTCACTTCACCAACCCGAGCAGGGCCGGGCGGAACGGCGCCTTCCGCCCGGCAAAGGCTCAACAGGTAGACCGGGTCAGGACATCGGCCCCCGTCTACCAACCGGCATTGGTCACACTGGCCCCGCCGGAGAACACCCGCCGTCGACACCACCGACGTCACCATCAGGCTGCCCGTGTGGAGCCTGTAGCCCGCATGCCCGTTGCTATCAATAGGATGGTGTCACCCTCCTCACCTCATGATCAAGACTGGGAAGGAGTGGAGCAGGCCATGAGAAATTACTTGTGGGGTCCGGGGAGCACTCCCCTGGGTCGCCAGAGACTACTGGGGGCAGTGGCCTCCGCATTTAAAGATGAAGAAGCCCGACCTGTGCTTAGTGCCGAGTCGAGGAACCACTCAGAGGAGCGCTATCAGTCCCCACTAAGGGAAGAAGAGAGGCTGCGGGGGTCGGTCTTCGACAGGTTGGTCTCCCAGGCTGGCCGTCGAGAAGAACGATAAGAAGAGGCAGAGACCTAAGGGTCTATACTTGCAACATGGCAGGGGTACTTGGCCGATACAGGGCCTTACCGACCGAGCCCGAGGAAGTGGCCAGACTTGCAGCAAGGCCGGGACCTCTCACTAGAAGAGGGAAAGCAGCAACTGAGAAGACGTGAGTCCACACTGGAGGAGCTGATTATGGAGAACCATCGATGGCCCTGGCTGCCAATGTTATTACTGAAGGCACCACGGGAGGACCATCCACGTCGTCTGAGGAGATGCCAGCTGAAGAAAGAGGGGGCACCCCTAGCCTCTGCATGACTGACCCAGCTGTATTACTTATGATGCAGCAGTATCAAAGGGAGATCGAGTTGCTAAGGAAGTAGTTGACCGACAGAGCTGCTCAGCCCTCGACATCCGGGCAAATCGAAGCATTACCAGAGACCCCTGGAGGCAACGGTCAGGCCTTAGAAGCTTCTCCGTAGGCGACGGTGTCTCCACCAGTCCCCAGCTACACCGGGGGCATACCCCTGCTTCAGCCACAACATACAACTCCGGCCCCGCCATAGAACTTGCCGTTCCAGGGATCCACCATTGCACCTCAGGCGACAATGTTAACAACGCCTCTGGCACAACCGGCTCATTTTTACCCGAACCCGGTGGACCTGGCGACGGTGAACAGACTGATGTTGGAACAGATGATAGACATGAAGCTGGCAGAAAGGAGCGATAGTGATCGCACGCCCTTTGATGTGTATCGGGTACCTTATCTGGCACACTATGTTGCGAAGAGGCTCCCGGCCGGCATCACCAAGCCGCCGAAATTTGAGAAGTTTAATGGGCAAGGGTCTCTTAGGGAGCACATTGCCTACTATGTGAATGTTATGGGGGATCTAGCTGCAGATGAGGCCTACCTCCTCAAATTCTTCGGCTCGACACTTACCGGGCTCGCTTTTGAGTGGTATTCGAGCTTGCCTGCCGGGTCTATTGCAGACTGGCCCGACATGCATAAGAAATTCAAAGAAAGGTTCTATATAGCTGAGCGAGAGGTAACCATGGCAGAACTCTATGCCACGTGACAAAGAAATGATGAGTCGGCTCTCGACTACATAAAGAGGTGGAGAAATCTCAGTATGAGATGTAGACGTCCCCCGCATCAGGAGGATGCAGTGCAAATCTGTAAACAGAACCTGAAGAAGGAAATCCTTGAGAGGATTGATAAGTACAATATGAAGTGATCTAGAAGGGGAGGGGATGAATAGATCACGGTTTTTCGTAGAATTAAAAAAAATACTGCAGAGTATATTGCTAAACGCAAATAACCTCAAGCTCTGACTATCGAAAATGATGCAGTGCAGTTAACAGCTCAAGCAAATAGAAGCATACCACAATCGATCACACAAGGACTCAGAGGATTTTAAGGTGGTTCGGTCCTTCAGACCTACATCCACCCCACACTCAAACCGAGTGTGGCTTCACTAAAGGCTGGGCAACACAGCTTGCCAGACAACTGCTGATACACAGCTTCCCAGGAGAACAACCTCTCCTCTTCCTCCTACCCGTAGGGAACCTCTAGCGACCAGCAGTCACTAGAACCCAGAGACTTACGTCTCTCTTCCTCTTTACCAAGAGGGAACCCCACTAGTAGCAGCCCTGCTACTAGTGAACCAGAGGTCGAAGACCCCTCTTCCTCCCAACCCGGAGGGAACCTACAAGCAGCTCACCTGCTGCTTGCAAACCGGAGAATGAATCTCCCTTCTCCTGATCTCACAGGAGGACCCCGACCTCAATCCAGAGGATCGGAAACACAAACAAGGACAGTAGAAGAAAGATAAGAACAATAAACGAAAAAATACGAACGAAGGAAATCAAATGCCAGAAAATGGAAACAATGTAGCTCAACACAGAGCAATAGACTTCGGATTTGATCCGCAAGTCAGAACAACTCTTCTGATCACTCTTCTGCTCTCTCTCTCTTTTTCCCTCTGCTATTCTTTCTTCTTTCTTTTCTTTTCCTGGATCGAAGGGCTCTCAATTTTCCTGTTTTTTTCTTCTATGCCTCTCTTCTTCGATCACCTTCATCTGAGGACGAAGGATTCTATTTATAGCAGAACAGCAGGTGGATAGGGCACAAAACGCGTGTGCCTCCCACGCTCGATCCAGAATCTTCCTGCCACGTGCCTTTATCAGATTGGTTCCTCTTGTCTCGGATCACGTGCAGCCCTGGAGTGTGGAATGTTCTTCCTCGGACCTGTAATGAGATTAAGTCCATTAATACGCTGCATGGCCATTAAAACCAAAACTGCATGAGGTATAGTAACAACACGACGTGACTATTACTCGAGATGACACAAGAACGACACGAGATACTCTGTAACAGGTCAGATACACAGAAGAAAATGACACGAGGTGAGGTTATAAGCAAAAGAGACACGAGGTCACGAATGCAAAAACAACACGAGGACAACACGGGCTAACGACAGAAACCGACATGAAGACTAAAGCGAGAAACCAACACGAGGACAGAATATAACGAAACGACTCGAGGTGAAAACAACACGAAGTGAAGTTTGACACGAAGTAAAAGCAACGACGAAGTATAGTGGTGACAAACACACACTATAGAGAAAACGACACGAAGCCAGTAAGAACAGCACGAGATGAAAACAGCACGGGCTGATAACGACACGAAGTCGAAACAGTAAATGACACGGGATCACACTGCACGAAGTAAAACTACACGAAGACTTAATAAGAAAAACGACACGAGGTGGCAATAAGGAGAACGACATGAAAACATCATGGACTAGCAACCGAAACCGACACGAAGTCAAACAGTACAACACGAGGTGTTGTAACCAAGAAGAAGTGCCAATCAACACGAAGACAGTATGCAAAGAAACGACTCGAAGTGAGATGAGAACAGAATGAAACAAAGAAGACGACACGGAGTGCATAAAACCAACACGAAGATGTGGACTATAGTAACCGTCACGAAGTGTGGTTACTAAGTAGGAACGACACGAGGTCTTCAGGAAAACTACTCGAAGTTCATCAGAACTTTTAGAGCAGCTACAGGAACACGACACGAAGTCATGAGAAGAGAAAACAATCACAAAGTGAAACGAACACTTGAACTTAGACTGACTTAGAGACTCAGCGAAAGGACTCGAAGACAGGAATACAAAGGATGACATGGAAACAACACAGTAAACAAATACTGCACGAGGTGAAAGACAACACTCAATCAGACGACAACATGGCTAACTCGACACGAGGTGAAAACACGAAGCAAGAACTACATGATGTTTGAGGAAAACAGCACGAAGACAGAACATGAACGAACACACGAAGTGTTACCTCTTAGCAGCTATTTCATATAAGACCATGGATAACTCAAGTGCAAGATATCTGATTAAAAATAACAAGAACAATTAACATAGTGTTGCTCATCATCAAAACACTTAGGGAAGACACAACATCCAACAATCTCCCCCTTTTTGATGATGGCAACACTATATTAATTATAAGAGATAAGTTCAAAAGAGATCATTTCAAGAGATTTAATGCAGACAAATTAAAGCAGACTTTCAACGCACTAGCTTCCTTGCTTCCTCTGATGACACGAGAACACTCCCCCTGAACACAGCAACAGTTTACCTCAGACTTGATAACTAACTCCCCCTCAACACAATGGCATGCAACAAAAACTCTGAAACGAAACCACACAATTCTCTCTCCCCCTTTGACATCATCAAAACTAGGGGCAAATCTGAAGATACAGAGAAAGGAAAATTGCTGACTATAGAGAGAAAACAGGACAGAGTAAGGCGGATAAATGGAGGTTATTGAGATGTTTAGTCAATTTAAGAAAGCCATTAATTTTATGTGAGGATTTTTGAAGATCAGTTAGTCAGACTGTGCAAAAACTGTGAATAAGGATTCGCTCCATACACAGAACCAGATTCTAAGCAAGTGAGTTACAAGATACCAGTTTGATCAAAGTAAGTCTTTACTGAGAGAGTATAAAGTAAGACAGTCAGAAAACAAAGACCTGTGGTATTGAGAACAAACAAATCAAGAGCTATACTTCAAGTGAGCAGGATCTTTAAAGATGGTCAAGATCAAAGGTAAGTCTGTCAAGTACACCTTTGACATTAGGGAGACACCTTGTTTAGAGGCATGAAACCCCAGTTACTCGGTGGCAGGACCACATTACCCCTTCTGACAAGAGGACAGAGATAGTATTCTAACTGGTGTTGACATTAAGGTGACACCTTTATCAGAGGTCAGACACCCCAGTTACTAACCAGATATGTACCATAGCTCTGTATGATCAAGACAATTAATAAGAACCAGATAAGTACTGCCATCTCATGACATGGGATGTTTTTTTTTCACTTCATTGATGAAAATCCCAGTTTCTCAATGAGCAGTTAACAAGGTTGATAACAATTTTATGAAATTTGTTTTTATTAACCAGCTCTTAAAACCTTGTTAATTAAGCTTGAGTCCGTTTGAGAACAATACACCAGATCCAAGGTGATTCAGACTAAAGCACAAAATACCTCATTTCGGACTCAACATTGACTAAGTAGGTATGCAGTACTGGCTAGATCAGAAGACAGTTACCGTGTAGGAAGATAATCTTTGAATTCAGATTTTGATCTCAGTGGGACTAACAGCTGAAATTCCAACAAGAAATTAGATGAACAGTCTTAAAGGATAAAGCATCCAACTCTTTCTTTTATACACCTCATCAACCTGATTCTCTTTTGATGTCAGCAAGATGTCGTTCGGAGTATGTTCAAATTAGGTCAAAGACCAAAGCACCTATTATAAATCTAGCTCCCCCTGAGACCTTGACCCCAACACAGACTTAACCAAGACAACCCTCAAAACACTTCAAAGAGAACACCATGAAGTTTGACAGACTATTCAATCAAAACGGAGTGAGTCACCAAACACTCATAATGAAGTTATTTCTTCAGCAACAGACGATGAATATGATAAGCATAATAACACATGACATGGTATTCAGAAATCAATTTTTCAATCATGAAATTCTGTAAATACCTAGTTCTCTGCGCAAAGTGCTAAATTTTTCAGTATCCAGTGGCTTAGTAAGATATCTGCAATTTGTGAGTTAGTGCCAACATGGATCAACTCAAAAGTCCTCCTAGCTACTTCATCTCGAATAAAATGATGCCTGATTTCAATATGTTTGGTTCGGGAATGAAGTACAGGATTCTTTGCAATATTTATTGCACTAGTATTGTCACAAAAGATAGAAGTACAACCTAGCTCAACCGAGTAGTCCAGAAGCTGGTGTTTTATCCATATAACCTGTGTGCCACAGCTCCCTGCTGCCACATACTCAGCTTCAGCAGTAGAGAGAGCCACAGAGTGTTGCTTCTTGGATCCCCAAGAGACTAAGCACCCTCCTAGAAATTCGCAGTGACCACTAGTGCTCTTCCTGTCCAATTTACATCCTGCATAATCTGCATCAGTGTATGCAATGAGATCTAAACTACATGATGCAGGATACCAGAGACCTAGATCATGGGTGGCAGATAAGTATCTAAAAATTCTCTTTACAGCTGCCAGATGCAATTCAGTAGGCCTAGCCTGGTATCTGGCACACATCCTACACTAAATTGAATGTCGGGCCTGGATGCAGTTAAGTAGAGGAGTGAACCGATCATACCTCTATATAGTTTAGCATCCACCTCTTTACCTTTTTCGTCTGAATCCAGTGAGGAGCTGGTACCCATGGGTGTTGAGATTGTCTTGAGGTTGGTCATTCCAAACCTTTTCAGCATCTCCAGAGTATACTTGGTTTGATTTATGAAACAACCATCCTCCATTTGTTTGACCTGCAGCCCAAGAAAATATTTTAGTTCGCCAACTAGACTCATTTCAAATTCTTGGGACATAGACTCAGAAAAATCTTTACATAATTTTGAATTGTTAGATCCGAAAATGATATCATCAACATATACCTGGACCACGATTAACTCCTTTCCGAGACTTTTGGTGAAGAGGGTTTGGTCAACCTTACCTCGAATGTAGCCCTTGCTCACAAGGAACTCAGAAAGTCTCTCATACCAGGCTCGGGGAGCCTGCTTCAATCCATAGAGGGCTTTATTCAACCTAAAAACCATGTTAGGCTGAACAGAGAAATTAAACCCAGGAGGTTGTTCAACATATACCTCTTCCTTCAATAACCCATTTAAGAATGCGCTTTTGACATCCATTTGCTGTAGCCGAATGTTTCTAGAGCATGCAAATGCAAACAGAATTCTTATAGCTTCCATCCTAGCTACTGGTGCATAGGATTCATCAAAATCCACACCAAATTCCTGACTGTAGCCTTGAGCTACAAGTCTTGCTTTGTTTCTAGAGATAGCTCCATTTTCATCAATCTTATTTTTGAAAACCCATTTAGTGCCAATGACATGAGTGTTTTCAGGTCTAGGAACTAGTTTCCATACATTATTTTTCTCAAATTGATTTAATTCCTCACCCATGGAGGATACCCAAGAATCATGCTTTAAAGCCTCTTCCACAGTCTTGGGTTCTACCTGAGATGTCAAAGCAGCTAAGTCCTGTTCTTGGACAGTTCTAAAGTGAGACCTTGTCCTAGTGGGATCATGCAAATTACCTATGACATTTTCACTAGGATGATCTTTGTGAAATATTACCTCACCTGAGGGTTCACCTACCTCAGTTGCTCCTTCTTGTTGTAAGTTTTCTGGTTGAGCAGTTTGCTGCATCTCTTCTTCTTCAATTTTCTCCAAGAAATCTCCCTCATCAGGTGACTCCCTGTCATCATTTATCTTTTTGTCAGATAGAACATTCTCATCAAACACCACATGAGGTGTTTCTTCAACAGTTTGCTCATCTTTATTGAAGACTCTGTAAGCCCTAGAGGTTTCTGAATATCCGAGAAAAATTCCAGGAGAGCTTCTTGCTTCAAACTTATCCAAACCATTCTTACCATTATTGTGGATGAAACATTTGGAACCAAAGATTTTAAAGTAAGAAATGTTTGGCAGCTTACCCTTGAGGAGTTCATAAGGAGTTTTCTTATGAGTAGGTCTTACCAAGGCTCGATTTAAAATGTAGCATGCTGTATTTGCAGCTTCTGCCCAAAATCTCCTTGGAAGTCCACTCTCAATCAGCATAGTCCTGGCCATTTCAATTATTGACCTGTTTCTTCTCTCAACAATTCCATTCTGCTCCGGTGTCCTGGGAGAAGAAAATCTGTGAGTCACTCCCTCTCTTGAGCAAAATTCAGAGAATGAAGAGTTTTCAAACTCTCCTCCATGGTCAGACTGAATTGTAATGATATTATGTTCACCTTGCAGTTTGATTTTATTAAAAAGTTCTTCAAAGTGAACAAAAGCATCATTTTTATTTGCTAAACAGAACAACCAAGAAAATCTAGTGAAGTCATCAACTATGACTAGACCATATCTCTTACCTGACAGGCTTTGTATTCGAGTAGGACCAAAGAGATCCATGTGCAAGTGCTGTAGTGGTTTAGATGAGAGACCCTCAGTTCTCAACTTAAAAACTGCACGAGTCTGTTTACCTTGAGCACAAGCATCACAGAGCTTGGACCCTAACTGGAATTTTATTTTGGGCAAACCTCTGACTAGGTTATAATTAGACAGTTTATTCAAAGTAGACACACTAGCGTGGCCTAGACGCCTATGCCAGTCAAAAGCAACCTGTTCAGAATTAGCAGACAGACACAAGTTTGTTTCAGAATTATCATCTAGATCAACGATGTACACATTATTTACTCTATGACCTTTGAACATGATGTTATCAGAATTCAGCTCAAAAACAGTGCACGAGTTGTGGTCAAAGAGTACCTTGTGTCCTTTGTCACAAAGTTGACTTATACTTACCAGGTTGTGCTGAAGTCCTTCTACAAGATACACATCTTCAATGGAGTTAGTGGAGGACTTACCAACCGTACCAATTCCAATTATTCTTCCTCTGTTATTTCCTCCAAATTTGACCAAGCCCCCAGACTTCATTTTTAGTTTGCTGAATTTGGACCGGTCTCCTGTCATGTGCCTGCTACAGCCGCTGTCAAGATACCACTTGTTATGCTCAGCTGCCAGGCTGACCTGCAAAAATTCAGACAGAGTAATGTGGGACCCAATTCAAATTGGGTCCAAAACCAGTTTTCAGATTATGCAAAAAGCACTTGGGAACCCACATTTGTTTTATAGTTCTCTTCAGTGGTTTTATGTGGGTTGATTCTTCCCTTTTGTCATTTCTTGGTGGGTGTTGAATAAGCTTATTCCTATTTGAACTATGCTGTTTCTGAACAAAGACATTGTTGGTTGGCCTCTTAGAGGATACGCGTGTGTGTTGAGCATAATTCATGTAAGCATTTTTACTCCAATAAAATTTGTGCTGAAACTGGTGAACGTTGCCATGCTCTACTTGATAATTAGCATGATGAGCTTTCTTAACAAAACTTTTCACTCTTTTTGTGACATCAATAGGACTGGTTCTGTGAGAACCTTTGTTCCCACCTGTTGCACATGAGCAGTTCTTGTTTCAGGATTTCTCGACTTAGGTTGCTGACCAATAGATTGAATGAATTTGCCGGTCGAAAACTTCATTGTAGAGACAGATTTGGAACTGGATGGTGTTTCCAGTTTCTCTTTGCCTTTGGCGGGGCAGAACGTGGTAGTCTTAAATTCAAAGGGTTTTTTACTAGTAGGATTGTATCCTAATCCCTCCCTATTGAAGTTTACCCTCGACCCCAGAAGGGCATTCAGGTTGTTTCTCCCCTCTGTAAACTTCTCAAGCACTTTTTCTTTGTCCTCAATCTCCTTCTGAAATTCATTGCATTGGTCCTGGAGTTCCTGATTAACTTTTCTAACTGCCTCATATTTTTCAGCCATCAGTCTAATCTCTCCTTTACACTCTTCAGCTTTACACTTCAGCTCATCCATTCTAGCTAGACTCTCCTCTCTTTCCATTCTCAACCTCTCAATCTCACCTTTAACCTGGTCTAGCTCAATGACCATCTCCTTGGTTTTCATGCTATCAGTGACAATAGAAGAGTGTTCTTCAGACAAGGAATGAAACTTACGTCTAAGCATTCTGTGCTCCTTGTTTAAACAATTATATTTACTTAACAGGTCGCCATAGGCGTCCTCCCAATCATCTAAGGTAAAATTCTCAAATAGGTTTGTTACCTCTTTCTCATGATCGGCCATGAGGCAGGTCTTCTCTTCATTTTCACTGGACGAAGTGGCTTCTGGGTCCTCCTCCTCATCGCTCCATGTGCACAGCATGGCCTTCTTCTTCTTGTGCACCATCTTCTTCTGGTGTCCTGGAGCCTTAGCTTGTAGCTCTGGACATTCACTTTTCATGTGACCGGGTTTCTGACAATGATAGCAAGTGATCTTCTTAGCAGACCGGTTCTTCTCAAATCCTCGCTCAGGAGACTTCATTGCAGCATTAAATTTCTTCCTCCTGTAGAATTTTCCTTTAGTTCTCAGGAACTTTCTGAATTGCCTGGTGAGCATAGCTCGCTCGTCCTTGTCCAGGTCTGAGAATCCATCAGAGCCTTCGCTGCTATCATCACTGCTGCTGCTGCTGCTGTTGTTCTTCTTAGCATGTCGTGAGACCTTCAGAGCAACATTCTTTCCCTTTCTGTCATGCCCATCGTTTCCATGTTTGAAATTCATTTCATGGGTCATGAGGGATCCAATCAGCTGGGTCACTGTCATGATGGATAAATTTCTTGATTCCTCTATTACAGTCACCTTGGTTTCCCAGACGGGAGTTAGAGACCTAAGGATCTTCCTGACTATGTCTTCTTGTTGAATATCCTTTCCAAGGCCCTTCAGACTGTTGATGATCACAGATAATCTGGCATACATTTCTGTGATCGGCTCCTCTGGCTTCATCTTAAATAACTCATATTGAGTTGTAAGTATGTTGATCTTGGTAGCCTTCACCTGAGATGTCCCCTCATGAATTAACTGCAAATCATCCCACATGTTCTTTGCAGTCTTGCACGCTGAGATCCTCGAATACTCTTCCGGGTGGACGGCGCACTGTATGATGTTAAGAGCTGTCCAATTCAGTGCGGAGAGTTTGACCTGATCTTCTGTCCACATATCTTCATTCGGTGGAAGGGTGTATGGACCATCTGTAATCACTTTCCATAGCTTGTGGCTTTGGGCCCTGATAAAGACTTCCATCATGTTCTTCCAGAAGAAGTAATTACTACCATCAAAGAAAGGGGGACGGGTGATAGACTGCCCATCAGCTATGAAATTGCGAGGACCAGTGGATCCGTTTCCCTGGCCGTTGGACCACATTCTGGGAAAAACCTGCTCTGATACCAACTGATAAGTACAATATGAAGTGATCTAGAAGGGGAGGGGATGAATAGATCACTGTTTTTCGTAGAATTAAAAAAAATACTGCAGAGTATATTGCTAAACGCAAATAACCTCAAGCTCTGACTATCGAAAATGATGCAGTGCAGTTAATAGCTCACGCAAATAGAAGGCATACCACAATAATACCACAATCGATCACACAAGGACTCAGAGGATTTTAAGGTGGTTCGGTCCTTCAGACCTACATCCACCCCACACTCAAACCGAGTGTGGCTTCACTAAAGGCTGGGCAACACAGCTTGCCAGACAACTGCTGATACACAGCTTCCCAGGAGAACAACCTCTCCTCTTCCTCCTACCCGGAGGGAACCTCTAGCGACCAGCAGTCACTAGAACCCAGAGACTCACGTCTCTCTTCCTCTTTACCAAGAGGGAACCCCACTAGTAGCAGCCCTGCTACTAGTGAACCAGAGGTCGAAGACCCCTCTTCCTCCCAACCCGGAGGGAACCTACAAGCAGCTCACCTGCTGCTTGCAAACCGGAGAATGAATCTCCCTTCTCCTGATCTCACAGGAGGACCCCGACCTCAATCCAGAGGATCGGAAACACAAACAATGACAGTAGAAGAAGGATAAGAACAATAACCGAAAAAATACGAACGAAGGAAATCAAATGCCAGAAAATGGAAACAATGTAGCTCAACACAGAGCAATAGACTTCGGATTTGATCCGCAAGTCAGAACAACTCTTCTGATCACTCTTCTGCTCTCTCTCTCTTTTTCCCTCTGCTATTCTTTCTTCTTTCTTTTCTTTTCCTGGATCGAAGGGCTCTCAATTTTCATGTTTTTTCTTCTATGCCTCTCTTCTTCGATCACCTTCATCTGAGGACGAAGGATTCTATTTATAGCAGAACAGCAGGTGGATAGGGCACAAAACGCGTGTGCCTCCCACGCTCGATCCAGAATCTTCCTGCCACGTGCCTTTATCAGATTGGTTCTCTTGTCTCGGATCACGTGCAGCCCTGGAGTGTGGAATGTTCTTCCTCGGACCTGTAATGAGATTAAGTCCATTAATACGCTGCATGGCCATTAAAACCAAAACTGCATGAGGTATAGTAACAACACGACGTGACTATTACTCGAGATGACACAAGAACGACACGAGATACTCTATAACAGGTCAGATACACAGAAGAAAATGACACGAGGTGAGGTTATAAGCAAAAGAGACACGAGGTCACGAATGCAAAAACAACACGAGGACAACACGGGCTAACGACAGAAACCGACATGAAGACTAAAGCGAGAAACCAACACGAGGACAGAATATAACGAAAACGACTCGAGGTGAAACCAACACGAAGTGAAGTTTGACATGAAGTAAAAAGCAATGACACGAAGTATAGTGGTGACAAACACACACTATATAGAAAATGACACGAAGCCAGTAAGAACAGCACGAGATGAAAATAGCACGGGCTGATAACGACACGAAGTCGAAACAGTAAATGACACGGGATCACACTGCACGAAGTAAAACTACACGAAGACTTAATAAGAAAAACGACACGAGGTGGCAATAAGGAGAACGACATGAAAACAACATGGACTAGCAACCGAAACCGACACGAAGTCAAACAGTACAACACGAGGTGTTGTAACCAAGAAGAAGTGCCAATCAACACGAAGACAGTATGCAAAGAAACGACTCGAAGTGAGATGAGAACAGAATGAAACAAAGAAGATGACACGGAGTGCATGAAACCAATACGAAGACGTGGACTATAGTAACCGTCACGAAGTGTGGTTACTAAGTAGGAACGACACGAGGTCTACAGGAAAACTACTCGAAGTTCATCAGAACTTTTAGAGCAGCTTCAGGAACACGACACGAAGTCATGAGAAGAGAAAACAATCACAAAGTGAAATGAACACTTGAACTAAGACTGACTTAGAGACTCAGCGAAAGGACTCGAAGACAGGAATACAAAGGATGACATGGAAACAACACAGTAAACAAATACTGCACGAGGTGAAAGACAACACTCAATCAGACGACAACATGGCTAACTTGACACGAGGTGAAAACGCGAAGTAAGAATGACATGAGGTTTTAAGGAAAACAGCACGAAGATAGAACTTGTACGAACACACGAAGTGTTACCTCTTAGCAGCTTTTCCATATAAAACCATGGATAACTCAAGTGCAAGATATCTGATCAAAAATAACAACAACAATTAACATAGTGTTGCTCATCATCAAAACACTTAGGGAAGACACAAAATCCAACAATCTCCCCCTTTTTGATGATGGCAACACTATATTAAGTATAAGAGATAAGTTCAAAAGAGATCATTTCAGGATATTTAATGCAGACAAATTAAAGCATACTTGCTTCCTTACTTCCCCTGAGAAACCTGAACACTTCCCCTGAGAAACCTGAACACTCCCCCTGAACACAACAACAGTTTACCTCAAACTTGATAACTAACTCCCCCTCAACAAACTAACTCCCCCTCAACACTATTCTCTCCCCCTTTGACATCATCAAAACTAGGGGCAAAGCTGAAGATACAGAGAAAGGAAAATTGCTGACTAGAGAGAGAAAACAGGACAGAGTAAGGCAGATAAATGGAGACTATTGAGATGTTTAGTCAATTAAGAAAGCCATTAATTTTATGTGAGGATTTTTTAGGATCAGTTAGTCAGACTGTGCAAAAACTGTGAATAAGGATTCGCTCCATACACAGAACCAGATTCTAAGCAAGTGAGGTACAAGATACCAGTTTGATCAAAATAAGTCTTTACTGAGAGAGTATTATGTAAGACAGTCAGAAGACAAAGACCTGTGGTATTTAGAACAAACAAATCAAAAGCTATACTTCAAGTGAGCAGGATCTTTAAAGATGGTCAAGATCAAAGGTAAGTCTGTCAAGTACACCTTTGACATTAGGGAGACACCTTGTTTAGAGGCAAGAATCCCCAGTTACTCGGTGGCAGGACTACATTACCCCTTCTGGTAAGAGGACAGAGATAGTATTCTAGCTGGTGTTGACATTAAGGTGACACCTTTATCTGAGGCCAGACACCCCAGTTACTAACCAGATATGTACCATAGCTCTGTATGATCAAGACAACTACAAAGACCAGATAATTACTGCCATCTCATGACATGGGAAGCTTTCACTTCATTGATGAAAATCCCAGTTTCTCAATGAGCAGTTAACAAAGTTGATAACAATTTTATGAAATTTGTTTTTATTAACCAGCTCTTAAAACCTTGTTAATGAAGCTTGAGTCCGTTTGAGAACAATACACCAGATCCAAGGTGATTCAGACTAAAGCACAAAATACCTCATTTCGGACTCAACATTGACTAAGTAGGTATGCAGTACTGGCTAGATCAGAAGACAGTTACCGTGTAGGAAGATAATCTTTGAATTCAGATTTTGATCTCAGAGGGACTAACAGCTGAAATTCCAACAAGAAATTAGATGAACAGTCTTAAAGGATAAAGCATCCAACTCTTTCTTTTATACACCTCATCAACCTGATTCTCTTTTGATGTCAGCAAAATGTCGTTCGGAGTATGTTCAAATTAGGTCAAAGATCAAAACACCTATTATAAATCAGCTCCCCCTGAGACCTTGACCCCAACACAAACTTAACCAAGACAACCCTCAAAACACTTCAAAGAGAACACCATGAAGTTTGGACAGACTATTCAATCAAAACGGAGTGAGTCACCAAACATTCATAATGAAGTTATTTCTTCAGCAACAGATGATGATTATGATAAGCATAATAACACATGACATGGTATTCAGAAATCAATTTTTCAATCATGAAATTCTGTAAATACCTAGTTCTCTGCGCAAAGTGCTAAATTTTTCAGTATCCAGTGGCTTAGTAAAGATATCTGCAATTTGTGAGTTAGTGCCAACATGGATCAACTCAAAAGTCCTCCTAGCTACTTCATCTCGAATAAAATGATGCCTGATTTCAATATGTTTGGTTCGGGAATGAAGTACAGGATTCTTTGCAATATTTATTGCACTAGTATTGTCACAAAAGATAGAAGTACAACCTAGCTCAACCGAGTAGTCCAGAAGCTGGTGTTTTATCCATATAACCTGTGTGCCACAGCTCCCTGCTGCCACATACTCAGCTTCAGCAGTAGATAGAGCCACAGAGTGTTGCTTCTTGGATCCCCAAGAGACTAAGCACCCTCCTAGAAATTCGCAGTGACCACTAGTGCTCTTCCTGTCCAATTTACATCCTGCATAATCTGCATCAGTGTATGCAATGAGATCTAAACTACATGATGCAGGATACCAGAGACCTAGATCATGGGTGGCAGATAAGTATCTAAAAATTCTCTTTACAGCTGCCAGATGCAATTCAGTAGGCCTAGCCTGGTATCTGGCACACATCCCTACACTAAATTGAATGTTGGGCCTGGATGCAGTTAAGTAGAGGAGTGAACCGATCATACCTCTATATAGTTTAGCATCCACCTCTTTACCTTTTTCGTCTGAATCCAGTGAGGAGCTGGTACCCATGGGTGTTGAGATTGTCTTGAGGTTGGTCATTCCAAACCTTTTCAGCATCTCCAGAGTATACTTGGTTTGATTTATGAAACAACCATCCTCCATTTGTTTGACCTGCAGCCCAAGAAAATATTTTAGTTCGCCAACTAGACTCATTTCAAATTCTTGGGACATAGACTCAGAAAAATCTTTACATAATTTTGAATTGTTAGATCCGAAAATGATATCATCAACATATACCTGGACCACAATTAACTCCTTTCTGAGACTTTTGGTGAAGAGGGTTTGGTCAACCTTACCTCGAATGTAGCCCTTGCTCACAAGGAACTCAGAAAGACTCTCATACCAGGCTCGGGGAGCCTGCTTCAATCCATAGAGGGCTTTATTCAACCTAAAAACCATGTTAGGCTGAACAGAGAAATTAAACCCAGGAGGTTGTTCAACATATACCTCTTCCTTCAATAACCCATTTAAGAATGCGCTTTTGACATCCATTTGCTGTAGCCGAATGTTTCTAGAGCATGCAAATGCAAACAGAATTCTTATAGCTTCCATCCTAGCTACTGGTGCATAGGATTCATCAAAATCCACACCAAATTCCTGACTATAGCCTTGAGCTACAAGTCTTGCTTTGTTTCTAGAGATAGCTCCATTTTCATCAATCTTATTTTTGAAAACCCATTTAGTGCCAATGACATGAGTGTTTTCAGGTCTAGGAACTAGTTTCCATACATTATTTTTCTCAAATTGATTTAATTCCTCACCCATGGAGGATACCCAAGAATCATGCTTTAAAGCCTCTTCCACAGTCTTGGGTTCTACCTGAGATGTCAAAGCAGCTAAGTCATGTTCTTGGACAGTTCTAAAGTGAGACATTGTCCTAGTGGGATCATGCAAATTACCTATGACATTTTCACTAGGATGATCTTTGTGAAATATTACCTCACCTGAGGGTTCACCTACCTCAGTTGCTCCTTCTTGTTGTAAGTTTTCTGGTTGAGCAGTTTGCTGCATCTCTTCTTCTTCAATTTTCTCCAAGAAATCTCCCTCATCAGGTGACTCCCTGTCATCATTTATCTTTTTGTCAGATAGAACATTCTCATCAAACACCACATGAGGTGTTTCTTCAACAGTTTGCTCATCTTTATTGAAGACTCTGTAAGCCCTAGAGGTTTCTGAATATCCGAGAAAAATTCCAGGAGAGCTTCTTGCTTCAAACTTATCCAAACCATTCTTACCATTATTGTGGATGAAACATTTGGAACCAAAGATTTTAAAGTAAGAAATGTTTGGCAGCTTACCCTTGAGGAGTTCATAAGGAGTTTTCTTATGAGTAGGTCTTACCAAGGCTCGATTTAAAATGTAGCATGCTGTATTTGCAGCTTCTGCCCAAAATCTCCTTGGAAGTCCACTCTCAATCAGCATAGTCCTGACCATTTCAATTATTGACCTGTTTCTTCTCTCAACAATTCCATTCTGCTCCGGTGTCCTGGGAGAAGAAAATCTGTGAGTCACTCCCTCTCTTGAGCAAAATTCAGAGAATGAAGAGTTTTCAAACTCTCCTCCATGGTCAGACTGAATTGTAATGATATTATGTTCACCTTGCAGTTTGATTTTATTAAAAAGTTCTTCAAAGTGAACAAAAGCATCATTTTTATTTGCTAAACAGAACAACCAAGAAAATCTAGTGAAGTCATCAACTATGACTAGACCATATCTCTTACCTGACAGGCTTTGTATTCGAGTAGGACCAAAGAGATCCATGTGCAAGTGCTGTAGTGGTTTAGATGAGAGACCCTCAGTTCTCAACTTAAAAACTGCACGAGTCTGTTTACCTTGAGCACAAGCATCACAGAGCTTGGACCCTAACTGGAATTTTATTTTGGGCAAACCTCTGACTAGGTTAAAATTAGATAGTTTATTCAAAGTAGACACACTAGCGTGGCCTAGACGCCTATGCCAGTCAAAAGCAACCTGTTCAGAATTAGCAGACAGACACAAGTTTGTTTCAGAATTATCATCTAGATCAACGATGTACACATTATTTACTCTATGACCTTTGAACATGATGTTATCAGAATTCAGCTCAAAAACAGTGCACGAGTTGTGGTCAAAGAGTACCTTGTGTCCTTTGTCACAAAGTTGACTTATACTTACCAGGTTGTGCTGAAGTCCTTCTACAAGATACACATCTTCAATGGAGTTAGTGGAGGACTTACCAACCGTACCAATTCCAATTATTCTTCCTCTGTTATTTCCTCCAAATTTGACCAAGCCCCCAGACTTCATTTTTAGTTTGCTGAATTTGGACCGGTCTCCTGTCATGTGCCTGCTACAGCCGCTGTCAAGATACCACTTGTTATGCTCAGCTGCCAGGCTGACCTGCAAAAATTCAGACAGAGTAATGTGGGACCCAATTCAAATTGGGTCCAAAATCAGTTTTCAGATTATGCAAAAAGCACTTGGGAACCCACATTTGTTTTATAGTTCTCTTCAGTGGTTTTATGTGGGTTGATTCTTCCCTTTTGTCATTTCTTGGTGGGTGTTGAATAAGCTTATTCCTATTTGAACTATGCTGTTTCTGAACAAAGACATTGTTGGTTGGCCTCTTAGAGGATACGCGTGTGTGTTGAGCATAATTCATGTAAGCATTTTTACTCCAATAAAATTTGTGCTGAAACTGGTGAACGTTGCCATGCTCTACTTGATAATTAGCATGATGAGCTTTCTTAACAAAACGTTTCACTCTTTTTGTGACATCAATAGGACTAGTTCTGTGAGAAACTTTGTTCCCCACCTGTTGCACATGAGCAGTTCTTGTTTCAGGATTTCTCGACTTAGGTTGCTGACCAATAGATTGAATGAATTTGCCGGTCGAAAACTTCATTGTAGAGACAGATTTGGAACTGGATGATGTTTCCAGTTTCTCTTTGCCTTTGGCGGGGCAGAACGTGGTAGTCTTAAATTCAAAGGGTTTTTTACTAGTAGGATTGTATCCTAATCCCTCCCTATTGAAGTTTACCCTCGACCCCAGAAGGGCATTCAGGTTGTTTCTCCCCTCTGTAAACTTCTCAAGCACTTTTTCTTTGTCCTCAATCTCCTTCTGAAATTCATTGCATTGGTCCTGGAGTTCCTGATTAACTTTTCTAACTGCCTCATATTTTTCAGCCATCAGTCTAATCTCTCCTTTACACTCTTCAGCTTTACACTTCAGCTCATCCATTCTAGCTAGACTCTCCTCTCTTTCCATTCTCAACCTCTCAATCTCATCTTTAACCTGGTCTAGCTCAATGACCATCTCCTTGGTTTTCATGCTATCAGTGACAATAGAAGAGTGTTCTTCAGACAAGGAATGAAACTTACGTCTAAGCATTCTGTGCTCCTTGTTTAAACAATTATATTTACTTAACAGGTCGCCATAGGCGTCCTCCCAATCATCTAAAGTAAAATTCTCAAATAGGTTTGTTACCTCTTTCTCATGATCGGCCATGAGGCAGGTCTTCTCTTCATTTTCACTGGACGAAGTGGCTTCTGGGTCCTCCTCCTCATCGCTCCATGTGCACAACATGGCCTTCTTCTTCTTGTGCACCATCTTCTTCTGGTGTCCTGGAGCCTTAGCTTGTAGCTCTGGACATTCACTTTTCATGTGACCCGGTTTCTGACAATGATAGCAAGTGATCTTCTTAGCAGACCGGTTCTTCTCAAATCCTCGCTCAGGAGACTTCATTGCAGCATTAAATTTCTTCCTCCTGTAGAATTTTCCTTTAGTTCTCAGGAACTTTCTGAATTGCCTGGTGAGCATAGCTCGCTCGTCCTTGTCCAGGTCTGAGAATCCATCAGAGCCTTCGCTGCTATCATCATTGCTGCTACTGCTGCTGTTGTTCTTCTTAGCATGTCGTGAGACCTTCAGAGCAACATTCTTTCCCTTTCTGTCATGCCCATCGTTTCCATGTTTGAAATTCATTTCATGGGTCATGAGGGATCCAATCAGCTGGGTCACTGTCATGATGGATAAATTTCTTGATTCCTCTATTACAGTCACCTTGGTTTCCCAGACGGGAGTTAGAGACCTAAGGATCTTCCTGACTATGTCTTCTTGTTGAATATCCTTTCCAAGGCCCTTCAGACTGTTGATGATCACAGATAATCTGGCATACATTTCTGTGATCGGCTCCTCTGGCTTCATCTTAAATAACTCATATTGAGTTGTAAGTATGTTGATCTTGGTAGCCTTCACCTGAGATGTCCCCTCATGAATTAACTGCAAATCATCCCACATGTTCTTTGCAGTCTTGCACGCTGAGATCCTCGAATACTCTTCCGGGTGGACGGCGCACTGTATGATGTTAAGAGCTGTCCAATTCAGTGCAGAGAGTTTGACCTGATCTTCTGTCCACATATCTTCATTCGGTGGAAGGGTGTATGGACCATCTGTAATCACTTTCCATAGCTTGTGACTTTGGGCCCTGATAAAGACTTCCATCATGTTCTTCCAGAAGAAGTAATTACTACCATCAAAGAAAGAGGGACGGGTGATAGACTGCCCATCAGCTATGAAACTGCGAGGACCAGTGGATCCGTTTCCCTGGCCGTTGGACCACATTCTGGGAAAAACCTGCTCTGATACCAACTGATAAGTACAATATGAAGTGATATAGAAGGGGAGGGGATGAATAGATCACGGTTTTTCGTAGAATTAAAAAAAATACTGCAGAGTATATTGCTAAACGCAAATAACCTCAAGCTCTGACTATCGAAAATGATGCAGTGCAGTTAATAGCTCACGCAAATAGAAGGCATACCATAATAATACCACAATCGATCACACAAGGACTCAGAGGATTTTAAGGTGGTTCGGTCCTTCAGACCTACATCCACCCCACACTCAAACCGAGTGTGGCTTCACTAAAGGCTGGGCAACACAGCTTGCCAGACAACTGCTGATACACAGCTTCCCAGGAGAACAACCTCTCCTCTTCCTCCTACCCGGAGGGAACCTCTAGCGACCAGCAGTCACTAGAACCCAGAGACTCACGTCTCTCTTCCTCTTTACCAAGAGGGAACCCCACTAGTAGCAGCCCTGCTACTAGTGAACCAGAGGTCGAAGACCCCTCTTCCTCCCAACCCGGAGGGAACCTACAAGCAGCTCACCTGCTGCTTGCAAACCGGAGAATGAATCTCCCTTCTCCTGATCTCACAGGAGGACCCCGACCTCAATCCAGAGGATCGGAAACACAAACAATGACAGTAGAAGAAGGATAAGAACAATAACCGAAAAAATACGAACGAAGGAAATCAAATGCCAGAAAATGGAAACAATGTAGCTCAACACAGAGCAATAGACTTCGGATTTGATCCGCAAGTCAGAACAACTCTTCTGATCACTCTTCTGCTCTCTCTCTCTTTTTCCCTCTGCTATTCTTTCTTCTTTCTTTTCTTTTCCTGGATCGAAGGGCTCTCAATTTTCATGTTTTTTCTTCTATGCCTCTCTTCTTCGATCACCTTCATCTGAGGACGAAGGATTCTATTTATAGCAGAACAGCAGGTGGATAGGGCACAAAACGCGTGTGCCTCCCACGCTCGATCCAGAATCTTCCTGCCACGTGCCTTTATCAGATTGGTTTCTCTTGTCTCGGATCACGTGCAGCCCTGGAGTGTGGAATGTTCTTCCTCGGACCTGTAATGAGATTAAGTCCATTAATACGCTGCATGGCCATTAAAACCAAAACTGCATGAGGTATAGTAACAACACGACGTGACTATTACTCGAGATGACACAAGAACGACACGAGATACTCTGTAACAGGTCAGATACACAGAAGAAAATGACACGAGGTGAGGTTATAAGCAAAAGAGACACGAGGTCACGAATGCAAAAACAACACGAGGACAACACGGGCTAACGACAGAAACCGACATGAAGACTAAAGCGAGAAACCAACACGAGGACAGAATATAACGAAAACGACTCGAGGTGAAAACAACACGAAGTGAAGTTTGACATGAAGTAAAAAGCAACGACACGAAGTATAGTGGTGACAAACACACACTATATAGAAAACGACACGAAGCCAGTAAGAACAGCACGAGATGAAAACAGCACGGGCTGATAACGACACGAAGTCGAAACAGTAAATGACACGGGATCACACTGCACGAAGTAAAACTACACGAAGACTTAATAAGAAAAACGACACGAGGTGGCAATAAGGAGAACGACATGAAAACAACATGGACTAGCAACCGAAACCGACACGAAGTCAAACAGTACAACACGAGGTGTTGTAACCAAGAAGAAGTGCCAATCAACACGAAGACAGTATGCAAAGAAACGACTCGAAGTGAGATGAGAACAGAATGAAACAAAGAAGATGACACGGAGTGCATGAAACCAATACGAAGACGTGGACTATAGTAACCGTCACGAAGTGTGGTTACTAAGTAGGAACGACACGAGGTCTACAGGAAAACTACTCGAAGTTCATCAAAACTTTTAGAGCAGCTTCAGGAACACGACACGAAGTCATGAGAAGAGAAAAAAATCACAAAGTGAAATGAACACTTGAACTAAGACTGACTTAGAGACTCAGCGAAAGGACTCGAAGACAGGAATACAAAGGATGACATGGAAACAACACAGTAAACAAATACTGCACGAGGTGAAAGACAACACTCAATCAGACGACAACATGGCTAACTCGACACGAGGTGAAAACGCGAAGTAAGAATGACATGAGGTTTTAAGGAAAACAGCACGAAGACAGAACTTGTACGAACACACGAAGTGTTACCTCTTAGCAGCTTTTCCATATAAAACCATGGATAACTCAAGTGCAAGATATCTGATCAAAAATAACAACAACAATTAACATAGTGTTGCTCATCATCAAAACACTTAGGGAAGACACAAAATCCAACAAGGATGATCGGCGCTGAGGTGCGGTCATTTGACCGTCTAAATAACATAGTAGCAGAGATCGAGGCGTTCCTTGCTCGATACACCTCTACCCCAGTCACCTCAAGCCAGAGGGCCAGGCAGGCCGAAAAGAGACCGATACTGCCAGAAGTCCACACATTGGACTTCAAAGCTTTTAAGAAACAGACAGAGAAAGCCAAGGAGACGGCCAATCCTCCTCCAGCCAGGTCTGCTGAGCGGCGGGAAGGTCCTTCCCTGTGGGAGAAGATGAGGAATAAGTTATATTCTTTTCCTCGAGAAAAGTCCCGGATCTTGTTTGAATGGGCCACCAGATACAACAAAATCACGCTGCCAGAACCGAAGAGGCCCGGTGACATAAAGAAGAAGGATGATCCTCGTTGCTGCCCATACCATCAGATGCTGGGGCACACTATCGAGGAATGTTAGATCTTCAAGGATGTCGTCGAATCTTTGATCAGGAAGGGAGAACTGGATATGGGGGAGCATAAGGTAGGCCCTCCGCAGCCGCACGAGATGCCGAGCCTCGGTACTAGTGTCAAAATGGTGTCTCTATACCAGTAGCTACCTGAAGAATGGGCGGAGGCCAGCACAAAGGCCACTTATGAAGCCTTCGTCATGGCGCCGGCTCAGGATCAAGGAGGCTGGTAGACCGCGCCGACAAGGAATAGAAGAAGAAGGTAGGCTCCCTGGCCCACACCGGAGGTTCACGTAAGGGGTGTCACATCCCGACCAGCACCACCACTGGTGACGCCTGTTTGGCATGACACATCCCCCCGGCTGGTCATGAGGCGCCCAACTTACAACAAGAAAAAGCACATCCCGATGCGGGTGCACAAAGAAACCAGTCCTGCAATGGAAAGACTCCAGGCCATTATTGATGAGCTCGAAGATTATGAACAACCTGAAATCCAGCTTGTGGAGCTGAAGGAGTATGTCCCTTGGAAGGAGTTCGAGTCACTTGAATTAGCTCCGGGGGCAAAAGCCGAGGTAGAGGGAGAGCCTCTCTTATGGGGCGAACCCCCCGAAGGCCAGTTGCCAGCCACTGAAGAAAAGAAGAAAAGGAAGCAGAGAAGGCCCAGAAACAAGAAGAAGAGTGGCGTTGTTCTCTCTTGCAACACCCTCTCAGTCTTATTTGACACTGCCCTCGCCATGGGGGAAGAAGAGCAAGAGTCCCCCGTTGAACCGTCAGAAGTAAATCAGGCCGAAGCATCCACCTCCCAGCATGCCACTAGGTCGAGAAGGAAATGGGGACGCCCTCCTCAGGCCAACCATAACATCCTGCTCAGGGGAGAACAACCATATCATATCCCTGAACCTAGGGTCCAAGGCATGGAGATTCCCCCTCCCTCGGGTCTCTACCCAGGGGAGCCGATCGGCCAGAATATCCCTTCATTTATCGAGTTTCTCATGACTCAAGGGGGAAGGCAGTCATGCCCCCGCGAGTCTCAGCAGATCAAAGGAGCAAGTAGCCTCTCGGCCCCGCTGGTAGTAATTCCTTCTCGGTCAAGGGAAGAACCTAACAACATCCCGAACCTTGCCGAGTTCATGCAAGAGAAGGAAGTGACCCAACAGGCCCCGCAAGCTCAAGTGATGCCTGACCCGGTGGAGGAAGCACCCGCTGAGCCGGCTCCCCAGGCCCAGACTAGGGGCAGGCGCAGTAGAGCCGAAGAGATGAGGTTGCTCGAGGTCCGAGCTAGCAATAGAATAGTTAAGCACCTGAAGAAGATCCCAGCTAGGTTCACCGTCTGGGAGATCCTGTCCCTAGATGAAGAGACACGGCAGGCCGTCATCGTAGCACTCCAGACACTGGCATATGTGGAAGCCTGCCTTGCAGAAATGTCACCCGAGGTAGCTGTGGCTTTTACAGAAGAAGATATGCTCCTACCTACCTGGAGTCACAACAGGCCACTCTATATGAGGGGGCAGCTGAATGGGCATGCCATCAACAGAGTATTAATTGACCCTGGGGCGGCAGTGAACATACTCCCCTATCGGATATACCAGAAACATTACTTTGATGTACACTTGGTCGAGGTCAAGAATGTTAAGATTGTTGGCTTCAACCAGAAGTGCGAGGTCCCCATGGGGATTGCCGAGTTTAACCTCTCTCTCGGCGATTTCGTGACTAAGGTCCAGTTTCATGTCATTAACTCCAGCACCTCCTACAAAGCATTGCTCGGCCGGCCTTGGCTACAGCAAAACAGGGTAGTGCCGTCTACACTGCATCAATGCATCAAGTATCCCAGCAACAGAAAGGAGGAGAGGATCTTTGCTGATCTCCACCCTTTTGAGGTGTTCGAGTGCCATCTCTCAGACGCCAATTTGTATCTAGAGAAGTCGAAGCCAGCTCCCCAAGTCACCCTGGACAAGGGAAAGAAGAAGGCGGAGCCCGACAGCTGGTTCCCTCCACCGCCGCCAGGCTATGTGGCTCCCCGTCAAGTGTCATTTGTTTCTGGAGCAGAAGGAATATTCAAAGCAACTCCCCTTCCATCTACCCTGCCCCGGGGTTGCCGCACTTTGAAGACTTGCTGGAGAACATCCGGGTCCCGTTTGGGATCATCAAGCCTCTCGCGGAAGCTGACTACCAAGTGGTTGAACCCCTAAAGACCTTTGAGGTGCCTAACCCCGGAGCACGGTCTACTATTTTCTATGTGGCTGATGAGCACCCGGTCAAAGGGGACGATGATTGTAAACTCCCCGACGAACTGCATGACCCACTCGTCCCGATCACGGGACTGCCTGGCATAACCGGCCGTGTAGCCAGAATGACCAGAAAATAAGGAATCCCCTTCTGCCAGCTCTCCAGTCGGAAGGACATGTTCAAAAAGATGTGGGACCCACCAAATCTGGACCGGAGATTGCTGCAAATTACCCGGCACCCGGAATTAGGTTTCTCATTAGAAGATTCCTACGAAGCCGACGTTATATCGGTCTTGGCTTCGGAAGGCGATAGCCTCACAGGCGCCACAGCCCCACAAAAAGGTGAAGGTCATGATAGGATCGGTGCGCTGGATTCAGAGGGGGGGTGAATGAATCCCACCCTTAAAAACTTTTCGCTCAATAAAATCTAGAATTCTATCAAGGCGAATAGACAATCTGAATATCTGCTCAAATACTCTTTTGAACCAAGGAACAAATATGAAGTGGCGCCTAAACAATTAACAAGCGGAAGCAGAAGAAGGTAATCAACCTACAGCACAGATAGCAATATGAAGGCTCTGACAACCTGTGAATGGTGGTAGAAGATATGGAGCTAACGCAAGGCAAACCACTGCACAAGTAATTTTTTAGGTGGTTCGGTCCTCCAGACCTACATCCACCCCTCACTCCCAACCGGAGTGAGGCTTCACTAGCTAACGCTAGAAACAAGCAGACTCAGTCAGCGAACACTTGCTGCCACATAGCTTGACCAGGGGAACAGCCTCCCCTCTTCCTCTAGACCGGAGGGACACCCCAAGTGACTCCCAGCCACTTGGAAACCAGAGACCGAAGTCTCTCTTCCTCCAGACCAGGAGCGACCCCACCAATGACTCCCAGTCACCAGCAAACCAGAGGTCGCGGACCTCTCTTCCTCCAGACCAGGAGGGACCCCTGGACTTGCAACCCACAAGTCCAGAATCGGAGATCAGATCTCCCTTCTCCTGAGTCCACAGGAGGAACCCGGCCTCACTACTGAGAATCGGAAGAACAATAGTAACAGGAGTAACAAAAGGAAAAATAAGAAAACATAAAAAGCACAGCGACAAAAGCTGGAAATGAAATGCAAGAAATATAGCTCTCAATGAGCATAGTCGTTCTGGATTTGATCCACGAACAGACTGAACAGATCTTCAATAGAACAATATCCTCTCTTCCTTTCTTCCTCTTCTTTCTTCTTCTCAGCTCACGCAATCTTTCTCTTCTCTGCTCTCTTTTTTCTTCTTCTACCCTCTTCTCTTTTCTTCTTCTCTCTGTTTTTCTTCTTCTTCTCTTTTGATCGTGGCTCACTGCTGCTTCTTGGCTTCTATTCTCTCTGTATAGACTTCGCCACTTCGATCAGTCTTCTTCTGTGGAAGAAGGCTTCCTTATGTACGCAGCAGCAGCAGCCCCTGGGCGCATGTTCTCCACAGTTCCCGCCCAAATATTTTGGACCACGTGGCAGCATCCAGACTTGCTTCAGCACACGTGTCATCATCTGGTCAGGTCTTCCAGCCTCGGATCACGTGCCCTCCTTAAGCTTCACGAGCAGAGGCACATGTCGGATAGATGAATAAGTCATCAGTTTATCAGGTTAAGTATAAACCCTGTACAGACTTTAATGAAGGCACTGCAGTGTATAGACTTGTAATGTGAGGATAAGGCATGTATAGACTTCACGTTGTGAAGCAATGTGTATACTTAGCATGAAGACTGCCAGTCGATGTATAGACTTGGCTGAAGCTATCTCTGAAGCAATGTTCAGACTTTGCTGAAGATAATGCATGAGGCGATGTTCAGACTTTGTGCAATGTATGAACTTTAGTGTGTACGAGCCTGCTGACATGCAATGTGTAGACTTTGAGTGTGTAAAGCAGGCGTTGTACAGACTATGCAAGCATGACACAGGTGATGTATAGACATACACTATCGGATGTGTAGACTTCATGAGAATGCAGCAGCCAGTGTATAGACTTGCAGTCTTGTACAGACTAGCCAGTGTATAGACTAGACGAGCATGCAGCACACGATGTGCAGACTTCGTGCAGTGTATGGACTTCATGCAATGCAATGCAGTTTATAGACTTCATGCAATGCAATGCAATGTATAGACTTAGAAAGCATTCAGCTCGTGTAATGTATATACTTCATGCAATGCAATGTAGACAAATGTATAGACTTCATGCAATGCAAAGCAAACCAATGTACAGACTTCCTAAATGCTTCAAGACCATGCACATCAAATGTCTAGACTTCACAAGGTGAACGGCTGTACAGACTTCCTATGTGAAGATAGCCGCTGTATAGACTTGTTGAAGTGTGAAGGAGTTGAGTGTATAGACTTCACGATGTGAAGACTTGCCAAAGATAGTAGGCCGATGTACAGACTTGAGCGAATCAAGGTCTGTATAGACTTGAAGATCATTCAGCGGCCAATGTATAGACTTTCCAACGGAAAGGCTATACAGACTTGAAATAATGGAAGACAGCGAGTGTATAGACTTTGAAGTGCAACGTAGGTAAAGGCTTCCAATGTATAGACTTCAAAGTTCACTGAAGGATGTACAAACTTGGCCAAACAGTCCGATGTATAGACTTGAGGCATGGAGGCCAATGTATAGACATGGAAAGCTAAGGCCAATTTACAGACTTCAATGTATAGACTTCGAAGTTCACTGAAGGATGTACAAACTTGGCCAAACAGTCCGATGTATAGACTTGAGGCATGGAGGCCAATGTACAGACTTGGAAAGCTAAGGCCAATTTACAGACTTCACCTCGTGCAAGCTACAGTGAATGAGTGTATAGACTTAACAGTCTCCCTGGCTGTACAGACTTGGTCACAGGCTGAACAGTCGAATGTATAGACTTGCATCCACTGACCAGTGTATAGACTTTGCAAGCGTGAGACGCTGAATGAGACGGTGGCTGAGACAATGCACAGACTTCAGGTGAAACAATGCAGCTACAGTACAATGTACAGACTTGCCTAAGACGCAGCATGAGACGCTGGCTGAGACGAACGCTGTACAGACTCTGAATGCAATGTATGGACTTTACATAGACGATGCATGAGACACAGACTCTGTGCATGAACAGTGCAATGTATAGACTTAACATGATGCACAAAGACACAGTCCACTGTACAGACTTCATGAACAATGCATGAATGAGATGCTGAAGTCTATATAGACTTTAACAATGAATGCATGCTGCGATGTATAGACTTTACATCACTTCGTGCAGCTACAGTGCAGTGTGTGGACTTGTTCTAAACGATGCACAACCACAACAGTGCACTATATAGACTTTGAACTTCAAAGCATGCATCGATGTACATACTTGAATATTCATGAAGCACACGAATGAATAAGACTCTGTACAGACTTGGGCTGTACAGACTTTAAGTCAGATGTGCATGGTGACGAAAATACAGACTTTGTCTGTGACACATCCAATGTACAAACTTAGCCATGTATGGACTTAACTACTCGCACCAGCAATGTGTAGACTTGGTAGCATGAACTGTGCACATGAATGTACAGACTCTAAGGCATGAGCAAATGCAATGTACAGACATGCAAAACTGGGGAGTCGACCCATCTGGAAAGGGGTCGACCCACTACTGTCCAGACTAAACAAAGAAATGTATAGACAATGCAATCAAAACATTATTTCATCTTCATTCATGTTGCTATCATATGCAGAATGCTCAAGAATAAAGAATGCACAGAAATGTACTCACTTTGTTGCTATCATCAAAACAAAATAGCATTGCTATCATCAAATCAACATAGCACATGCTTGTGCCTAAGGGGCACAACATCAAGATCACAGGGGCACAACAATCTCCCCCTTTTTGATGATGGCAACACTATGAGTCACACTAACTCAGATCAAAACATTCTCCCCCTTTGACTTCAGCAAAAAGACATAAGTTTGAGAGAGCAAAAGAAACCAGAATGCAATGATTGAATAAAAATCTCCCCATTTGGCAAAAATCTCCCCCTTTGATATAATCAAGATGAACCATGGGAAGGTATGAATGCATATGCAGATGGAGATACCAAAATGCAAGATCACAATTCTCCCCCTTTAAGAGTTTCTATGCAGCATGATGCATATGACATGGAAGCTCCCCCTCAATAAGTGGAATCTTATGAGATGGATGAGAAGGAGACCACAGGGGCAATCAAGGAGAAGTTCAGGTCAATGAACCAAGGACAATGAGCAGAAGAGGTTCAAATAATCAGATTTACAAATAAGCTCCAAACAGAAATAATTCAACAAGATTTTCAAGGAGATATCAATCTCATAAATCCAAAACATAATTTTTCAAAGTCTTCCATTATAAGGGCTTATGAATGAATTTTATTGATCAGCATGGTTTAAACATGATGTATGCAAAGTTTATCAATAAAATCCTTTATCGATATCTAAAATCAGGGTTTAATAAAAATGAACCAAGCCCTCATAATTATATCTTGATTATCCTCCCTTTGTCTTACACAATCAAATTTATTGACTTCTTTCAGAATTACATGCACTAGTATTGAGATCAAGCAATTTTGAAGTCATGTGATTTTATCTAGGGTTGTAGCAATTTGATTTTAGCATCAATATTCAGATATTGTAATTTGTTCAACAATTTTTCATGCTACAAATTTTACGAGCACTCTAGTTCAGTGCACACCTTGTAACTAGAGGATATACCTTGATCAGAGGCCAATATCCCTAAGCACTTAGTGTGACTGACAGTCATGCTTTATATGAACAGAGGTAGCATTTACACATCATGACACACTCCAAATCATTTCTTGATGAGTGAGTTATATTTCTCAGTGTGCATGCCATTGCTCAGCCTGATTAACTCTCATTCTTAAGTAGAGTTAACTATGGCACCTCATGACACAGTCCTTTGGACATGTGTTTCTCAGTGACCAAAGTCTTTGCTCTGACAAAAATTACCCTTCAGACATTTCAGAAAAATTCATTTGCTTCAAATCAATAATAATTTCATGTACTTAACCAATTAAAGCCATGAATTCAATAGAGCAGATTTCAGAAGATTTTACAAGACACAGCATGAAATAGATGGTTAAAGTTTAATGTATTCAATGAGTTTGACTTTAAAATCTCTTAAAAAATATCTTCAATGAGTTTGACTTTAAAATCTCTTAAAAAATATCTGAATCATGTTTAATAAACTCAAATCACCTGAGTTATTTCAGATATTCATAAAAACATATAATAGAAGATTTCTAGTTCAAGTGTTTTCAGATTTATGATCGAGATAGCCCATTGAAATCTTCATGAAAGACTGATAGAGTTCTGAATCATCAAATGATAGAAGAGATTTTGAAGAGTGAGTATTTTTGAAGCTCAGTGATTTCTGTTATGATCAAGGTTTGTCAATTAAAATCAATGGGGAAAAGGTTATGCACATCAAGCAAGCTATCAAGAAGTGTGGCATGTTTCAGGATTTTCAAGGAAAACATGCAATGACTTCTGACAAGTGTATGCATTTGACAATCTATATGCAATGCATTGACTCCATCTGACACTATGCATTCAATTACTCTCTTTGGCATTTTTCAAGAAATGCAATGCAATTAACTACATGTATGCAAAGACATGCAAAGACTCAACATTGTTTGCTATGCAAAGACATGCAATTAACTACCCCTAAAAACATGCAATGTTTGCACTGAAAACTGAACATATGACAATGTTACTCAAGCTCAATCAGACTGCCCTATTAAGCAAAATGACCCATGGTACTAGGCGGAGCACTTGGTCTAATAGACCACCTCACACATAGTAAGAACCTCTAGACAGATTTCCCTACCTTTTGGTAGCTTGCCATTTGATATACCATAGTGGTCATGCATGATAATGCAACATGCAGTCCAGATTTCTAATCAATTATCAATCTGAATTATGCATTGATATCTCAACATGTGCTCATGAGAAACAAGGTAGATTTTTAAATGTGAGCATGCATAAATGGATCAAATTTTAGCTTTTCAGATTTTTCAGAATGCAAGTTTATTCTCATTTCAATGTCTAAATAGACAATTTAGAATGAGCATTGAGAGACATGAATATTCATAGTGTTCAATAGATGACAAATGTGCAAGAACACATCAAACAAGATATGCAATAAATTTCAAAACAGGAAATGCAGAGAATTTACCTGAAAAATTCAGTATGGGGTTTTCTTTTGAGTGCCTTGGCTTATTTATCCCTTTTATTCTTCAGCTTCCAAGGCACACCTGCAAAGCAAACTATTTTGCACAAACAGGTACCCAAGAGGTCTTGGGTCCTAAATTAACAGTGATATTCCTAGCAGGTTTTCTAAATAATTTTTCAGCATGTAGGTCATCAGATTTCATCAAATAGTAATTATTCATTGAATGACCTATTTGACCACAGTAATGACACGATGCAACAGATTTCAAGTTCTTTTTATGCCAATTACTGTTGTCATGAAACTTATTAACAGAGAGAGAATTTTATTTACTAAAATCATCCAGCCAACAGTTAGCAGCTCTATGGCCTGGCTTCCAACAGTTATACATGAAAAAATAGACTTTAGGTTCCTTTTATGCACATCATTATGAACAGGAATTTTATGTGCATTGGCATGGAAATTTCTATTATTTGCATGACCAAACTGTTTTCCATAATCAAAACATTCAAAGTTTTTCCTTTTAAAAATAACTTTGTTCTTTCTGAGAGCATTTGTGTTTACAGGGAATTTAAACCTTTCAGAAATAAAAATTTTCCCTTGAGCATGCCAACAGTCCTTGACTGTGTGGCCATGCTTTCCGCAGTGAAAGCAATTGAGAGAATTTCTTCTAAAGGAACCTGACCAGCATTCAGAGGCCTTGTGACTATTTTTGTTGCAGTTAAAACAGATGGTGTGCTGGTCCTTTGAAACAGATTTGTTCTTATTAAAAACATGATGATTTGTAAAGTATTTTTTATGAAATGAACATGATTTTTTCTTACCACTTGCAAACCAGCAATGAGTAGTAGTGTGTCCTACTTTATCACAATTAAAACATGTGACACTGTTTTTCTGAGGGACAGGGAACTTGACCTGCGAATCCCTACCATGCATTTTTCTAGCTTTCAAATCATCCGATTTCATTAAATTACATTCATGCATCAAGTGGCCAATCTTGTGACAGTAATGACATTTCATGATTTCCCTTTTATGTGCATGTCTAGGTGTATCAATGTGTTTTACAGCATGCACATTTTCAATGTGATTCAATCCTTTCTTCACATGACTGACCTTTTCCATTTTTCCAGTTTGTTTCTGATTCTTCTGAACATTTGGTTGTTTATTTTCTGAGGTGGTGGCTACATCTGAAGCTTTGATGAAAGATGTCATTAGCTTATTTTTGAAAGTCTTTTTATTGACATTGTTGTAGCCTAGCCCTTCCTTTTGAGTATTAACCTTAACTCCTAACAACCTGTCCAGATTTTCTTGTCCATCAATAAATTTAGACAAAGAGCTTTTCAAATCCTGAATTTCATTTTCAAGAGATGCAATGTGTATTTCATAACTAGCGATCTCTTGTTCACTATAATTGACAGCTTCATTCAAAACCTTGTTAGCTGTTTTGTATTCTTCAATTTCCTTTCTCAGCTCATCTACCTCTTCAGTCTCGTTTGTACAGATGACTTTCCCTTTCTCCAAAGTAAGAAGCCTTTCAGATATTGAAGAGTTCAGCAATTTTAACTTCTCATTTTCTTCTTTAATCTTGTCATTCTGAATTAACTCATTTATTATAGTCTGATCTTCTGAGTTAACCATGCTTTCTCTCCTAGCTTCAAACTCCTTCAATTCCTTTTGTTGTTTTTCAAAATCTTTCCGTAATTCTATGTTTACAGATTTTATGGCATTAAAATTTTCAATCAGCAAATCATTCTCTCGTTTAAGTTTCTCTAATTGTTCTTCATTTTCTTTGGAAAACTTTCTGAGAGAGTCATTCTCATTTTTCAGCTTGTTTAAGTCAGATTTAACACATTCAAGTTCTTTCAGCAAATCCTTACTCTGAACAGAATCATGACTAGCTAGGCTAAGCTTCTTTTCAAGTTCAGAGATTTCTTTTACATGATCTTGATCTTCAATTTTTAGCAATGAAATTTGTTTCTTCAACATTTGAATATCAGACATAAAAGCATCATGAACATTTTTCAGTTCAGCACAGTTTTTACATGGAGAATTGAAACTGTCTGACCTACTATTCTTCTTCAGTTTTTTGTATTGTTCTCTTAACTGTTCATGAGACTCTAATAATTCAGCATATGAATTCTCCCAATCATCCAAGGTATAGTTCTTAAAAGGGTTTACCTCCTCATCATTATCGTCTTCACTTTGATTGCTGCCTTGATCGTTGCCACATTGATTACTTCTGTTGGCCATCATGCAGCTTGTTTGATTTCCTTTCCCGACTCTCTTCATCATCTCCAACATATCCCTTGCAGATCTGCAATCAAGGAAACATGAGTGAAAGGCTTTGTCAGTGGCTGCTTTCATCAGATTTATAGCTGTCTGATTCTCCTCATACATTGATTTGTGACTGTCAGTCCATTTGGACTTTTTCTTTGGTAATTTATGAGGACCATGTGAAATCACTTTCCACAGGTCTGGATCAACAGATTTAACATAAGCACGTAAGGCACTGTGCCACTAGTTGAAATCAGAACCACTAAAGACGGGTGGATAAGCCATTGAAACAGATAGCAGATAGATTCAATGCAACAGGAATATTGATGCACTAAAAATAAATTAGCACCGAAGACTGCAAGATCGGATCTGCAGGTCATTGGACCTTCTAAGCAGACACCGCTCTGATACCAATTGATAGGATCGGTACGCTAGATTAAGAGGGGGGGTGAATGAATCCCACCCTTAAAAAATTTTCGCTCAATAAAATCTAGAATGCTATCAAGGCGAATAGACAATCTGAATATCTGATCAAATACTCTTTTGAACCAAGGAACAAATATGAAGTGCGCGCCTAAACAATTAACAAGCGGAAGCAGAAGAAGATAATCAACATGCAGCACAGATAGCAATATGAAGGCTCAGACAACCTGTGAAGGGTGGTAGAAGATATGGAGCTAATGCAAGGCAAACCACTGCACAAGTAATTTTTTAGGTGGTTCGGTCCTCCAGACCTACATCCACCCCTCACTCCCAACCGGAGTGAGGCTTCACTAGCTAACGCAAGAAACAAGCAGACTCAGTATGCGAACACTTGCTGCCACACAGCTTGACCAGGGGAACAACCTCCCCTCTTTCTCCAGACCAGAGGGACACCCCAAGTGACTCCCAGCCACTTGGAAACCAGAGACCGAAGTCTCTCTTCCTCCAGACCAGGAGGGACCCCACCAATGACTCCCAGTCACCAGCAAACCAGAGGTCACAGACCTCTCTTCCTCCAGACCAGGAGGGACCCCTGGACTTGCAACCCACAAGCCCAGAACCGAAGATCAGATCTCCCTTCTCTTGAGTCCACAGGAGGAACCCGGCCTCACTACTGAGAATCGGAAGAACAATAGCAACAAGAGTAACAAAAGGAAAAATAAGAAAACATAAAAAGCACAGCGACAAAAGCTGGAAATGAAACGCAAGAAATATAGCTCTCAATGAGCATAGTCATTCTGGATTTGATCCACGAACAGACTGAACAGATCTTCAATAGAACAATATCCTCTCTTCCTTTCTTCCTCTTCTTTCTTCTTCTCAACTCACGCAATCTTTCTCTTCTCTACTCTCCTTTTTCTTCTTCTGCCGTCTTCTCTTTTCTTCTTCTCTCTATTTTTCTTCTTCTCTTTTGATCGTGGCTCACTGCTACTTCTTGGCTTCTATTCTCTCTGTATAGACTTCGCCACTTCGATCAGTCTTCTTCTGTGGAAGAAGGCTTCCTTATGTACGCAGCAGCAGCAGCCCCTGGGCGCGTGTTCTCCACAGTTCCCGCCCAAATATTTTGGACCATGTGGCAGCATCCAGACTTGCTTCAGCACACGTGTCATCATCTGGTCAGGTCTTCCAGCCTCGGATCACGTGCCCTCCTTAAGCTTCAAGAGCAGAGGCACCTGTCGGATAGACGAATAAGTCATCAGTTTATCAGGTTAAGTATAAACCCTTGTACAGACTTTAATGAAGGCACTGCAGTGTGTAGACTTGCAATGTGAGGACAAGGCATGTATAGACTTCACGTTGTGAAGCAATGTATATACTTAGCATGAAGATTGCCAGTCGATGTATAGACTTGGCTGAAGCTATCTCTGAAGCAATGTTCAGACTTTACTGAAGATAATGCATGAGGCGATGTTCAGACTTTGTGCAATGTATGAACTTTAGTGTGTGCGAGCCTGTTGACATGCAATGTGTAGACTTTGAGTGTGTAAAGCATGCGTTGTACAGACTATGCAAGCATGACACTGGGTGATGTATAGACTTACACTATCGGATGTGTAGACTTCATGAGAATGCAGCAGCCAGTGTATAGACTTGCAGTCTTGTATAGACTAGCCAGTGTATAGACTAGACGAGCATGCAGCACACGATGTGCAGACTTCGTGCAGTGTATGGACTTCATGCAATGCAATGCAGTTTATAGACTTCATGCAATGCAATGCAATGTATAGACTTAGAAAGCATTCAGCTCGTGTAATGTATATACTTCATGCAATGCAATGCAGACAAATGTATAGACTTCATGCAATGCAAAGCAGACCAATGTACAGACTTCCTAAATGCTTCAAGACCATGCACATCAAATGTCTAGACATCATAAGGTGAATGGCTGTACAGACTTCCTATGTGAAGACAGCCGCTATACAGACTTGTTGAAGTGTGAAGGAGTTGAGTGTATAGACTTCACGATGTGAAGACTTGCCAAAGATAGTAGGCCGATGTACAGACTTGAGCGAATCAAGGTCTGTATAGACTTGAAGATCATTCAGCGGCCAATGTATAGACTTTCCAACGGAAAGGCTGTACAGACTTGAAATAATGGAAGACAGCGAGTGTATAGACTTTGAAGTGCAACGTAGGTAAAGGCTTCCAATGTATAGACTTCAAAGTTCACTGAAGGATGTACAGACTTGGCCAAACAGTCTGATGTATAGACTTGAGGCATGGAGGCCAATGCACAGACATGGAAAGCTAAGGCCAATTTACAGACTTCAATGTATAGACTTTGAAGTTCACTGAAGGATGTACAGACTTGGCCAAACAGTCCGATGTATAGACTTGAGGCATGGAGGCCAAGGTACAGACTTGGAAAGCTAAGGCCAATTTACAGACTTCACCTCGTGCAAGCTACAGTGAATGAGTGTATAGACTTAACAGTCTCCCTAGCTGTACAGACTTGGTCACAGGCTGAACAGTCGAATGTATAGACTTGCATCCACCGACCAGTGTATAGACTTTGCAAGCGTGAGACGCTGAATTAGACGGTGGCTGAGACAATGTACAGACTTCAGGTGAAACAATGCAGCTACAGTACAATGTACAGACTTGCCTAAGACGCAGCATGAGACGCTGGCTGAGATGAACGTTGTACAGACTCTGAATGCAATGTATGGACTTTGCATAGACGATGCATGAGACACAGACTCTGTGCATGAACAGTGCAATGTATAGACTTAACATGATGCACAGACACAGTCCACTGTACAGACTTCATGAATAATGCATGAATGAGATGCTGAAGTCTATATAGACTTTAACAATGAATGCATGCTGCGATGTATAGACTTTACATCACTTCGTGCAGCTACAGTGCAGTGTGTGGACTTGTTCTAGACGATGCACAACCACAACAGTGCACTGTATAGACTTTGTACTTCAAAGCATGCATCGATGTACAGACTTGAATATTCATGAAGCACACGAATGAATAAGACTCTATACAGACTTGGGCTGTACAGACTTCAAGTCAGATGTGCATGGTGACGAAAGTACAGACTTTGTCTGTGACACATCCAATGTACAGACTTAGCCATGTATGGACTTAACTACTCGCACCAGCAATGTGTAGACTTGGTAGCATGAACTGTGCACATGAATATACAGACTCTAAGGCATGAGCAAATGCAATGTACAGACATGCAAAACTGGGGAGTCGACCCATCTGGAAAGGGGTCGACCCACTACTGTCCAGACTAAACAAAGAAATGTATAGACAATGCAATCAAAACATTATTTCATCTTCATTCATGTTGCTATCATATGCAGAATGCTCAAGAATAAAGAATGCACAGAAATGCACTCACTTTGTTGCTATCATCAAAACAAAATAGCATTGCTATCATCAAATCAACATAGCACATGCTTGTGCCTAAGGGGCACAACATCAAGACCATAGGGGCACAACAGGTCGCTCGCGCCTCAAGCCTTCGGCTAATTAAGAGCAGGATGAAGAGGTATTCCTATGGAATCCACCTCCCCGCAGGAACAAGGGGAAGGCCCCGTCCTCCTCTGAAGGGCCAACCCCGAATGACTGTAGTAGCGGTGCGCCGCTGCCCTCATCTGACACCGATGCAAAGGATGGGGAAGCAGGCTGGACACCGGGCCTCCCTCGGTGCGATTCCGCCTTATTTGCCCTATGCTATCAACAACAGCGGGAAATTGAAATGCTGAAGGCTCGCTTGCCGAAGTGACGGCACTCGTGTCCGACCTCATCAGGGGCATCCTCCGCCAATAGAGCAGCGGCATGCACCAGTCCCTGAGCACCGTCCCGAATGTTCCCTGTGTACCTGAAGAGGGAGGCTGAGGATGTGGCTGCTTCCCCGGCCAGACGATCGGCCGAGCGGAACCCTACGCTGCGGGAGAGGATGCAGAGACCCTACTCTTTCCCGAGGAATAAAACCCGAGGAATTTTTGAGTGGGCTTGCTACTATGGCAAGGTCTCCCTCCCCAGATCCAAGAGGCCGCAAGATGTTCGCAAAAGCGGTGACCCCTTGTTCTACCCTTATCACCAAATACTAGGCCACCCTATCGAAGACTGCTACGTCTTCAAGGACATTGCTCAAGACCTGATTGAGAAGGATGAGCTCAGAATGGGAGATTATGTGGTGGCCCCGCCATGCCCCCATATGACAGGCAGCCACGAAAGAAGTGTTTACATGGTGTCGGTCCAGCACTAGATTTTTGAAAATGCAACTGAGAACGGGCAACCTCGACCGCTGGCAGAGAACTAGCCCCTGGTGCGGCAGTCCGTCACTTCGGCCCCTGTTATAGCCATCTTTGATGATTACCAAGAAGACCCCGGAGAAATCCTTTACTTCTCAGCACAGAAGGACCCCTCGAAGCCAAGGCCCGCGAGCTTGGAGGCGGGGGATGCCAGCGAAGTCTCATTATCCGACGAAGCTGAGCAGGGTGACACCTATGGCGTCCTTGAAGCAGAAGATGGCGAAGATCAGGATTTCGTCGACCTATTGCCGGCACCGCCAGAAATTGAAGATGGCGGCCAGGCCACGGTAAACGAACTTGTTGAAATTATCTTGGGCACGGAGGGCGACCCCAGGCTGACTTTTCTAAGTGCCCTCCTTCCTCCACAACAAAGAGAACAATATACCAAATTGCTGCAAGAGTTCTAGGATTGTTTTGCCTAGAACTACAAGGAGATGCCTGGCCTAAGCCCCGGTGTGACCCAACATGTTCTGGCCATCGATCCCAAGGTGGAACCAGTGAAGCAGTCTCCCCAGCGCATGAGGCCAGAATTGATAAACCAAATTTGCAAAGAAGTCGACAAGCTCATAGACGTCGATTTTGTAGCTGAAAACCAGTATACCACTTGGCTGGCCAACATTGTGCCGGTGAAGAAGAAGAATGGACAGATCATGATTTGCGTGGACTTTCGCGACCTGAATAAAGCCTGCCCGAAAGATGATTTCCCGGTGCCCATCACTGAAGTCATGATTGATGCAACTACTGGCCACGAGGCCTTGTCCTTCATGGACGGATCGTCCGACTATAACCAAATCTGGATAGCTGAGCATGACCAAATTCATACGGCCTTCCGGTCACCCAAAGGGATATTCCACTACAAAAGAATGCCCTTCGGCCTCAAGAACGCCGGCGCTACTTACCAGCGGGCGATGACCAAAATATTCGACGAGCTGCTATACAACAAAGTCGAATGCTACATTGATGATTTGGTCGTCAAGTCGAAGAAAAGAGAAGATCACCTGAAAGACCTCAGAGTCATCTTTGAAAGACTCCGGCAGTATGAGCTGAAAATGAACCCGATGAAGTGTGCCTTTGGCGTCTCCAGCGGGAAGTTCCTTGGCTTCATTGGTCGATATAGAGGGATCGAGATCGATCCTTTCAAGATGAAGGCCATCCAGGAGCTACCCCCTCCGAAGGACCTGGGAGAGTTAAGATCCCTTCAAGGCCGGCAGGCTTACGTCTGAAGATTTATCTCCAACCTGTCGGGGCGCTGTCAGCCATTCCACAGATTAATGATGAAAAATACGCCTTTTGACTGGAACCAGGAATGCCAAAAGGCCTTCGATCAGCTGAAGGACTACTTAAGGACCCCGCCTGTGCTAGGGGCACCTGCCAAGGGGAGGCCGCTTATTCTATACATAGCCGCCACCGAATGTTCACTGGGGGCAATGCTCGCCCAGAACAATGACGAGGGAAAAGAATAGGCTCTCTACTATCTTAGCCGAAGGCTAGTGGGGGCAGAAGCAAAATACACCCCGATTGAGAAGGTCTGTCTCGCCTTGGTCTTCGCAGTCAAGAAGCTGAGGCATTACATGCTCTCCCATGAAGTGAGCCTGATCTCCAAGGCCGACCCAGTTAAACACATTCTCTCCCAGCCAGTCCTGAAGGGACGTCTCGGCAAGTGGGCCGTGCTGCTAATGGAATTTGATATCACCTACGTGCCGCAGAAGGCCGTTAAGGGTCAAGCCGTGGCGAATTCTTCGCGGCACATCCTGTGTCTGAGGATTCCCCACTGGCTACAGAGTTGCCTGAAGATGAGACACTGGAGGTGGACCAAGTCCAACAGATCGCCTGGCAGCTGCACTTTGATGGAGCCTCGAGAACGGAAACGACCCCGTCGGACGTACCAAAGTACGGGCAGGGGCCGGCATCATCCTTAAATCCCCAGAGGGAGAAGTATTGCATCCATCTTGTTCTATCAATAAACCCTGCACAAATAACGAGGTAGAGTATGAGGCTCTGATCATCGGCCTCCAAGTCACTTTGCAAATGGAGATTAAGATGCTGCAAGTATTTGGCGATTCGTTACTAGTCGTCAAGCAAGTCCAGGGGCAGTTTGATGTCCGAAAACCTGAGCTGCTCCCTTACCATGCTAAAGCGAAGCGGCTCATGGAACAATTCTACCTTATTGAGATAGGCCATGTTGCCAGGGGAGAAAATGCACAAGCCGATGCACTGGCAAGCTCATTAGCAGTCCCGCCTGATGGATCTCTTAGCATCCGGGTGGTGAATCAGCGCCAGGTGCCTAGCATGATAGAAGAACCAGAAGAAGAAGAACTGGAGGTCGCTGCAGCAGAAGCCGTCGGCCTGCCCGATTGGAGGGACCCTCTTTTACAATGGTTTAAACACCAGCAACTGCCCAAGCAGAGAGAAGAGAAGATTAACCTGATCAGAACAAATGACTCTTATGAGGTTCGGAACGGGATCCTATTCCGAATTATGGTGGATGCCAGACAGAAGGTGCTCCTGCGATGTCTATCCACTGAAGAAGCTTGGAAAGTCATGAAAGAGGTCCACGCCGGGACAGCCGGTGCACACCAGGCGGGACCGAAGATGAAAATTGAAATAAAGAGGCTCGGCTACTACTGGTCGATAATGTTTGATGACTGCTGCAAGTACGCCAAGTCTTGCCAGAAATGCCAGGAGCATGCCACGGTGCCCAGGAGGCCACCCGTGCCGCTACACCCGACATTACCCAGCTGGCCTTTCGCCCAGTGGGGAACAGACGTCATGGGTCCACTACCCGCGTCATCCGCCGGGTGTAAATACATTTTGGCGGCAACTGATTACTTCTCCCATTAGACGGAAGCCGTTGCTTTGAGAGAAGTGACCGTGGAGATCGTCGCCAGATTTGTCCATCGCAACATCATATTCCGGTTTGGCACTCCTAACCGAATTATCTCAGATAATGGGAGCCACTTCTGCAACCAGAAAGTCTACCGGCTAGTAGAAAAATACAAGATCGACTGGAGGACGTCAACCCCCTACAACCCGCAAGCCAATGGTCTGGCCGAAGCTTTCAACAAAACTCTTTGTACTCTCCTCTCCAAAATTGTCAACTCTAACAAGAGGGACTGGGAAGAAAGAATGTATGAGGCCCTCTGGGCATATCAAACTATTTACAAAACCCCGACGGGCTGCTCACCCTTTTCCCTGGTATATGGCTCAGAGGCGATCGTCCCCATCGAGCTAGAGATACCCTCCCTTCGGGTTGCAATCCAACACGGGTTGGTCCGAGAAGACCAAACAAATGTCGAGCGAAGGCTCGAAGAGCTCTCCAGCCTGGAGGGGAAGCGGCTCCAAGCCCAGCAGAACATCCGGGTCTATCAGGCCCGCATAGCTCGCGCCTTCGACAAGCTTGTCAGGGAGCGTGAATTCAAGAAGGGTGACCTCGTTATGGTCAAAAGGAGGGAAGTCATGGCCTCCAACCCCAAGGGCAAGCTGAATGAGAATTGGCTTGGACCCTATGTAATCCAAAAGGTTTATGAAGGTGGAGCATATGTGATAGTCGACCATCGGGGGGAGGTCCAGTTTCCACCCCTTAATGGCAGGCATCTGAGGTTGTACCACGCTCCAATTCCTCCGTTCAATGAATAATACACTTCCCCGCCCCACGGCGGGCGGATTTGTTCTCAATTGCTTGAATGGTTTGGCTGCTATCTGCTACGGATTACAAGAGAAGCAACAAAAGGGAACACACACAAAAAAAAACAAACAAGAAAAAAAAGAGAGAAAGAGAAAAAGGAAAAAAAAGGAAAAAAAGAGAGAAAAGAAAAGAAAAGAGAAAAAAAAAAAAGGGTAATAATAAAAAAGGAGAGAAGAAAAAAAGGGAAAAGGAATGAAGAGAAAAAGAACGAATATTTCAATAAGTGAATCAACCCTGTCAGCCCTTGACATTCTGTCGGCACTGACGAAGAATACCCCAGCCGGACCTTTCACCCGGGATTGGGGAATCAACCCTTCTCCTTGCGTTGGCACCAGCCCGTACCAACAAATATTTCAATGAACGAATCAACCCTGTCAGCCCTTGACATTCCGTCGGCACTGACGAAGAATACCCCAGCCGGACCTTTCGCCCGGAATTGGGGAATCAACCCTTCTCCTTGCGTTGGCGCCAGCCCGTACCAACGAATATTTCAATAAACGAATCAGCCCTGTCAGCCCTTGACATTCTGTCGGCACTGATAAAGAATACCCCAGCCGGATCTTTCGCCCAGGATTGGGGAATCAACCCTTCTCCTTGCGTTGGCACCAGCCCGTACCAACGAATATTTCAATGAACGAATCAACCCTGTCAGCCCTTGACATTCTGTCGGCACTGACGAAGAATACCCCAGCCGGACCTTTCGTCTGAAATTGGGGAATCAACCCTTCTCCTTGCGTTGGCACCAGCCCGTACCAATGAAATATTTCAATAAATGAATCAACCATGTCAGCCCTTGACATTCTGTCGGCACTGACGAAGAATACCCCAGCCGGACCTTTCACCCAGGATTGGGGAATCAGCCCTTCTCCTGGCGTTGGCACCCGCCCGTACCAGCGAACACACCAAGAGGCAAATAAACCACACCTGTCATCAGCGCTCTGTCGGCACATACAAACAACCTTATTTTGACCAAGACCTCCCGTCAGGGTCATTGAACGAACAAACTCTTCTCTCCGTCCCTTCGGGTGACGAACAACCCCTTTTGACCGAGACCTCCCGTCTGGGTCATTGGATGAACAAACTCTTCTCTCCGCCCTTCCAAGTTCGGATCAACCTAGTCGGGTCAAACATACCGGTGACATCATTCGGATGAGTCGCTTGATGGACATGGTGGAGTGGTCCCCTCGTCCCTCCTCTGGAAGGGGCGAGCACTCTCCTATGCTCCTCTACGAACCTCACCGGGTTCTCCTCGGGTAAGCTGTTAGCGTGGACTTGCGTCCCATCACATAGCAAAAAAAAAAGAGAAAAGGAAGGAAGAGATCGCCCAACACCACACGCATACAAGAGACACATGGAATAATTGCATTATATTCTTTTCGAGAAAAAATTACATTGGCCTCGGGGCATACCCCGGTGTTACATGCAAAAAAGGGATGGAAGGGGAACTGGAAGCTAGTCTAGCCCCCGGAAGATGTCCTCAAAGGGGAGGATCCCGACGCAAGGGAAGCTCATCATCTCACGCAGACGATCTTCCTGCGCGTCGAGGCGTTCCAACTCTGACGTCACAGAGGCCACCGCTGCTTCGGCGACGGCCAGCTCTTCAGTTTCCCGGGTTTTGTCCGTCTCAGCCTCGAGCAGGTCGGACTTAGCCTGGGCAAGCCAACCCCGGAGTTCCTCTATCCGGTTCTCCAAGGCATGGATATTGGCATTGCACCCGTCCAAGGCCCCCCGGTGTAGCTCCCTGCTATCCCTCCGCGCCGCCAGAGCCTCCAGATATTCATCCCTCTGAGCGCCAATAGCTGTAAGCTCGGTTGGGGCCTGCGTCTCGAGGAATGCACGACGATTTACGTACTTCAATAATAACAGAAAGCGGCACGACCACTCTTCCAACGGGCAGCCCATCATCTGTAGTGCTTTGGTCAACTGCTCCACAATAGCCCTTGCGTCCCGGTATGTGAGCGTTGGGTCGGCAACGACCATGGAGCGCAATACCAACAGGGTCTGGCGGACTGGCAGATCCGAACTCACGTGGCCGATAGAAGGGATGACTGGTGGGTCGAAGCTAACTTCGCTGTCCACGGCCGCCCACAGCTCCACGCCAACCATGGCCGAGCTACCCGGAAGGGTCAGGGCCGAAAGGAGGGACCTCGCGGGTTTTGAGGTTGACTCCTGGCCAGCTACCACCATCGGTAAGGGAGAGACCATAACGGAGATGTCTGGTGCCGCCATGATGAGCGGCTACTCTAGCTCCATCGATCGGGCAGGTTCCGAGCCCGACAATGCCGCCTCCTCCATCGAGACCAGAGCCGCGGCCCTGTCGGGAGAATGGACGGTAGCAGAGGCTAGATCTGGTGCCACAGCGGACAAAATTGCTTCAGCCTCCGCTGCCTCGACAGACAAAGTATCGATGGCGGGCGAGTCCGATGTCATTCCCAGGAAGTCTTCATCTCTTCCCGCCTGGAATTCTCCCGAATGTTCATTAAGGAATGCCAATATCCTCCCAAGGAGTCGGGCTTCCTCAGGTACGACCGGCATCAAGATCGGTGGCAGTGGGATCACCAGCCGTGGGACGGCCCCCATATGCAGAAGAGACGTCAAGGACCCCGCGTCCGGCCCCAGAAGCATCTTCAACCTTTTAGCCGCGTGCACGCGGAAGGATGAGCTCCACCTGGGGATAGCTTTACGAGCCCGAGGGGCACGCACTCCACGGGGCGTTGTTGTTACCTGACCATGTAAGGAAAAGTTAGTCGCTCGCCAAGTGGAGTAAATCACTGCATTCTCAAGGAAGCCAGATGGATCCCCATGCTTACCTCACCCACCGGTATTATGCTGCTCTCCGGTGTCGTCTCTCCTCGGACGGCAACTTCAGGCCCCGTCTCCCCGTGGGTCTCGGTCACCGGCGGCACCTCCCCTTCTTCCCAAATGTCGACTTCGGGTACGACCGGCTCTCGCGCCTCGATCTCCAGTGCTATCTCCCCCTCCTCCAGGGCTTCGGTGGCGGGGGTAGTCACCTCCGCGGCTCCTTCGGAGGCACGAGCCTGTATTGCCTCGAATAAATCAGCAACCCCGAAGGAAGACTTAAGGACGAAAAGGGGGAAGAAAGAGGAAGGTGTACACTTACAGCCACTACCACATCCTCTCGGGGCAAGATCTCAACTGTCGAGATGGCAGCATCCAAGCTTACCCCGGCTTCTTCCTGTCGCAGAACCTCGACCAAGGACGCCAGCCTATCCAAACCAGTAGTGGTTGTCGCTTGTCTGGCGGCTTCTGAACCCGGAACGCGGATTGCTGCATCTTTTGACGGGGCCTGTTCTTATAAAAAAAATACAACAACAATGACATCAAGGAGGTTAGTCGATGGCCTCAAGAAAGAAACCTGAATTAACAGGTTCACACTTACGAGTGCCCGCTTCACTAGGCTAAGAGAAATAGGTAGTGCCGGGGCTTTCCAGGTAGGAATTTGAAAGCTGGGCTCCCCGGGGATACCCTCACTTGAAAGCACTTCGTCAGAAGAGTAGCCGTAATCTACCTTCTCGCCCGACGAAGACTTAGTTCTAGTGGGCACCTCTTTCGCTGTCGAGGCAGCCCCCGCCTCGGCATCCGGGGTCGGCTCGTCGTCGCGCTGGACAGGCAACCGTGACCTCCCTAACCGCCACCCCTTTTTTCGGTAGGTCTGCCCAAACCGAGATGTCTCAGGGTCCACCTCCGATTGAGTAGCTGCCACATCAGCTCCTGCCATGCGAAGCAAGATCCGGGTTCAGTCAGGCCCGCAAAGTTTCAAATTTTTTTTAACCGAAGCGACTAGCGAAGAAAGTGATATACCTCCTTAGCTTCGGTGGCGGGAGTTGGGACGAAGAAGGTCTCTCCGACGGATTCTACGCCCTCGTGGGTCACAGCTTCACCTACGCCTGGAATAGACACGGGCGCGGGCCTCTCGGTGACAGCTGGAACAAAGGAAACATGTGTGTGTTACAAGAAACGCCCCTCTTGATGTCTGAATACATCCCGGAGAGCCTCAAAGAAGAAAAAACCCGACCTGCAGGCCGACTCGGCTCGGTTCGAGTAGCCTCGAACTCCTCGAATGAAGAGATCAAAGGCGCCGGGGGAACGGTCGACGTAGCTTTGGCGGCCTCCGTCTTTCGTCGCTTTGCCTCCCGCCGCCCGGCCGCCTTGGGGCATCATCGCCTTCTTCACAGGTGACTTCGCCCGGGGCCTCTTCGCAGGCGGAGGCAGGGGAGTCGTGGTCGGAGCCGCTGGCACCTCCTCAAAGTAAGTAGGTTTCCCTGCCTGCCGCAGAAGATTGCGATACGTCGCCGTCTGGACACTGTCGGGGTGGTCTGTCCAAAGAAAAGAAAAAAGAGACCCCATCAACGTCCAGTATTCAAGAAAGGGCAATAGTGAAAAGTGCAAGTAAAAGAAGAAAACACTAAATACCATGTGGGCCGGTGTACAGCCGCAGCGATATCGGCCAGTAGCTGAGGGACGGCTCCTTGTCCCGGCGAGCCGCCTCTCAGACTAGCCAGCATACGTCCTCGATTTTCTGGCAGCGGTCGGCAAGGGCGGCCAAGTCTGCATGCTTCTTGGCGGCCAAGTGACAGAAGAGGTTGAAGTGCTCCATCCCCCATCCCTCGGCATAATAATAGGCGATATGGAGGCGCTTGCCCAAGATGGCCGGCCCCGGATCCTCAATCTTCAACCCGTGCACTCGGAGGAGGACGTACAGCCACGTGGTATCCTTGTAATTTGCCGGCTTCCGCTCCTCTCTCCCCACGAATGTGCGATAGGGGCAGACTGGATCTCTCTCCAGGGCGCCAGCTCCTCGCGAGGGTGCCCTCCTCTTCCATAGGGAAGGGATAGTTGATCAGCTCAAGACGGTCACCCCCGATGCGGCAAAGATCCCGCAGAGCCTTCCTGAAGTCATCCTTCACCACCGTAGGCAGCTTAACCTGCGGTGCCGGCCTAGCCTCCCGAGCCTCCTTGCGCGCAATCATATACGCTGCCACCTCCCGCTCTTTCCCATGCTTTAGTCGGAGGAGGTGCTCGGGATCGATGTCGAGCACCGGCACAGACTGTCGGCTCAGAAAACGCCTCTCCGCCCCATCCCAACAGTCAGTTTTGCACAGTCGGTAAAAGACGGTCCGGGCATTCCACCATTTAATATATTCCGGAGTCACCAGTGGAATCTGTCCCAGAGCTGGCACCCGAAACTGGCGGTATCAGCCCGATGGAAGAAGTCCCACCAGGTTCGGGCGGTCTCAGCAGTTGGGCTCCCCTGGAGACTCCGCAGGGGCAGATCAAACCGAGCACTGTGCGCCGGGATATGCTGATCATACCAGAAGTTTCTGCCAAAACGAAAGGGGTAGTACGGCTCCAGCAACAAACTGTCCCCCTTTCGAAAAACCAACACATTGGGGCGAATGGACAACGCCCAGTCACGCAGCTATGGCTCTATTAACGGGCGAACTATGTTCTCCTGGCTGATCGGGTGCACATATTTTTCCACCTGGTCATCCCTGCATTCCCGATTATTGTTCACCAGCGGGCTCGAGTGCGCGGCCAGTGCCCAGAAATGGATGGTACCAGCAGCATCCTGGGGCACGTCGTCAGCCTGCCCTGGAGGTCATTTAGCCGCAGGGACAGCGAGCTTGGTTCCGTACTAGCAAATTCCAGCATCCGTGGAACTAACCCCCACCCTTGGATAGTGCGGGGGGCAAATTTCAAGAATATAGAACAAACCCACGCATTGAAGAAATGCAGTGGGCAGGCATACTGCGCCTGCCGCGGGAACTGGTGATTGCTGACATCCCCAAACGCTTTGTATATCAGACACAGCGTGGCCGGGCACAAAGACAACTTGATACCCCAGGCCATCTGACAGGCTGGGTAGATGGCGTCCAGACGAATGACGGTCTCGTCCCCATAGGGCATGGCGAACGAGCACAGCCAATACGTTAGATATGCCACGCAATGCGTTAACGGGTCAACTCCCATCGGGTTCGGCCCGCTCTGGCGCCCTCGAGGAGGGATCTTCACGTCAACTTTTGACTTGGCACGTTTCTTCCGGGCGACGGCAGTGCCAATATGCGAGAACTCCTCATACTGCTTCAGCCCATCATAAAAATACTACAGCCAGAGAACCATGCGGACTCTTTTCGGTCCCCTCGGGGGGGTTGCCTTCCGCCATGCGACAGCTGATATAATTCCCGGTACGCCTACATGAGGTACCGATATGAATAGCCAAGAGAATAGTAGCCAGCCCCGTTGGTTTCATCCTTAATCATATCCGGGGGGCAGGATTCTTCGCATGGCTCCCCATCAATGGGCAAGCCATTGAGCTGGCTGAGACTCCACAGGTCCAACGAAGTCTCGCCCTCTGCTGTGTAAAAAGTATTGGTCTCTACGTTGAACACCTCGATCATCCCGCAATAGAGGCCCCTAGAAATAGGATAACTATACCGGGAGGCATACACACTGTGGTAAACGCCAGCCTGGATAAGGATTGGGGCATAATTGAACAGCACATATTCAGTGAATTCCACGCCCCCCTCCCGGAAGCTGTGCGCATCCTTAAGCCTCAGCTCCCCAAACCAACCCAACGCCAGCTCATGTTTGAAGCGGATGGCCAGGCATTCCAGCAAGAAGGGTTCGTCTCTGTACCCCCACTTCAGCGGAGCCAAGAACAGGCCAAAACGGGGCTGTTCATTCTGGACCCCGACTGCCGTGTCCCACCGAGCCGGGGTGAACTGAGGCGCCCGCACCAGTTTGTCTTCCGCCGGTAGCACTGCCTCGATCCACAACACAGGCTTCCATTCGCGGGCCTCTCCCACTAAGTACATCGGGATGCTCCTTGGGACGTTGTACAGTAGACTGTCCCGAGATTGTAGAATCGCCCGCTCGGCATCCTTGACAGCTCGGAAGTTCCCCCTCTCTTGGTGACTGAGGTGCTTCAAGAAGATGATGAGGTGCTTGTCCTTTGGGTAGTCCTTCCAATGCTCCCCTGTGGCACGGTCAAAAGTCATGCTACCTTCGACCCGAGTGAGCCTCCGAAAATCCATCGTCTCGGTGTCGGAGCCAAACGATTCAGCTAACGCCACTATCTCGGTGTGTTCTCTGTCGAGCTCCTCCACGTTCAGCCAAGTGACCGCCGGCATCGGGGGTGGGGGAACACGCTCGGCATCAGCAGCAGCAGAAACAGCAGAACCCCTCGGAGCAGCCATCTCCCTACCAAATGCAAAGGACATCGGGTCAGAATAATCCACAAAAAGGGAAGAGAAGAGAAAATTACCATGGGATTGCATGGCAAGCAAACTAAATAAATGCCAACAATTTCTGACGAAATTTTTGGCAGAGTTTCCCCTACACCCAAGGCGTAAAAGGGAAACACGGGTGCACGTCCACAAGGAGTGACGGCCCAAACAAAGTCACGGTGTGCCCCGAGGGTGACACCGGAAGTCCTCCGGTTGAAGAAGCCGATTTTTACCTCAGCGGCACGCCATCGGGAGGTCCCCAGCGGCACACCCTTGGGTGACCCTCAGCGGTGCACCCCCTGGCCCTCAACGGCACACCCAGGCAGCCGTCCAGCGGCACACCCCAAGGATGCTCCAGCGGCACGCCCTTTAACACTCTAGCGGCACGCCCAATGGCCGCCCAGCGGTGCACCCCAATGTCCCCGTAGCGGCACTCCCCTGTGGTCGCTCCACGGCACACTCCCCTTGGCATCCACCAGCGTTTAGAATAAACTAAGTTAATGCCAACAATTTCTGACGAAATTTTGGCAGAGTTTTCCCTACACCCAAGGCGTAAAGGGGAAACACGGGTGCACGTCCACAAGGAGTGACGGCCCCAACAAAGTCACGGCGTGCCCCGAGGGTGACACCGGAAGTCCTTCGGTTGAAAAAGCCACTTTCCCCCTTCAGCGGCGCACCCTGCGCCTCACTTCAGCGGTACGCCACCCACCAGTGGCCACCTAGCGGCACGCTCCCTGGCCGCCCAGCGGCACGCCCCTGCGCCTCACTTCAGCGGTACGCCGCCCCCCAGTGGCCACCCAGCGGCACGCCATTGCGCCATCCTTCAGCGGCACGCCTGTGCCCCCCTTACCCAGCGGCACACCCGTGCTCTTACGCCCAACGGCACACCCGTACCCCCTCAGGCGACACACCTGGGGCTCGTCAGCGGAGCGGTCTGCACCCTCCCCAGCGGCACACGCTGACGCCGTGACCGTCTCCACCTTACACTGAAGGGAAGAAGGTGAAGGGACGAAGGGGAAGAAGAAAAGGAAGAGAGGAAGAAAAGAAGAGAAGAGAAAGAAGAGAAAGGGAGAAGTGGAAGATGGGAGCCAAGGGCTCCGTCGTCCCCCGAACGAAGAGAGAACGAGAAGAAGAAAGAAAAGGAAGAGGGAAACGGAAGGGGAAGAGAAGAGGAAGAAAAGAAGAGAAGAGGAAGAGAAGAAGAGGGAAGGGAGAGGGGCACGGTGGCCTCACCCCAGGCACCGGTGACGACGGCGAGCGGCGGTGGCGACGGAGAGAGAGAGAGGGAGAGAAAGGGATGGCGAGATCCGAAGAGACAGAGAGAGAGAGAAAGGGAGAGAATTCAAAAAGAAAGGGGGGAGTTTCGAACTCCCCCTCCCCTTTTATAGCCGCCTAAAAAAAAAGATAAAAAAGGGAGAAAGTAAAAAAAAAAGAAACAAACGAACGAAAGAGAGGATAAAAAAAAAGAGGAGAAAAGTAGAGAAAAGAAAAGAGAGCAAATAAAAGAACAAAAAAAAGGGAAAGAAAAAAAAAGAAGAGAAAATGAGAGAATAAAAAATAATAATAGTAATAATGATGTAATATATGTATGATAGTAAGACAACGAATACAGAATAGAGGTGACGATGTCCACATCACGTGTCTTCTGAACGTACGCCCAATAATGTACGTTAATTCCACAGACACACCCGCGAGCACCGTCTGGCTCATCCTTCACCCGCGCTACCCGCGGGTGGGGGGCATTTGTGGACGTATAAAATTGTACGTCCATGTGTCCCACTGGGCCCCGCATTAATGTCAAAGTCAAAGAAAGAAGACCCGGAGAGACTAGCCACCCAGGGCTCCCGGGGAATACCACAGTCCGGTGAATCCCCACATTTGCACGGGCGCATTAAGAGACCAAGAAAGTACAGGATGCCCTCCTGAATTGATACATTGCTATGGACCCGCCCTCGGGTCCCTAACGGTGAAGAAATATCCCAAAGAATGCACAACCTCAGATTCCTGAAGCAAAAGCAGAGGTCCTTTCAAAACGGCACATTCTGTACCCCCTTAGCGGCACAACAATTGAGCCCCAGCGGCACACCCTTGGGGTGCCTCCAGCGGCACACCATGTCATGCCCTTCAGCGACACACTGTAGACAAGCCTCCAGCAGCACAGGCATCATGCCCTTCAGCGGCACGGCCTCAAGTCCCCAGGCACAGCCCTTGTGCCCCTTCCAGTGGCACGCTGCAGGCAAGCCTCCAGCGGCACAGGCATCATGCCCTTCAGCGGCACGGCCTCAAGTCCCCAGCGGCACAGCCCTTGTGCCCCTTCCAGCGGCACACTGCAGGCATGCCTCCCAGCGGCACGGGCGTTCTGCCCTCAGCGGCACGACCCCTTAGCCCCCAGCGGCACAGCGCTGAACCCCCCTGAACGGCACGAATAGGCAGAAGACACAACGGTCAGTAGGCAGGCCCCTTGGCGCGCAATGTGGCCATGTCAACGCCAGCTGACGCCCTGCCTTGGTGTCGCCCTCCGGTTGGGTTAGGGAGATCTTCACCTAACGAGGAAGATACCGAGGTCAACCTCGGATGGCAGTGCCATCATGAGGTCGACCCCGTCAACGGCCCACGTATAAAAGGCCCTCACAGAGAAAGGAAAAGAGGAGGAGGCCAAAAAAAAAGAGGAATAGAAGAGAATTCTCCCATTCGAAGAGACCACACACAGGGAGAAGAAGAAGAAGGTAGATAAGTGTGGAGTGATAGAGAGGGAGTGAGCCACCTGTATGGGGGAGAGAAGGAATGGGGTGAAGGGAGGCACCCTCCCTTGTTCCAACTCTCCCCCGGCACTGTTTACTTTTGCTCCTCTTTTCCATTTCTCAGTTTTCCTCTTCTCTTTTCACAGTTTGTTTTTTGTTGTTCTGAAGTATATTGTAGTTGGCCCTCAGGCCATGATCTTTGTCACCTTGAGTTTGTCATGAATGAGATACCCTTTGGCTTTGCCTCCGTTTGTCACATTTATTGATTTCTTCTTACTGTTGGTCTATGAGTTTGGCGTCTGCCTGTAGTCCCCCAACTTCTTGCTTGATCTCACCTCCCGTGGCATGGGTCTACTTGATTGAAAGGTTCATCTCTTGGCTTGATGGGGCAGGGCCGGCCTTTTTTTTCCCTCTAACAGCTTTCCTTAGTGTAACGACCACCCCTTATTTTCGCCATACGTGTCCGTGGGAGTCCACTCTCCTTTGGACACTTTGAATCCCCTCATTGGCTGGAGCGTCCCTTTTTGCCTTCCAGCGGCACACCTTTCGGGGTCTGCTCAGCGGCACGGTCCTCCTTGAGTCTACCCAGCGGCACACTCTCCCTAGGTTTGCTCAACGGTGCACCCTTCCCATTCTCTCGCTTAGCGGTACACCTCCTTTGGCTGCCTCAGCGGCACACCTCCTCTATTGGCCTGATGAGCCCCAGTGGCACACCCTTGGGCTGTCAGCCTGCCACCCCTTGACCACCATCTCCCCAGTGCACCCATAGCTTGCCTCAGTCTACTGGTTCCTCGGTCGGCGTTTTCTCCGAGTTTTTTGAAGTTTCCCCAAAGGTGGCTGCTTAGGCAAACACCTCAGTTGTTGGTTCTGTTAGGGTGCTAGGCCCGGATACAGAGGGGGGGTGAATGTATCCTTCTATGTATAATGGCCAAATAAAACTTGGATGCTAGAGATAGACACAGAATAGAACCAATTTGATTCAACTCAAATACAAACACTTGGAGCGTGCCTATCCAAGCATCTAGCGGAAGCAAATCAAGCAATCTGATGAACCAGTTGAAAATCCTTTTAAACAAAAGAGTAAATATGTAACTGGCCCCCAAATGACCAACTAGCGGAAGCAGCACAAGTGAGAATAAGAAATCTCAAGACAATCTGTGAAGGGTGGTAGAAGATATGGAAGAACACACTACAAGTAAACCATTGCTCAAAGATTTTAAGGTGGTTCGGTCCTCCAGACCTACATCCACCCCTCACTCCCAACCGGAGTGAGGCTTCACTAGCAAACGCTAGAACCAAGCAGACTCAGTCTGCAAATAGTTGCTGCCACATAGCTTGACCAGGGGAACAGCCTCCCCTCTTCCTCCCAACCGGAGGGACACCCAAGTGACTCCCAGCCACTTGGAAACTAGAGGTCGAAGACCTCTCTTCCTCCAGACCAGGAGGGACCACTGGACTTGCAACCACAAGCCCAGAACCGGAGGACTAGCCTCCCTTCCTCTAACCAGAGGGAACCCACAAGTGACAACCTGTCACCTGCAACCCGGAGATCAGATCTCCCTTCTCCTGAACCAACAGGAGGAACCCGATCCCCAACAGGGCAATCGGAAGAACAAGATAACCAGATGAAAATGGAAAAATAAAAACACGAAATGAAAATAACTTCAACAAACAGAAAGCTGAAAAACGAAATGCACAATGTGGCTCTCAACGGAGCTGACTGGCCTAGATCTGATCCACGGTCCAGTGAAGATAGATCTTCAAGCAGCTTCTTCCTTCTTCTCCACGAGCTCTCTCGCTCACTCTCTATCTCTCTTTCTTTCTCTTCTGCTCTCTTCTGCACTTCTTCTTCTTCACTCTTTCTTCTCTCTTCACACGAGCACTATCTCTCTCTCTTTTTCTTTTTCTGCTCTCACTCTCACTCTCTTCTCTGCTCTCTTCTTTTCTTCTTTTTCTGGATCGAAGGGCTTTCTACTCTTCCGGCTTTCTGCTTCGATCTTTTTTCTTCTGTGGAAGAAGGCTCATATATATAGCAGCAGCAGCACCCCCGACGTGTGACCTCCACATTTCCAGCCCTAAGTATTCGGACCACGTGGCAGTCTCTCAGCCAGCTTCATTTCAGCCTCGGATCACGTGTTGCCCAGTCACTGGGGAATATTTCCTCGGACCACCTTCTTCTTCTCCTGCAAGGAATTAACACAATTAACACTCAGGGCCACAATAACTAAAACTGCATGAGGTATATGAAAGTAATACAAGATGCACTGTACTGAGAATGACACGAGATACACAAGATTACTTCAGTATGAAATAAATGGAGAATGACACGAGATCAGATGAAAACAGCACGAGGTAAAAAAGAGAACAACACGAGATACACAATTAACACAACGACGAAGACGACACGAAGTCAGATGAAGACAGCATGAGGTGAGAAGAAGATAACACAGAGTGAAGCAATAGAAAGACACGCGATCAGAAGAGACCTGGACGAGGTTAGAACGAAACAACACGAACTAACAAACGGCAACAAAAGATGACACGAAGTGAAACAACACTTGAAAACATAAGAAAAATAACTCGAGCACAAAATAGCTCGAATGAATGACTCGAAGACGAGGTGACACGGGCTGACCACGACACGAAGACAAATAAAAGAAACCGTCACGAGTTGAAGACAACACGAAGATGAAAACAGAAACCGACACGAGTTGAAAACAACACGAAGATGAAACACAGGAATTGACACGGAGTGTGGTCAAGGCGAGAAGGACACGAAGTCTAAAGAGAAAAACAGCACGAAGACAGAAGAGTGACACGGCTATCACGACACGTGATGAAGCAGTGACACTAAGAAAAGGAACGACTCGAGGAACAATAGTAAGTGACACGAAATTAAACAAGCAGACATAAAAGATGACACGAGATGAGGTCACAAAGTGACAAAGACACGAGGTCTAGAAAACACGACACGAAGACATGAGATAGACACGTCTTCAACAACACGTGATGAAACGGTGGAAGCAGAAGAACAACTCGAGGAACTATAGTAATTGACACGAAGACACAAGAATAACACGAAGTATGACAGAAACAGTACGGACATACAATGTACTACCTCATAGCAGATTTCCTGTTAATCAATATGCATCAGACGACTGTGTATGGACTTGAAGACCCTTAGCCAATGTATAGACTTCAAAGTAGAGACCGATGTGTAGACTACACGTGAAAGCCCAATGTGCAGACATGTCGAATGGTTCAGCAATGTATAGACTTGGAGAACCACGGTCCAATGTATAGACTTGATGCCTGTAGTAGTGTATAGAATCTACATATACAAGCAATGCAGCAATGTACTTAGCCTAAAATGCTTAAGACGCTGAGAGAGACGGTGAAGTCTGTAGAGAATTGCTGTAACAGTCCGATGTACAGACTTTGTCTTAGACTCTAAATGAGATTGACAGTGTATACACTTAGCCAATGCAATGCACTGTATGGACTTCCAAGAGACGCTCAATGTACAGACTTACTGCCAATCAATGTATAGACTCTCTAAATGCAAATGAATGCTTTATGCAGCAGATAAAACAGTCTGAACTTCAATTGCAATGACTCACAGTGTAAGCAGATAAACTGACTGAACATATGAAGGACAATGACTCATTTCAGCAAGATGACTCACAGTGACTCACATCAAACACCAATCATCAAAACCAAATCAATCATCAAAATAGAACATCAATGCATGGTGACTCACAGTGATTAAGTCACATTAAAACCAATCATCATAAACCCCTAAAGCCAATCATCAAAATCACAAACCACAGGGGCCAGGGGCACAATAATCTCCCCCTTTTTGATGATGGCAACAATACTCAGTGAGTCATTCTGATGATGTAAGTCATTCTAATGAAAGTCATTCTGATGATGTGAGGCATTCTGAAGATTCAAATTATTCTCCCCCTTTGACTTCATCAAAAAGAAAATAATTTGAGAAATTAAAGCATGTATAAAAGTACAGTCAATTTCTCCCCCTTGCAAGAACATGATTCTCCCCCCTTTAATAATTTCAGCAAAAGCATGAATTAGAGAAGATCAAGAGAAACCTGCATGCACTGATTGAATGATATTCTCCCTTTTTGGCAAACAATCTCCCCCTTTGATATAAACAAAATAAACCATAGGAAGGGGTATGAATGTAAATTCAGATACCAGAAATATGAATGCAAGAGCTCAATTCTTCTCCTTCTATGCAGCATGATGCATATGACAAGGAATGCTCCCCCTGAATATATGCCAATTGATGTGCAAGTGATGCATGACATGAAAGCTCCCCCTCAATCAGTGGAATCTTATGAGATAGATGAGAGGGTGCAAGAGAGGCAGACCACAGGGGCAACCAAGGAGAAGTTCAGGTCAATGAACCAAGGACATGAGCAGAAGAAATTCAGTTAACAGATTTTTCAAGGATGCTCCAAACACAAGAAATTCAGCCAGATTTTCAAAGTGATATCAATCTCATAAATCCAAAACATAATTTTTCAAGGTCTTCCATTATAGGGACTTATGAATGAGCCTTTTGAACAGCATGGTTTAAACATGATGTATGCAGAGTTTATCAATAAAATTCTGTATTGATATCTAAAACCATAGTTTAATAAAAAATGAACCAAGCCCTCATATTTATCTTGATAAATCTCCCTTTCTCTTACACGATCAAAATTATTGACTTCTTTCGCAATTACATGCATCTGTATTGAAATCAAGCAATTATGAAGTCGTATGATTTTGTCTAGGGTTGTAGCAATTTGATTTTAGCATCAATATTCAGATATTTCAATTTGTTCAACAATTTTCCATGTTACAAATTTTACGAGCAGTCTAGTTCAGTTCACACCTTGTAACTAGAGGATATACCTTGATCAGAGGCCAATATCCCTAAGCACTTAGTGTGACTAACTGTCATGCTATATATGAACAGAGATAGCATTTACACATCATGACACACTCCAAATCATTTCTTGATGAGTGAGTTGTATTTCTCAGTGTGCATGCCATTGCTCTGCCTGATTTTTAATGAATTTTATCAGAGTTAACTAAGGCACCTCATGACACAGTCCTTTGGACTTGTGTTTCTCAGTGACCAATGTCATTGCTCTGACAGAAATAACCCTTTAGACATTTCAGAGACATTCATTTGCTTCAAACCAATAATAGTTTCATGTACTTAACCAATTAAAGTCATATATTCAAAAGTGCATATTTCAGAAGATTTTACAAGACATAGCATGAAACAGATGGTTAAGGTTTATTAAACATGCTTCAGATATTTTTAAGAGATTTTAAAGCCAAACTCATTGAATACATTAAACTTAAACCACATGAGTTATTTTAGTCATTCATAAAAACGTATAATAGAAGAATTCTAGTTCAAGAGTGTTCAGATTTATGATCGAGATAGCCCATTGAAATCTTCATGAAAGACTGATAGAATTCTGAAGCCAAATGATACCAAATTGATAGTAGAAATACCAATTGTTAAGAGAGATTGTGAAGCTCAAAGTTTTCAGAATATGATTAAGGTTTGTCAACAAAATCAGTAAGAGAGGATATGCAATGAGTTCTGACCCATGTATGCATTTGACAACCTATATGCAATGCAATGACTCCCCCTCACAATATGCATTCAAACTCCCTTTTTGGCATTTTCAATGTAAGGAAATGTAATGCACTATATGTATGCAGAGACATGCAAAGACTCAACATTGAATGCTATGCAAGTATATGCAACTTACTCCCCCTGAAAACATGCAATGTTTGCACTGAAAACTGAACATATGATTTTGATTCATGCACATTCAGACTGTCCTAACCAGCAAGGTGACCGATGGTACTAGGCGGAGCACTTGGTCTAAAAGACCACCTCACACATAGTAAGAACCTCCAGACAGACTTCCCTGCCTTTTGGTACCTTATCATTTATATACCATTGTGGTCAACCATGATAATTCAACATGGGCAGCATGCATGGATCAAATTTCAGCTAATCAGATTTTTCAGAATGCAATGGACAGATTTCAAACAGCATTCAAATGGAGTTCAGATTTAAACAGAAAACACAGTATGAGCATTGAGAGATGTGAATACTCATAGTGTCCAAAGCATAAATTTCAGTTGTGGAGAGTTCAGAAGCTTCAATTTAGACAATGCAGATGAAGAGTGAATATGCTATGCAAAAAAAATAGTAATTATGCATGGACACATCAACCAAGATATGTACTGAGTTTCAAAATAGGGATTACAGAGAATTTACCTGAACAGTTCAGAAGGGGTTTTCATTCTTGAGTGCCTTGGATTAATACCCCTTTTTATTCCATTCCAAGGCACACCTGCAAGGCAATGTTATTTTGCACAAATAGGTACCCAAGAAGTCTTGGGTCCTGACATGACAGTATTACTTCTAGCAGGTTTTCTCAGCACATTTTTAACTTGATAGCAAGGAGCAGTAGTTTTCAGATCTAATTTCTGCACATTCTTGTTAGTATGAGTTCTATGTGCACATACATGAGATATTCTGTTAACAGAATAAAAATTCTGTTTACCAAAATCGGTTTGGTTTTGATATCCTGCCAGCCAACAGGTTGCAGCCCTGTGACCTGGCTTCCCACTATGATGGCATGAGAAAACAGAATTTAGGTTCTTTTTATGCACATCATTATGAACATGAATTGTATGTGCATTAGCATGGAAATTTCTGTTATTTGCATGACCAAACTGGTTTCTATAATCAACACATTCAAAGTTTTTCTTTTTGAAAACTACTTTATTCCTTCTGAGAGCATTTGTACTAGCAGGGAATTTAAACTTTCCAGAAATGAAAATTTTCCCTTGAGCATGCCAACAGTCTTTGACTATGTGGCCATGCTTTCCACAGTGAGAGCAATAAGAGACATTCTTTTTAAAATTGAGTTCATTATTGCCATAGCCTCCTTGGGCATGCCAACAGTCCTTGACTGTGTGGCCATACTTCCCATAGTGATAGCATGCAGAAGACTTTCTGTTAATGGCAGGGAATTTAACAGTTTTAGAATTGAATTTTCTACCCTGAGCATGCCAACAATCAATGGCCCTGTGGCCATGCTTTCCACATTCAAAGCATGAAATAGAATTTCTTTTAAAAGAGCCTAACCAGCATTCAGAGGTCTTGTGACCCATTTTTTTGTAGTTAAAACAGATGATATGCTGGTTCATTGAAACAGATTTGTTTTTATTAAGAACATATTGGTTTGCAGGGAATTTAGCATGATATGAATAAAATGTTTTCTTACCCCTAACAAACCAGCAATGAGCAATTGAGTGTCCTAATTTGCCACAATTAGAACATGTGACACTCCTTTTCTGAGGTGAAGGATTTTTATCATGAGATCTCCTAGCATTCTTATCATCCTTCTCCATCAGCTTACACTCATGCATCAGATGTCCAACTTTATGACAGTAATGACAGATAATCTTCTTTTTAGATGCATGTGAGTGTGTGTGAGGACTGTGATCAGCAAACACTGATGGACCCTTTTTATTCATTTTCTGTTCTCCAGTCATTTTCTGATTTTTATCATGTTTCTCTGTTTTCTTAGCCTTGAACTGAATTGGAGATGAAGTAGAAGGCTTTTCTTGTTCAGAAGATTTGGCAAAGACAGTTTTCAGGTTGGCTCTATCAACCTTCCTCATGACTGGACTGTAACCCAGTCCTTCCTTTTTAAAATTAATCTTTGTTCCCAACTTTTTCTGAGCAATGGGCTGTTTGTCTTTAGAGGTGGTGGCTACATCTGAACCACTTACAAAAGATGTCATAACTTTATTCTGAAGTTCCTTCTTGTTTATCTTATTGTAGCCCAGCCCTTCCTTCCTAGGGTTGATTTTTATACCTAGTAGCTTGTCTAGGTTTTTCTGCCCATCAACAAACTTAGACAAGGAAACTTTCAAATCCTGAATTTCATTTTCTAAAGAGGAAATATGTAGCTCATAACTGGCAATCTCTTATTCACTGCAATTCACACATTCAGTTAACACCTTGTTGGTAGTTTATATTTTTCAATTTTATTTTCCAGATTGCTCAGTTTATCAGAATCTTCAAAACAAACAGTTTTTCCTCTTTCCAAAGTAAGAAGTCTTTCAGACATGCCACTGTTTAACAGCTTCAATTTTTCAATTTCCTTCATATCTTTTTGCTGTTTTTCAAGATCTTTCTGTAATTCTATGTTTACAGACTTTATGACATTAAGTTTTTCAATCAGCAATTTGTTCTCCTGTTTAAGTTTCTCTGATTTTTCTTCATTTTCTTTGGAGAACCCTCTAAGAGAATCATTTTCTGATTTTAGCTTGTTTAGATCAGATTTAACACATTCAACTTCTTTCAGCAAATCGTTACTCTGAACAGACTCATGACAAGTTTGGCTAAGCTTCTTCTCAAGTTCAGAGTTTTCTTTTACATGATCTTGATTCTCAATTTTCAACAATGAAATTTGTTTCTTTAGCATTTGAATATCAGACATGCAAGTATCATGAACATTTTTTAGTTCAGCACAGTTTTTACATGGAGAATTGAAACTGTCTGACCTACTATTCTTCTTCACTTTTTTGTATTGTTTTCTTAACTGTTCATGAGATTCAAATAATTCAGCATATGCATTCTCCCAATCTTCTAGAAAAAAATTCTCGAAGACATTTACCTCATCATCATCATCTTCTTCATTTTGATTGCTGCCTTGATCGCTGCCACTTTGTTGCTTCTGTTGACCATCATGCAGCTGTCCGCATCTATCTCCTGAATTCACTTCAGTGTATCCAAAATATCTTTAGCCGAACTGCAATCAAAGAAACATGAATGGAAAGCTCTATCAATAGCTGCCTTCATCAGATTTATAGCTATCTGATTTTCTTCATGCTTAGACTTGTGACTGTCAGTCCATTTGGACTTTTTCTTTGGTAGATCATGAGGACCGTGTGAAATTACTTTCCACAGGTCTGGATTCACAGATTTAACACAATTCTTCAGACTAGCGAACCATGCATTAAAATGCGTACCACTGAAAATCGGTGGATGAACCATTGAAAACAAATCAAATTAATGCAATAGGAATATTGATGCACTAAAAATAAATTAGCACCGAAAACCAGAGATCGAATCTACAGGTCGTTGGACCTTGTATGCAGACACACGCACTGATACCAACTGTTAGGGTGCTAGGCCCGGATACAGAGGGGGGGTGAATGTATCCTTCTATGTATAATGGCCAAATAAAACTTGGATGCTAGAGATAGACACAGAATAGAACCAATTTGATTCAACTCAAATACAAACACTTGGAGCGTGCCTATCCAAGCATCTAGCGGAAGCAAATCAAGCAATCTGATGAACCAGTTGAAAATCCTTTTAAACAAAAGAGCAAATATGTAACTGGCCCCCAAATGACCAACTAGCGGAAGCAGCACAAGTGAGAATAAGAAATCTCAAGACAATCTGTGAAGGGTGGTAGGAGATATGGAAGAACACACTACAAGCAAACCACTGCTCAAAGATTTTAATGTGGTTCGGTCCTCCAGACCTACATCCACCCCTCACTCCCAACCGGAGTGAGGCTTCACTAGCAAACGCTAGAACCAAGCAGACTCAGTCTGCAAACAGTTGCTGCCACACAGCTTGACCAGGGGAACAGCCTCCCCTCTTCCTCCCAACCGGAGGGACACCCAAGTGACTCCCAGCCACTTGAAAACTAGAGGTCGAAGACCTCTCTTCCTCCAGACCAGGAGGGACCACTGGACTTGCAACCACAAGCCCAGAACCGGAGGACTAGCCTCCCTTCCTCTAACCAGAGGGAACCCACAAGTGACAACCTGTCACCTGCAACCCGGAGATCAGATCTCCCTTCTCCTGAACCAACAGGAGGAACCCGATCCCCAACAGGGCAATCGGAAGAACAAGATAACCAGATGAAAATAGAAAAATAAAAACACGAAATGAAAATAACTTCAGCAAACAGAAAGCTGAAAAACGAAATGCACAATGTGGCTCTCAACGGAGCTGACTGGCCTGGATCTGATCCACGGTCCAGTGAAGATAGATCTTCAAGCAGCTTCTTCCTTCTTCTCCATGAGCTCTCTCGCTCACTCTCTATCTCTCTTTCTTTCTCTTCTGCTCTCTTCTGCACTTCTTCTTCTTCACTCTTTCTTCTCTCTTCACACGAGCACTATCTCTCTCTCTTTTTCTTTTTCTGCTCTCACTCTCACTCTCTTCTCTGCTCTCTTCTTTTCTTTCTTTTCTTCTTTTTCTGGATCGAAGGGCTTTCTACTCTTCCGGCTTTCTGCTTCGATCTTTTTTCTTCTGTGGAAGAAGGCTCATATATATAGCAGCAGCAGCAGCACCCCCGACGTGTGACCTCCACATTTCCAGCCCTAAGTATTCGGACCACGTGGCAGTCTCTCAGCCAGCTTCATTTCAGCCTCGGATCACGTGCTGCCCAGTCACTGGGGAATATTTCCTCGGACCACCTTCTTCTTCTCCTGCAAGGAATTAACACGATTAACACTCAGGGCCACAATAACTAAAACTGCATGAGGTATATGAAAGCAATACAAGATGCACTGTACTGAGAATGACACGAGATACACAAGATTACTTCAGTACGAAATAAATGGAGAATGACACGAGATCAGATGAAAACAGCACGAGGTAAAAAAGAGAACAACACGAGATACACAATTAACACAACGACGAAGACGACACGAAGTCAGATGAAGACAGCATGAGGTGAGAAGAAGATAACACAGAGTGAAGCAATAGAAAGACACGCGATCAGAAGAGACCTGGACGAGGTTAGAACGAAACAACACGAACTAACAAACGGCAACAAAAGATGACACGAAGTGAAACAACACTTGAAAACATAAGAAAAATAACTCGAGCACAAAATAGCTCGAATGAATGACTCGAAGACGAGGCGACATGGGCTGACCACGACACGAAGACAAATAACAGAAACCGTCACGAGTTGAAGACAACACGAAGATGAAAACAGAAACCGACACGAGTTGAAAACAACACGAAGATGAAACACAGGAATTGACACGGAGTGTGGTCAAGGCGAGAAGGACACGAAGTCTAAAGAGAAAAACAGCACGAAGATAGAAGAGTGACACGGCTATCACGACACGTGATGAAGCAGTGACACTAAGAAAAGGAACGACTCGAGGAACAACAGTAAGTGACACGAAATTAAACAAGCAGACATAAAAGATGACACGATATGAGGTCACAAAGTGACAAAGACATGAGGTCTAGAAAACACGACACGAAGACATGAGATAGACACGTCTTCAACAACACGTGATGAAACGGTGGAAGCAGAAGAACAACTCGAGGAACTACAGTAATTGACACGAAGACACAAGAATAACACGAAGTATGACAGAAACAGTACGGACATACAATGTACTACCTCATAGCAGATTTTCTATTAATCAATATGCATCAGACGACTGTGTATGGACTTGAAGACCCTTAGCCAATGTATAGACTTCAAAGTAGAGACCGATGTGTAGACTACACGTGAAAGCCCAATGTGCAGACATGTCGAATGGTTCAGCAATGTATAGACTTGGAGAACCACGGTCCAATGTATAGACTTGATGCCTGTAGTAGTGTATAAACTCTACATATACAAGCAATGTAGCAATGTATAGACTTAGCCTAAAATGCTTAAGACGCTGAGAGAGACGGTGAAGTCTGTAGAGAATTGCTGTAACAGTCCGATGTACAGACTTTGTCTTAGACTCTAAATGAGATTGACAGTGTATACACTTAGCCAATGCAATGCACTGTATGGACTTCCAAGAGACGCTCAATGTACAGACTTACTGCCAATCAATGTATAGACTCTCTAAATGCAAATGAATGCTTTATGCAGCAGATAAAACAGTCTGAACTTCAATTGCAATGACTCACAGTGTAAGCAGATAAACTGACTGAACATATGAAGGACAATGACTCATTTCAGCAAGATGACTCACAGTGACTCACATCAAACACTAATCATCAAAACCAAATCAATCATCAAAATAGAACATCAATGCATGGTGACTCACAGTGATTAAGTCACATTAAAACCAATCATCATAAACCCCTAAAGCCAATCATCAAAACCACAAACCACAGGGGCCAGGGGCACAACAAGTTCATGTCACTCCTTGTGGACATGTCCCTTGCATTCCCTTACCGTCCGGGTTAAGGGGAGATGCTGCCGAATTTTTGTCAGAAATAATAATAAGTTAAAAGACAGAAGGAGGCAACAAACAAATGAGACTAAGCAATAATAAAACATTCTAATCAACTAAGGGAACTATTCAAGGCTCCAGAAATTGGCTGAATAAGACCCCAAGAACTGCACTGCTGAACATGACTCGGGACTCAATCACACGATAAAAAGACTGACAGTTGGCCCCCTGAGACTCCCCATCAGAATTGTATAAACAAGGGACTCTCTCTCTCTCCTGACTATTTTGATTCTTCACACCCCAGCCCATTCCTCAGCGGTACACCCCAGCCTCCAGCCCCCAGCAGTACACTTTCTACCTCCAGCAGTACACCCTCTGACCCTCCAGCGGTGCACTTCCTTTTGCCCTCTGGCAGCACACCCTTTAGCCCTTCAGCGGCACACTCCTAGGCCTTCCAGCGATACACCTTAGCCTGCTCCTTTCAGCGGTACACTGTTCCAATCCTAGCCAAATGTGCCTTCCAGCGGCACACTCTCTATTTTCCAGCGGTGAACCCCTAGCTTTCAGCGGTACACCCCTAAATCATCCTCCAGCAGCACACTCAATCTTCATTCCACCATACCTCTAATAAGAAGAAAAAAAAACATAACAATAATAATAATGAAAAAAAGGGGGTGGTAACGAACAGGAGAAGAGATCCCGGTCTGCGGGTAACACAAGGCAATCAACAAAGAAAGAGCAACGTCAATAAATAAATGATAATAGTAAGCACTGACAATCATCATGAACGCGATAGTATGGCTGCCATCTCTCCTCCTCAGATTCCAGACCCGGGGATATTAATGATGCCCTCACAGGCTGGGCTTTACCTCCGGGAGCCACTCCTCCTGTCATGGTCGCTGCTCGGCCTCGTCCCGGGCCAATATCCTATCAGGGTCTCCTCTCTCGTCGGGATCTCATTTTCACCCCCCCCTTTTCTTTTGGCATTAAAATTGCCACCTCCTGGCAGACATTTGAACGGGTTCAGCCCCCCGTCACCGTCTTATTTTCCGTGCGGGCTTCTATTCCAACAGGGAATGGTCCATCGGTGGCCGACATAATCAGAGTATTCACGCCCTTATCACGGGTTCACTGCATAGCATGGCTACCTCTTTTTTTTTATCCTGCGTTAATTAGTATCTCTTTCGGTCGTGGAGCCCTTATTTCTGGCAATTAATCAAGGGTGTTCCCCTCTCCGAGGGGATGTAAATGACATTGTGACCTTCATGGCAGAACGGGTCTCAGTCCCGACCTGAACCACACAATCGCCTGACTGAGTCAGATCGAGCGCACCATGGGCTTCCACGAAGCCCGAACAAATCGTCACTTTGTGACTGGCACGCCCACGCACTTAATAAACCAATAAACCAATGAAACCAATGAGCGTGTCGAGAAGTACGTCCACAGAACCCGATGGGTCTTTAGAAATAAATTGAATGATGCGAGTTTGGTTGTTAGGAACAAGGCCTGGCTTGTAGCCAAAGGGTATAGCCAGGAGATGGGTATTGACTTTGATGAGTCCTTTGCACCGGTTGCTAGGCTAGAAGTAGTCCGGATTTTATTGTCATATGCTTGCTCTTCTAACTTCAAATTATTTCAAATGGATGTTAAATCTACATTTCTGAATGGGTATATCAAAGAGGATGTCTTTGTAGAACAACCTCCAGGTTTTGAAGACCCCAAACATCCACGGCATGTGTACAAGCTGCAGAAGGCATTGTACGGACTAAAGCAAGCACCAAGGGCATGGTATGAAAGGCTCACATCCTTCATAATTGAGAATGGCTTCAAAATAGGTAAAGTTGACCAAACACTGTTCACGAGGAAATCAGGTAAAGATATTTTGGTAGTTCAAGTATATGTTGATGACATAATCTTTGGAGCTACTAACAATACATTGTGTGATGAATTTACAGAAATAATGCAAGGAGAATTTGAGATGCGCTTAATGGGGGAGCTGACTTTCTTCCTTGGATTGCAGGTCAAACAAACTTTTGAAGGAATCTTTCATCGATCAAGCCAAATACACTATGGAACTGTTGAAGAAATATGGGATGGCGGAAGCCAAACCCATATCAACTCCCATGGCCACCACCACAAAGCTTGATAAAGATGAAAATGGTAAAATAGTAGATTCTACACTGTTTCGAGGTATGATCGGATCACTACTATACTTAACAGCATGCCGCCCTGATATCCAGTTCAGTGTGTGTTTATGTGCTCTCTTTTAGTCCTCTCCAAAAGAATCCCATCTAATAGCTGTTAAACGCATTTTTAGATATTTAATTGGGACAATTGATTTTGGCTTGTGGTTTCCCATCGGTAGTTCCTTTGACTTAATCGCTTGCACCGATGCGGATTATGCTGGTTGTATTGTAGATCGTAAAAGTACAAGTGGGTACTGTCAGTTTCTTGGCGGGTGCCTAGTTTCATGGGCCTCCATGAAACAACATTCAGTAGCTCTCTCAACGGCCGAGGCTGAATATGTAGCCGCCGAAAGTTGTGAAGCCCAAGTACTTTGGATCAAAAATCAATTGCTTGATTTGAATGTTGAAGTGAATTGTGTGCCGATCTTGTGTGATAATACGAGTGCAATTAATCTATCAAAAAATCCTGTTCAACACTCCAAAACCAAACACATTGACATTCGACATCATTTTCTGAGAGATCATGTAGGCAAAGGGGTCTTTGAGTTCAAGTTTATTGATACACACAACCAACTGGCTGACATCTTCACAAAACCCCTAAATCAGGATCAATTCAATAAAATTAGGAGAGAACTTGGCATGTGCAAGGGTGATGGCATACGTACTTAGGTCTGCACTAGGTTGATTTTTTTTGGTAGATTGTGTGAGATGCATGCATTGCGTGTATTTTCTTTCTATTGTGTATGACAATACCTAGCATGTGTGCTTGTACTTATATATATACACACTTCTTCTTTGACATATTCCTAAGACTGGATATTCCTTGATAAATAAATGTGGACTAGTGATCTAGTGTTCTAAGCAGTCTCAAAAGGGAGATTCCGTAGTCGACTCATGCTTGATATCATCCTTGGTTCAACAAAAAAAAGGGAAAAAGGATAATAAAAAAAGGGTGTTATAAAAAAAGGGAAGGAAAGAAAAAGTGATTTTGTATAAACAGAGGAGTACACAAGGGCATGGAGCTCACTCTTATCACTGGAGGTTGTTGGCTAGACACACTCTTTTCACGAGTCAAAAAGGGGGGTTTTTGCCCCAACGGTCGACCGCTGGCTTTGTGACGGTCGACCGCCCGCGGCGAACCGGGCCGGTTCAACCGCGCCCGAACCCCAACTTAAGGGGGCTTTCTGATGGGAATCGACGCCGAGCATGTACCTTTTCTTTTGCATTTATGTCCTTTTAGTTTGTGTTCATATCCTTGGGAAAGTATATGCGCAATTGTACGGCTTTATAAGCCAATACGTCTTTCCCACGGATTGTGTGGGTTTCTATGTAATTTGTCAGTAGGACCAGCAAGGGGGCCCTCAGCCCTCTTCCATTGGTCCATGTCACCTTGTGGGGCTGGTCAACCATCCTAGGTGGACATCTAGAAGGTTGGACTAGTCATATGCCACATGGGTAGACAAGAGGGTAAGAATGTCCATGGTAGGCTACCTACCATGTCAACCTGTCCCCCTTGCCACCCCTTGGTCAATAGGCCGCCCTCCCCCTTATATATTATTTTTATTTTTTGTGTGTTGGTGGCATGCAATCCAGACCATCCATCTCCCATCCCTAGATCCAAGGGTGCAGGTTGGATTTGATTGGAAGCATATAAAACCTTGTATTTTCCTTTGAAAATTAATGAAGAGAAAAATTGTTGGAAAAGCCAAGAGCTTCTTGTGCCCCTCTCCCTCCTCTGGTGTTCATCTCCTCCAACCCCAAATTCTAGAGTGGCTCTATCTTCAATCCCCTCCCCTCTATCTCCGGTGATCATCTGTGCCGCCGCCGCCGTCGTTCGTGCCACCTACGAGCCGTCGCGGAGCCATCTTCAAGGTTCTATCCTACTGGACAGAGGTGACTTCCACGACATTCTGCAGTCAGCCACGATGTCCTATTTATCTGAAATTTTTAGAGGTTGTTCCTATCTCGTATCCACATCTCCACAGAAAAATTCACGTCCAAAATACTTCATTTGGTAATTTCCCATTTTCGTTCTTCTTTCACTCCCAGATCTGTCTTGTCTCTATCTACAGTGACAGCAGCTCTGAGTTTTCCATCTTCGACCACTTTTGTGATTTGTTGTTGGGCTCCTGATTTTACCAGGCGTTCTGTCCATCAACCCCTCCATCCCCAAATGTTCTTGATTTTTTATCAGCCCTCTATCCATTTTTAAAAAATCGTGTTCTACCTCATCTACAGTGATGTCAGCCAGTTCCAGATCTGACCACCTTCCCGTAAACAAATCATATCAATTCGTAGCCTCCACCAAATATAGATCCCAAAATATGCCCATTTTCTGGTTCAATTTCCTACAACATTGATGAAGAGCCCCGGAGCTGATTCGGAAGTCTACTAGACGGTCAACGGTAGTTCTCAGACAACTCACCTGCAGATCTGAGATTTCGGGTACTGTATAATAGGAACTTGAAAATTCAATAAGTCCAGATCCGTGCAGATCTAGGTCCAATCTTCAGGTCTAGGTTGAAGTATTTTGAGTTAGCTTTCCAACGGCGCTCGTTTCGTGTCGATCCGACATCGGGGCTGATCGCAGCGTCCGTTCTCACCGGAGCGCGAGTCGAAAAATAGAACAGGCAGATCCGTGGCCGGTGATTCCGACTAGTGCCGATCGGAGCTGCCCGGCCTCCGGCCGGCGAACCAGCGTGCCTCTACTCTAGGGAGCGCTCATCCAGGCATCCACCACTACAGCGGTGCCACCGGATCCCACACGGCCCCTCCGGACAACACGTGGGCCCCACAGGTGCGAGTACGTGTGCGGCCGAAGCTACGCGAGAAGCCGCCCGTCAACCTGAAATCGGTCCTCCCGGACCCCATTGTGTCGCCCTTTACCTCCCTGCGTGGAGTGGGCAGCGACTTGTATTACTGTAATATTGTGTATTATTGTTCCGGGAGTACGAGTTTAGGCCGGGTCCGTCGTCCCCACGCCGGGAGCGTGGAGGTATCGTATTCGCTCCTTGCTTGGCATTTCGCTTATTTCCATATATGCTTTATATGCCGCTGCAAGAGAGCATGTTTTAGGACCTAGCTTGCTATATATTTTCATATCACCGCTGCTGCGAGAGAGAGCGAAGCCGTTCCGTGACCCGATCCGGGCACAAAAGAGAATTGACCACCCTAGCTCTTGCCGGTTTCTCAACCGTGCACGTCCGACGCTTCCCTCATTAAGGGACAATCACATGCTCACCTAGAGTCCGAGGACTGCATTCCTCATTCGAGTCGTGTCCGTGGTCTCGTCCCGCAACAGTTTGGTATCAGAGCCAGGTTGAGTCTAGGGTGTCCAAAATAAAAAAAAAGAGTGTCATTTACGTCTAGTCATTAGTCATTGTCTAAGTCGTATTTAGGGTCATCATTGTTTTAAAACAAAAAAAAGTGTCTTTTTGCATTCCATCCCAATAACCCGGTATATCAAAAGGTGTTGTCCAAACGATAGGTTACGCCTATCGGGAAGGCCGCCCACTTGCGCGAGTGATCTTCGGATCGGTTATCTCCGCCACGTGCCGAGTTTTGGTTAAGTCTAGGTGCATTAGTTGTGTTTGCATTAGTCCGTGTGCCTGCATGTCCACTACCCGCCAACCCCATGGCCGTTCCCCAAGACTTTGCGTCCGAATGGACATCCTTTGTGGCCCAATCCAATGCCTTCATGGCCCGCCCATTAGCTTTCACTCATCTCCTTACTAAAGCTACTCTACCCAATGGGTCCACAATGAGACTCCATTTCGCTCATAAGGATTCAGATAATTGGGTTTCTCTTGATATCGTGGAGTCCCTCTCCAAGGCGGGTAAGATTATCCGCGATGGGGATTTTGCTTTTGTCGAGTTTGAAAGGATGATCGGCTCCACTCTTTACTGCGATGGTGCATGGTGCAACCTTGGTGCGCTAACAGGCCCATACATTATGTTAGGGCAACCTTGGTTGGAAGAGAGGAGAGCGATCTTTGACCGGGATAGTAGGACCTGCACCTTATATCCACCTCACCTACCCGGCAAGTTCGTCTTCCACGACATCCTTCGGCCGACCATCTCCGTGTCACCACCCGTCCACTCGTATCAGTCCGCTCCGCCTACGGACCCATGCTCACCACCCTTTATTTCCGAACTTGCTTCGGAACCCTCTCATTTGGAGCCACCCAAGCTCGAGCCACCCGTGTTTCTAACGGGTACGCTTTTCATATCCGAGCCGCTTCTTAGTTGGCTCAAGGATGGCTTGGTCCCACATCCCTTCCCACCTCTGGACCCCATCCTCCCTTTAGTGCCGGTCAATTCCTTCCATACCACATTTCGATCTAGTCACCATGTTGACACGTTGGACGATCTTGTCATGGGATTAGATTCACAATGGAAGATGACACATATGTTGGCCCGAGGCTTCGACCAACCCACGAGTCGTAGCTTCACCCATCCGGCCTTCGGGTCCATTACCTCCGAGTGCACCGTGGGTTGTGTCACCACGGAGGTTCTTCTACTTCTCCTGCTACCGGATGAGCCCGACTTCATGACTTTGCTTCCGAGGGAGGAGTCATATTTCCTATACACGGTCCCATCTACCATGACGGAGGAAGGTGACCACCCGCACCTTCAAGAATTTCACGATTGGGACCATGTCATGTTGGAATCCATCTCACGGGGTCATACCTTCTTCGACCCTTTTGACCCCTTCACTAGTGAATCTCCCAAGTCTCCATCTTCACTTCACTTCCTCCGCGGAGTTCACTATCATGCCTTTTCCACTCGGGCCAAGCAACCTCTACATAGCCATAGGTCCGAACCATCATTTAGGGATAACGGAGATTTTGGTTTCTCCGACCCACCTAAACCCATCTCCGATACACCCACATCCGGCCCTTCCACACCCGACTTCCCTAGCCCTCTCAAGTCTCCCAAATCCAAAGGGGCGTCCATGCATGACTGGGTCATACTTGGCCATTTAGGTGTTCTTCATGCCACCCATCTCCGGTTACATAACATGCATGCATGGCACACGTTCGGGTGTCCTGGTCCGCCGTCATCCATGTACGGGTCGGACTAACATTAGGTGTGTCTAGGGTCATAGTTGAGTCAATGTACTTTTATTTGTGTGGTTTGTTTTGTGTGGTTTGTTTGCATCGTTTGTGTGTCGTTTGTTTGTCTGCATGTGTCTTGTGCAAGCTCGTCGATGTCAGTCTCTTATGAGTGAGAGGCGAGTGGACTCACTCAATGAGTATGGGATCGGTTCTATATCTATACCCGGATCTAGTCACCTACAGGGACTCAGCGGTGATTCCTAGTGAGTCTTCGATCTGCTTCCTTCCCTTTTGAGAGTGCCCCACTCGGAGTGTCCACCTTCAGCCCATAGCAGTTCGCGCATATCAAGTATATATGGAATGAGCAGGTGACGATCACTTGGAGTGGAGCATACCCGCGCTACTTGGCACGGTGACGGATCCGCCGGAGTACTCGAGCATCTATACCCCTACTCGACGGGGACGAGTTCCTAACACCCGGGGAGAGTTGATGGGAATCGACGCCGAGCATGTACCTTTTCTTTTACATTTATGTCCTTTTAGTTTGTGTTCATATCCTTTGGAAAGTATATGTGTAATTGTACGGCTTTGTAAGCCAATGCGTCATTCCCACGGATTGTGTGGGTTTCTATGTAATTTGTCAGTAGGACCAGCAAGGGGGCCCTCAGCCCTCTTCCATTGGTCCATGTCACCTTGTGGGACTGGTCAACCATCCTAGGTGGACATCTAGAAGGTTGGACTAGTCATATGCCACATGGGTAGACAAGAGGGTAAGAATTTCCATGATAGGCTACCTACCATGTCAACCTGTCCCCGTTGCCACCCCTTGGTCAATAGGCCGCCCCCCCTGATATATTATTTTTATTTTTTGTGTGTTGGTGGCATGCAATCCAGACCATCCATATCCCATCCCTAGATCCAAGGGTGGAGGTTGGATTTGATTGGAAGCATATAAAACCTTGTATTTTCCTTTGAAAATTAATGAAGAGAAAAATTGTGGGAAAAGCCAAGAGCTTCTTGTGCCCCTCTCCCTCCCCTAGTGTTCATCTCCTCCAACCCCAAATTCTAGAGTGGTTCTATCTTCAATCCCCTCCCCTCTATCTCCGGTGATCATCTGTGCCGCCGCCGCCGCCGTTCGTGCCGCCTACGAGCCACCACGGAGCCATCTTCAAGGTTCTGTCTTACTGGACAGAGGTGACTTCCACGAAATTCTGCAGTCCGCCACGACGTCCTATTGATCTAAAATTTTTAGAGGTTGTTCCTATCTCGTATCCACATCTCCACAAAAAAACTCACGTCCAAAATCCTTCATTTGGTAATTTCCCATTTTCATTCTTGTTTCACTCCCAGATCTGTCTTGTCTATGTCTATAGTGACAGCAGCTCTTAGTTTTCCATCTTCAACCACCTTTGTGATTTTTTGTAGGGCTCCCGATTTTACCGGGAGTTCTGTCCATCAACCCCTCCATTCCCAAATTTTCTTGATTTTTGATCCGCCCTCTATCCATTTTTCAAAAATCGTGTTCTACCTCATCTACAGTGCTGTCAGCCAGATTCCAGATCCGATCACCTTCCAGTAAACAAATCATATCAATTCATAGCCTCCACCAAATCCAGATCCAAAAATATGCCCATTTTCCTGGTTCAATTTCCTACAACATTGATGAAGCGCCCCGGAGCTAAGTCGGAATTCTACTAGACGGTCAATGGTAGTTCTCAGACAACTCACCTGCAGATCTGAGATTTCATGTACTGTATAACAAGAACTTGAAAATTCAATAAGTCCAGATCCGTGCAGATCCAGGTCCGATATCAAGGCCTAGGTTGAAGTATTTTGAGTTAGCTTTCCAACGGCGCCAGTTTCGTGTCGATCGGACATCGGGGCTGATCGCAGCGTCTGTTCTTGCTGGAGCGCGCGCCAGAAAACAGAACCGGCAGATCCGTGGCCGGTGATTCCGACCGGTGCCGATCGGAGCCGCCCGGCCTTCGGCCGGCGAACCAGCGCGCCTCCACTCCAGGGAGCGCTCATTCAAGCATCCACCACTACAGCGGTGCCACCGGGTCCCACACGGCCCCTCCGGACAGTACGTGGGCCCCACATGCGCGAGTACGTGTGCGGCCGAAGCTACGCGAGAAGCCGCCCGTCAACCTGAAATCGGTCCTCCCGAACCCCATTGTATCGCCCTTTACCGCCCTGCGTGGAGTGGGCAGTGACTTGTATTGCTGTAATATTGTGTATTATTGTTCCGGGAGTACGAGTTTAGGCCGGGTCCGTCGTCCCCACGCCGGGAGCGTGGAGGTATCGTATTCGCTCCTTGCTTGGCATTTCGCTTATTTCCATATATGCTTTATATGCCGCTACTAGAGAGCATGTTCTAGGACCTAGCTTGCTATATATTTTCATATCACCGCTGCTGCGAGAGAGAGCGAAGCCGTCCCGTGACCCGATCCGAGCACAAAAGAGAATTGACCACCCTAGCTCTTGCCGATTTCTCAACCGTGCACGTCCGACGCTTCCCTCGTTAAGGGACAATCATGAGCTCACCTAGAGTCCGAGGACTGCATTCCTCATTCGAGTCGTGTCCGTGGTCTCATCCCGCATCACTTTCTCCCTCTTTTCCTCATTCCATTGCTTCCACTCTCTCTCCCTTACTCCCTCCTAACCCTAGCACATCTCACTCTCATCTTCTAAGCCCTAAAAACCCCACATCTCCTCTCTCCGCACACGATCCGGTCGATTGTTCTCTATTTCAGAACGACACCTCGCCGGTGTTCGTGCACTCGAGTCACCCTTCCCTGAGTTCCAGAGCGTGGAGAAGGTGCTTACAGTCCTTCAAGTGTCTCTCTTCATCCCAAGGTAGAGGTTTTACTCTTCAAGGGGATCATCTCCAGGTTTCCTAGTCTAAAATGCCACCTAGAAGGAGTACTCGGCGTCTTCTCCAAGGGGAACCTAGTGCTCGGAGACGTGAAGCTCCGGCCGCACCACCTCCGCAGGCTCCGGCACCCAGGTTACCTCCAAGAACTATCATCGACCCCCGTCTTGTCGATTTTGAGGAGTTGAATGAAATCATGCCCGACATTTATACAGTTTTCTCAATGCAACAGGGATGGATTGATTTTGTCACTAGATACAACCGCTTCTATCCATATCTAGTGCAACAATTCTATGGTAATTTGGTTGACAGAAATGGGAGGTTGTACACCATGGTTCAGGGCATTGAGATCCGTATTACTCCAGAATTATTCAACCGTGCCCTAGGTGTTTCTTCCAATTGTGCAGATATAAGTTTTGGGCATGGTGCGGTTGAGGAAAGTTTTATTGCCATGACGAGCTGTGAGTTTGTGCGTGGTGTGAGTGACCTAATTGAGCTCAATGCTAACAACTTTCCTCCACTGCAACGGGTCCTCCATCACATGTTTACTACACTCATTTATCCCAAGAGTGGCGGCCGAGATGAAGTGACTGAGTTGCACCGATTCCTGTTTTATCATGTTATGAATGGCGAATTAGTTGATATGGGATGGCTTATGACTCAATTGATAGGACGATGTTGTACACATTTATGGAGGTCCTTGCCCTATGCTTCTCAACTCACTGGAGTTTTCACTTTTGTTGGGGTCCCATTAGCGGATGAGCAATTTGTTCTGGTCCGACATGATGACATTTATAATGAGCACAAGATTTTCTTCGATATGGGATATTATCGTGCTGCAAATGGTGAGCTTTGTCGTGCTGTCCCAGTTTATGGGGAAGAGAATGACAGTGAAGAAGAGCAAGAATTGGAACAACAACAAGGTCATTAAGATGCACCTGCACCAGTACAGCCCGAGGATGTGCCTCCCCCGGTGGATCTTCCTCCACCACCGCAGTACTTTCATGGGGAGTCTTCCACTCAGGGTGCTGGGCATCCTACTTGGGGGAACTATGAGACTCTAGATAGGCGTATCTTAGGCATGGAAACTCGGATCGACTCCACCCTTGGGCGGTGGGACACCTTTATGGATACCATGACTGGACAAATGAACTCCTTCTCCCACACTCTGGATGACCTTTCTACCCACATGGCCACTCTCTATGCCAGCCACGAAGATACCCGTGAAGCTTTCCGGCTCAACAATCATGCCCTTCTTAGCCTCCATCGAATGCTTCTTCATCATGATGAACTCCTGCATAGAATTGAGGATCGTCTCCCTCCACCTCCAGCTCCCGCTCCTGCTCCTACTCCTGCTGGCTCCGCCGATGATGATGATGCCTTGGATGGTGATGGTGGCGAGGAAGCTGAGGATCACCCTGCTGTGTAGCTGTTCTTGGGTCACCCGTGTCACTTTTGTCCACTTTTTGTATCCCTCCCCTCTCCTTTTTGCTGATGTCAAAGGGGGAGAAGTAGGCTATTAGGCTTATATACATATGATATGTGTGTTGCATGACTGCATGTATGTCTGTCTCTGCATTGTAGTTTGAGCATGTTAGAGCATTGCATTAGTGGTTGCATTCCTTTGTGTGCTGAGTCTTGGTCACATAGTAGATGTCCTGCATTCAGTGTACCCTATATCAAACTAATGAGAATGAATGAAAAAATGCACTCTGTGTTGAATTTACAGGATTGACTCTCTCTCCTCTCTCACTTCTTTTCAATTTGGCAAATAAGTGTTGAATGGCTGGTATTGATGTGTTGAATTGTTTGGGTTGAAAGTGATGTGTTTGTGCTGAAATTGACATGTCGAATACATTTCAAACATTGAGTTCAACGTTTCAAATTGATGGATTTCAACTGAATTTCAAAATGTGATTGACCTTAATTTGAAAACCTGCTCAAAGGCACAATAGTTTGCACACGTGAATTTAAATGTCTAGAGTTTTGTCATCATCAAAAAGGGGGAGATTGTTGAGTTTATCCAAGTGATTTTGATGATAACAAAACCCAGGACATTTATCTTCTACGTGCCATGTATTAGAACGAAGTTTTATGCTAAAAGGTCAATTTCCATCTCATTTCATTTTAATGTTCATAAATCCTCCCATGTGTTAAAAAGAGCCTAAGTGGACTTGTAATCAACCATAACACAAGCTCAATTCAAGCATCGAACTCATGGACAGTTTTTACTTAGCTAACACTTGGATTTTGCAGGACTGAGAATTCTCGGTCGACCCCTAGACCATTGGCGGTCGACCTGAAATAACAGAACCAAATGAAGCCTACCTGTAAAACTAGCGGTCGACCGCCAGACCCATGGCGGTCGACCAAAATTTCCAGCAGCCAAATGTCTACAGGAATTCTCAGAACGGTCGACCGCCAGCCTCCACAGGTCGACCACCAGCCCCGAAGCCTTCATTGTTGACTTTCTTGTTCCAGCTCGAGGAGAGATTCTTTGGCACAATTGTTTAAGCCCATTGCCCCCAATCAAGGAGGATTTCGTGGATCTGGTCCAGGGGTTGTCTCTTGACTACCCTGGGTCTATAAAACATCTCTTTGAGGGATCAAAAAACCCTAATCACTTGTGGAGATTAAGAAGGCCATTGAAGGGGTGAGAAGGCTACTGTAGCTAAGTGAACAGTGATCCATCCAAGGGATTCTTCATCCAAGATTCAGGCTCTCAAGCAAATCTGTAACCCATTCAAGTGAAGATCAAGCCAAGGGATCAAGCTGCATCCAAAGCATTCATCATCCACTAAGGGGGAGCAAATCAAGATTCTTCTCTTGTGTTCTACTTTCATATTTTCTCTTGAGCTTCATTTGTGGTTCTTGTAATTTTCAAACACTTCCGTGTGTGTGGATCTTCCTAGATCCGTATGTGTGTGTGTGTTTAATCCGTTGTGTTTTATGTGTGTTAAGGTATTCTTACACCTTCGTGGGAGCTCTCATTCCCAACGCATCTGTGTGTGTGTCTCATCTTGTAACACCTTACGAGATAGTGTGTGAATCCTCACCATGTGTGAGGGGTGGACGTAGGTTGCCGGTGTAGCATCCGAACCGCCTAAAAATCACTGTCTTCTGAGTGGTTTGATCCATATCTTCTACCTCCATTCTCTTTAGTTCTTTTGTGTACTGTTTTACCTTTTAGTTCTGCCTTCAGGTCTAGATTCATTAACCTTCCTACGTGAGATCTCTGGTATATCGAAAGGTAAATTCTGATCGACAAGGTTAGTCCTGTCAGGAAGAAAATACTTTGTGTGAGGGAATCCTTGGATTCCTGGACTCCGCCTAGTACCAAAGAACTGCTGTAGAGGTTAATTTATCCAGATTCTCTTTGTATTTCATTAAATCTCTTCCCATCAGTTGCTTGCTCGTGATTTTTATCTAGCATAAGTTCTGTAATTTTTGATACCCAATTCACCCCCCCTCTTGGGTGCCATTTAATCACGGGACTTCAAGAGAGAAACAAGAGGGAGAGAGAAAGAGAATGGGAGAATGAGGGTAAGAGGGGGTGTCACGTCTTGAGATATGTAGCAGAATTAAGTGGGGAACGTGAACAGGTCGGCAATACACCTCAAGCTAGCAATATAATCAGAGCGCTATAACATTCACACATAAAAGAGGAATGCACAATATTTAATCAAAACTCCAACTTTAATAAATAGTAATCAAAAGTACATTTACATTTGACTCTCTTGACATAATGACTAACTAGACTCAATAAAAGAAAGATTACATCATTATGACTCTAAATAAAACACTACAAGGCTTCACTCGGATCTTCATTCACTCTCGGGCTCGCCACTTGAATAGTCTGAATCCGCTCCACTAGAGTTTCCTGAAAAAGATTAGAAAAGTAGGGAATGAGCACACTTGCCCAGTAGATATCTTCGTATCAACATGAAGGCATAATTTAAGTGATTAACATTTTAGCTCTAGAAGGTAACATAAAAGAAAACACGATAAAACTATCATGACAACAAGTATCAAGATATAAATAAGATAGAAGATATGGGAGTATGATCAAATAAGAGTATAATGTGACCTTTCATGAACTTGAATGTACTATCATGTAACGAGAATGTACTTTTCATAATCATAAATGCCATACACTAGAAAGTCATGTAACAAGAATGTACTAGCAAGTATGTAAATTTCATAAGATAGCCTCGTGGATTTTACCCGTTTATAAAAAAGTACTCCCAATGCAATACAACGCTAGTAAGCTTCATACCCCATGGTTTACAATATGTTTCTGGCCATCCGCCTGTTAGGGTGCTAGGTCCGGATACAGAGGGGGGGTGAATGTATCCTGCTACGAATAATGCCCAATTTAAAAACTCAGATGCTAGACGCAATCACAGAATAAAACTAATTCAATTAAACTTATGAGCAAGCACATGAAGCGCGTCTATCCAAGCATCTAGCGGAAGCAATCACACAAAGCAAACCATTGCTCAAAGGATTTTTAGGTGTTTCGGTCCAGCAGACCTACATCCACCCCACACTCAAACCGAGTGTGGCTTCCACTAGCTCACGCTAGAAACCGCAGACTCAGTCTGCAACAGGTGCTGCCACACAGCTTGACCAGGGGGACAACCTCCCCTCTTCCTCCCAACCGGAGGGACACCCCAAGTGACTCCCAACCACTTGGAAACTAGAGACGCACAGTCTCTCTTCCTCCAAACCGGAGGGAACACACCAGTGACTCCCAGTCACCAGCAAACCAGAGGTCGAAGACCTCTCTTCCTCCAGACCAGGAGGGACACCTGGACTTGCAACCCACAAGCCCAGAACCGGAGATCTGATCTCCCTTCCTCCAAACCGGAGGGAACACACAAGTGACTTCCAGCCACTTGCAAACTAGAGGTCGCAGACCTCTCTTCCTCCAGACCAGGAGGGACCCGACCTCAATCCAAAGGATCGGAAGTACAAAGCTAACCAAATGAAAAAGGAAAAATAGGAAAGGAAAAATACATAGAGATCAGAAAGCTGTAAGGAAAGATAACACAGATGTGGCTCGCATGGAGCTGACTGGCCTGGATTTGATCCACGGTCCAGTAGACAGATCTTCAGGTAAGCTTCTCTTCTTCTTCTCTTCTCTCTCACTTTCTTTTTCTCTTAACCCTCACGAGCTCTCTAACTCTCTCTTTCTCTTCTTCTCCTTCTGCTCTTCTTCTCTTTCTTTTCTTCTTCTTTCGCAGGCTCTCTCTGTCTCTTCTCTTCTCCTCTTCTTCTGCTTTCTACTGCAGCTCTTTTCTTCTTCTGCTCTTTCACTCTCTCGATCTCTGCTCCTCTATTTTCTTCGGCTCACACTTCTTCTATTTCTTCTTCTTCTCTTTGTCTTCCTCTTTTTTTTTTCTGGATCGAAGGGCTTTCTGCTCTCCAGGCTTCTTCTTCGATCAATCTTCATCTGTTGGATGAAGGCTTCCTTTTATAAGCAGCAGCCAGTAGGAGGGCAGCACTGGGCACGTGTGGCTTCCACATTTTCCGCCCAAAACTTGTGGCCACGTGTCAGTCTCTCAGCCAGCTTCAGTACACGTGTCATAATCATGTCTGCCCTTCCAGCTTCGAATCACGTGCCGCCCAGTCACTGGGGAATATTCTTCCTCGGAGCACCTTCTTCTTTTTGTTTTTCTTCTTCTCCTGCAAAGAGATTAAAACCATTAATACACAGGGTTCTCTATATATATATATATACCTGAAATAAGTCGGTTGACACTCAAGCTAAAGCTGCACGAGGTGTGTAGGAACAACAAAAGGTGCACTATACTGAGAACGACACGAGGTACATAAGATGACTACAGCACGAGATAAAGAGAGAACGACACGAGGTACCACAGTAACAAAGCTAACACTACAAAGAGAACGACACGAGGTCAGATGAGAACAGCACGAGGTAAATAGAGAACGACACGAGGTACCACAGTAACAAAGCTAACACTACAAAGAGAACGACACGAGGTCAGATGAGAACAGCACGAGATAAATAGAGACCGACACGAGGTAGCACAGTAACAAAGCTAACACTACAAAGGGAACGACACGAAGTCAGATGAGAACAGCACGAGGTGAGAAGGAAATAACACGGAGTAAAACGGTAGTAAAACACGCGATCAGAGGAAACCTGGACGAAGATAGAAAGAAGCAACACAAAGACATAAAAATAACACGAAGACACAAACACAGAAATAACATGAAGACTCAAACACAAAAATAACACGAAGACGTAAAAACAACACGAAGACACAAACGCAGAAATAACATGAGGACACAACAAGAGACGGTCAGCGAGACGCTGACTCGGTACAGACTTAAGTTAAAGCAAGACAGTCGATGTATAGATTTGACAGAGATCTCTATTGCGAATGTATAGACTTCGGATTCGAAGATCAATGTGCAGACTTTGGATTTCACTGTGGATGTACAGACTCTGAGGAAATGAAACGAGTCAGTGTACAGACTTCAAATTCCACCGACCAGTGTATGGACTTCAACAGTGAACGGCTGTACATACTTCATGTGAAAAACCAATGTACAGACTTCAAGTTTAACTGTGGATGTACAGGCTTCAGGTGTGAAGACCATTGTGCAGACTTTAGAGAACAGTTCAATGTATTGACTTAGCGTTGTATAGACATGAAGATGAATGATCAGACAATGTATAGGCTTCACAGTTCAACAGCCATTGTATTGACTATGAAACAGCAAATGAATAAGTATGTACACTGAGTAGAAGAGGCAGGCTGTATAGACTTGGAGTTTAACATGCATGAAAACCAGTGTACAGACTTGAATGAGTATAGAGTGTATAGACTTGAAGGCCTGAAGGCGATGTGCATACTTGCTGAGTTGACGCTGCAGCCCAATGAGTTGACGCTGCAACGTATACACTTTACGTTCAACTGATGATGTGTAGACTTGAAGTTAGACAAATCAGACAATCAGTGTTCTGATGAGTCGACACATCAGCAAGAGTGGGTCGACCCACTACTGTTCATACCAACTAAGCAGAGTGTAGCAATGAATGCTTTATGCATCAGTTAACACGACTGAACATCAAAAATGTTAAACTAAACTGAGCAGCAATTTCATACTAACTAAGCAGAGTGTAGCAATGAATACTTTATGCATCAGTTAACACGACTGAACATCAAAAATGTTAAACTAAACTGAGCAGCAAGATGACTGAACATTTGATAGACTTAATAACAGCATGATGACTCACACAGCAGGATGACTCACAGTGATTAACTCACGTCAAAAACTAATCATCAAAACCATCATTAAAACCATCATCAAAACCACATGGGCACAACAATCTCCCCCTTTTTGATGATGGCAATACTACACAGTGAGTCAGTCTGATGACTCAAACTATTCTCCCCCTTTGACTTCATCAAAAAGAAAATAGTTTGAGAAATTAAAACATGTATAAAAATTCAGTCAATTTCTCCCCCTTGCAAGAACATGATTCTCCCCCTTTAAGAGTGTTAGCAAGAGCATGAGTTAGAGATGATCAAAAAGAACCTGCATGCACTGATTGAATGATATTCTCCCTCTTTGGCAAACAATCTCCCCCTTTGGTATAATCAAAATAAACCATGGGAAGGGGTCTGAATGTAGATGCAGATACCAGAAATATGAATGCAAGGCACAATTCTTCTCCTTCTATGCAGCATGATGCATATGACAAGGAGGCTCCCCCTCAATAAATGGAACCTTATGAAATGAATGAGAAGGAGACCACATGGGCAAACAAGAAGAAGTTTAGGTTAATGAGCCAAGGACATGAGCAGAGGAGTTTCAATTAACAGATTTTTCAAGGATGCTCCAAACATAAGAAGTTCAGCCAGATTTTCAAAGAGATATCAATCTCATAAATCCAAAACATAATATTTCAAAGTCTTCCATTATAAGGGCTTATGAATGAATTTTATTGATCAGCATGGTTTAAACATGATGTATGCAGAGTTTTTCAATAAAATTCTGTATTGATATCTAACGCCATGGTTTAATAAAAATGAACCAAGCCCTCATATTTATCTTGATAAATCTTCCTTTCTCTTACACAATCAACTTTATTGACTTCTTTCGGAATTACATGCATCAGTATTGAAATCAAGCAATTTTGAAGTCATATGATTTTGTCTAGGGTTGTAGCAATTTGATTTTAGCATCAATATTCAGATATTGAGATTTGTTCAACAATTTTTCATGCTACAAATTTTACGAGCACTCTAATTTAGTGCACACCTTGTAACTAGAGGATATACCTTGATCAGAGGCCAATATCCCTAAGCACTTAGTGTGACTAACTGTCATGCTTTATATGAACAGAGATAGCATTTACACATCATGACACACTGCAAATCATTTCTTGATGAGTGAGCTGTATTTCTCAGTGTGCATGCCATTGCTCTGCCTGATTTTCAATGAATTTATTTTGCAGAGTTGACTAAGACACCTCATGACACAGTCCTTTGGACATGGTTTCTCAGTGACCAAAGTCATTGCTCTGACAACAATTACCCTTTAGACAATTCAGACAAATTCCTTTGCTTCAAGTCAATAATAATTTCATGTACTTAACCAATTAAAGCCATGAATTCAATAATGCAGATTTCAGAAGATTTTACAAGACACAGCATGAAACAGATGGTTAAGATTTATTAAACATGCTTCAGATATTTTTAAGAGATTTTAAAGCCAAACTCATTGAATACATTAAACTTAAACCACATGAGTTATTTCAGTCATTCATAAAAACATATAATAGAAGATTTCTAGTTCAAGAATTTTTCAGATTTATGATCGAGATATTCCCATTGAAATCTTCATGAAAGACTGATAGAAATCTGAAGCCAAATGATACCAATTGATAGGAGAGATTTTGGTTAAGTACAATGTTTTCAAAGATATGTTCAAGGTCTGTCAACAAAATCAATAAGGAAGAATATGCAATGAATTCTCACATGAGTATACATTTGACAACTTATATGCAATGCATTGACTCCCCCTGACAACATGCATTTAGACAATCTTTTTGGCATTTTCAATTTAAGGAAATGCAATGCACTTTATGAATGCAAAAACACATGCAAGTAACTCCCCCTTAAAACATGCAATGTTTGCCATGAGAAACTGAACATATGATTTTGATTCATGCACATTCAGACTGTCCTAACCAGCAAGGTGACCCATGGTACTAGGCGGAGCACTTGGTCTAAAATACCATCTCACACATAGTAAGAACCTCCAGACAGACTTCCCTACCTTTTGGTACCTTTCCATTTATATACCATTGAGGTCATGCATGATAATTCAACATGCAGTCCTATATGCAATTCAGAATGTTCAGTGAGCTATTGCAAAACACAAATTTCAAACAATATTCACATTCAGCTCAGATTTTCAGAAATTTCAGAGTGCATGATCAGAAAATAATGCAACTGGCAGATGGTGAATGAATATGCAAGAACAGATTTAATATGCATGCACTAGATGAAACTAAGACCAGGATATGCAAGAATACATCAAACCAGATATGCAATGAGTTTCAAAATGGGAAATGCAGAGAGATTACCTGACAAGTTCAGAAGGGTTTTCATTCTTGAGTGCCTTGGATCATTACCCCTTTTATTCCAGTCCAAAGGCACACCTGCAAAACAAAGTTTATTTTGCACAAACAGGTACCCAAGAAGTCTTGGGTCCTGACATGACATTATCACTTCTAGCAGGTTTTCTCAGTACATTTTTAACTTGATAGCAAGGAGCAGTAGTTTTCAGATCTGATTTATGCACATTCTTGTTAGCATGAGTTCTATGTGCATATACATGAGATTTTCTGTTAACAGAAAAAAAATTCTGTTTACCAAAACCAGTTTGGTTTTGATATCCTGCCAGCCAACAGGTTGCAGCCCTGTGGCCTGGCTTCCCACAGTTGTAACATGAAAGTTTTACAAATTGTCTTACAGGGAATTTAGCATGTTTGAGATTCACATTTCTACCCTAAATATGCCAACAGTCCTTGACTGTATGGCCATGCTTCCCACAATGGGAGCAGAAAGGGAACTTCCTTCTAAAAGAGCTTGCCCAACATTCAGTGGCCCTGTGCCCAAGCTTGTTACAATTAAAACATTTGACATACTGGTTCAGAGAAGCAGTTTTGTTTATATTAAAAGCATGTTGGTTAGCATAAGATTTAGCCTGATGTGAGAGTGGTTTTTTCTTTCCATTAGCAAACCAACATTGAGCAAAGATGTGGCCTAATCTACCACAATGAGAGCATTCACTTTTCTTTGAATGAACAGCAGATTTTCTATCATGATATTTCCTAGCATTCATCATTTCAGCATTCAAATCATCCAGTTCGTTTAATTCACACACATGCATTAAATGTCCAAATCTATGACAGTAGTGGCATGACATTTTCTTTTTAGATGCATGTGAGTGTGTGTGAGGACTGTGACCAGCAAACACTGATGAACCCTTTTCATTTATTTTCTGATTTACAGTCATTTTTTGATTTTTATCCTATTTTCCTGTTTTCTTAGCCTTGTACTGGATTGGAGATGAAGTAGAAGGCTTTTACTGTTCAGAAGTTTTAATGAAAATAGTTTTCAGCTTGGACTCATCAACCTTTTTCAACTTTTCAGTTTATTTCTGATTCTTCTGAACATTTGGTTGTTTATTTTCTGAGGTGGTGGCTACATCTGATGCTTTGATAAGAGATGTCATTAGCTTATTTTTGAAAGCCTTTTTATTGACATTGTTGTAGCCTAACCCTTCCCTTTGAGCATTGACCTTAACTCCTAACAACCTGTCCAGATTTTCTTGTCCACTTACAAACTTTGACAGAGAGTTCTTTAACTCTTGGATTTCTTTTTCTAAGGAGGTGATTTGTAATTCATAACTGGTAATCTCTTGGTCACTGCAATTCACACATTCAGTTAACACATTGTTAGCAGTTTTATATTTTTCAACTTCCTGTTCCAGATTGCTCAGTTTATCAGAATCTTCAACACAAATACTTTTTCCTCTTTCCAAGGCTAGAAGTCTCTCAGACATAGTGGAGTTCAGCATTTTCAATTTCTCATTTTCTTCTTTAAGTTTGTCATTCTGAACCAATTCATTTATTAGAAGCTGATCTTCTGAATTGACTTCATACTTCCTTCCATTTTCAATTTCCTTCATATCTTTTTGCTGTTTTTCAAGATCTTTCTGTATTTGTAAGTTTACAGATTTTATGGCATTCAATTTTTCAATCAGCAATGTGTTCTCCTTTTTAAGTTTCTCTAAACTTTCTTCATTTTCTTTGGAGAAATTTTTGAGAGAATCATTCTCACTTTTCAGCTTGTTTAGATCAGATTTAACACATTCAACTTCTTTCAGCAAATCCTTACTCTCAATAGACTCATGACAAGTTTGGCTAAGCTTCTTCTCAAGTTCAGAGTTTTCTTTTACATGATCTTGATTCTTAATTTTCAGCAATGAAATTTGTTTCTTTAGCATTTGAATATCAGACATACAAGTATCATGAACATTTTTTAGTTCAACACAGTTTTCACATGGAGAATTGAAACTGTCTGACCTACTATTCTTCTTCAATTTTTTATATTGTTTTCTTAACTATTCATGAGATTCAAATAATTCAGCATATGCATTTTCCCAATCTTCTAGAGAAAAATTCTCGAAGAGATTTACCTCATCATCATCATCTTCTTCAGTTTGATTGCTGTCTTGATCGCTGCCATTTTGATTTCTTCTGTTGGCCATCATGCAGCTGTCCACATCTATCTCCTGAGTTCGCTTCAGTGTATCCAGAAAGTCTTTAGCAGAACTGCAATCAACGAAGCATGAGTGAAAGGCTCTATCAGTAGCTGCCTTCATTAGATTTATAGCTATCTGATTCTCTTCATGCATAGGCTTGTGACTGTCAGGCCATTTGGACTTTTTCTTTGGCAGTTCATAAGGACCATGTAAAATTACTTTCCACAGGTCTGGATTCACAGATTTGACATAATTCTTCAGACTAGTGAACCATGCATTAAAATGCGTGCCACTGAAAATCGGTGGATGAGCCATGAGAACACAACAGATTAATGCAACAGGAATTTTGATGCACTAAAAACAAATTAGCACCTAAGACTGCAAGATCGAATCTGCAGGTCGCTGGACCTTGTATGCAGACACCGCTCTGATACCAAGTGTTAGGGTGCTAGGCTCGGATACAGAGGGGGGGGGGTGAATGTATCCTGCTACGAATAATGCCCAATTTAAAAACTCAGATGCTAGACGCAATCACAGAATAAAACTAATTCAATTAAACTTATGAGCAAGCACATGAAGCGCGTCTATCCAAGCATCTAGCGGAAGCAATCACACAAAGCAAACCATTGCTCAAAGGATTTTTAGGTGGTTCGGTCCAGCAGACCTACATCCACCCCACACTCAACCCGAGTGTGGCTTCCACTAGCTCACGCTAGAAACCGCAGACTCAGTCTGCAACAGGTGCTGCCATACAGCTTGACCAGGGGAACAACCTCCTCTCTTCCTCCCAACCGGAGGGACACCCCAAGTGACTCCCAACCACTTGGAAACTAGAGACGCACAGTCTCTCTTCCTCCAAACCGGAGGGAACACACCAGTGACTCCCAGTCACCAGCAAACCAGAGGTCGAAGACCTCTCTTCCTTCAGACCAGGAGGGACACCTGGACTTGCAACCCACAAGCCCAGAACCGGAGATCTGATCTCCCTTCCTCCAAACCGGAGGGAACACACAAGTGACTTCCAGCCACTTGCAAACTAGAGGTCGCAGACCTCTCTTCCTCCAGATCAGGAGGGACCCGACCTCAATCCAGAGGATCGGAAGTACAAAGCTAACCAAATGAAAAAGGAAAAATACACAGCGATCAGAAAGCTGTAAAGAAAGATAACACAGATGTGGCTCGCATGGAGCTGACTGACCTGGATTTGATCCACGGTCCAGTAGACAGATCTTCAGGTAAGCTTCTCTTCTTCTTCTCTTCTCTCTCACTTTCTTTTTTTCTTAACCCTCACGAGCTCTCTAACTCTCTCTTTCTCTTCTTCTCCTTCTGCTCTTCTTCTCTTTCTTTTCTTCTTCTTTCGCAGGCTCTCTTTGTCTCTTCTCTTCTCCTCTTCTTCTGCTTTCTACTGCAGCTCTTTTCTTCTTCTGCTCTTTCACTCTCTCGATCTCTGCTCCTCTATTTTCTTCGGCTCACACTTCTTCTATTTCTTCTTCTTCTCTTTTTCTTCCTCTTTTCTTTTTCTGGATCGAAGGGCTTTCTGCTCTCCAGGCTTCTTCTTCGATCAATCTTCATCTGTTGGATGAAGGCTTCCTTTTATAAGCAGCAGCCAGCAGGAGGGCAGCACTGGGAGTGTGTGGCTTCCACATTTCCTGCCCAGAACTTGTGGCCACGTGTCAGTCTCTCAGCCAGCTTCAGCACACGTGTCACAATCCTGTCTGCCCTTCCAGCTTCGGATCACGTGCCTCCCAGTCACTGGGGAATATTCTTCCTCGGACCACCTTCTTCTTTTTGTTTTTCTTCTTCTCCTGCAAAGAGATTAAAACCATTAATACTCAGGGTTCTATATATATGTATATACCTGAAATAATTCCGTTGACACTCAAGCTAAAGCTGCAAGAGGTGTGTAGGAACAACAAAAGGTGCACTATACTGAGAACGACACGAGGTACATAAGATGACTACATCACGAGATAAAGAGAGAACGACACGAGGTACCACAGTAACAAAGCTAACACTACAAAGAGAACGACACGAGGTCAGATGAGAACAGCACGAGGTAAATAGAGAACGACACGAGGTACCACAATAACAAAGCTAACACTACAAAGAGAATGACACGAGGTCAGATGAGAACAGCACGAGGTAAATAGAGAACGACACGAGGTAGCACAGTAACAAAGCTAACACTACAAAGGGAACGACACGAAGTCAGATGAGAATAGCACGAGGTGAGAAGGAAATAACACGGAGTAAAATGGTAGTAAAACACTCGATCAGAGGAAACCTGGACGAAGATAGAAAGAAGCAACACGAAGACATAAAAATAACACGAAGACACAAACACAGAAATAACATGAAGACTCAAACACAAAAATAACACGAAGACGTAAAAACAACACGAAGACACAAACGCAGAAATAACATGAGGACACAACAAGAGACGGTCAACGAGACGCTGACTCGGTACAGACTTAAGCTAAAGCAAGACAGTCGATGTATAGACTTGACAGAGATCTCTGCAGCGAATGTATAGACTTCGGATTCGAAGATCAATGTGCAGACTTTGGATTTCACTGTGGATGTACAGACTCTGAGGAAATGAAACGAGTCAGTGTACAGACTTCAAATTCCACCGACCAGTGTATGGACTTCAACAGTGAACGGCTGTACATACTTCATGTGAAAAACCAATGTACAGACTTCAAGTTTAACTGTGGATGTACAGGCTTCAGGTGTGAAGACCATTGTGCAGACTTTGGAGAACAGTTCAATGTATTGACTTAGCGTTGTATAGACATGAAGATGAATGATCAGACAATGTATAGGCTTCACAATTCAACAGCCATTGTATTGACTATGAAACAGCAAATGAATAAGTATGTACACTGAGTAGAAGAGGCAGGCTGTATAGACTTGGAGTTTAACATGCATGAAAACCAGTGTACAGACTTGAATGAGTATAGAGTGTATAGACTTGAAGGCCTGAAGGCGATGTGCATACTTGCTGAGTTGACGCTGCAGCCCAATGAGTTGACGCTACAACGTATACACTTTACGTTCAACTGATGATGTGTAGACTTGAAGTTAGACAAACCAGACAATCAGTGTTCTGATGAGTCGACGCATCAGCAAGAGTGGGTCGACCCACTACTGTTCATACTAACTAAGCAGAGTGTAGCAATGAATGCTTTATGCATTAGTTAACACGACTGAACATCAAAAATGTTAAACTAAACTGAGCAGCAATTTCATACTAACTAAGCAGAGTGTAGCAATGAATGCTTTATGCATCAGTTAACACGACTGAACATCAAAAATGTTAAACTAAACTGAGCAGCAAGATGACTGAACATTTGATAGACTGAATAACAGCATGATGACTCACACAGCAGGATGACTCACAGTGATTAACTCACGTCAAAAACCAATCATCAAAACCATCATTAAAACCATCATCAAAATCACATGGGCACAACACCGCCGAGGGGGCTAGCGTCGAGCCATTGGATACCGTCCGTGCCCGCCCTTACATCTTCAAGTTATAAATCAAGGTACTTCCACGACAAATAAAAATATGGCCGATAATATCAAGTTCAACAATAGTTTCATGATAACAACAACTAAGGTGAGAATGTACCAAAATAGAATCATGAGATCAAGGATGAATTTATTGGACATTATGCCACGGAGGAATTCCGGCATCATAACGGTACATTTATAAAGTTCCATAGTTCCTTATTGACTTATTGAACAAGGTGTTGGGTTTTAGACAATCAGGAGATCATCTAGGAATAGAGTAAGATCAACCCTTGGGTCAAACCACGAGTCAAACAACTGATAGATAGAACATGGTCAAGTCAAAATCGCTTTCAGGAAGTCACAGTCAAGAGGAAACCACTATCTGGCAGTGCAAGGCATTGCGTCGACGCAAGCAGTGACTGGGTTGACACAACGTACTTGCAAGTAGAAAGCGGTTCAATGGAAACCACTATCATGAAACCGTGGTCAAGCCAAGACCACTATCACAAATGGAGTCGACGCAGAACAAAGGAATGGTCGACTCAATAGAATGGGAAGAACGCGGTCACTCTAGGACTGCTATATGGAAGTAGCGGTCACCTTGTAGCAGCGTTCAGGTCTGTTCACAGAAAAACGTGGGGAACTCAAGTGCTTTCTAGACCATTGGGTTTTTAGGGTGCAACTAGCTCGGCGTCCTAGTGAGAATCCCAAACTCGCGGAGACTTTGATGGGGGCATCCCTTGCCCCTCCACATTTGTTCGAGGCTCGGATTGTTCGTCGGCATGCGTCATTATGTTTGTCATATTTTTCTAAGTCTAGTCATGTAATTTTTATAATTTATTTGAGTCATAAACTATGTAATTTTTCCTTTATTTGAGTCCGGTACCTAGGTTTGAGAGTCATTTACCTAAGTTGAAAGGCATTAGGTTGATTAGGTTGGTAAATGGGTCCAATTCAGTGGGCTAGGCCCAGGTGCGCCCTCCCTTGGACTGCTTTGGTCATTAGTTGTTTAGTCAGGGTCAATTTGGTCCTAGGAAAAGTATGGAGTCTATAAATAGCCCCCTCCCCTCTCTCATTTGTAACCTTTGATGATCAATATAATAGATAATTCCTTTGTGGAGTTTTCTTCTCTCTCTCTCTTGATATTTCTCTCTCTCTCTCTCTCTCTCTCTCTCTCTCTTATCTCTCTCTCTCAAAGGGGCTGTGCCCCCCCTCTCTCTCTCCCCTCTCCCACCTACTTTCTAACTCCCCTCCCCTCATTCAAGAGTCTCCCCAACTACCTACAACCCCTCTTAACTCTATCCCAACCCCAAGGTAGCCTCCACCTATCCCCACTCCACCCTCAAACCACCAACCACCCACTCCCCTTCCCCAAGCACCTCTCTCATCTCCCAAGGGAGAATTCCCCACTCCCCAAGCACCTATTACTTTCTCCAACACAACCCTTCCCATCCCCAAGACCCCCATTAACAAGCCCCATTAAGTCACATTCCAACCTTGAGAGAGATCTATCCTTCCATCTCTCCTTCCTAACCCAAATTCGCAGCTCCTCCTTCCTCCACCTGCTAGACCACCTTCCATCCCCCATTCTACCCCTCCCACAGCTTGGATCGCCCCCCTACCAGACCCCCTCACAGCCAGGGGTTGCCCCCACACCCATCCACCCCGTTTCCCATCCCATCTACCCCATTTCCCATCACCTATCACCACCCTATTCATCCCACTTCACAGGCAGCAGTCAAGGGTCGAATTGCAGAGGCTGCCACATCTTCACCGCGGATCTTCAGGTGGTGTACCTTATACCGCTGGAAAGTTTGTCAAGGCTGCTTGATAGGCGAGGTGGTCTCATCATCGTTCGACTTCGGAGCTGCTCGGAGGAGTCATCTTCGTCAGACTGCGCATTTCCTACCAGGCAGACAACCAGCAGTGACTTTCAGAGGCTCCCACGACCAGCACCCTAGGCTTCTTGAGGCGCCATTTGGTTGAGGGCTTCTCCAACAAGTCCCCTGCCATCTCCAAGAAGGAGAACAATTTTTGGAGCTCAGAGTCAAGAATTTTAGTTTTTCTCCCCGAGGTGCGCAAGGTCAGCTCCCCAAAACTTGGTCCGACCTCCTTCCACTGATCCAGTCATCGCGGTCATCTCCGACATCCAACGACGGTCCCGTTGGTCCCGGATCGAAGAGGACTTGTCCACAATTGCAGTGGTTTTATTCTCGCATTATTTGGACCCCGGGAGTGTTCGTGGCACCCTCGCCTTCCTGCAACAGCAATCTAGGAACAACTAGAACCAGCGACGACATCAGAAAATTCTCCAAAAATTCAGACATCCTCCTGGGACAACTCAGAAAGTTTTGGCACCGGTCTCGACCTCTTCTGAGCTCGGCAGAGCCCGTGGCGGTGCCGTCATCGACTGCCTGTCAAGCTGTTCCTAAAACTGGCTGAACCAACGGAGCTCGGCAATTCGGTTTCTAACTTAGCTCCCTGATAACGCGAAAATGTATGTCGTTACTACACACACGCTAACAATCTTAAAACCAAACTCGCACAAAATGATCAAAAGAGAACGTAGTACTATAGCAAGCTCGGGTTGAATCCACATGTAAGAAGAGATTTTTAAAGTTAAAAACCTTGTAACCTTTTAGAAAATATTTGTGATTTTTTTGTAGCTTGAAGAGAATGATTAAACAAAGAACGATTCCAACAATTAATTAAAGATGCATATGTCTATGCGCCTATGTTATAGAAAAATAATTGCATGAAGTGAAAAGAAGAGATAGGAGAAGGAGGTAGAGAGGGAAGAAGAGCGAGAACTAGATTAAAAGACTAACTCCTTTCATTAACTTAAAAGAAAGAGTACATGAAATGTGAAACAAAATTACACTAACGACGTAATGAGATTACAATGAAGTGAAATGACATAAAAGTAATAAAAAATAAGAAAAGTCTGGAGTTTGAAGTTTGGAGAAGGTAGCAGTAATGGTGATGATGGCGTTGTTCTCTCTTGGCCTTGGATCACGAACCACCTCGCGGAAGATGTTATCTACGCCGGGAGGAAGTCACCTTCGTCATTGAAGCTGCCTTTGTAGGGTGAATAGCTTTGAAAAAAAAAGAATTATAAGAAGTGGTAAAAATAAAAGTTGAAGATCAGAGGAGTGGAAAGAAGTTTTGTTAAGAGTGTAGAGGGAAAAGAAGATACTAAGGGTATGAAAACAGAGGAAGAACAAGGTGTAGAGCCACGGATGAACAGTACAAACACAGGATAGCACCTTGAAAAAGAGGTTATAACTTAAACACGGTATAGAATTGGAACATGATTCAAACAAATAAGTTGAATATCTTTTAAAAACAAAGAACTTTTATGAATAAAGTAACAGGAGAAAATGACTCGAAGGGGGAGAAATAAGGGGAAGAACAGAGAGAAATACTGGTCCGCAGATGAATAGGATAGCACAGTGAAAAACATAAAATAGCTTAAAACGCATAAGGAATTAGAAGATGATGTAGAATAAGGAGTTGTAGAGGACTTAAAAATAAAGAACTTTTTTGAAGTAAGCAAGATGAGAAATGTCACGCCCCGACGCGGAATATCAGGACGTACAGTTAGAGACTAGCTAGAAATAACATTAATAAACTAAACTAAATAATTACACAAGTGCTAAGGAAAGATGTAACTCTATTGATCAAGATGATTCCAAATTATTACAAGAACCAACACTGCTAATACACGATCAAACATGACTTCCAATCTGAATTCTAATACAATCACTGACTCCAACAGTAAAAAGTACTAACACAACTCTTAGGAAATAACTAGAGGTAAACAACCATGCCCACACGGCATCTACTAATAGGTACACTCAAAAGATATCACTCTTGCCCTTCCCCATCGGTATGCGCATCATCACCTGAATAGCCTGGAAAGGGGGGAAACAACAACTATGATCTGACGCTCAGTAGGAAATAACTGGCAAGTTTACGTGATTAATAAGTTAATTACATCTTTCATATGCCATGCTAAATAAAGGAAATAAAAGACGATTCAATAAAACAGCGTAATACAAAGATCTTGCAAGGTCAAGAAATATAATGATGACAAGAGATAACAAGATAACAAGTACAAGAATTTACAACAGGAGATAGTAATAGAGAATTGGCCAACAAGCAAGTATTTTAAACATCATTCAAGCACGATCAAGTAACAAGTAACAAGAGATTTTTTGTCATAGACGTTACACAAGTCAAGTACTCGGTGCAATGCCTCACCATGTCATTAACATCCCATGGGCTCACTAACTTTCCGGCGCTCTCCCTAGGACCAGACCAGGCCCTTATGATGCGTTGGCATCGATTTATTGGATCCAAGATCCCACGTTGTCTAGACATTCAGTCAAGTTAAATGGCCAACTAATCAGAGGAATTACTGCCACAAGTATGAGATTTAAGGACTAACTTGTCCTTGGATTCACTAAAACAAAAACTCGGTTATACGGTCACTTTGGGCCGCAATACAAGAATTGGACCAAAACTTAGTCCACGAGGTCAACAAAGAACGGCTGACAGTGTACCGTTCAGGTGTGTAAGCAATCCATTCTACTGGGGTAATAATGACTATCCAGCAACTTAACAATCAATTTAATCCTAATTACCAAGTTAATATACCAAGGATTATCTATTATCATTTGCATTAAGCCAATTTGCCAAAAAGCTGATTCAAGATGATAAGGTAAAGAACAAGCTCGCATAAGAGTGAAATAGCATGCATTAATAGAAATTTAGTTATACAATTAACCACTAATTATGTGGGTTTCTATTTAACCATTGTATGCATTGAAAAGGAGATGGTAAACGGCATGTTTTTACCCATGATTGAATGTAGGACCAATGTAAATTGAAATCATAGGGTTACATGAATAGGTCACTGGTTCCTCAAAAATATAGTTTTCAATTGGACTAAGTTGAATGGGTCGATCCCCTAATGGTCCGGATCGATCCTCGGGTCACAAAACAACATTACCGGGTCATTATGCACGTGGGTCGACCCAATTTTACCGGGTCATACAGCACGTGGGTCGACCCCTGGAAAAATTCCAGGCATGGGTCGACCCATTGGGTCGACCCCTGGAACTCCAGGAGTCTGCTTGGGTGATGGGTCGACCCATTGGGTCTACCCCTGCTGCATGGGTCGACCCATTGGGTCGACCCCCACACTGGGCAGCATGGGCCAACCCATTAGTCGACCCCTGCACTTCCAGAACTGAACGTGGCTTCCAGAAAACGCAAGAACTCATCCATTTGGGGTCTAAATGGGTTGGGATCTTAACCACATGCTCTAGGGTTCTTAATATACATACTAGGGTCATAAAACAAGAGTTTTGAAACACGAATTTCAATAGAAATCAAATGAATCACAACCTATCTATGATGAACACATGAAAACCTAGTTCTTGACATGCTTCTACTAAATCGTAAGGTTCTCTCAATATATACAACGAAATTTTGGACTTCTTATATCAAAAGAAAGCTACTTCGATGTTGATTCCATCCATGTATGATATGCTATATGGGGATCAGGATGTACAACTCAAAATCAGCCCGAAATCATGCTTTGACTCAAAAGAACATACCATAAATCAGGCCTAGACATGCTCTTACTCAAATCATAAATTCTCTAAACACGCTCAGTAAAAATTAGGGCTTTCTACGCCAAATGAAAACTAACATGCTGATGCTTACATCCATGTATATTAATTAGAGTTTGGCTGTTATAACCTACCTCAATCGAAGAGAGAACTTAAAGCCCTAGAATGAAGAACGAACTTGACAGCACCTTAGAAAAATCTCAATATCTCCTTGGATACCTAATGAAATTTAGGGCTTTTACTACCACTGGAAAGAGCTCATCGAGAGGAACAATTTGATGTATTCATATGTTGATTTTGGTTAATGAAACCTACCTCAATCGAAGGAACAAAGAGGAAAGGAAGGAGGACGACGGCTGCCGACCCACCTCCACTAATCGACCAAGATCTCCCTAGATCTGAATCCAATGCGAACACCACAGCTACCAAAAGAAAATAGACTCGTAGAGCTTCATTTTGATAGCTCATAGAGCTTCTGGAGACTTCAGAGCTGGGAGAAATCGACCACGCAAGGTGGTGTTGGAAAACGGCGCCGCCAAGGTTGACCAAGCCAAAACTCGGCCGCCACCATGTGCTAGGGTTAGGTTTGGGTTCGATTGATAGAGGGCTATTGATCCTTAGATCGTGGCCTTTCATTTGCCACCGATTTGAGCTCATTTGGTTGAGTATTAAGCTCTAATTTGATGTTTTAAGATGAGGTTAGGTAAATGTTAACTAAGTGTGCACTTTTAGGCTTAATCCACTAATTAGCCCTAATTATGGATTTTTGCTGGGTCGATCACAGAAGACAAAGTTGCTAACTACATCGTCCTTAACCTGATTAGTATTTTTCCAGATTTTTATAAGGTAGTCGAATTTTCACTATTCTATTTTCTAAGGAATTAAATATTAAAAATCCAAAATTCAAGCATTAATTCACTAAAAATTCAATTTTAAGTTAATAAAAGCTTAATAAATACATTGGGCTCAATAAAAATTATCGGGGTATTACACCCTCCCCTACTTAAAGAATTTGGTCCTCCAAATTCACTGCACTACAACTGAGAGTAGGGAAAGAGATCGCTCACCTAGAATAAGTCGGGATACCGCCTCCGCATAGTATCTTAGGACTCCCAAGTAGTTTCTTCGGTTTCACGCTGACTCCACTGAATCTTGACCATAGGTATAGAACGATTCCGGAGTTGCTATTGTTTCCGGTCCAGAATCTTGATAGGTCTTTCTTCATAGGTCAAATCTTCCTTCAATTCAAAATCTACATGCTGAATGATATGAGTGGGGTCATACACATATTTCCGTAACATAGACACATGGAAAACATTGTGTACGCCAGACAACTGAGGCGGTAAAGCCAGTCTGTAAGCAACTTCTCCCACTCTGTCTAGGATCTCGAATGGACCAATATATCTCGGACTGAGCTTGCTATGAATGCCAAATCTTCGAATCCCTCTTGTAGGAGAGACTTTCAGGAATACATGCTCGCCAACTTAAAATTCTAATGCTCTTCTCCTTGTGTCGGCATAACTCTTCTGTCTTGATTGGGCTACTTGTAACCGGTCTCGGATAACACGGATGTTCTGTGACGATTCTAAAATAAGATCCGGTCCAAGCCATTGCTTCTCACCTATCTCGTCCCAACATAATGGGGAACGACAACTTCTTCCATACAATGCTTCAAAAGGAGCCATTTGTATGCTGGATTGATAACTGTTGTTGTAGGCGAATTCAATTAATGCCAAGTGATCACTCCAACTGCCTCCGAAATCAATCATGCATGCTCTAAGCATATCTTCCACTATCTGGTTGGTTCTTTCAGTCTGTCCATCTGTCTACGGATGAAAAGTAGTACTGAAATTCAGACGAGTACCCAAAGACTCTTGCAGTCCTTTCCAGAAATGTGAAGTAAATCTGGGGTCTCGATCAGACACAATGCTGACTGGTATGCCATGGAGTCTTACCACTTCCTTCAAATACAAAGCAGCCAATACATCAACGGTCCACTTGGACTTAATGGGTAAGAAATGAGCTGACTTTGTCAATCGGTCAACAATCACCCATATTGCATCAAATCCACCACGAGTCCTAGGTAGACCCATAATGAAATCCATGCCAATGCTTTCCCACTTCCATTGGGGTATGTCAAGTGGTTTCAACTTTCCTGCCGGTCTGAAATGTTCAGCCTTAACTTACTGACAAACCAAGCATCTACTCACGAAGTCTGCAACTTCCCTTTTCATGTTCGGCCACCAAAAAGATCTCTTCAAATCCTTGAACATTTTAGTGCCTCCAGGATGAATGGTATATCGGGATCTATGTGCTTCCTCCAGAATCTTGTTCTTTATTCCAGCTTCATCAGGTACACAAGTTCTACCCTAGAATAACAATCTTCCATTCTCAGCCATCAAGAAGTCAGGTCTGCTGCTCAAGCTTCCCTTGATCTCTACCAACTCGGGATCATTATCTTGCAAGGACTTGATTTCCATCAACAATTCGGGCTTAAGTTGAATTTGTGCAATCATAACCCGATCATTATCGACATTCAGATCCAGGCTAGCCAATTGTTCCAGTAGCTTCCACTCTTGTAACATGAGACTAGACAATCTAGCCACATGCTTCCTGCTTAATGCATCTGCCACAACATTGCCTTTGCCAAGATGATACTCAATCGAGAAGTCGAAGTCTTTCAAGTACTCCAACCATCTTCGTTGCCTCATATTAAGTTCCTTCTGAGAAAACAAATATTTCAGACTCTTATGATCTGAAAACACTGTGAATGTTTCTCCATACAAGTAGTGCCTCCATATCTTCAATGCGAACACGACTGCTGCCAGTTCCAAATCGTGAACAGGATAATTCTCTTCATGCTTCCTCAACGGCCTAGAAGAATAGGCAATCACCTTCCCATGCTGCATGAGTACACAGCCTAAACCAATACCTGAAGCATCAGTGTATACCACAAAACCTCCTTCACCAGAAGGTAAAGCCAATACAGGTGCAGTAGTCAAACATTCCTTCAAAGTCTGAAAGCTTCGCTGACAATCATCTGACCAATCAAACTTGTTCTCCTTGCGGGTTAATCTTGTCATAGGTACCGCAATCTTAGAGAAATCTTGGATAAATCTTCTGTAGTAGCCTGCCAGGACTAGGAAACTTCTAACTTCAGTCACACTAGTAGGCTGGTCCCAATTCTTCACTGCCTCTACCTTCGAAGGATCAACAGAAATTCCTTCCTTCGTGATGATATGTCCTAGAAAGGACACCTCTTGCAACCAAAATTCACACTTACTGAACTTGGCATAAAGCTGGTGATCTCTCAACAGTTGCAATGCCATCCTCAGATGCTCAACATGCTCCTCTTCATTCTTGGAATAAATCAAGATGTCATCAATGAATACCACGACCCATCGATCAAGATAGGGCCGAAATATATTGTTCATCAACTGCATGAAAGCTACCGATGCATTCGTTAGACCAAAAGGCATAACGACAAATTCAAAATGACCATACCTGCTGCGGAAAGCTGTTTTATAGATATCCTCTTCCTTGATCCGCAACTGATGATATCCAGATCGAAGATCGATCTTAGAAAAATACTGAGCTCCCGCTATCTGGTCAAATAGTTCGTCAATCCTCGGCAATGGATATTTGTTCTTGACAGTCTGCTGGTTCAATTACCGATAATCGATGCGCAACCTCATCGAACCATCTTTCTTCCTGACGAATAATACAGGGGCTCCCCAAGGAGAAGTACTAGGGCGAATGAAACCCTTCTCGAGCAATTCCATCAACTGCTGCTTTAACTCCCTCAGTTCCGCAGGAGACATACGATAAGGAGCCTTGGAAATAGGAGATGTGCCAGGAAAGAGATCAATAGAAAAGATAACTTCCCGCTCAGGCGGAAGTCCGGGTAGTTCCTCTGGAAAGACATCAGCAAAATCTTGGACAACAAAAATATCCTTAATCTCAATCTGCTGCTCAGGGGTTGCACAGACAAAGGCCAGAAAAGCCTCACATCCTCGTCTCATCAGCTTATCAGCTCGAAGAGCCGAGATAAGTGATACGGAGTTATGGTGCTTAACTCCCACAAAAGAAAGTCTCAGGTGCCTAGTAAAAGACACGGAGCTATAACTGTAGTGAACATTAGCCTCATATCTAGCCAACCAATCTGCTCCTAGGATTACATCATAATCCTTCATGTCCATGCAGACTAAATCAGCTGGTAAATTCTATTCACCAATCATAACCGTACTAGAAGGTTAGAAGTACTGTATTGCCGATCTAGATCCAATAGGGGTTGATATTTCTAACGGAGAATTCATCAAAATAGGTTCCACAGCTAAAGACTTAGTAAATCTCTGAGAAATAAATGAATGCGTGGCACCAGTATCAAAAAGAACAAATGCTGGCTTGTCGAGTATAATAAGAGTACCTTCGACGAGTCCACCATCCTCGACTGTTCCTGCTTCTTCTGCATGTAAAGCTTGGAGCTTGCCTTGTGGTTTCTTGATACCTTGAGGTTTTGCCAGTGTAGCTTGCTCCGATATAAGAGGACAGTTAGGGATACGGTGCTCTTTACTTCCACATCGCAGACAGGCGCCCAGCTTGCGCCAGCACTCCTCCATCTTGTGACCAGGACGATCACAAAACTTGCATACGCCCTTGAATGGAACAATAGGGCCAGGCTTCTTGTCTTCATGCCTCGGCATCTTGCCCTTTCACGATCCAGATCCAGTCCACGAACTAGACCCACTAATGGGCCTCTTCTTGCTATACCCGGGTTTGATATTCCCGGAACCCGTAGGTAGTTCCTTCTTGGTGCCTTTTCCACGGATTCTCTCCGTCATCTCAAGAGTATCTTCTAGAACTTGAGCTTTCCTCACCATCTCAGAATAGGTTGAGATCTCCATCGGTGGCAACTGATTAATATAATGCAGCTTCAGACCATTGAGAAAATGCTTCGCCTTCATCTTCTCGGTGGAAATAAGGTGTGTAGCATAACGAGAAAGCCGTGAAAATTGAGCCTCATATTCTGCCACAGACAGACCTCGCTGTTTCAGGGCCGCGAACTCCACTGCCTTCTTCTCTTGCACTCTATCAGAAAAATACTTGCTGTTAAAGAATTCCTCAAACTCTTCCCATGTAACTTGCTGATCACCAAGAGTCGCCTTGATAGAATCCCACCAAGTACGTGCATCTCGTTCCAGTTGAAAAGTTGAGAGAAGGACACGCTCTTGATTGCTGTATTGCATCACTTCGAATATCCTTCCCATCTCATCTAGCCAGTGCTCGGCTTCATCAGGGTCAGTCGAGCCTCCAAATCTCGGCGGATTCATTCCTCGGAAGTTCCGATATAAGTCACCAGTGCCATGGTGTGCCGCTCCTGCTTGAGCCACTTGCTGTAAAGCCTGCGTAAGGCCTTGAACCATACGTTGCAAGTTCCTCCATTCCGCACGGTCAGCTGCCATTGCAATGGCCTACACGAGGAATAGATTACTAAGGTTCAATAAGATAGATAATAACACGATTAAGATAAGAACTTAACCCAAGTTCTACCCAATCTCACCAGGTCGGGTTCTTAGACTTTAACAAGGATAGGGGTCCTATGATAACACTTAGAACCCTAAAACTTACAAAACCTAGAACTTAAAGAACCTAGGAATGTGAAACCTAGGGCTCTGATACCAACTAAACTGTCACGCCCCGACGCAGAATATCGGGACGTACAGTTAGAGACTAGCTAGAAATAACATTAATAAACTAAACTAAACAATTACACAAGTGCTAAGGAAAGATGTAACTCTATTGATCAAGATGATTCCAAATTATTACAAGAACCAACACTGCTAATACACGATCAAACATGACTTCCAATCTGAATTCTAATACAATCACTGACTCCAACAGTAAAAAGTACTAACACAACTCTAAGGAAATAACTAGAGGTAAACAACCATGCCCACACGGCATCTACTAAGAGGTACACTCAAAAGATATCACTCTTGCCCTTTCCCATCGGTATGCACATCATCACCTGAATAGCCTGGAAAGGGGGGAAACAACAACTATGAGCTGATGCTCAGTAGGAAATAACTAGCAAGTTTACGTGATTAACAAGTTAATTACATCTTTCATATGCCATGCTAAATAAAGGAAATAAAAAATGATTCAATAAAACAGTGTAATACAAAGATCTTGCAAGGTCAAGAAATATAATGATGACAAGAGATAACAAGATAACAAGTACAAGAATTTACAACAGGAGATAGTAATAGAGAATTGGCCAACAAGCAAGTATTTTAAACATCATTCAAGCACAATCAAGTAACAAGTAACAAGAGATTTTTTGTCATAGACGTTACACAAGTCAAGTACTCGGTGCAATGCCTCACCATGTCATTAACATCCCATGGGCTCACTAACTTTCGTGCGCTCTCTCCAGGACCAGACCGGGCCCTTATGATGCGTTGGCATTGATTTATTGGATCCAAGATCCCATGTTGTCTAGACATTCAGTCAAGTTAAATGGCCAATTAATCAGAGGAATTACTGTCACAAGTATGAGATTTAAGGACTAACTTGTCATTGGATTCACTAAAACAAAAACTCGGTTATACGGTCACTTTGGGCCGCAATACAAGAATTGGACCAAAACTGAGTCCACGAGGTCAACAAAGAACGGCTGACAGTGTACCGTTCAGGTGTGTAAGCAATCCATTCTACTGGGGTAATAATGACTATCTAGCAACTTAACAATCAATTTAATCCTAATTACCAAGTTAATATACCAAGGATTATCTATTATCATTTACATTAAGCCAATTTGCCAAAAGCTGATTCAAGATGATAAGGTAAAGAACAAGCTCGCATAAGAGTGAAATAGCATGCATTAACAGAAATTTAGTTATACAATTAACCACTAATTATGTGGGTTTCTATTTAACCATTGTATGCGTTGAAATGGAGATGGTAAACGACATGTTTTTACACCATGATTGAATGTAGGACCAATGTAAATTGAAATCATAGGGTTACATGAATAGGTCACTGGTTCCTCAAAAATATAGTTTTCAATTGGACTAAGTTGAATGGGTCGATCCTCTAATGGTCTGGATAGATCCTCGGGTCATAAAACAACATTACCGGGTCATACAGCACGTGGGTCGACCCATTGGGTCGACCCCTGGAAAAATTCCAGGCATGGGTCGACCCATTGGGTCAACCCCTGGAACTCCAGGAGTCTGCCTGGGTGATGGGTTGACCCATTGGGTCGACCCCTGCTGCATGGGTCGACCCATTAGGTCGACCCCCACACTGGGTAGCATGGGTCGACCCCTGCACTTCCAGAACTGAACGTGGCTTCCGAAAATGCAAGAACTCATCCATTTGGGGTCTAAATGGGTTGGGATCTTAACCACATGCTCTAGGGTTCTTAATATACATACTAGGGTCATAAAACAAGAGTTGTGAAACATGAATTTCAACAGAAATCAAATGAATCACAACCTATCTATGATGAACACGTGAAAACCTAGTTCTTGACATACTTCTACTAAATCGTAAGGTTCTCTCAATATATACAACGAAATTTGGGGCTTCTTATATCAAAAGAAAGCTACTTCGATGCTAATTCCATCTATGTATGATATGCTATATGGGGATCAGGATGTACAACTCAAAATCAGCCCGAAATCATGCTTTGACTCAAAAGAACATACCATAAATCAAGTCTAGACATGCTCTTACTCAAATCATAATTTCTCTAAACATGCTCAGTAAAAATTAGGGCTTTCTACGCCAAATGAAAACTAACATGCTGATGCTTACATCCATGTATATTAATTAGAGTTTGGCTGTTATAACCTACCTCAATCGAAGAGAGAACTTAAAGCCCTAGAATGAAGAACGAACTTGACAGCACCTTAGAAAAACCTTGATATCTCCTTGGATACCTAATGAAATTTAGGGCTTTTACTACCACTGGAAAGAGCTCATCGAGAGGAACAATTTTATGTATTCATATGCTGATTTTGGTTAAGGAAACCTACCTCAATCGAAGGAACAAAGAGGAAAGGAAGGAGGACGACGGCTGCCGACCCACCTCCACTAATCGACCAAGATCTTCCTAGATCTGAATCCAATGCGAACACCATAGCTACCAAAAGAAAATAGATTCGTAGAGATTCATTTTGATAGCTCATAGAGCTTCTGGAGACTTCGGAGCTGGGAGAAATTGACCACGCAAGGTGGTGTTGGAAAACGGCGCCGCCAAGGTTGACCAAGCCAAAACTCGGCCGCCACCATGTGCTAGGGTTAGGTTTGGGTTCGATTGATAGAGGGCTATTGATCCTTAGATCGTGGCCTTTCATTTGCCACCGATTTGAGCTCATTTGGTTGAGTATTAAGCTCTAATTTGATGTTTTAAGATGAGGTTAGGTAAATGTTAACTAAGTGTGCACTTTTAGGCTTAATCCACTAATTAGCCCTAATTATGGATTTTTGCTGGGTCGATCACAGAAGACAAAGTTGCTAACTACATCGTCCTTAACCTGATTAGTATTTTTCCAGATTTTTATAAGGTAGTCGAATTTTCACTATTCTATTTTCTAAGAATTAAATATTAAAAATCCGAAATTCAAGCATTAATTCACTAAAAACTCAATTTTAAGTTAATAAAAGCTTAATAAATACATTGGTCTCAATAAAAATTATCGGGGTATTACAAGAAAAGTGACGGAAGAGGGAGAAATCGGCATCCTAAGATTAGGAGAGAAAGGGTGAAAATTACTAAAAGAATAACTCCCCTTCTCCTCCTTGTCATGGGCTACTTATAGGGAAAGTTGGGTCAATGGAGAGTAGAGATTGTATCAAAAGGAGATCGATGGCTGAGATTTAGGTAGAAGAAGATGTATGGGAAAAAGGAAAAGGAGGTGGGCACCCCCTTACTTAGACTTTGGGCACCCCCTTTCCCAAGGCTCATCATGTCTCTCCTTTATTTCAAATTTTGAATTCAATTTTTCCTCCAACCAAAATATGTGTTTCTTTTTCTCAATTTCAAACTTTTAAAATTTATTTTCCCTCCAACCAAAATATGTGCTTTTGACTTGGTCAAAGTGGTGATGACAGTTTTGCCCCCGGAGTTTCTTTCAATTACCTTTAGTGTCCTGCACACACATAATTGTAATCTAGTCCATAAAAATTGCCATAATGTGCACATAAATTTCAAATGCTCATAGTTATGCAATGGAGAATTAATGCCCATAGCCCTCAACTTTAATTTATTAAATAATATCACCAAATTAATCAATTTGCATGAAAGCTCCAATTTAAATGCGGAGTTGAGGTTAACTATGAAATATGTATAATTGCCTAATTATATGCACATAAAATGGTGTACATGCGATGAATTACCATAGAAAATGGACACTTATCACACCTCCCAACTTGAACATTGCTAGTCCCTTAGCAATGTAAATAATTATAGAATTAGGACTAGCAAACATTCATGTGTCACAATTCATAGCAAGAACATTATGCACGATGATTTTGACTTTGGAGTATTACAAGTTCAAGCAGTATGTGTTCAGAACAAATTTCATTAGCCCATGTGTTTAGACCTTTCCTCAGGATACACTCAAAATTAAATATCCCTTTGTGTAGAAGTGATGTAACTTGACTAGTGACTACCAAACAGTCTATATGAATGAGTCTTCTACCATCCACTTAAAGATGATTTTCGATTCTGCCCACGTCTGGAATTAAGCTTTCGAATTACAGGTAGCTTCACTCTGCCTGCTTATTCATTCATTGTCATTCCTTTTTTTTAATACATGGTGCTGCACATCCCTTCGCCGTTTGACGACTCTTGCCTTAGGAGAAACAGGCCCGGCTACTAAGTTCAGGGGCATTTTTCATATTTTTTTTGGCAGGTAGCTTTTTCCTCACGATTACTTTCAACGAATGGGCATAATATCAATCATCACCTAAGTGTTAAGTAGAATTCTCATCATCCTAATATTTGTCATCTACCAATCTTGTTATTGTGCAATTGTGTGCAAGTTCAATAGAATTTCAGATGTATTCTGAGGAAAAGGCTAAAGACATAACTAATTAATTCACTCCTTTAACTTCTTACTCTCACAAGTAAGACTCTAAGGCCTATCATAAAAAAAAATTCTCATCATGAAATATGAACATGAAGCATTTGTTAGGGGTGTGATGAAAGGTTGCAAGCATTTTAAGAAATTTAGAGCTCAAGTTACCCCCTAACTTAGGTGACATTGTCCTCAATGGCATAAAAAATATAGAATAATGAACAATGTAGACATGAAATGTGTGAAGGAACGGTACAACCTGACGGAAGTGAACTTCGACGGGCATCAGTGCTTGAATAAAAGGCAGTACTTGGCCGTTAATGGCGAGGCATAGGTGCACATAATCTTCTCTCTCCCCCCAACTTATCTTTTATTCACACCTACAAAATAAAAATAAAAACTCAATAAAAACTTGGGCTGCCTCCCAAGAAGTCATTTATTAGCACACGGAAATCACGAAACTTTGGATTGCCTCCCAAGAAGCGCTAAGTTTAACGTCTTAAGCCAGACACAATGAGACCCATTAACCAACAAGTTGATTTCATGATTAGCCACCATGTTATCTGATCTTCATTTAAATTCAAACATTCATGCCATTTGAAGACACCATGATGCATGTGTGCATGTGGGCCAAGAATATGCTGGTCTCGAACATTATTAATTTTAACCTTAATAACATGTGTGAGCCAGTTCTCATTTTTAGGGGTCATGTAACAATCAATAGCCATTAATCTATCAAGATCGAGATGGAATCTCTATCCAATATCTATCCATCGGTCCCCTTTGTCTTGTATACACCCACCTGACAACTCCTTTAGTGACTGCCTCCTCCAAAGAAACGTGGTCATTCCCAGGCGGTCTCTGAATGAGATCAACATTATTGGCCACATTCCCTTCAAAAATAGCCTCATGCAGATCAAGAGCATTAATCAATTGGCCTTCCTGATGGGGATTCAGCTCAAAGGTGAATATAACTGGCGCATCCCCCTCAGGTCCGAGAGTGTAAAATTGGACCGACTTAACTTTTAGAGGAATCAAATTGGAAGGAAGAGTGAGCTCAGGATCTAACTCATCTAATGATTCAATCATTATGGGGTAGGACTCAGGGGTTAGATCAAATGTGAAAGTTTCTAAGAAGGCCCCTTCATCATACTCATCAATCAAATGAAACTTATCAATCAAAGTTTCCACTAATAGAGTGGGTAGACCAAATGTGAACCTTTCCAATAAAATCTCTTCACCCCACTCATCAATCCAATAAAAATTATCAATTGAATTTTTCCGTAATGAGGTGGGGAGATTAAATGTAAAATTTTCTAGCAAGGCCCCTTCATCAGATTCCTCAAGAGGAGGAGGGTATTCCAAATTCATCTTCATTAACTCAATAGGATTATTAATTACTAAGAAATCCTCCTCTTCATGCATATTCTCATATGGGCCTTTGGTGTTTGGAGTAATGCTCTCAATTTCTTCAAGTGATGTCCCATTATCAACATGTTCTATCAAAATGAGATTATCAGTTATATTCTCCACAAGTGGGGCATCTAAATGAGGGATTAATTTTTCACTCAAAGACCCTTCACCATTCTCTTCCTTAAGAGAGTTATCATTCATCATAATTTCAACATCAACATTATCTTCTTCCCTATGCTTATCCTCACATGAGTTGGTGATGACACTCTCTATATCAAAATGTTCACATTGTTCTAACATAGGGAGGATGTCAATCAATTTTTTCCATTGTGGGACCGTGAGATGAAATTAGAAATCATTTGATGCGACCCTTTCATGATATTCTTCTAAGTGAGGAAGGTCACATTTCATGGCTTTGTCATCATCATTTTCAACTAGACATTCTTCTTTTCTACATTCTTCCTTAATTGGGCCATTAATATTCTCAATTTCATAGTTTTGAATGGCACCATTTTGCACATCATTCGATTCACCCCCCAACTTATCTTCAACCAACTCATTGTGGCTCTCCTCATAAATGGGTGTGGACTCCTTACTCAAATAAACCATCTTGCTAGTCACCCCAAATTCTCTTTGATGTAATTCTTCCCCAATTCCCTCATTACCGTGGTCAAGAGTTTCATTCAGCAAGGGAACTACAGGTTGTTGGCAAGAATAAATATGTTGAGTGAATTGAGGGACTTGATCTTTAAAGGTTTCATCAAGGGGGTTAGGAAATTGGTCCATTGACAATTCATGTGTGGCTCTTGTGAGTTGGTCCACTTTGGTTTGGAGGGAGCCAATGCTTTGTTGATTATTCAAGATGATTTGAATCAATTGGTTGAGTTTTTCTTCATCATTGGGACCATTGTATGGAAGGGTGGAATGGATGTGTTGAGGGTCGTATTGATAAGAGACAAATGTGGCATGCCCTCCATATTGATTTTGATCAAATTGGATTTGGAGATTTGGCTCGGGAGGGCATGGAGCTTGATCTTTAGGATTTTTCCAAGAAGAAATTATTGTGATCTCCCCACTCAAGGATAGGGGTGTAAGAAGGTGTATGGAGGTTTAGGCATGTTGAAGCATGTTCATGAGGAAGGAATGGCATATGGTCCCCTAAATAGGATTGAGCAAATTGGTCCTTATTTTGGGGAAGAAATGGGTATTGGGCCGCCATGCATGTGTAGTTTTCATGTTGGGCTGACCAAAAATATGGGCTTTCATTGAATTGGGTGGAAGATAGGTGTTGGGTCGGGTACTCACCTACATAATGGGCCGGCTGGGCCCATGTGTAATCATCTTGAAAGATAGGTGGTGTAAAGGAGCTTGGGCCCATTGGGATGAATTGATTTTGGGTCAAGCAGTCAGTTTGATTAAAAACCTGATCCATGGATATGATTTTTTTTGTTTGATTTTTATTATATATATATATATATATATATATATTTAACACTAACTTGGACGAAGAGAGAGAAGAGGATATTTTGTTTTTGTTATTTTTTTGTTTTTGTTTTTATGCAAACACAAACAAATTGTCACATAAATTACCTAATGACCTAGATGTGACCTAGACCTACAAATTAGGTTTCGCAAAATGGCTAAAGTGCAACTTGAGTTCACCCTCAATATTTTCACCGGCCAGGTAAGGGGTGGGGTAGTGGGAGGCGCCCCCTACTTTCGTAGAGACCTAATTACAAACCACTAGCCCGCTTAAGGCGTTTACCGTCCGACCGTCTTGCCTTAGGCACCGGTTTTCACAAGAGGGTAAGCCCAAATAACACAAGAATCATAGTGTGAACCTAGGGCCAACGTCTACTAAATTTTATTTAGAGTCTAGGTGATGCAAAGATGAAGGAAATTATGGTTTGTGGGCTAAGGAAGGGTAATGAAATCTCCACCTTATCTTGCTTATGGGTGTTGCCCTTAGAATATTTTAGAAATGATATGTAATAAATCAAGTTCAAACAAGGGGTTCTATGCAAGTATGTATGAGCATGTGATTAATAAAAAGATTTAAAAAGAACTCACCTTGCCTCTCGCAATCTCCAAAATGTAATGACCAAAGTTAAACAATAAGAAAAAATAACTTATATCCTAAATGATGCATGACTTAGAACATGAAAGTGTGATTTCTACTCTTGGAATGGAGATTTTTATTGGGTTCAAGTGAAGAGTTTTTGTTTTATTTAGTGAACCTATCTAACCACAATATGCAAGAACATTAAGGAACTAACACAAAATGAGAGAAATTAGGACACTTACTTGAAGCACAATCTCTCGTTCTCTCTTTTTTTTAAATGAATGCCAAAAAGACTAAGGAAAATGTGGAGAATTTACCTCAGATTTTTTTGATTTTTTTCTTTTTTTCTACAAAAGAAAAAAAGAGCTTTATTAGTACACTATAAACACAAGGGAAATAAAGTTCTTAAATCAAAAATCATCATTCCTCCCCGACAACGACACCAAAAATTGATAACGCGAAAGTTCGTCGTTTAAAATACGCGTATCAATCTTAAAAATTTCAACTCGCACTAGATGAAAGAAAGACGTAATATGATGGCGAGAAGGGTCGAATCCACAAGGAAGAAGAGATTTTTAAAGTTAAAAATCTTGTAACCTTTTAGAAAATATTTGTGATTTTTTTGTAGCTTGAAGAGAATGATTAAACAAAGAACGATTCTAACAATTAATTAAAGATGCCTATGACTATGCGCCTATGCTATAGAAAAATAATTGCATGAAGTGAAAAGAAGAGATAGGAGAAGGAGGTAGAGAGGGAAGAAGAGCGAGAACTAGATTAAAAGACGAACTCCTTTCATTAACTTAAAAGAAAGAGTACATGAAATGCAAAACAAAATTACACTAACGACGCAATGAGATTACAATGAAGTGAAATGACATAAAAGCAATAAAAAATAAGAAAAGCCTAGAGTTTGAAGTTTGGAGAAGGTAGCAGCAATGGTGATGATGGCGGTGTTCTCTCTTGGCCTTGGATCACGAACCACCTCACGGAAGATGTCGTCTACGCCGAGAGGAAGTCACCTTCATCGTTGAAGCTGCCTTTGGAGGGTGAATAGCTTTGAAACCAAAAAGAATTAGAAGAAGTGGTAAAAATAAAAGTTGAAGATCAAAGGAGTGGGAAGAAGTTTTGTGAAGAGTGTAGAGGAAAAAGAAGATCCTAAGGGCATGAAAATGGAGGAAGAACAAGGTGTAGAGCCACAGATAAATAGTAAAAACACATGATAGCACCTTGATAAAGAGGTTATAACTTAAACACAGTATAGACTTGGAAGATGGTGTAGAAGAAGAAGTTGAAGATCTTTTAAAAACAAAGAACTTTTATGAAAAAAGTAAGGGGAGAAAATGACTCGAAGGGGGAGAAATAATGGGAACAATAGAGATAAATACTGGTTCACAGATGAACAAAATAGCACATTGAAAAACACAAAATAGCTTAAAATGCGGAAGTAATTGGAAGAAGAAGAAGTTGTAGAGGACTTAAAAATAAAGAACTTTTGTGAAGAAAGCAAGATGAGAAGAGAGACGGAAGAGGGAGAAATAGGCAGCCTAAGATTAGGAGAGAAAGGGTAAAAATTGCCAAAAGAAGAACTCCCCTTCTCCTCCTTGCCATGGGCTACTTATAGGGAAAGTTGGGTCAATGGAGGGTGGAGATTATATCAAAAGGAGATGGATGGCTGAGATTTAGGTAGAAGAAGATGTATGGGGAAAAGGAAAAGGAGGTGGGCACCCCCTTTCTTGGACTTCGGGCACCCCCTTTCCCAAGGCTCATCATGTCTCTCCTTTATTTCAAACTTTGAATTCAATTTTCCCTCCAACCAAAATATGTGTTTCTTTTCCTCAATTTCAAACTTTTAAAATTTCTTTTCTCTACAACCAAAATATGTGCTTTTGACTCTGTCAAAGTGGTGATGACAGTTTTGCCTCCGGAGTTTCTTGCAATTACCTTTAGTGTCCTGCACACACATAATTACAATCTAGTCCATAAAATTACCATAATGTGCACATAAATCTCAAATGCTCATAGTTATGCAATGGAGAATTAATGTCCATGGCCCTCAACATTAATTTATTAAATAATATCACCAAATTAATCAATTTACATGAAAGCTCCAATTTAAACACAGAGTTGAGGTTAACTATGAAATATCCATAATTGCCTCATTATATGCACATAAAATGGTGTACATGCGATGAATTACCATAGAAAATGGACACTTATCACTCCCCCACCCCACCTGACTGACTTACAGCCCCTCCCTCCGTGGAGGTAGTGTTTGGTTGTAATTGGACTTCCCCACCCCGAGTCCAACCCCTCTACGAGGGAGTAGTGCATGTACTAGCAGGTCTTCGGCCGAAGCGTCATTGACGCGGCGTGCGGGTAGCCCACGCTTCCCCGCTCGCCCTCGTCTTCGGTCGGGGTCAGCGTCTTCACACCCACAAGGTGAGCTACTGAACACTTCTCTTTGCTAGTTTCCTTTACTTAATTAGTATTGCATCTTAGTGCCGTCGGTGGTGAGAGAGTGCCCGGTCCCAAATTGTCATCAAATTGAGCGACCACCGTGGAGCGAGTTGTGAGAGAGACCCTACAACCCACGCCCTTGGCGTGCTGGCAGCCCGTGAAATTGGGCATCCCGGGCCCTTAGGGGTTCATCTCCAGCCAGCCAAATCTCCCGGAGTGTCAAGGTCCAGCCCTGGACCCTCTCCATCATCACCGGGTTGCCCACGGGCACATGTATGTGTTACACGGGTGAGTCCGATAGAGTGGGTTCGTCGCTCAAGGTTGATTGCTTGTAAGTCTAGGTCCAAGGTGCATCGGTCTAGTGGCTATCACTCCCAAGGTGGTGTCACATCAACGTGGTATCAGAGCAAGTTCACAACTTGTCTCCACAAGTTGGTCCTAGGCGCATTTGCATTCATCACCCGGTGCATCAACCGTGCCTACTAGCATGGCTATGTAGTGCCCCAGAATGTATATAAATAATTTCTTGAATTTTAAAATAATTTTTTGAAAATAAAGGCTTAAATAAATTAATGAAGGGGCTATTGGATTAATAAGTCATTATAAGGCTCAATTAGGCTAATTAGTTAACATAGCCTATCTAATTATTATCCAAAAGGTTTATGGACCAAGCCCATCAAGTTTGGCCCATATTCTAGAAGAGTAATTAGCTTATTCACGTATTTTAAGGATAAATACTATTTATATAAGATAATTATGAGGATAAATGAATAAAAAAGTTTTATTTAATTGAAACTCTATACATGTTGAATGTAACGGTATATCGGGCGACCGCCACAACCCTGTAACGCACCAGTCTGGATGCGTTACATTCTGTTAGTTCCGTGAAAGGAAGAACGAGCAAAAAGATTAGAACTTTGGTATCTTATCTATAAGAGATCGACTTAGGGAAACTTATAACATTACTAAGGACTCTTAGGGATTATGTTCTAGCAAATTAAGGACTCTAGAATCGATCTAATCTTCAAACCCTAGCCAAAACCCTATAAATAGGACCTAGTTCTGAACTTAGCGACCCTTACTTTTGGCTCGTGAAGAATCAAGGTAAGGAGTCATAATTTTGGGTAAGTTCCTTACGACCTTTTGTTTATAATATATTAGACTAATAGCTCTCCAAATTTCATGCTAAGAGATCAAGCAACCAAGGAGATAGAAGCTTTCAAAGTTGCTGATTCAACCTTAGCAACCCAGGAATCTGAACGCAAGTCCCCTGAAGATCCAGAGATTAAGACGTCTAAACGAGGTAATTAGAGTTCAATCCTTTAGAACTTTTTGTTTCCAATAGTTTCATCTTCTTACCCTCAAAATTTCACATCCTTAGGTCAAGAGGCTGAGGAAATAGAGCAGATTGAAGTTGCTAATTCAACCTTAGCAACCCAGGAATCTGAACGCAAGTTCCCTGAAGATCCAGAGATTAGGACATCTAAACGAGGTAATTAGAGTTCAATCCTTTAGAACTTTTTATTCCTAATAGTTTCATCTTCTTACCCTCAAAATTTCACATCCTTAAGTCAAGAGGATGAGGAAATAGAGCAGATTGAAGTTACTGATTTATCACAAGAAGTACAAGGGACTAAGGGTAGCACCTAACATCAAAGTCGAAGTTTAAAGGATTTAGAAGAGGTAGGTTATCTCATGATTGGCAAAAATAACTTGTTTGGAATAAAATCCCTCTGGTTGTGCTTGATTTCATGTATTATAGGCTAAGAATTTCATGATCTAATAGTTCTATACATTCATGCATCTCTTAGCCCTAAATGGAAATTAAAAGATATTATCTTGTCTATTCACTAAACCCATGCATATAGTTGGCATATACTTCGTTATCATGACTAGGACAGTGGTAGTATTTAGATTTCCAGGCATGTTATGTTTTCATAAACCTTTACTTAGTTTACTACCAGCAGATTCTCTGACACACCAACGTAAGACCCTCACATGAATGTAACAGCCTTACGATAGACTGTCACACCCTGTTGTGCTTTTATTGTACTATTATCTCTGACGCACCCTAGCAGGAGCGTTACACCACTGTAACGGCCCCTCGATAAACCGTCACAAACACTGTAACGCGCCTATCCTAGACCGTCAGACCCCTGTGTTCTGCCAGCCCAAGGCAATATAATAACCAGTTAAGTTTACTTATAAATAAGCTTAGATAGCTAAGATGGACCTGTTATCATGACTTCAAGTTTAGTTATTGATTCATAATCAAATTGCATGATTAATGTGTCTTAGGTTATTTTAAGTTATGCTAATTTTATTGGCTAGAACTCTATAGTTTTGTATTCTAAATCATGATTTTCCAATGTTGTATTGACGGAGTTTTATCTTGGTTTCACATTGTTACACATTCTTTTCTATCTATAGAGTCATTTCCCTAAGTACATGGCATATATTCAGGTATATGTCTATTAGTTCACTTTGCACTATAGGAACATTATTCTTGGACATGAGGACCTCTCTATTGGATATTCCTTCCAATGGACTAGGAAATCTTGTTTCAAGGCCTCCGTAATTCTCCGCGAGTCTGGGATTACCACTAGGACGCCGAGTTGGTTGTACCATTAAAGCCCATTGATTAGATTACACTATCGATATTTTTGGTTGGACCGTCAGGCACAAGTAACGGCCCAATATACGACCGTCACATTCAACTGAGTCCGATTTCTTGGTTCTGGATTCACACTAATGTAACGGCCCAGTGCTGGAGCGTCACATCATGTAACGGCCCAGTACACGACCGTCACACTGCTTGAGTATTTTAACCCAAGGTGGACCAAGGGTTGATATTTCAAGATTTCTAGATGGACTATTAATGATCTAGAACTTATCATATTGATCAAGAAACCTAAAATAATGAATGGAAAATAAAGAATGTACCGTTATGCTGCCGATTTATTTCCATAAGCATAACATTGCTTAAGTCATTCTTGATTTCTCATGATTCTTATTAAAGCATTCATTCATTGAATTATTGTTATCATGAGCTTATTGAACTTATTACATTCTTGGCCATACTTTATTGTTACATGCGTGAAAAAAGCTTGATTTATACTTGAAGATGTGATCGAGCACTGATTGTGTTCAAGGGTTCTATGCTAGTCCCCTCGGTTGATTGTCGGAAACATACTATTATAAATCATGGGGTATGATGCTACTGGCGTCGCATTGCGTTGGGAGTATTTTCTCTATAAATAAGTGAAAATCCACAATACGGCATGACATGACATTCTTGTACATGACTTTCTTGCTTGATATTCCACAGAAATTCAAGAAGTACTTACTCATTAGCAAAAGATACTAGAGTGATGATTATGTGGCTTGCTAGTATATTCTTGATACATTCTTGTTCATGAAAGGCCAATATCATGTTCTTGTTACATTCTTGCTAGTTCATACTTGCTCTCATTGTAACTTACTTGATCGTCTTGTTACTTTGGTTTAATCGCGTGATTGATCGCATTCGCATGATTTTTACCTTATTCTTTAGAGCTAAATTGTTAATTACTTTAATAGTACCTTCATGTTGATGCGAAGATACCTACTGGGCAAGTGTGCTCATTACCTATTTCTAATCTTTTCAGGAAATGAAAGTGATTCGAATTCGGGTTCGGGTTATACAAGTAGCGGGTCTGAGAGCGAATGAAAGTATTGTTAAGATGAGAATGAAGACTTAGAAAGTCTAAATTGTTTAGATTGAGTCTATGTAATTTTCCTATTTCTTGAGTCTAGTACATAATGGAAGTTGAATTAGTGGTTGTACTTGAGTTAGTAATGAAATAAAGTTGGAGTTCGAGTAAATATTGTGCAATTGCATTTATGTGTGTGATTGTCTTACGCTCTGATCATTCTTGCTTGCAAGAGGCTTACCATGCCGACTGTTCGTGCTTCCCGAGTTAGTCTTCCGCTGTAATAAAGGCTCGGGGCGTAACAGTTAAGTTGGTATCAGAGCCTAAGTCTCAAGACTTAGCAAGAAGAGTCATGTCATAGGAAAAGTCCAAGGTTTAAGGACCCCTACCTATGAACTAAGGAAGAAATTTACATACCTATGTGAGAATTGGGTAGAGCCTGGGATAAGATAATTAATTAGGTTTAAGATTGATTTTTCATTTCATGAGAAATAACAAGTTGTTATTTTCTCTCAGGTACCTTATCTTACGAATGGCCCATCATGTAGATTGGGATGGCATGCAACAAACAGTTTCCGGCCTTACTCAGGCATTGCAAACCATAGCGCAAGGTGGCGCAGGGGCAAGGGCTGGTGACGTACATCGCAATTTCTGGAGTTTAAACCCTCCACGATTCTATGGTTCTTCTAATCCTGACGAGGTAGAGAATTGGATAGATGAAATGAATCGTATATTTGATGTTATCCAATGCACCGATCAGGAGAAGGTGCGTCTAGCAACCTTTCAACTTAACAAAGATGCTCGCACATGGTGGAAGTCGGTTCCGGCACCTCCGGCCGATGCACCTCATACATGGGACGGTTTTCTTACCCTATTCCGTGCCAAGTACTTTTCTGAGCATGTAAAAGAGAGAAAGGCTATGGAGTTCGCCGCTCTTCGGCAAGGAATGATGATGGTTGTTGAATATGAACTGTAATTCTCAAGGCTAGCACCGTATGCATCACATCTAATCAGTACCGATTTATTAAAGGTGAATCGATTTATGGACGTGTTACGTCCCGGTTTCATTCAACAGCTCGGGACCCAAAACATCCGTACTTATGCAGAAATGGTTCAACGAGCGTATTTATGTGAAAAGACCTTGGAGAAGGTCGAGAAATTAAAGGGGAAAGGAGAGGAGTCTAGCCGACGCTCAGATCGGCATTATAAGAAAGAGAAATTCAGCATCACGGAGCCTTACAAGAGCCGTGATAGTAAGAAGAGATCCAGGAATGAGAATGGTGGAAGTTCCCATAAGCAAAAGAAAGTAAAGGAGAAGAAGGAGAAGGTCGCCACGGCTTGCACATTTTGTGAAAAATTCGGCCATTCGGCTGAGGAGTGTTGGAAGCGTCTCGGCGCTTGTTTACGTTGTGGAAGTAGGGAGCATCACATGCCAGAATGCCCCCTTATGAAGGACCAGTCATCTGGTAATGGACGCAGGAGGCAAGCTCGCCTCAATGCTGTTCTAGAAGAAGAGGAAGCGCCCAGGGATGATGGGCTTATGGAAGGTACTCTTCAAATTTGTTCCCATCCTGCATTTGTGCTATTTGATACGGGTGCCTCTCATTCTTTTATCTCCACTACTTTTGCTAAAACATTACCAATCGTATCAGTTCCCTTACCTTCAGATCTTACTATTTTCACACCCTTAGGTTCTGGAACAAAGCTTACCGTCTATTATCCTGATAGCGAAGTGATAGTAGAAGGTCATAATCTCCCCGCAAACTTAGTATGTCTTGACATGAAAGGTTATGATGCCATTTTAGGGGTAGATTGGCTTGTAGATCATGATGCTTATATCAATTGCCGAAATAGGATTATATCCTTTCGAAAGCCCGGTCTTCCAAGATTCTCTTTTATTGACATCAAGTACAAGAAGCATCCTACTATCATATCTTCTCTTCACGCTTGTAAACTTATCTCGCAAGGATGTGAAGCTTTTCTTGCTTCTGTCATTGTTACCGAATCCAAGGAGATTAACTTAGCAAATGAGTTCTCTGATGTGTTTCCGTCAGAATTACCCAGTTTACCGCCCGAGAGGGAAGTGAACTTCACTATTGAACTCATCCCAGGAGCAGCACCTGTTTCTATAGCCCCTTACAGGATGTCCCCCACAGAACTCAAGGAATTAAAAAGGGAGTTGCAGGAATTACTAGACAAAGGCTTCATCAGACCTAGCACATCCCCTTGGGGTTCGCCGGTTCTATTTGTCAAGAAGAAGGATGGTTCTCTCAGGCTATGAATCGATTACCGGTGACTGAATCAACTCACAATAAAAAATAAGTATCCGTTGCCGCGTATTGATGAGCTCTTCGATCAGCTTTCAGGAGCAGAATATTTCCCTAAGATAGACCTCAGATCAGGTTATCATCAGCTTAGAATTAAAGAAGATGACATTTATAAATCGGCTTTTCGAAGTCGTTATGGCCACGATGAATTCGTAGTGATACCGTTTGGGTTAACTAATGCCCCAGTAGCATTCATGCAACTTATGAACAATGTCTTCTAGCCATATCTGGACCTGTTCATCGTCGTCTTCATTGATGATATCTTGATATATTCCAAGATAAAAGAGGAACATGAACAACATTTGAAAATAGCTTTACAAACACTTAGAGAACACAAGCTTTATGCCAAACTCAATAAGTGTGAATTCTGGCTCGAGGAAGTCTCATTCCTAGGCCACATTATTTCAAAAGAAGGTATTACTGTGGATCCTTCTAAGGTAGAAGCTATCAAGAATTGGAGTCGGCCAACGACTGTATCTGAAGTAAGAAGCTTTCTGGGTTTAGCAGGTTATTATAGGAGATTCATTAAGGACTTCTCAAAAATTGCGGTTCCTTTAACTAGACTCACAAGAAAAGAAAACCCTTTTGTCTGGTCAAAGGACTATGAAAAGAGCTTTCAAAATCTTAAGAATCATCTTACGACAGCTCCTATTTTATCACTACCAATGGAGGGTGGTGGATTAGAAGTGTATACGGGTGCGTCTGGCATCGGCTTAGGATGCATTCTCATGCAGAATAGAAAAGTAATCTGTTATTCTTCAAGACAATTGAAACGTCACGATGAAAAACTATATCGTACATGATTTGTAATTGGCAGCGGTTATTTTCGCCTTGAAAATTTGGCGTCATTATCTTTATGGAGAAAAGTTCACGGTCTACTTAGACCACAAAAGCTTGAAATATTTATTCTCTCAAAAGGAGCTTAACATGAGGCAGAGGAGGTGGTTAGAATATCTCAAAGACTTTGATTTTGCTATTCAATATCATCATAGCAAGGCAAATGCTGTAGCAGATGCACTCAGCAGAAAACCAATGGGTATGTTATCAAGTCTTATGATTAGTGTGACTAACCTTGTTCCTCAATTTGCTCAGTTGAACTTAGATATTGGCATAAAGGAAGAAGATTATTTCATAGCTAATATCCGAGCTCCACCTATATTGATAGAAGATCTGGTCAAGCTGTAAAATGATGATCCTATATTACTGAAAATTAAGGCCAATATTGAGTAAAGGCCGAATTTTTCTATTTCCAATGACGGAAGATTATTATTTAAGGGCCGAATATGTGTACCAGATCATGAGGCTACGAAGAAACTAATCCTAGATGAAGCGCATAATTCCAAATACACAATTCATTTAGGAGGAACAAAGATGTATCAAGATCTCAAAAGAAATTTCTGGTGGCCCAATATGAAGAGAGAGATAGCTAATTTCGTGTCCCGTTGTCTCACCTGCCAACAAGTAAAAGCAGAACATTTTAGACTCGCAGGTAAATTACACCCCTTGAGAATTCCCAAATGGAAATGGGAGAGTATAGGGATGGACTTTATTATGGGTTTACCCAAGACCAGAGGAGGACATGATGGTATATGGGTAATCATAGACCGATTAACTAATCCGCACACTTCATACCAATAAAGAGTCGATGGTCTGTGGATATTCTAACAGCATTATACATAAAGGAGATTGTCAAACTACATGGTGTCCCAATCACTATTATATCTGATAGAGATCCTCGATTCACATCATAATTCTGGAAGGGTCTACAACATTCACTAGGGACTAGATTGAATTTCAGCACAACTTTTCATCCACAAACAGATAGTCAAACGGAAAAAATGAATCAGGTAGTAGAAGATATGCTCAGGGCTTGTGCTATCGACTTTGGAGGTAGTTGGCATGATCACTTGCCTCTAGTAGAGTTTGCATATAACAATAGCTATCAGGTTAGCACACGAATGACACCTTTTGAAGCCTTATATGGAAAAAACTGTCGATCACCAATATGTTGAAATGAAATAAGGGAAAAGTAATTTCTAGGCCCCGATCTCATCAGGGATTCTACAGAGAAGATCAAGCTCATTCAAGAAAGAATGAAAATGGCACAAGATAGGCAAAAGTCTTATACTGACAATGGAAGACGTGACTTGGAGTTTCATGTAGGAGATCATGTATATTTAAAGGTTTCTCCAGGTCGTGGTATTCGAAGATTTGGCATTAAAGGAAAGCTAACTCCAAGATTCATTGGCCCATTTGAAATTCTTGGACGGATTGGTGAAGTGGTTTACAAACTGGCTTTACCTCCACAATTAGCAGGAGTTCATGACATATTTCACGTCTCTATGCTGAAGAAGTATGTATATGATCCTGACCATATTATCACTTATGACAATCTGGAGATTCAGAAGGATATGACGTTCGAACAAAAGCCAATAAAGATTCTGGATTGAGAAGTGCGTCAACTACGAAATAAAGGTATTCCTATGGTCAAGATTCACTGGAAGGAAACATGGCCATTTGAAGCAACGTGGGAAACCGAAGCAGCCATGCGGAAAAGATTTCCAGAATTATTTAACTATAAGTACACTCTCCGAAATCCATATATTGAATTTGGGGACCAACTTCTTCTAAGTGGGGGAGGGTGTAGTGCCCCAGAATGTATATAAATAATTTCTTAAATTTTAAAATATTTTTTTGAAAATTATAAAGGCTTAAATAAATTAATGAAGGGGCTATTGGATTAATAAGTCATTATAAGGCTCAATTAGGTTAATTAGTTAACCTAGCCTGTCTAATTATTATCCAAAAAGTTTATGGACCAAGCCCATCAAGTTTGGCCCATATTCTAGAAGGGTAATTAGCTTATTCACGTATTTTAAGGATAAATACTATTTATATAAGATAATTATGAGGATAAACGAATAAAAGAGTTTTATTTAATTAAAACTCTATACACGTTGAATGTAACGGTCTATCGGGCGATCGCCACAGCCCTGTAATGCACCAGTCTGGATGCGTTACACTCTGTTAGTTCTGTGAAAGGAAGAACGAGCAAAAAGATTAGAACTTTGGGATCTAATCTATAAGAGATCGACTTAGGGAAGCTTATAACATTACTAAGAACTCTTAGGGCCTCTTTGATTGAAGAATAAGGTGGGTTAAGGTGGCCTTATTCACGCTAACCTCTTTGGTTGCAGAAATAAGGTATTCCACCAAAAAGGTGGGTTAAGGGCCAAAAAGGTGGGTTAAACATATTCTAACAAAAAGGTAGAATAAGCTAATCTGAATAAGGCCAAAGTAATATTCTTTATTTTTAGGAACACCCTAACCCGTGTTAGCTTATTCTCCTTAACTTATTCTTCAATCAAAGAGGCCCTTAGGGATTAGGTTTTGGCAAATTAAAAACTCTAGAATCGATCTAATCTTCAAACCCTAGCCAAAACCCTATAAATAGGACCTAGTTCTGAACTTAGCGACCCTTACTTTTGGCTCGTGAAGAATCAAGGTAAGGAGTCATAATTTCGGATAAGTTTCTTATGACCTTTTGTTTATAATATATTAGACTAAGAGCTCTCCAAATTTCGTGCTACGAGATCAAGTAACCAAGGAGATAGAAGCTTCCAAAGTTGCCGATTCAACCTTAGCAACCCAGGAATCTGAACGCAAGTCCCCTGAAGATCCAGAGATTAGGACGTCTAAACGAAGTAATTAGAGTTCAATCCTTTAGAACTTTTTGTTCCCAATAGTTTCATCTTCTTACCCTCAAAATTTCACATCCTTAGGTCACGAGGCTGAGGAAATAGAGCAGATTGAAGATGCTGATTCAACCTTAGCAACCCAAGAATCTGAACGCAAGTTCCCTGAAGATCCAGAGATTAGGACGTCTAAATGAGGTAATTAGAGTTCAATCCTTTAGAACTTTTTGTTTCCAATAGTTTCATCTTCTTACCCTCAAAATTTCACATCCTTAGGTCAAGAGGCTGAGGAAATAGAGCAGATTGAAGTTACTGATTTATCACAAGTAGTACAAGGGATTAAGGGTAGCACATAGCATCAAATTCGAAGTTTAAAGGATTTAGAAGAGGTAGGTTATCTCATGATTAGCAAAAATAACTTGATTGGAATAAAAGCCCTCTGCTTGTGCTTGATTTCATGCATTATAGACTAAGAATTTCATGATCTAATAGTTCTATACATTCATGCATCTCTTAGCCCTAAATGAAAATTAAAAGATATTATCTTGTCTATTCACTAAACCCATGCATATAGTTGGCCTATACTTCGTTATCATGATTGGGACAGTGGTAGTATTTTGATTTTCAGGCATGTTATGTTTTCATAAACCTTTACTTAGTTTACTACCTGCAGATTCTCTGACGCACCAACGTAAGACCTTCATATGAATGTAACGGCCTTACGATAGACCGTCACACCCTGTTGTACTTTTATTGTTCTATTGTCTCTGACGCACCCTAGTAGGAGCGTTACACCACTATAACGGCCCCTCGATAAACCATCACAAGCACTGTAACGCGTCTATCCTAGACCGTCAGACCCCTGTGTTCTGCCAGCCCAAGGCAAAATAATAACCAGTTAAGTTTACTTATAAATAAGCTTAGATAGCTAAGATGGACCTGTTATCATGACTTCAAGTTTAGTTACTGATTCATAATCAAATTGCATGATTAATGTGTCTTAGGTTATTTTAAGTTGTGCTAATTTCATTGGCTAAAACTTTATAGTTTTGTATTCTAAATCATGATTTTCCAATGTTGTATTGACGGAGTTTTATCTTGGTTTCACATTGTTACACATTCTTTTCTATCTATAGAGTCATTTCTCTAAGTACATGGCGTATATTCAGGTATATGTCCATTAGTTCACTTTACACTATAGGAACATTATTCTTGGACATGAGGACCTCTCTATTGGATATTCCTTCCAATAGACTAGGAAATCTTGTTTCAAGGCCTCCGTAATTCTCCGCGAGCCTGGGATTACCACTAGGATGCCGAGTTGGTTGTACCATTAAAGCCCATTGATTAGATTACACTATCGATGTTTTTGGTTATCAGTAATGTAACGGCTCTATGTTGGACCGTCAGGCACAAGTAACGGCCCAATATACGACCGTCACATTCAACTGAGTCCGATTTCTTGGTTCTGGATTCAGACTAATGTAACGGCCCAGTGTTGGAGCGTCACATCATGTAACGGCCCAGTACACGACCGTCACACTGCTTGAGTATTTTAACCCAAGGTGGACCAAGGGTTGATATTCCAAGGTTTCTAGATGGACTATTAATGATCTAGAACTTATCATATTGATCAAGAAACCTAAAATAATGAATGGAAAATAAAGAATGTACCGTTATGCTGCCGATTTATTTCCATAAGCATAACCTTGCTTAAGTCATTCTTGATTTCTCATGATTCTTATTAAAGCATTCATTCATTGAATTATTGTTATCATGAGCTTATTGAACTTATTACATTCTTGGCCATACTTTATTGTTACATGCATGAAAAAAGCTTGATTTATACTTGAAGATGTGATCGAGCACTGATTGTGTTCAAGGGCTCTATGCTAGTCCCCTCTGCCGATTGTCAGAAATATAATATTATAAACCATGTGGTATGATGCTACTGGCGTCGCATTGCGCTGGGAGTACTTTCTCTATAAATAAGTGAAAATCCACAATACGGCATGACATGACATTCTTGTACATGACTTTCTTACTTGATATTCCACAGAAATTTACGAAGTACTTGCTCATCAGCAAAAGGTACAAGAGTGATGATTATGTGGCTTGCTAGTACATTCTCGATACATTCTTGTTCATGAAAGGCCAATATCATGTTCTTGTTACATTCTTACTAGTTCGTACTTGCTCTCATTCTAACTTACTTGATCGTCTTGTTACTTTGGTTTAATCGTGTGATTGATCGCATTCGCATGATTTTTACCTTATTCTTTAGAGCTAAATTGTTAATTACTTTAATAGTGCCTTCATGTTGATGCGAAGATACCTACTGGGCAAGTGTGCTCATTACCTATTTCCAATCTTTTTAGGAAATGAAAGTGATTCGAATTCGGATTCTGGTTATACAAGTAGCGGGTCCGAGAGCGAATGAAAGTATTGTCAAGATGACAATGAAGACTTAGAAAGTCTAAATTGTTTAGATTGAGTCTATGTAATTTTTCTATTTCTTGAGTCTAGTACATAATGGAAGTTGAATTAGTGGTTGTACTTGAGTTAGTAATGAAATAAAGTTAGAGTTTGAGTAAATAGTGTGCAATTGCATTTATGCGTGTGATTGTCTTGCGCTCTGATCATTCTTGCTTGCAAGAGGCTTACCATGCCGGCTGTTCACGCTTCCCGAGTTAATCTTCCGCTGTAATAAAGGCTCGGGACGTGACAGGATACCTCTTACCAATCACACCCGTCTCCTTTGCCTCTCCGAATGGATCCCAAACCCCTTGAAAGCCCCGCTGCCAACAAGATTGACTACATCCACTCCCTCATGGAGGCCATGCCCAACATTTTTGGGCGGCTTGATGATATCACTGCCCAACTTGATAAACTTGAGGAAAGTAGGCCCGCACCAAGGGAGGATGAGAGTTACCCCCGGAAAAATTCGGATGACCACCTCTTAGCGCTTTTGAAAGTTAAAACCCCCGCCTTTGAGGGATCGTACAACCCAAGCCTCTATCTAGATTGGGAGGTTTCGATGGGCCAATACTTTGATTGGTACCCCTTGGCCGAATAGAGGAAAGTGAGACTAGCCAAAATGCACCTCTCCAAGTAAGCCAAAACTCATTGGCTAATGGTTGAGGGTTTAAGGAGGATCTACGGGGAAGCCCCGATTGGCACTTGGGAAGAGATGAAGGCCGAGCTTAGGAAAACCTACACTCTCCGACCCTCTCCTTCCTACTCGGAGAACCACAACCCGAGGAGCACTCCCACTCCTCTAACCCCACCCGTCCAAACCCTTCCCACTAAAACCCAAGTGGTCCCAGCCTTCGCCTCTCTATCTAGCCCCATAAGGGCCCCCACACCCCAACCTAAACCCCCTCAACCAACCTACACTACTCAAACCCCTTTGGCCCCCGCCTCCGTCCCTCCATCTTCCCCCATAAAGGACACACCTCCCAAGACCAACTAACCCAATCCTCCTCACCCAACGCATCTCCCACTCCCGACCCCAACTCTACCATGTCCTAGGCCTCCACTACTTCCCCTCCCTATCCCAACCCAAGTTTCCCATTACCCACCACCCTGGGTACACCATGCACCAACCATCATCACCCCACCCCCAAAAGACCTTCACATTCCCTTGGGAAAGGAGACCACACACATCCACACAGGAACAGATACTAACCCAGAATCCCTCCCCACCTTCGAGGAAACCCAAGTACACACCAATGGTGAGGGAGAGCCTCAAATCTCCCCTTCACATAGCTCAGACCATCAAGAGCCACTTGCCTTCACTCATGGCACCATAACCATAGATGGGCCCCTACTCAAATGGCTCAAGGTAAACCCCGTCCTCCATAGCTTGCACTCACACCTTCTACCCATGGAGCGACACCTCCCTATAGTGCCACTCTTCTATCACACCACCATCCAATCATCTTACCAAGTGGAGACATTAGGGGATCTTCTTAAGGGCCTAGCATGGCAAATGGAGTTGACTGCCATGTTGACCACAATGGCCGACCGACCTAGGAGCCTTGACCTCCTACACCTATGTGTCGGGTCTATCACCTCGATTTGTACCGTTGGTTGCTACACTAGCGACCTCCTACTATTCCTCCCCACACCCGATGAGCCTGACATTATCCTCGAATTAGAGTTCCTTATATCGGGTAGAAAGCCAAGCCATCCCCTCATGGTCGACCCACCCACCAAAGATTTCGGCCCAATTATTTCATTAGAGGAGGATGATCCACCACCATATTATGAGGACCTTGAGGTTGACGAGATGAACTTAGAGCTCCTTTCCCTTGGGTACACTTATGTTGATCCTTTTGACCTCTCCCAATGGGAGCCCGGGAACCCATGTGGCCTACCCGCATCACTTACCACCCACTCTTTCCTACCCTCACCCACCATGTTAGACCAAGCCCACCTCTTCCAAATCCCGGGAGACACAAGGGTAGCCATGACCATGGAAGATCTACACCTTGGGAATAAGGAAGTGCCCCACTCCATGATACACACTTTCTTTGACCCCTTCAATCCTTATGAGTGGGAGCTCAAGGACCACCCCATACCCACACACTTGGCCGTCACCTTTGGGACAAAAGTGCACCTATCTTTGCATATCACATCATTCGACATGGGTCACAAGTCCGGTCATCTCATACATGTCACACACACTTTAGGCCCAATGCATGACTGGCTCACATTTGGATCCGCTAGTCCTCCCCCATTCATCATTGGTCTTACGCATGAAAGGAGCATACATGGATGTCTGAGTCCCCCGACATTTGTCACACCCATGCATGATAGGTTCATCTATGGATGCCCCAGCCCTCCTAAGTCTGTCAAAGTCTTCATGGCATCAAAGTATGATCGGTCTACATTTGGCTACCCCGATCTACCTTTGCACACCATACTTTTTACACCCACACTGCATCGTAGTGCATGGCATACGCATTCACGCAAGCATCTAGCAACGAGCGGTGAGGATCACAAAGAGCGGGCAATAGCTCCTAAGCGCCACTTGGGATTCCAAGTAGGCAACTTGGAGATGCTGACATTGGAGTGGCTCTACCCTAGGGTCACCTCCAAATCGAGGGCACGAGGACTTGGACCTTCCCTAGTTCTGAGTGACTTTGGCAACCCGGCTTACGGGTTGGACTTTCCGATGGGTTTTTGGATTCATCCCACTTCCCACGTGGCAGATCCGGCACCGTAGTGGATCCTAGTGAGTGCCTCGAGCCTCTACCTACCTTTGAGAGTGACACCTTCGGAAAGCCTCCACCAATCAGCTTGAGAGCCCGATGTGAGCACACAGAGGCAATACTAGGCAAGCAGGGTACCATCGCCGGCAAGAGGGTGTGCCCGAGCTACCTTGAGAGGTTGAAAAGCCATCCCCCGAGTAGGGATGCGGAGTTGAGTTTGGAGATCGTGGCTCGCCCGGAGCTGCATTTGGTTCACTACTTCCCCAGTGGACCCATACTCGACGGGGTCCAGTTTTCCCCACCCCGTGGGTATGATGGGGGCATCCCTCCACATTTTTTCGAGGCTCGGATTGTTCGTCGGCATGCGTCATTGTGTTTGTCATATTTTTATGAGTCTAGTCATGTAATATTTATATTTTATTTGAGTTATAAACTATGTAATTTTCCCTTTATTTGAGTCTGGTACCTAGGTTTGAGAGTCATTTACCTAAGTTGAAAGTCATTAGGTTGATTAGGTTGGTTAATGGGCCCAATTCAGTGGGCTAGGCCCAGGGGCGCCCTCCCTTGGACTGTTTTGGTCATTAGTTGTTTAGTCAGGGTCAATTTGGTCCTAGGAAGAGTATGGAGTCTATAAATAGCACCCTCCCCTCTCTCATTTGTAACCTTTGATGATCAATATAATAGATAATTCCTTTGTGGAGTCTCTCTCTCTCTCTCTTATCTCTCTCTCTCAAAGGGGCTGCGCCCCCTCTCTCTCTCTCCCCTCTCCCACCTACTTTCTAACTTCCCTCCCCTCATTCAAGAGTCTCCCCAACTACCTACAACCCCTCTTAACTCTATCCCAACCCCAAGGTAGTCTCCACCTATCCCCACTCCACCCTCCAACCACCAACCACCCACTCCCCTTCCCCAAGTACCTCTCTCATCTCCCAAGGGAGAATTCCCCACTCCCCAAGCACCTCTTCCCTTCCCCAACACAACCCTTCCCATCCCCAAGACCCCCATTAACAAGCCCCATTAAGTCACATTCCAACCTTGAGAGAGATCTCTCCTTCTATCTCTCCTTCCCAACCCAAATTTGCAGCTCTCCCTTCCTCCACCTGCTAGACCACCTTCCAGCCCCCATTCTACCCCTCCCACACCGTGGATCGCCCCCTACCAGACCCACTCACAGCCAAGAGTCGCCCCCACACCCATCCACCCCATTTCCCATCCCATCTACCCCATTTCTCATCACCTATCACCACCCTGTTCATCCCAGTTCGCAGGCAGCAGTTAAGGGTCGAGTTACGGAGGCTTCCACGTCTTCACCGTGCATCTTCAGGTGGTGTACCTTATACCGCTGGAAAGCTTGTCGAGGCTGCTTCATAGGCGAGGTGGTCTTGTCATCGTTTAACTTCAAAGCTACTCGGAGGAGTCATCTTCGTCAGACTGCGCATTTCCTTCCAGGTAGACAGCCAGCAATGACTTTCAGAGGCTCCCACGACCACCACCCTAGGCTTCTTGAGGTGCCATTTGACTGAGGGCTTCTCTTGCAAGTCCCCTACCATCTCCAAGAAGCAGAACAATTTTTGGAGCTCGGAGTCAAGAATTCCAATTTTTCTCCCCGAGGTGCGCAAGGTCAGCTCCCCAAAACTTGGTCCGACCTCCTTCCACTGATCCAGTCATCGCGGTCATCTCCGACCTCCAACGACTGTCCCGTTGGTCTCGGCTCGAAGAGGACTCGTCCGCGATTCCAGCGGTTCTGGTCCCGCATTATTTGGACCCTGGGAGTGTTCGTGGCACCCTCGCCTTCATGCAGCATCAATCTGGGAACAACTAGAACCAGAGTAGATCAGTCCTGTTTCAGACCCTGCCCCAGCCAGCGACGACATCAGAAAATTCTCCAAAAATTCAGACATCCTCCTGGGTCAACTCAGAAAGTTTCACCACCAGTCTTGACCTCTTCTGAGCTTGGCAGAGCTCGTGGCGACGCCGTCATCGACTGCCTGTTAAGCTGTTCCTGAAGCTGGCTGAACCGGCAGAGCTCGGTAATTCGGTTTCTAACTTAGCTCCCCCACCCCGCCTAGCCGGCTTACAGCCCCTCCCTGTGTGGAGATAGTGTTTGGTTGTAATTAGACTTCCCCACCCCTAGTCCAACCCCTCTGCGTGGGAGTAGTGCTTGTACTAGCAGGTCTTCAGCCGAAGCGTCATCGGCGCGGCGTGCGGGTAGCCCACGCTTCCCCGCTCGCCCTCGTCTTCGGTCGGGGTCGGTGTCTTCACGCCAACCAGGTGAGCTACTGAACACTTCTGTTTGCTGGTTTCCTTTACTTAATTAGTATTGCATCTTAGTGCCGTCGGCGGTGAGAGAGTGCCCGGTCCCTCATCAAATTGAGCAACCACCGTGGAGCGAGTTGTGAGAGAGACCCTACAACCCACGCCTCTGGCGTGCTAGCCGCCCATGAAATTGGGCATCCCAGGCCCTTAGGGGTTCAGCCTCAAGCTAGCCAAATCTCCCGGAGCGTCAAGGTCCCGCCCCGGACCCTCTCCATCATCACCTGGTTGCCCACGGGCACATGTGTGCGTTATACGGGTGAGTCTGCTAGAGTGGGTTCGCCGCTCAAGGTTTATTATTTAGTCTAGGTCAAAGGTGCATTGGTTTAGTGGCTATCACCCCCAAGGTGGTGTCACATCAGACTTACGGAGGCCTTGAAACATGATCACCTAGTCCGACAGAAGGAATATCCGATGGAGAGTATCTCAAGTCCAAGAGAGTATGCCTACCAAGTGCGTGTGTATCTAATAGCAACGTACCAGAATATGTGCTATGTATTTTAAGAAAGACTGGAGATGAGAGTGGAACGAATCAAAACATCGATCACAATACCCATGTAGCGAGTTCCACAAAACATAGAAAAATATTTTTAATACAAGACTATATGGTTTTGGCATGAAATTAGCATAAGATTGAAGTAAGTTCCTAAAACACGAAAGGCATAAACCTAACATGATCGAAACATGATATAACAAAAATCATGAATATAACGATATAACCAGGAATATGGCATAGTTACTTATTTTTAGCATATATGTATGAGGGCTGATCTGCATTCTATTTAGGGTTAATAGAATGCAGAACACGATCAGATGAGGACCGCCTATTGAAGGGCACGGTCTCTGATGAACCGCCTTCTTTCTGTAGCAGACAGAAGGTGAATCAAACGTGCAAAACTTAATCTAAAGGCAATTGAGACATGAAAACTATAGAAAATGAGAAGATAAAGCATGATAGACAAAACTAAGGCATGAAGATGCATGAATTTGGCCAAAGTTATTATCTTGTCCATTAGTTTGCAGGGATATGCATACTATGAAAACCTAACTACGCGGTCATAGAAAAACGTAAAATTCTCAACGTACAATGCTTGAAATTATGAGGTACTTGAGGGCTTTTATTCCTAATTTGATGTTTAAGCCAACATGAGATAACCTACCTCTGATTTGATCCCTATACTTTTGAATTTGTCACTGGAAGTACGCTCGCGTTCCTATGCATTCTGTGTGGAACCGACAACTTCCAAATGCTCTATCTCCCTGACCGTTTGATCTTTCCTCACGAGATTTGGAGGAAGGTTTGAAGACATAAAGGGGAACAATTAACTCTGAAGACTTAATTTGAAAATACCAGTGATAGAGTCCCTGGACATAAAGGGGAACAATTAACTCTCGTTCATATGTGTTCTGTAGAGAAACAACTACTTCTGATCCTTCTAGCTCTCTGGATGCTTGGTCTCCTAACATGAAATTTGGTAGAGGGTTAGAAGATATTATAGGGAACATAAAACCCTAAAGGAAGTATATGAGAAGATGACATCTTACCTTCGAATTTCACACGCTCCAAAATAAGGGTTCACGCAGAACGAAGTTATGGTCTATTTATAGGGAATGACCTAGGGCTTAGGTCCAATTAAGAGTCATATAGGCATTAATTAGATACTTACAGAGTCCTAGATGGATTTACATGCCAGAGTACACCTATCCTTGGCAATTTGGATAGATAAAAATCCAAATTCTTTGTGATTATCAAATCCTGTTTACGGAAGAAGAACGTGGCCGGGTCTAGACTGCCTCTTGGAAGACGCGGTCGCGCGATAGACCACCTTCTGGCGAATTTTTGAAAACTTTAGATTTTCCTGTTTATCCGCTATTTATCCCCTAATTAGCCTATTTATCCTTTTTAAATTGAAAGAATAACCCAAATTACGTCTTTAGAAGTGAGCTTAGGCCAAAAAGCCTTAGAAATTGGTTTATGGGCCTATTTTAAGTGGCCTATTTATCAATTAGTAATTGGGCCTTTTAAATCAACTCACTTGACCCATAATTCATTAAATAGCCCATTAAGTCTTTTAAATACTTAATAATTTTATTTTAATTCCTAAAAAACTATAGAAAATTCCATGGTTGCTAAGGGGGGTGTAAATAGAAAAACCTTTGGGGGTTTTAAAAATCTAAAAAATAGAAAAATGAAAAAAAAATCATCCTCATGATCCTCAAAAAACGCATGTAAGACCCCAGAATTTATGTAAATAATTTTTGAATTTATAAATAATTTTCTAGAATTTATAAAGGCCTAAATGTATTAATAAATGGGTTATTAGATTAATAAGTCATTATAAGGCCCATTTGTGTTAAATAACCAAATCCATTTAAATAAAGTCCAAAAGGTTTAAGGACCAAGCCCATTAAGTTTGGCCCATATTCTAGAAGGTTATTAAGTCTATTCACATATTTTAAGGATAAATACTAATTATCTAAGATAATTATATGGATAAACGAATAAAAGAGTTTTATTAAATGGAAACTCTATACACGTTGACTGTAACGGTCCATCGGGCGACCGCCACAGCCTTGTGACGCGTATACCCTAGACCGTCACAGCTTGCAAGTTCCGTAAGTAAGAGAATGTATAAAAAGATTAGAACTTGATGATCCTATCCATAAGAGACCTAATTAGAATGACATATAAAATCACTAGAAACTCTTAGAAGTCAGATTTTAGCAGAATAAGGATAGATACAAATTATATAAATAATTATATAGGATAATTAGCAAAAGAGTTTGATTAATGTTGAACCCTGGGAACATTGAATGTAACGGTCTATCGTGAGACCGTCACATGCTTGTAACGCAAGGGTCTACAACCATTACACCCTGATAGTTCCGTGAAGGAAAGAACGAGTAGAAAGATCAGAACCTTGAGATCTTATCCACTAGGGATCGACTTGGGAGAGTTCATAACACTACTAAGGACTCTTAGGGATTAGATTCTGGTAGATTAAGGACTCTAGAATCGATCTAATCCTTAAACCCTAGCTAGAACTTTATAAATAGGACCTAGTTCTGAACTGTGCGACCCTTACTTTTGCTCGCGTGGAATCCAGGTAAGGAGTCATAATCTCAGGTAAGTTCTTTAGAGGAATTTATTTACAATACTTTAGACTAACTCCTCTCCAAACTTCACGTCCTTAGGTCAAGAGGTCGTGGAGTTAGAGCCCAAGGAAGTTACTGAAAAGTCACAGGAAGAGGAGAACTAGGGCCGGCTTTTCAGACCCAAATTGGGAGTTTGAAGCCTAGTTAAGAGGTAGGTCATCTCATGAACGGTAAAAATAGCTTGATAGGAATAAAATCCCTCTGGTTTGATTGAATTCCATACATGATAGATCATGAATTTCATGTTTTAATAGTTCTATGCATTCATACATATCTTAGCCCTAAGTAGGAAAATTAAAAGATGTTATCTGTCTATTCACTGATACATATGCATGTAGTTGGCCTACACTTCATTAACATGTCTAGGACTACATGATGTTTGATTTACAGACATGATGTGAGTTGATCTCTTGGATTTCATACTGTTTTCTGTTAGCAGACTCTATGACGCATCAACATAGGACCGCCACACTCATATAACGGCCTTGCGATAAGCCGTCACAGCCTTGCTGTCTACTGCTCTACTCTGTTATCTCTGACGCATCTATGCAGGAGCGTTACATTTATGTAACGGCTGTTCTATAGACCGTCACAATCACTGTGACGCACCATCTAGAGACCGTCAGAGCCCTGTCTTCTGACAATGCTAGATGGAATAAGACTTGCCAGATTTGCTTATTATTATGCCTAGTTATCTAAGTTGTAACCTATTATGTGACCCTTAAGTTATTTGATTACTCATGATAGGTATTGCATGATTTTGATACTTTAATGTTATTTTAAGTTAAGATAATTTCATTGCCAAAGTTCTATAGTTTTTTATTCTAAATCATGATTTTTAAATGATGTATTGACGAAGTTTTATCTTGATTTCCATATTGATACACGTTTCCTCTCTCTGTCTATAGAGTCATTTCTTTAAGTATATGGCACGTACTCTGGTATGTTGTCCATTAGTTCACTTTGCACTATATGAACATTATTCTTGGGCATGAGGACCTCTCCATTGGATATTCCTTCCAATGGACTAGGAAATCTTGTTTCAAGGCCTCCGTAATTCTCCGCGAGCCTGGGATTCTCACTAGGACGCTGAGTTGGTTGTACCATTAAAGCCCATTGATTAGACTACACTATCGATGTTTTCTGATTATCAGTAATGTAACGGCTCTGTGTTGGACTATCAAGCACATGTAAGGGCCCAATATAAGACCGTCACATTCATCTGAGTTGAATTCTTGATTCGGGCTTTCAGACTAATGTAACGGCCTAATCCTGGACCGTCACATAATGTAACGGCCCAATGCATGACCGTCACCTTTCTCTGAGTCTATTTTTATTGTTCTGGACTCGGATCATTGTAACGGCGCACTACTGGAGCATTACATGATGTAACGGCCCAGTAAACGACCGTCACATTGCTTAAGTATTTAACCCAAGGTTTGACCCAAGGGTTGATATTCCAAAGGTTCTAGATGGACTAATGATAGTCTAGAACTTATAATATTGATCAAGAAACTTAATATAATGATTGGAAAGAGAAAAGAATGTACCGTTATGCTGTCGATTTATTTTCGTGAGCATGACATTGTTTAAGTCTTTTTCTTGATCTCTCATACTCTAAATTGAAGCATTCATTCATTGATTGTTGTTATCATGAGTTATTGAACTTATTACATTCTTGGCCATACTTTATTGTTACACTCATGGAAGTAGCTTGATTTATACGTGAAGATGCAGTTCGGGCGCTGATTGTGTCCAAGGGCTCTATGCTAGTCCTCACGGCTGATTGCCGGGAACATACTATTTTATAAACCATGGGGTATGATGCTACTAACGTCGCATTGCGCTGGGAGTACTTTCTTTATAAATAAGTGAAATCCATGAGCACTCGTGAAAATCTAGTGAATTGCTACATGATTGACGTTCTCGTGCGTAACCTTTATGGTTATGAAAGTGAAAGTGAAAGTGAAAGTGCATTCTCGTTACATTCTTGTTCATGAAAGGCCAAATATCATGTTCTTGTTACATTTTTACTAGTTCATTCTTGTTCACTCTATCTTACATGATTATTGTGTTACTTTGGTTTAATCACATGATATTCGCATTCGCATGATTTTTACCTTATTCTTTAGAGCTAAATTGTTAATCACTTGAATAGTACCTTCATGTTAATGTGAAGATACCTACTAGGCAAGTGTGCTCATTACCTATTTTTTAATCTTTTCAGGAGATGGAAGTGATTCTAAATCAGATTCGGGTTATACAAGTAGCGGGTCTGAGAGCGAATGAAAGTATTGTCAAGATGAGAGTGAAGACTTAGGAAAGTCTATATTGTTTAGATTGAGTCTATGTAATTTTCCTATTTCTTGAGTCTAGTAGAGTGAAAGATGATGGAAAAATAATTATATTTGACTATTAATCATTTATGAAATAAAGTTGGAGTTTGATTAAATATTGTGCAATTATATTTATGTGTGTGATTGTCTCGCGCTCTGATCGTTCTTGCTTGCAAGATGCTTACCATGTCGGCTATTCGCGCTCCCCGAGTTAGTCTTCCGCTGTAATAAAGGCTCGAGGCGTGACAACGCACAACTCTTCTGCAACCCCCCGGAGATCGAAAACACCTTATTTCACCACATACGGGCATCCGAGGGCCTGATAGCCAAAATTTTAATTTAATTACAAAACACAATCCAGGACTCGCGGAAACACTCTGAAACTCACGGATTCCTAATCCGAAAACCCAAGATGTTACAAGAGATGACTTTGAGATGAAGAAGTAGATGTTACCCCACTTAAGGTTGGCCTGAGGGAGATGACGAGGATGCTGCGCACGACGCCCTAGGAGTAGGGCTTGCTCAGAATGTGGTTTGGGTCAGCGTGAAGGATCTCGTTGGCAATGACTGGCTGGCTATACTCTTTAACGTGCCCATTGAGGTGGAACATCTGGATTAAGTCCAATGCGCCGCAAGGAAGCACACAAGCCAGGTCGCACCTCAAGCTATTGGCCATGATATCTCCTACTATAAGCTTCTCTCTCTCTCCCCCCCTACCTGGGCATGCCAACGCCGGAGATGGAGACCCCCTCCTGTGCCCTATGCTCCTCTCTCTCTCTCTCATCTCGTCCTCTCTCTCTCTTCTCCCTATTTCAACACTCACATCAAGGGCATTATGGCATTTTCCACTTTCCTAATTAGGTTAGATCATAGTTAGGTTAGCTTAACCTGACCTTACCTTACGAAGATAGATGATACAAGATTTTTTATGCAACGAAGATGAATTTGGGGGCTTTTGGTTAAATAGATGCATTAGAAAGGTATTTTCTAATTTAAATTTAGGTGTTAAAAACTAAAAATATATATATTATCATTAAAGATGTTCATTTATTCACTAGAAGAAGAAGTGGGATTAGAGACAGACAAAATCTGTCCCCAATCTATTGCAAATTGGTCCCTATAGTGTCTAGGGATGGATTAGGGATGGATTAGCAATGGTTAATGTCCATCCCTAAAACTTCATCCTTAATTGCAGACGGAGTACATATACGTCCCAAATCCGTCCCTAATTAAAGATGGAATAACATCCGTCTCTAATCTATCTTACAAAAATAAAAAGAATCATTTATGGACGGATTGAAATTTCGTCCCTACTCCGTCCCTACATTAGGGACGGATAGTATTTCCGTCGTTGTTTTCGTCCCAAATGTTACGAAATGTTATAAAATAAAAAATTAAGAGAAAATTATTTAGGGATGGATATAAAATTTCGTCCTAAAATTTGTCTCTAATTTAGGGATGAAAATATATATTTGTCACTATTTTCGTCTCACAAGTCAGTAATTTTTTTAAAATAAAAAATAAAAAAATATTTTGGCATGGAAATAAAATTTCGTCCCTAAATCTATCCCTAATTTAGGGACGGATAAATATGTCTATTGCTATTTCGTCCCAACCATTAGTGAAATTCTTAAAATACAAACTAAATTTAGGGATGGAAACATAAAGTTGTCACTAAATCCATCTCTAATATCAGGGACAGATTCATTTTCCATCCCTAAATCCGTCCCTGAAGATATGTGGCTTAGGGACGAAATTTTCTTTTCGTCTCTAAATCCGTCTGAATATAGTTGATATACTATGTAATAATTGGTGAAGGAAAAAAAATTCGTCCCTAAATCCATACCTATTTTAGGGACGGATATGTCCTTAAATCTGCCCCTGAATATAGCCGATATATTTTGCGACTATGTAATAAATAGGGACAGAATTTAATTTGTCCCTAACATTTTCATCTTTTCTAAAAAAATGAAAAATTAGAAAATACATGTTTAAATATAATATAAAACAACAACATACACATATCATAATAACAAATAAAATAACATTTTCTTCCACTAAAAATTATTTAATTACAATATTTTAAAATTATCAATTTATTACAATATGATGAAAAATCAAGAAATGTCCTCAATGTCCTCATCCTCCCCATCCTGCTCTTCTCCTCCGTCGCCACCCGCTAGAGGATCCTATATTAGAAAAAAAATAACATTAGACATGTATGAATAAAAAATTATGTAAAAATTAATTTTATAAATTCAAAAGAAGATGATACATGTTGTGTTCTATGTTTTGATGATGTCTAACTATGACTTTTGAAATATCAGTCTGATCTTGTACATACAACTTAGGTAAATATGTCAAGGTCAGAATGTATGAAGTGTTCTGATAAATGTACTAAGTGTCTAATTTTCAGGAAGTCCAGTCGACAGATATAAGTTCCAAGTCGACAAACATAGTCTCAAGTTTCAGCAAATTCATTCGACAGATATGAGTTCTAGTCGATAGGCATAGTCTTAAGTCGACAGACATCAGCAGAAAGGCAAGAGCATGCTGAAGAACTTGAGGAATATGGCAAGACATAAGGTCATACAACTAGAAGGTCAAGATGCTATTTTGTGTGACAACAAAGATTGAATGAAGATGGGTAAAGTGTGGAAAACAAAAGTTTACTTGCAACAATAGAGTCGACAAAGAAAAGAAATATCAGTCGACTAAGGTCGAACTCAGTCGACAGATGCGAAGTTCAGTTCACAGATGTGCAGGAGAGTCGACAGAGGCAACAAAGAGAGAACACCAAGTCCAACACCGTGTCGACATCAAGAAAGGCACAACAAACTGAGGTGAGAGAACGACTTGGTCTTCATCAAGTCGACAGATGTTTCTAGGATTGTTTAGCTGGACTGAAAGGATGAGGAAACATTGAGTCGACCTACCAGCCAACTAGGTTGACTGATATCATCTGAGCTCACAGCACTAAGTTGACAGACCATACTTTCAAGGTTCACAGGAGCTAACAAGCTCAAGTCGATAGATCTGAAATTCAAGTCGACTGAACTAACTGCTCAGTCGACTGACCAGAGCCCAACCGCACAAACACGTGAGCTTTTAAGCAATCATGTGATTTCTCTCTCCAATCATTGGAACATGCCTCCAGGTCACGTGTCTCAGTTTCTGGAAAGATCATAGGTTAGAATATTCTACTTTTGACTTGGACCAATCATAAAATAGCTTGGAAATGAAAAATTATCCATTATTTTCTACTATAAATATAATTATTCGCCCTGGAGATGAAGGTGACGTAGTGAGAAGCCCTAAGCATTTCTGTAGAACATCTGAGAGGGAGAAAAGACAAGAGAGATGCCCTGAGCATTTTCGAAGAGCATCTGAGAGGGAGAAAAGAGAGGATAGCAGCCCAGAAGTTGGCATGTGCGATCTTGATGCTGAGAAGAGAAATTTGAGAGGCATTTGAGAGAACCGTGTTCCCCAAGCTACTGCGTGGCTACTGAATAGAGAGAGTTGGAGTAGTCTCAGATCTGAGCCCAGACGTGCTATTTAAAGCTTCTAGATTTCGATTCGAAGCTACATTTAGTTTTTTTGTTTCGATTTGTATTTTCTTTTAAAACTCTTCTTCTATCTTCCGTGTATGGTCGCTGAGATTTCAGTGGATTTCTTGATACCCTATTTTAGGGATCGGACTGTGTTTTGGCTGCTGAGCAGCCGTGTGCAATCGAGGAGAATGTTCCTCAAGATGAAGCTATGAATCAGCGACTGTGCTTGTTATTGGGTGATAAGTACCATGTTTTATATCATAAATTACATCACATTCATCACTTTTTGAGCATTTAATGAGCATAGTTATACATTAATATGACAAAAATCTCATTCTCACCATTAATTTGAGTTTGCATGATTTTATCATTATTTTCAGTTAAAATAGCAATGAGAGAAATATTTAAGAAAGTGCTCAATTATTGAAATGAAGAATTTTTATTATTTTTGAATTTTTTGAATTTTCATAAAATTATGACCGGTGGACTAGACGCCAATTAATGAGCGACTAAGCAAACGGGCGCCCATTTATTTGACTGAAAAAAAAAGAAAGAAGAATGAGCAACCAACCAAACAGACGCCATTTCTGAAGCATTTTTATGAAAAAAAGAATTTGCGACTGAGTAAGCAGATGCACATTCATTTGATGAAAATAGAAAAAAGGAAAAGAGCTGAAAAAGGGAGAGGAATGTGCGACCGTCTACTTGGGCGCTAATTCATTGAAGAAGAATGAGCGGTCGCCCAAGCAGACGGTCATTCTATTATACGAAAATTGAAAGAAAAATCAAGAAAAATGGAAAAAGAATGAGGGCCTGTTTTGTGCGTCGCCAATTCCTTGATTTATGAAAAAAAGAATGAGCGCCTGTTTTTAGGATTTTACTGTTCATCCACGCAAACACCTCTCTGTTCTTCGTCAATTTTCACCCCTTTCCAATCTTCTTCTCTCTTTGCACTCTTCCTAAATCTTCTTCGTCTTTCCCTGATCTCCAACTTTCTCTTCTTCCACCTCTCCTAATTCCTTCTACATTTAAAGTTATTCTTCTTCTTCTCACACTCTATTTTTAAACTTTTTTTATTACGTTTTACTGTGTTTTTCATCCTCTTCAACCGTAGCTTCTCTCTCTTAATCTCTCCTTTCTCTTTCTTTGTTTTCAAACCCACGTACACACGTCTTTTAATTAGTTTTAAAATATTCTTCCTCTTCTATTCATCTTTCCTTCCTCTATTCTTCTCACATCCCAAGACGGAGATTCTTCTTTCGGTGCTCACAAGGCGGCGTCTACTTCCAAGGCAGGGCGATCTTCCTCCAAGGCTCGACAAGGAGACGACGGCACTATTCTTCACCATCTTGGCTCTATTTCTTCCTTTTTCTCTTAGTTAACTCAAGTTGTAATTTTTAATTTTCATAGAGTTGTAATCTTTCCTTAGCAATAAAAATTCATCTTTTACAATTGTGTCTTTCTAGTTCTCTCTCTATCTCCTTCCAAATTCGCTTCTTTAACCCTCTCAAATTCTTTAGATATTTTTATTTTTAGTCTCAAGTTCATGCACGTTTACTTTCCTTTAGTTTAAACTGACTCAAAATTTAGTTTTCAAAACATAAGGATTTTCCAACTTGCTTAAAAGAAAAACTTTTCTTCTCCGTGGGATCGACCCGTTATTACCACTCTACTTAGATTTTATATCTTTTTAGTGAGTGAGTGCAATTATTTTTGAAATTGTGGCACGGCTTTTAAACGACGAGTTAGTGGATATCATTTTTTGGCGCCGTTGCCGGGGAATAAAAATAATTTTTTATAGTTGGATATTCTTCTGTTTGGTGTGTATATTAGTATATTAATTTTTCTATTTTTATTTTACAGGAAAAAGAAAAAAAATCAGAAAACCAAAGAAAAATAAAAATTCGGACCTGAAATTCACAGAAAATCAACTGTTGCAGAAAGTCAAAAACTGTCGATGAAGTCTGTATCTATCACTACATGGAGCAGAAATCAGGAATTCTATAAATTCTGAGAATTAAGCGTCGCTAAAGGTCAGTAAGCGTAGGTATATGTTATGTTTCCTAATTTCTGAAAAAAATCAAAAAAAAATCAAAAAAATTCTTTAAAAAATCTAAAAAATACAGAAAACTAGAAAAACACAGAAAACATGAGTTTAGGTTTTATTCTTCAGTATGTTGCATCTTATTTTTTGTTTTAGTTGCTATTTATCTTTTATCCATCTCTGTTTTTGAAAAAAATCTCTGAAAAAAAAGATTTATCATCATCAAAATTTTCATGCTATCATGTCCTCATTATAGTTGCATCCTTTTCATGCATTGTGTATTTTAGTTGATTTCTTATTTACTTGCATCATCATTTGAAAAAAAATCTTTCTGTTCTCTTCTATTTCCCCTTCTTGAGGGTAAGTTAGGTTCCTTACACACCTCTTGGAATTGGAAGGACCCTCCATTGAGCACTCCATCTCTTTGGATTGGAATTTCCTTTTATAAGACCTCCATAAGTCCCCGCACCTGTGGATTCCCTCACGAAAGTTGGGCACGTTGTACCAAGAAGTATCTCGGAGTTAGATTACCCTTAGAAGGTCACATAAAAAAGAGAGGAGTTTTAAAATTTATTACTGTTTTAGAAAATCGGCGTCTAGGCTAGAGGTCAAGTGGCAAACGCCTAAGCGGGCTTGTGGTTATTTAATTAGGTCCCAACGAAAGTAGGTGGAGCCTCCCACAACCCCACCTCTTACCCGGCCAGTGGACAATTTTGATAGTGAGTGTCAATTCTTCTTTTGCAAAAAATAAAAATAAAAAAAATAAAAAAACCATAATTTTTGCATACATAACTCATATAGTTATTGTTGCATTTGCATTATTTTGAAAAAAAAAGAGAACATTCCCTTTGGGCCCTTTTTGCATTGCATACAAGGTAGGAGATCCTTATACCCACCTTTGCTAGGACCCATAGGAGAGATTGAGAGGTTAGTGCATCTTAGAAATCACCATCAACCTAACCTCATGGCGGATCAAAATCAACAACAACAAGTAGCTCCCAAGCAAATGAAGGAATATTTCTTGTTAAATCAATACTAACCTTCATTCTATATCCAAGCACCTCAAAATCAAGCAGCCCAATATGAAATCAAATCAAGCACTATTCAAATGTTGCCATCCTTCTATGGTAATACCAATAAAGATCCTTACAAACATCTTGATGAGTTCCTCCAGATTTGCTCAAGTGTTAAAATTCAAAACTTTTCTGATGATGCTCTCAGGCTGACTCTTTTCCCATTCTCTCTCAAAGACAAAGCCAAATATTGGTTAGGAGCCTTGGGTAGATCAATTGACACACGGGCAGAGATGCAAATTTTTTTTTGAAGAAATTCTATCTTATAGGGCAAACCAATACCATGAGGAGAGTAATTACTGGATTCACTCAAAATCCTGGGGAACTAATCCATGAAGCTTGGGATAGATTGAAAGATTTGCTTAGAAAATGCCCACATCATGGATTATCAAGATGACAAATAGTTCAGACATTCTATGAGGGATTAACTGAAAATTATCGTCAAATGGTGGATACATCATGTGGGGGAGATTTTATGAGTAAAGCGAGGATGAAGCTTATAACTTATTTGAGATGTTAAGTGAGAATTCCATTAGTCATGCCTCGCATTGATCCTATGAGAGAATGATTGGGCCGTCTAAGAAGGGTGGACTTTATGAAGTTAAGAACCAAGGAGAATTTGTGAATAGGATGGACATTAATGCGTTAGCGCAAAAGTTAAATAAAGTGGACTTGTTGGCGCAAAAGATCTCAAAAGCTAGATCAATTATTGTCCATGAATAGACAAGAACCTTCTTTTACTTCTGCTCAGCAATCTCAACCTTTCTCAGATTCTAACCTTCAAGAGCTTTGTGCTCTTTGTTCAAGCCCAAATCATGTCGTTACTGATTGCCCCACTGCGGCCCAACTTCCCCCATTCATCCAAGAACAAATCTTCGCGGCTCAGGGTGTCGATCTAAGCCTCCTTATGATCCTTATTCCAATACCTACAATCCAGACTGGAGAAATCACCCAAATTTTTCTTGGAAAAATCAGCAAGGACCACCAATGCAATCAAATTCCTCAAATCAATCCGTTCAAAGGCAATCCTTCCAAGCTCCAATTCAATCTATCAATCTCCTTTTCAACAAGCGCAATATCAACAATCTCAACCTGCTTATCTGCATTCTCAGGCCCCGTATCATCAAGCTCAGTCATTTCAGGGCCAATATCACCAGTATCCGCCAAACCGCTTTCAACCTCAAGTTCCGTTCCAACCTCCTCCTCAACCCCCTCAGCCCAATCTCGATGATAAATTTGACCAACTTCAGCAACTCATTTTTTCTCAACAATAATCCATTACTAAGTTAGAGAGTCAAATAGGGCAATTAGCTGCTAGAAATATGAGGAGAGATGTAGGTCAACTTCGTAGCCAACCTATGGCTAATCCTAAGAACCAACCTCCGGGTTTTGACCAAAGAGCCCCTTTTCTTCCTCAACCAACCCAACCTCAGCCTCCTCCTCTTATGGGCCCTCAATTTTAGAATGCCAAGGCTATATCTACCCTTAGGAGCGGGAAGATTTTAGATGACCCTTATCAGGCTAGGAGAGTTGGTAGCAGTTCAAGCCAAGAAGCTCACATGGAAAGTGATAGTGAGGAAGAGGGCCGGTGATTATGCAAGAGAAAAAGAAGCCAGAGGGGGGGAGAAGAAGCTTGACAAAGGAAAAGTACATGTTGATGAAGGACCCCAAGAATATGTTCCAATGGCCTCTTTTCCCAATGTTCTAAAGTCGAAGGCTTACAAGAAGATGCCGGTTCAACAGGAAGAATTAGTAGAATTGTTTAAACAGGTGAATATCAATATTCCACTCTTGGACACAATCAAACATGTGCCGGCATATGCGAAGTTTTTGAAAGAGGTTTGTACTCCAAAGGATGAGCCGAAGGCGGTAACTCAAAAGATCCGCTTATCTGAGGATGTTAGTGTTCTTGTAATGAATTATTTGCTGAAGAAATTGAAGGACCCCAGAGCTCCGTTAATCTCATGTGATATAGGTGGAGTGACGTTTGATAGAGCATTATTGGATCTAGGAGCCAGTGTGAACTTGTTGCCCACCTTCATATACGAGCAATTTGATCTCGGGGAGTTAAATCCCACTTCAATAATCCTTCAACTGGCGAATCGGTCAGTGAAAACTCCAAGGGGTCTATTGGAGGATGTGATTGTAAAAGTGCATGAGTGTTACTTCCCAGTGGATTTTATCATTCTGGATATAGCCTCGTCCCAGGATCTAAAGCACACACCAATTATTTTGGGACGTTCATTTTTAGCTATGACAAAGGCCAACATAAACTGTGCCACGGTAATGATGGATGTCTCTTTTGGAGGCGAAAAAGTTTCTTTAAATGTGTTTAAGGCATCCCAGTACCCAGACCATGAAGGAATGCAATGTCATTGATGTATTTGAAGAACTGACTGATGAAAGTCTGGATGTTAGGAAGGATCTGCTAGAAGAGGATAGCATGCTTCAGGATTTCCCTCTTTCTTTTGCACCCCACTCTAGGATAGAGCCACTCCCTCCATTGCAAGCTGAACCTGTTCTTCCATCTCTGGATCATCTGCCTGCTCTTGAATTGAAACCTCTACCAGATTCTCTTAAGTACGCTTATCTGGGACCTGACCACACTCTGCCCGTGATTATTGCTTCTAATCTCACTTCTGCTCAGGAATCTCAACTTTTAGAAGTCCTTAAGGAGCGCAGGGGGGCGATAGGTTGGTCAGTGGTTGATTTAAAAGGCATTAGTCTGGATGTTTGCATGCATTATATCTATTTAGAGGATAATGTAAAGCCAAGCAGAGAGATGCAGCGTCGGCTGAATCCCAACATGAAGGAGGTGGTCAAGATGGAAGTGGTGAAGTGGCTGGATGCCGGGATTATATATCCCATTTCAGATAGTAAGTGGGTTAGCCCAACGTAAGTTGTGCCAAAGAAATCAGGGCTGACCGTTGTGACATATGAAAAAGGAGAAGAAGTGCCCATGCGACTACAAATGGGGTGGAGAGTTTGCATAGATTATAGAAAATTGAATTAAGTAACAAAGAAAGATCACTTCCCACTCCCATTTATAGATCAGATTTTGGAGAGACTGGCTGGGCAAAAGTATTTTTGCTTTCTGGATGGCTACTCCGGGTATAATCAGGTTGTAATTTATCCGGAAGATCAGGAAAAGACGACGTTCACGTGCCCCTATGGCACGTTTGCTTTTAGACGAATGCCGTTTGGGCTGTGCAATGGCCCAGCCACCTTTCAACGGTGCATGATGTCTATCTTTTCTGAAATGGTGGGTGAATTTTTGGATGTCTTTATGGATAATTTCTTAGTGTTTGATACTTCTTTTGAAAGTTGCTTGGAAAATTTGACTCAAGTGCTGAAGAGGTACATTACATCGATCTTGTGTTAAGCCGGGAGAAGAGCTATTTCATGGTAAGAGAAGGGATAGTGCTAGGCCATGTTGTATTAGAAAGGGGAATAGAGATCGACAAAGCTAAGGTCGATTTGATTTCTAATCTTGCTCCTCCCACATCTGTCAAGCAAATCCGTTCTTTCCTTGGCCATGCAGGATTCTATAGGCGATTCATTCAAAACTTCTCTACCATTGCTCGTCCGCTCACTTAGTTGCTTGCCAAAGACACTCCCTTTCATTTAGATGATTCTTGTCTCGAGACATTCAATTCGTTAAAAGCGGCCCTAACTCAAGCTCCGATTCTTCAATCTCTAAATTGGTCGCTCCTTTTTAAAATTATGTGTGATGTCTCAGACTATGCTGTTGGAACTATCTTGGGTTAGAGAATCAATAAGAAGCCCATGGTAATCTACTATGTGAGCCGCACCCTCGCCGATGCATAGTTGAATTACATCACCACGGAGAAAGAATTGCTTGTTGTTGTTTTCGCCTTGGAGAAATTTTACTCATATCTGTTAGGGGCTAAGGTCATTGTTTATTCTGATCACTCTGCTTTGAGATACTTGTGTTCCAAGAAGGATGCCGTACCCCTTCTCATTCGTTACATTTTTTTGCTACAAGAGTTTGATTTAGAAATAAGAGACAAGAAGGGGTTAGAGAACGTAGTAGCTGATCATCTGTCAAGGATAGTGCTACCTGAGAGTGTTCCGATGTTTGATTCTTTTTTCGATGAACAAATTCTCTTTATCTCTCATACTTCAACCCCCTGGTACACTCACATTGTCAATTACATGGCGGTAGGATAGATTCCGGGAGGGTGGACTAAGCAGGAAAAGGATCGATTCTTTTCAAAGGTCAAACACTATTTTTGGGAGGACCTGAAGCTATTTCATATGGGTCCTGATCAGATAATAAGAAGATGTGTCCCCGAAGAGGAGCAGCAATCTATCCTGAATTTTTGTCATAATCTTGCTTGCAAGGACACTTTTCTGGAAAGAAGACTACGGCTAAGGTGTTACAAAGTGGATTCTATTGGCCCACTTTATTTTAAGATGCTTATGAATTTGTTAAAACTTATCTGAGGTGCCAAGCTGTGGGCAATAATTCGAAGAAAGATATGATGCCGCTTAATCCCATTCTGGTAGTAGAAATCTTTGATGTTTGGGGTATTGATTTTATGGGGCCATTTCCACCTTCTTTTGGGAATGAATACATCTTGGTGACGGTCGATTATGTTTCCAAATGGATTGAAGCTATAGCCACAAGGATCAATGATTATAAGATGCTGATTATGTTTGTGATGAAGAACATTTTCTCTAGATTTGGGTGTCCGAGGGCTATCATCAATGATGGGGGTTCTCACTTCATGCACTCTCAATTTCGAGCTTTGCTTCGTAAATATGGCATCACTTATAAGCTCACCACCCCCTACCATCCCCAAACCAGTGGCCAGGTATAAGTGTCCAAGAGGGAGATCAATAATATTTTGCAGAAGACAGTTAGGCCGGATAGGAAAGACTAGTCTGAGAGACTAGACGATGCATTATGGGCCTATAGAACTGCATTTAAGACTCCCATTGACATGTCCCCATACCGCCTCATTTTTGGAAAAGTCTGCCACTTACCTGTAGAGTTGGAACATAGAGCATATTGGGCCATTAAACAAGTCAATTTTGATCTCACTCAAGCTGGGTCCCAAAGAGCTCTGCAACTCAATGAACTGGAAGAATTGCGTAATGAAGCCTATGAAAATTTCAAGATTTATAAAGCTAAAACCAAGGCATTTCACGATAAGCATATTCACAGAAAAACTTTTTATGTGAATCAAAAGGTTTGGCTTTTTAACTCAAGACTAAGCTTGTTTCTCGGTAAGTTAAAATCCAGATGGGATGGACCATTTTTGGTTGTTAAGGCTTTCGACCATGGTGCTGTCAAAATTTTGAACCCTAATAATGGTCACATTTTCACTGTTAATGGTCAACGATTCAAGCCTTACTTGGAAGATGAAAAGTTGTCAAAAGAATCCATTGCTTTGAGTTATTTGGAATAAAATCTCCATGAGCTTTCATGCTTCTGGATGAAGATGGAAAACTTAGCGCTACTAGGAGGCAACCCAATGTTTATGTCATTTGATGTTTTGCTTTAGTTTGTTTTCAGTAGTTAAGTCAAGTGGAGAAGGTGCCGTCGCATATCAATGATGGAGCAATTCACCCAACACACTAGGTTGTATCCTTCCATCTCAACTATATTCTCTGATTATATTGTTCTATTACTTTCTATTGCATATGCCATTGAGGACAATGTCATTCAAGTTGGGAGGGGAGAGAAAAATTAGAGAAAAATTCCATGATGCATATAATACAACCTGACATGAGTTCTTAGATATTTGCACTTCATACAAAGTAAAAGATGAAATCTCCATTTGAGTTTCACGATTCATGCTTCAATTGAAAGTAATTTTGGAATAAAAAAGACTAGAGAAAAGGATGAACTAAAATTTCAATCTAGCCATGGAAAATTGACTTAAGAATCTCTTTAAAGTTCATGTGCACTTTAGAAAAAAAATCACTTTGCACGCTAATGAAACAAGCAGGATAAGCCTTCTGCTATTTTGGATATGTTGTCTGATATTCTGCACTTCTTGAGGAAGAGATCTTTTATAAGCTTTCTGCCAAGTCATCTATTAAATTAGTGCAAATGAAAAAGAGAGAGAGAGAGAGAGAAGAAAAGGAAAAAGAAAACACCATGAAAAATGTCCCAAATCTTAGTAACAGGGCCTACTTCACCTAACAAGTGTTGAAGTTCGCGTAAAATGAAAAAGGGAACCTTGACCTATGTAACTGGGCCTGCTTCTCCTAAGGCAAGAGTCGAGGTTCGTGTTAAACAGTGAAGGGTAGTGCAACATCATGCGTGTAGAAGAATTAAAAGATCCCAAAAGGGATATTGCAATAAGGCAGACAGAAAGTTAGTATGCTCAATGCTCTGATCTAGGAGGTGCAGGGTTGTAAGGCACTTGTTTGGAATAACAAATGGGAGATGCAATTGTGTACGCTGCGAATTTAATATTACACATGCACAAGTGCTATTGAACTTTGATTTATATTCTTGATCATGTACCTTAATTTCTAATCTAAGGCTAGTATGTGCATTAATGCTTCCGGATTTCTAATCTTTAGTTGATTCTGTGAAGGAAGAGCTAGATATAAAAGTATGGACTTTACAAACTCTGGTTAGTCCTAAATTTTAATTTATTTGCATTACTAAGAGACTAGCAATGAGTAAATTGGGGGGTGTGATAAGTATCATATTTTATATCATAATTTACATCACATTTATCACTTTTTGAGTATTTAATAAGCACAGCTGTGCATTAATATGGCAAAAATCTCATTCTCACCATTAATTTGAGTTTGTATGATTTTATCATTATTTTCAGTTAAAATAGCAATGAGTGAAATATTTAAGAAAGTGCTCAATTATTGGATTTTAATTATTTTTAAAATTTCTAAATTTCTAAGAAATTACGACTGGTAGACTAGACGCCAATTAATGAGCGACTGAGCAAACATGCGCCCATTTATTTGATTGAAAAAAAAGAAAGAAGAATGAGTGACTGACTAAACAGACACCATTTCTGAAGCATTTTTATGAAAAAGAAGAATTTGCGACTGAGTAAGCAGACACACATTCATTTGATGAAAATAGAAAAAAGGAAAAGAGCTGGAAAAGGGAGAGGAATGTGCAACCATCTACTCGGGCACTAATTCATTGAAGAAGAATGAGCGGCCGACCAAGCAGGCGCTCATTCTATTATACGGAAAATCGGAAGAAAAATCAAGAAAAATGGAAAAAGAATGAGCGCCTATTTTGTGCGTCGCCAATTCCTTGATTTATGGGAAAAAGAAAAATATCAAAAAGAGGAAATGAAGAATGGGCGGCCGCCTGATCAGTAACACAAAGGAATGTGCACCCACCGCCCCAGTCGCCATTTTTGTGAGAGGCAGAAACGGAAATGGAACGCCCCGATCGCAATTATCTGCCTATATTTGGACTTATCTCTTTTTGTTTGAGGAAAGGAGGGCTCTGAACGTGGTAAGACACTTACTTTGATCAAGCCTTGATGCTGGGAAAACGGATTCAAGCATAATTTGGAGTTTTACGATCGTGGGAAGTTACTGTGCACTATAAATAGATGCCCAGAGCAGATCGAGAGAGAATCTTAGCCATATTAGCCTCTTTATATGCTTTTCTGTTCTTCGTTTCAATTTTATTTCTTCTAAAAACTTCTTCATTTTTAAGTGCTCTTTAATTTCTTATTCTTCTTCTTTCTCCAATTCTTTCTTGTTTTCAAGTTATTCACTATTTTTCAAAGTTTAATTTTTAGGATTTTACTGTTCATCCATGCAAACACCTCTCTATTCTTCGTCAATTTTCACCCCCTTTCAATCTTCTTCTCTCTTTGCACTATTCCTAAATCTTCTTCGTCTTTCCCTGATCTCCAACTTTCTCTTCTTCCACCTCTCCTAATTCCTTCTACATTTAAAGTTATTCTTCTTCTTCTCACACTCTATTTTTAAACTTTTTTTATTACGTTTTACTGTGTTTTTCATCCTTTTCCACCGTAGCTTCTCTCTCTTAATATCTCCTTTCTCTTTCTTTGTTTTCAAACCCACGCACACACATGTCTTTTAATTAGTTTTAAAAGCTTTTTCCTCTTCTATTCCTCTTTCCTTCCTCTATTCTTCTCACATCTCAAGGTGGAGATTCTTCTTTCAGTGCTCACAAGATGGCATCTACTTCCAAGGCGGGGCGATCTTCCTCCAAGGCTCGGCAAAGAGACGGCGGCGCTATTCTTCACTATCTTGGCTCTATTTCTTCTTTTTTCCCTTAATTAACTCAAGTTGTAATTTTTAATTTTCATAGAGTTGTAATCTTTCCTTAGCAATAAAAATTCATCTTTTACAATTGTGTCTTTCTACTTCTCTCTCTATCTCCTTCCAAATTCGCTTCTTTAACTCTCTCAAATTCTTTAGATAGGTTTATTTTTAGTCTCAAGTTCATGCACTTTTACTTTCCTTTAGTTTAAACTCAATCAAAATTCAGTTTTTAAAACATAAGGATTTTCCAACTTGCTTAAAAGAAAAGCTTTTCTTCTCCGTGGAATCGACCCGTTCTTACCACTCTACTTAGATTTTATATCTTTTTAGTGAGTGAGTCCGGTTATTTTTAAAATTATGGCACGGCTTTTAAACGACGAGTTAGTGGACATCAATTTTTGGCGCCGCTGTCGGAGAAAAAATTTTTTTTTATAGTAGGATATTCTTTTGTTTGGTGTGTATATTTGTATATTAATTTTTCTATTTTTATTTTACAGGAAAAAGAAAAAAAAATTAAAAAATCTAAGAAAAAGGAAAATTCGGACCTCAAATTCATAAAAAATCAACTGTTGCAGAAAGTCAGAAAGCGTCGCTGAAAGTCTGTATCTGTCACTACAGGGAGCAGAAATCAGGAATTTTATAAATTCTGAGAATTAAGCGTCGCTAAAGGTCAACAAGCGTAGGTACATGTTCTATTTTCCCAATTTCTGAAAAATTCAAAAAAAATCTAAAAAAGAAAATCAGAAAAATACAAAAAGCATGAGTTTAGGTTTTATTCTTCAGTACGTTGCATCTTATTTATTGTTTTAGTTGCTATTTATCTTTTATCCATCTCTCTTTTTAAAAAAATCTGAAAAAAATCTCTGAAATTTTTTTCCCATCATCAAAATTTTCATGCTATCATGTCCTCGTTGTAGTTGCATCCTTTTCATGCATTGTGCATTTTAGTTGATTTCTTATTTACTTGCATCATCATTTGAAAAAAAAAATCTTTCTCTTCTCTTCTATTTCCCCTTCTTGAGGGCAAGTTAGGTTCCTTACACACCTCTTGGAATTGGAATAACCCTCCATTGAGCACTCCGTCTCTTTAGACTAGAATTTACTTTTTTAAGACCTCCGTAAGTCCCCGCACCCGCGGATTCCCTCACGGAAGTTGGTCACGTTGTACCAAGAGGTTCATCATCTCCCAGATGTGATCTCTGGATGTCCCTTCGAGGGGAAACAAATCAGCTCGGTGTTCACCTTCTGCATTCTTTCACATTGGGGCATCGACCCCGTTTTGAGTTTTCCTTGGCGTTTTATCTTCGAAGAAGGGGGTTTAATAGTTGGTCATTGCCTCAAGTGAAGGCCAGGGACCTGTCAATCTATGACATGGCTCCTGGCTCTTCCGTGTGTGAGAGAGGTATAGTAAAACCCCTTTGCTTCTCTGATGTGCAGCCCTCTACAATATACTCTGTTTCGGCTGCCGTTTCATCAAAGTCGTGCTCAATTTGAGTTCGAATTTGGTTCATTCCCCTGCTCCATAGAGCTCACTGGCCTGTGCAATACCCCATCCTCTCGAGCCATCAGGTCCCTTCTCTGGGCTGTGAAGCCTCCCGTTCTTTCTTATTTAGTTGCTCTGCATTTTTTCCTTTGATCCGGCCATCAAACCACTGTTACCCTCGCGCCGGATCGCCACCTTCTCACTTGGCCGCCGGATCAGCCATTTCTCACCTGAACGCCGGATAGGCCCGCTTTCCCAGCTGTCGGATCAGCAACCAGCCGCCATCTCAATGCCATCCACATGCTACCGCCGTATCACCCTCACACAGCACCTTTCCAGCCGCCGGATCATAGCCCTCTCCGCTTTCCTGGCCGCTCCAACCCCTTCAATGGCCAACCATCGTATCAGTCACTTTACCCATCACCAGCCACTCCACCATATATATAAACAAGTAGGCATGAGTATAGCATTAGTATATAATAAATGCATGCATGGTTACCCAATTTCCCAACAGCTAGACTTCACTATAGTTATGAAGATGGGTGCATGAATTCAATAAATTTGCATGCATGCATGAAACTCACCCAGCCCAACCACCAGCTCACTCAGGCATATTTATATATATTTTTTGGAAGCAGGATAGATCATTCATTTCATACTAAAACATAATACATGGAGAACATAGATACCAAACCGAACAGGAACGGCCATCTCTGGCCCTTAACGACAACAACCCTTCGAGCAACATGAGATAAAAGCAAGAAACCAGCAAATGCTCCCAAGAGGGCAGGAACTCCTGAAGATGACGATGGGGCAACTGTCGATACTGAAGGTGACTGATTTCATCCTCGAGGAGCGCAAGGCTACCAGATCGCTTAACCAAATAGCGGTGTAGATAAGACGCTCGGGTGACAAGCATCCGGAGAGATGCTTGGGGATAAGCGCAGAATCTCCGAGCTCTGGAAGTGCCGAGGGGAGAATACTCATCACTTGAAAATGCAACAGGCTGGTCTCTTCTTCGTCTAGGGGACCGCACAATGCCGAAGGGCCCGCAGAGATAGGAGTTTCAAAAAGGGTTTGGGGGGGACAATGCGGTGGTGGGGGGTGAAGGGGGTCGGAGGAGGAGGGGGGCGCCGGGGGAGGTGAATGGAGGGAGGGCGGAGGGGGGGCGGAGAGGGATGGTGGGACAGGAGGGGGCAGAGGGGAGGATAGAGGGTCGGCCGGGGAAGGGGGTGAGGTGCGGCGCAAGAGGGGGGGTAGGGAGCAGTGCAGGAGGGGGGGCGGAGATGAAGAACCGAGAGATAGGGCGGATGGAGGAGGGGGGAGGCGCCGGAGGGGGGGGAATGGCCGGGGGAATGGAGGGAGGGGGGCAGAGGTCGCATGGGGAGGGGGGTATGGGGGACAGAGAGGGGGGGGGAGGAGGGTCGCCGGAGTAGGGAGGGATGGGGCGGGGACATGGGGAGTGCAGGAGATCGGCGCAAGGGAAGAAGGGTGACAGGGGGGAGAGGGTTCCAGAGGAAATCGGAGGAGCTCCGATTCCCCTGACAGATCCAGGTAGGGTTAGAAAACCCCCCTGACAAAACCCAGGACGGTCTCCGGAGAGACGAACCTGGCGAAGAGCCTCCTATAGAGGAGAAGGAGAGAGAGGGGGGGGAGTTCCCGGCGGGAGCTCCCCCCCACCTGACGATCCGCGGGGGTCTCCTGCGACCAGAGGAGAAGATGGCTCGGTGCGCAGCTCCGCCTCTTTTTGGTTGCTCTCTCAGGCATATTTATATATGAATACACATAACATATGCATGCATAAAAGGGGGCCATCATAATACCAAAACCCATAGGTCCAGCTGCCAGCTCAGTTCACTGTACATAGTCCACTGTTTATACCAATGAATAGATATGTAATGTGTGCATGTGCAAACAAGCCACCGGGTCATCTAGGTTTAATCAGCTACCAGCCCACTTAATAATATATATATATATGGACATATATGCATGCTAAACAGCCGCCAGTTCACCTATATAGGCCCAGCCGCCGGATCAATGAAATGGCCATTTATATACCATGCATATCCCAACCGCCGGATCACCCAACTCCTGGGGTCGCCATTTGAGCCCTTGGCCCTCAAGTCTTTTAACCCTTATGCCCGTTGTCCTGTCATTGTACCCCCCTCTTTTTGCCACTTCACCGATTGTTGGGTCATATCTAGACACATGAGATGCGGAGGAGCGACATTGACGGGGTTCTTACCATACATTACATTTTATTTCTCAAAGTTTCTTCGACTACCCCCACCGAGTCTTGGAAATTTGCTATTGACTAAAGCGTGATCTTCGATGACTTCATTAGGGGAACATCAAAAGTGCCGCCTTACGGTGAGTAGCGTTTCATTATTCCCCGGCCCTCTCGACCCTCGGGCTTCGATATGCCCATTTGTTACAGACCCCGTCTCGGCTCTCCGTGGATGGGTTTCCTATATATCTCTTGGCATATTCCGAGGCAAGGGGAGATGCTGCCGGAATTATCTGACGAGGTTTTGCTTTCCCGGATTTCTTCAACTACCCCATTGAGTCACGCGGATTCGCTATTGACCAAAGTGTGATCTCCGATGGTCTCATTAGGGGAATATCAAAAGTATCGCTTTTCAGTGAATAGTGTTTTATTATTCCTCAACCCTCTTGGTCCTCGTGCTCCGATATGCCCATTTGTTACGGACCCCATCTCGGCTCTCCGTGGACGGGTTTCTTATACGTCTCTTGTCATATTCCGAGGCAAAGGGAGATGCTGCCGGAATTATCTCACGAGGTTGGGCTTTCCCAGATTTCTTCAACTACCTCATTGAGTCATGGGGATTCGCTGTTGACCAAAGCGTGATCTCCAATGGTCTCATTAAGGGAACATCGAAAGTACCGCTTTACGGTGAATAGTGTTTTATTATTCCTCAACCCTCTCGATCCTCGGACTCCGATATGCCCATTTGTTACGGACCCCATCTCGGCTCTCCGTGGATGGGTTTCCTATACGTCTCTTGGCATATTCCGAGGCAAAGGGAGATGTTGCCAGAATTATCTCACGAGATTGCTTTCCGATATCGCATCATGCTTCTCCGGGTGTTTCCAATCATCCCACTGAATCACGGGGCTTCGTTATACATTACAACGTGAGATCCGATGATGTCGCCAGTGAAATAGAACATTTACTGCCTTAAAGGTGAACAATGCCCCGATCCTTTCAGGCCCCTTGGCCCATAGTTGTGCCAGCTTTCCCTAAAGTCTTCATGTACACACTGCGGTACCAAAACGAGTCAAAACTAATCGGTAAAGTGTTCACTACTCACTGTTGGGTCCGGGCCATCATTTTGATATGCCCGTCTATTTTGGAACCCATCTCAGCTCACTCTGGGCGGGTCTCCTATACCTCTCCCCCAATAAATTTTGGGGCAGGGGGAAATGCTGCCGAAATCTGCTCAGAAAATTGGGAACCAATTCTGCATTCTGTTTCTCCGAGTTTTCCCGCATTATGCTTCTTCGGGCCTTCCGTTTGATCGTTACTTCCCCGGCTGTGATGGCCTCATAGCAATGAATGCCATCTCTTGGTACACATCGACCCGGCAAGATACAGGTATGTTCAAATGCGGTCACGCTTGGTTCGCTTCATTGGCCTAAATGTGTGTATCGTCACGATGAACATGGGCCCATAGTAAAGAGTAGCTATCGATTGATACCCCCGCGAGTGATCGAGAATGTCTAAATGTAATGTCCCGAGTTTTTTAGACTTTTTTCGGATCTGGATCCGTGAGTTTCGGATCACTTTCGAGGGTCCCGGAGCTTGTTTTATGGTTTATGCGTGTTTTTCCCTGGTGGACCTGCGGAATGCCATAGCGGGTGAACCGTTGTGTTCTCCTCCTCCGGGACTATACCAGTGCGTTGAGCGTGTTCCGAGGATCGCGGAAATGATTTTTCCTAATTTTTTGTATTTTTGGCATTTTTCGGATTTTCTATATATAACCCTTTTTCTTTCTTCTTCTTCTTTCCTCTTCTTTCTTCTCCCCCGTGAGCCGCGGCCGACCATTGCTTCCCCTCTCCCCGTTCGAGCTCGCGACGCTCCCTCCTCCTTCGGCGATGGGTGGCAGACCAAGGCGGCGGCGCCGTGACGACGGTGGCGGCGAGGTGATCGAGACGGTGCCCTCTTCGCTACGTGGGGCGCGGTGTTCTTGTCAGCCAAGATTTGGGGATCGGCGTTGAATTGATGGATTTATATCTTCTTTGAGGTAGGGGGACGGATCCTTACCCTCTTTACAGCTTTCCTCTTGATTTGTAGGCCGTGGAGAGGCCAAGAGGGGTGTTTTTGAGTCGGGTAGGGTAAAATCCATGTTTTGGGGTTGAGCACCGGATCTCCCGTTTCGTGAGGTTTTCGACCGATCTATGGGCTTAGATACATGCTAGATTGGTTGGGGAAGGATTCCCCTTTGTTTCCCCATCATTGGGCGATGATTAGGGCTTGGATGGGTGTTTTTGGGGTTTCTCGCCGGTTTCTTTCTCGGGACGTGTTGGCGGTCGTTCCAGTGACTGCCAGCCTCCCTTGGCGGTCTCAGGGAGACTGCCAGCCCATTTGAATGTTGGATGGTTTTAGCGGTCTTCTCGCGACCACTAGGGTCAAGGTGGCGGTCATGTGATAGACCGCTACCCTTGGGTTAGCAGTCGTCAGACAACCGTTTTCCCCCGTTTGATCGAGCACCCTAGGGGTGCATGTTTTCGACCGTTGGGGTCATGTGCCTCCTAGCGGTCATGGTGATGACTGCTTATGGCTGGCTGGCAGTCCAAGGAGGACCGCTAGGCTGGGGCTGGAGGCCACGCGATAGACCGCTAGGCCCCTCGTGACCCATTCCCTGGCGGTCCAGTGGAGGACCGCTAGGCCCTCTAGCGGTCCAAGTGAGGACCGCTAGGAGGAGGGGCAGTCCCGTGAGGACCGCCGCTCGATTTCCTCTCTAGCAGTGATTTCCCTAAGTTGAGTCTTACCTTTGGTGACATGTCCACTAGTCGTAGCCTTCTTACGGCACGCGTGTGCTGACCCACCCGGGAGTGGTGGAGCGGCTTACCCAAGAGAGACGGTTTTTAGGCTGGTTACCGTAGGGCCCCCACGCGCAGCCGAGTCCCGGCTTCGGGGGAAGAACCAGCTAGAGGATCTAACCTAGGGTGCATGGTTTGTGTGTGCACACTGGGTTGGGGACGTCGGACCCGCACTGACGAGCGTGACCCCAACTTGTCCTTGTTCGTGGTACTGGTTACTGTTGTGTGTCTCAGTCTCCGCTTGGGGCGTTGTAGGGAGACACTTGAGGCGCGGTGTAAGACGTCAGGGGACGCATCCGACTATTCTTCTAGTGGGTGGTACTCTTGTCTTCTCGTAGGTACAGACTCATTTTTCCGCCGGTTTGAGGTCGGTCGGCCTAGTACGGTTAGTTGTAGGGAGCTTTTCCATTTATTTATTATTGCTTGCTGCTTCTACCATACTCCTGCTAGGTAGTGTTACCTTCCGTGATTGTTCGCGCCTTGTTGTCGTTTTCCTCGTTGTGTGGTGGGGGTCTGGGGGATCCCTATTGGGCCAATGAAATGAAGCTCACATATGCTTTTCAGGTGAGGCGGGGTCGTCGAGAGGCACGACGGAGTTTCAGTGTGGTTCCTCTAGCCAGGGTTAGTCGCCAGTATGCCAGAGCCGGGGTATGCCCCGTGTACTTGTACTTTTCTTTTAGTTGACTGTACTTTATTTGGACGTGAGATACACTGGACCTTGTAGCAGTTTATTTATTTATTTTATTTTATATATTTTATTTAGATTATTTGTGCTATCTCTGTAGTTATTTCAGCTTCTCTTGTACTCCCACACCATCTCTTTAACCCTTCTGAGTCTTCGGGCTCGTGGGTGGCGGGCTGAGACTCGAGACGTGCCGGTTCCTTTCCGATACTCAGATCTCGGGCTACTACAGTTGGTATCATAGCCTTGGTTGTGGAGGTACATAAGAATCTGAGATGATTACAGTGGTCCAGATGGTCCATGAATGTCCTGTACAGTTGGCGACTGGCGTAGGGCTCCGCGTGTTTTTATTAACATCGTTGATTGTTTTTGTTACCAGGGAGTTATGGCGCCCAGGAGAGCGACTTGCTCCCAGCAGGGAGAGTCAGGTGGGGGCCAGGAAGGGAAGAGTAGAGCAGTGCTCCCGGATGATGTAGCTGGAGGGGCGACAGTTCCCGGACCAGAGGAGTTCTTCTGGGGCATGTATCAGTATGTTCTTCAGCAGCAGGGCGGTGATGCTGGCGAGGGTTCGTCGTCTCGAGGTGGACCTGGTCGGGTGCTGAGAGATTTCTTGCACTTCTAGTCGTCTCTTTACAGCGGGCAGCTAGATCCAGAGGTGGCCAAGGAGTGGCTAGATGACCTAGAGCGAGTGTTTAGTTCGATGGAGTGTCCCGAGGAAGAGAAGGTGGTGTTGGCTACGCACCGATTGTAGGTGTTGTGCCCCAGTGATTTTGATGATTGGTTTTGATGTGAGTCAAACACTGTGAGTCACCATGCGATGTTTAGTCATTTTATCACATCATAAAGCATTCATATATATACATCTGTAAGGTTTATGCATTTTCCTGTCATACTATGAGTCATGGTTTAAGGTCTATGCATTTCCCTGTTTGTGGAAGTCCTGCACATTGCATCGGTGCATTAACAGTTGCTGCATGCCACATTGTCGGTGTAACCCTTGGTGAACTGCATACATTGCATCAGTTCAATAATAGACTTGGTCAGTTCTATTATGACTGGTCGATACATTCATAAAGTCAGTGCATGTTAAGATCCGTCTCACTTAGCGTCTCATGTTGTGTCTCAACATACCTAGCGTCTCATGTTGTTTCTCACATAGCGCTTCATGTCTGTACATCGTCTTGTACATTGCACACAAAGTCTATACATTCAAATGGCATGTCCATGCATATGCAAAGTTAGCGTCTCATGTTAAGATCCGTCTCACTTAGCGTCTCATGTTGTGTCTCAACATACCCAGCGTCTCATGTTGTCTCACATAGCGCTTCATGTCTGTACATCGTCTTGTACATTGCACACAAAGTCTATACATTCAAATGGCATGTCCATGCATATACGAAGTCAGTACAGCCTGTGTGTTGCACGAACACAAGTCTATACATTGTCTGGTTGCACGCCACACGGCTGAGCAAGTCTATACACCCGTTAGCCTTGCCTCATCCACGCAAAGTCTATACATTCTGTGTGGCTTGTTCATGCATATGCTTTGTCCGTGCATCAAGTCTATACATTGTCTCGCACACACACAAAGTCTGCACACCAAGTCTGTACATCGTTAGTGCTCTTCATGCATGTGCATAGTTCATGCATCACTTCTTTAACAAGTCTATACATCACCACTTGTTCAAGCATATGCATTGTTCGTGCATCAAGTCTATACATCGCTGCATACACCAAGTCTATACATTGCCTTGTTTAACATGCACGCACTCAAGTCCATACATTACATTGTAGCATGCACGCACTCAAGTCCATACATTACATTGTAGCATGCACGCACTCAAGTCCATACATTACCTTGTAGCATGCACGCACACACAAGTCTATACATTGTCTGGTCGCACACACACAAGTCTATACATCCTTTGCTGTTATGTCCATGCGCCAGTTCATAGAGTCTATACATTCCTTAATGGATTGTGCAATCCTTCAAAATAAAGTCTATACATCCTTCGACAGCATGCCTGAGCACTCATCTTCGTTGTGCATACTTTGATAGATGTAGAGTCTATACACTCTGTACCACGCATTCAAAAGTCTATACATCCCACTGCTGGTACTAGTAGTTAAGCTCATGCATCATCACTCCTGCAAGTCTGCACATTGGTTGTCGCATGCACGCAAAGTCTGTACATTGTCTAGTCGCACGCACATAAAGTCTATACATTGCCTTGCTGCATTGCACGCGTTCAAAGTCTATACATTGCTGTCGCATGCACGCAAAGTCTGTACACTATCTAGTCGCACGGACATAAAGTCTATACATTGCCTTGCTGCATTGCATGCGTTCAAAGTCTATACATTGCTGTCGCATGCACACTAAGTCCATACATTTGTTGACGGCACGTCTGTGCATCCACTTTCAATGTACACACTTCACTGCATGCACACTGCATTACACACTATCAAGTCTGTACATGTTTAGTTCAAATCCTGAACTAACTCGATGCATCCTTTTTCTCTTCCTTCGGATTGATTCAAGCTGATGATTGGGCACGTGATACGAGGTTGGCACCTGGCACGTGATCCGAGGTTATCTCTGGACAAAGAGGGCACAAGTCCTGCACACGCCCTACTTCTGATGCTCTATAAATACCAAGCGTCTTCCTCAGGAGGGAGGTGATCGAGATTGAAGTAGAAGGGGCAGAAGCAGAGAGAGAGCATGCACGATCCAGAAGAAGAAAAAGAGTGAAGAAGAGAAAGAGAGAAGAAGCAGAAGAGAAAGAGAAAGAAAGAGAGACAGAGAGCTCGTGAAGAAGAAGAAGAGAAGAATTCTTCGAAGTGGTGCTATCTGTTGGCTCTTGGATCAGATCCAGACCAACTTGCTCCTTGAGAGCTATTTTCTGCTTTATCGTATACAGCTTTCTGTGGCTATTTTGTTTCCCATTTTGTGTTTTCTTTTAAACCTTTCTTCAAGCTGTTTGTCAGCAGAGCTAAGCTGTATTGCTCAGCGTTTGTAGTGGAGGATTCCACTGGTCGGGTTAAGCTGTAGTCCCCAGCGGTCGGGTTAAGCTGTAATCCCCAGAGGTCAAGCTGTGAGTCAGCGGATGGCTAAGCTGTATTGCCCAGCGGAAGCAAGCTGTGATGCTCAGCGGTTGTAGGCTAAGCTATAAGGCTCAGCGGACGCAAGCTGTGTTGTGCAGCAGTAAGCCACACTTGGGTTTGAGTGTGGGGTGGACGTAGGTCTGGAGGACCGAACCACCTAAAAACTCCTCTGTGCAGTGGTTTGATTTGTTTAATTCTGCTTCTGCTAGATGAATGTTTAGGTGCGCTGTACATATTTGCTCATTGGTTCAAAAGAGAATTTGATTAGTTCTTCAGATTGTCTAGTTTTGTCTAGTTAGCGTTCTAGATACATAATTGAGCGAAATTTTTAAGGGAGGGATTCATTCACCCCCCTCTGAATCCAACACACCGAACCCAACAATTGGTATCAGAGCAGGTGTCTGCATAGAAGGTCCAACGACCTGCAGATCCGATCCTTCTGTATTCGGTGCTATTTCGCTTCTGATACATTTCTTGTCAATTGTTCTGTGCGCTGAATCTGTTTGCCATCTGTCCAAATGGCTCGTCCTCTGGTTTATGATTGTTCTAACTTCAATAGTTGGCTAGGAGGACTATGTGTATACGTAGACTCCATTGATCCCAAACTATGGAGTCTACTATCTAAAGGCCTACACCAATTACCTCATGATGAGACCAAGTGGTCTAGAGAGGACAGAATTAAGAACCGTGATAATGTCATAGTTCTTAATATCTTGAGAGCTGCGATTAATACTGATATATATCCTTTTGTTCTCAGGTGCACTTCTGGAAAAGAGATATATGACAGAGTCATTTCTGCTCATAAAAACCATGAGGACAGCTGCATGATGGCCAACCAGAATGTTCATAACTCTGATCAACAGCGAGAGGATCAATGCTTGATGGCTAACTGGAGAAATGATGATGAGGAAGCCTCATCCAGGGTAAGCTCTGGATCCGAAAAGATTTCAATTGATGATTTATGGAATATCAATGAAGAACTTACTGAAAGATGTAAGAAATTAAAATCTGAAAAGAGAAAAATGAGAAAAGAAATGATTCATGATATCACTTGCCTAAAAGCTAAGTTGAATAATTTGAAATCTAAAAATGAGAACCTCAGAACCAAACTCATTAGAGAAGATTCTTGCAATGAATGTGCAGTTTTAAGAGACTTGATAAATGATCTTGATTCTGATGATAATCTTCAAAAGGATTTAATCAAATCTCTGAAAGAAGAAAATAAATCATTGCTAGAAAAGAAAACTGAAGCTGAAGAATTTGAAAACAAGCTAGTTGAAGAAAATAGGTACCTGAAGGATCAAAATAAAAAGTTAATGGTTCTGAATACTGTTCTCTCTGAAAAATGGTTAACCATTGAAAAGGGAAAGTTTGTTGAAAATGACACTGAACAAAGAGTGAAACAGGAAATTAACACACTCAAAAGTCTAAATGATGGTTTACATAATCAAGTCATTTCCTGTGAAGACTACATTGCTTCCTTGCAAACTGATATTCAAGATCTAAAGGATACCCTGGCAAAGTTTGTTAAGAGTTCAGAACAAGAAAAGTGTTCCTCATTTGTTTTCAAATCCACTGCTCAGAGAATCGAAAATGAGGACAAACAATTGAAAAAGGGAAGAAATCAGAAAAGGATTGAAAGTAAAAGGAAAGCTAACATCTCATCTGATGATGTAAATGGTTCTTCTGACTCTATTAGATGTCATGATCGAGTGCATGGTGCAAAACATGTTTCCACTCAGTCACATGCACACACAAAGAACAACTCATGTTATTACTGTGGCATATCAGGTCATCATATGCATGACTGTAGAATAATGATTCGAGATGAATTGAGCATTAAGTTTGTTTATGAAGAATCTCGTGCATCTAATAGAAAGAAGAAAATCAACTGTTTCTGTTGTGGAAAGATAGGACACACCTATGCATAGTGCTGGCATGCACCGGGAGGCAAACGCACTGCTAAATCTGTTAAATTCCCAGTCCAACTGAATAATTTTAGGAATAAAACTAATCTCATGAAAAAGACATTTATTTGTTTCAATTGTGGAAAACCTGACCACAAAGCCTCTGAGTGCTGGGTGGCAGGGTTCAGAAAACAAAATGCTCATGCACATAACAGAAGTTTTAATGTTCATGCACATAAATTTAATGCTCACAATAAGGTGCATAAAAGGAACTTAAATTCTGTTAGTTATCATTACCATGGTAAGTCTGGACATCCCATGTCCAATTGCAAGTTGATGGGCTATGATGACAGCGCTGTCTGCAAAAGGTCAAGAACACCTGTTGAGGGTAATACAGGACCCAAAATTGCTTGGGTTCCTGTTGGATCAAAATAACCCATTGTTTTGCAGGTGTGCCTTGGAAGTGAATGAACAAAGAGGGGTAAAATAAACCAAGGCACTCAAATGGAAACCCCAGGATCCTACCTTTCAGGTTAGTTATGAACACTTTGTTTAAATCTCATCATCTGAAATTGTTGATTTGTTTGTCTGATTTCTGATGTCTTCTTCTTGTCTAGCTGATCAGTCTGCATTCCAGACTTAGCTAATGAATTTAATTCTACACATATCTGATGCTCTTCTCTTGCCATTTATTGTACTGTGTACATAAGATGCTAGATGCACTGCACAACCATTTTTGTAATCGATGCATACCCTGCACCGAGTTTACTTAAACCCATGTTCATGGTTGTTCATACATTGCATCGAGTATGCTTCTCACATGTTTGTGCATGTACGCACTTTGCACCGAGCTTATTCATGTGTTGCACTGAGTTTTCATTTAGTGCATATAGTCAATGCATGTGTCTAATGTCTGCATATATCATTTGCATGACTATCAAGGAAGTCGTTCAATGCATATAGGACTGCTTTATACTGCATATCATCAAATTTGAAAAATCTGAAAAGAAATGTTTCATTGCATAGCATAATTGTTGCATCTTGGTGTCAGGGGGAGCTGAGAGTTCAGTTCAATACATTGAATCCTTTTCACTTCTCTTCGTCCCCACTCAATTCATTCATATTCTTTGACATCAGATGCTCTTTGACCTTGATGCCTATTGCTATCATTTCCCTATCACCTTCACTGAACAACAGTATTGCTTCTGGTTTAGTACATTGAGCTATGGTTATTACAATTTTTCATTTATAAGAATCACACTTGCAAATTGAAAGGAACTAAAGGTTTAACCTTTATAAATTGAAGAGTTAAGTGTCTGTACTTCAGAACTTGAAATAAAAGAAAACTGTTATAGCTCTTAATCTCTGTCTCATGGTTAGAATAGAAAAAGTTTTTTTTTAATGCCTGAACGTGTTAAACTGGTAATGTCTCGGAAAGGTGAATAAGAGTGTGTACTGTTTTTAAACAATCACTCTAAAAGAAATCAGGGCAGCAGTAAATAAGATCATCAATATAAAGAGCTGAACACTGTGACAGAGCAATGGCTGAATTGCACTGAGAAACTGTGATCTCCTCTAAGGAAGCAAGAGAATTCATAAGTCATGAAGTGCTTCAGGCTATCTCTGTTCATAGGGTCAAATCTATAGGGGGAGTTTTCACCAAGTAATTGGGGGTACTGGCCTCTGATCAAGGTATACCCTTAATGTCAAAGGTGAAAATTGTTCCTTGTAGGTCTTGATCTAAAATAGATCTAGTAGTTTATGCCTAGTAACTGGGGGTACTTTCCTCTAATCAAGGTGTACACCTAATGTCAACAGCATAAATGCCACTAGTCTATTCACTTAGCTCAGTTTCTTAAAATTAAAAGGTGAAAAATAAACTACTGTAACCCTTTGAAATCAAAAGTCATTGAGTGTAAATTACTTTTCTCAATACATATTCAAGTTGTCTTTCTTGAACTTCCATGTTTAATCACAAAGGGTATTATTTCTGACTTATCTATTAAAATCATGTGCCCTAGATTCATTGCTATAAATGAAGTCTATAACTCTTTTTCTGTGGTCAGCTGCTTTACTCTATCTTTATCACTGTTAAACCTGAATTCTTTCAAAACTATATATTGCTGACTCTTATGCTTTAGCAGTTCTCTATAATCATGCTCACTTTCTGAACCAATGCTTTAGCTGTTGTGTAGTGACCCCTTACCTTATTCATGTTCTTTCCCTCCTATCTTCTCTACCTCTTGATTATGTCACAAGAAGAGATGTGTTTCATCCATCCATATTCCTTTCTCAAGGGAGGAGAAATAATTCAGGGGGAGAATGGGTTGTTCTAAGGGAAATCTGCATGTACTGTATTTAGCATTCATGATGTGCCATTAAGGGAAAGAGAGGCTTTCATGACTTAGTTAAAGGGAGAGACTTTCATTCAATCATTGCATGCATGTTGCTTTTGCTCTCTCAAACTATTTTCTTTTTGATGAAGTCAAAGGGGGAGAATAGTTTGAGCCATCAGAATGACTCACAGTGTTGCCATCATCAAAAAGAGGGAAATTGTTGTGCCCCTGTGGTTTTGATGATTGGTTTTGATGTGAGTCAAACACTGTGAGTCACCATGCGATGTTCAGTCATTTTGTCACATCATAAAGCATTCATATATATACATCTGTAAGGTTTATGCATTTTCCTGTCATACTATGAGTCATGGTTTAAGGTCTATGCATTTCCCTGTTTGTGGAAGTCCTGCACATTGCATCGGTGCATTAACAGTTGCTGCATGCCACATTGTCGGTGCAACCCTTGGTGAACTGCATACATTGCATCGATTCAATAATAGACTTGGTCAGTTCTATTATGACTGGTCGATACATTCATAAAGTTAGTGCATGTTAAGATCCATCTCACTTAGCATATCATGTTGTGTCTCACATAGCGCTTCATGTCTGTACATCGTCTTGTATATTGCACACAAAGTCTATACATTCAAATGGCATGTCCATGCATATGCAAAGTTAGCGTCTCATGTTAAGATCCGTCTCACTTAGCGTCTCATGTTGTGTCTCAACATACCCAGCGTATCATGTTGTGTCTCACATAGCACTTCATGTCTGTACATCGTCTTGTACATTGCACACAAAGTCTATACATTCAAATGGCATGTCCATGCATATACGAAGTCAGTACAGCCTGTGTGTTGCACGAACACAAGTCTATACATTGTCTGGTTGCACGCCACACGGCTGAGCAAGTCTATACATCCGTTAGCCTTGCCTCATCCACGCAAAGTCTATACATTCTGTGTGGCTTGTTCATGCATATGCTTTGTCCATGCATCAAGTCTATACATTGTCTCGTACACACACAAAGTCTGCACACCAAGTCTGTACATCGTCAGTGCTCTTCATGCATGTGCATAGTTCATGCATCACTTCTTTAACAAGTCTATACATCACCACTTGTTCAAGCATATGCATTGTCCGTGCATCAAGTCTATACATCGCTGCATACACCAAGTCTATACATTGCCTTGTGTAGCATGCACGCACTCAAGTCCATACATTGCATTGTAGCATGCACGCACTCAAGTCCATACATTACCTTGTAGCATGCACGCACACACAAGTCTATACATTATCTGGTCGCACACACACAAGTCTATACATCCTTTGCTGTTATGTCCATGCACCAGTTCATAAAGTCTATACATTCCTCAATGGATTGTGCAATCCTTAAAAATAAAGTCTATATATCCTTCGACAGCATGCCTGAGCACTCATCTTCGTTGTGCATACTTTGATAGATGTAGAGTCTATACACTCTGTACCACGCATTCAAAAGTCTATACATCCCACTGCTGGTACTAGTAGTTAAGCTCATGCATCATCACTCCTGCAAGTCTGCACATTGGTTGTCGCATGCACGCAAAGTCTGTACACTGTCTAGTCGCACGCACATAAAGTCTATACATTGCCTTGCTGCATTGCACGCGTTCAAAGTCTATACATTGCTGTTGCATGCACGCAAAGTCTGTACACTGTCTAGTCGCACGCACATAAAGTCTATACATTGCCTTGCTGCATTGCACGCGTTCAAAGTCTATACATTACTGTCACATGCGCACTAAGTCCATACATTTGTTGACGGCACGTCTGTGCATCCACTTTCAATGTACACACTTCACTGCATGCACACTGCATTACACACTATCAAGTCTGTACATGTTTAGTTCAAATCCTGAACTAACTCGATGCATCCTTTTTCTCATCCTTCAGATTGATTCAAGCTGATGATTGGGCACGTGATACGAGGTTGGCACCTGGCACGTGATCCGAGGTTATCTCTGGACAAAGAGGGCACAAGCCCTACACACGCCTGTGGGACGCACTGGATTTCGTTGGACGGAAATATCGTGGGATATCGGTGGTTATATCGATTCGAGACCATCTATCCCACCGGGCGTGCCTGCTTGTGGGACGCACTGGATTTCGTTGGACGAAAATATCGTGGGATATCGGTGGTTATATCGATTCGAGACCATCTGTCCCACCGGGCGTGCCAACTTGTGGAACGCACTGGATTTCGAGGTGTAGAGATATCGGGGTGTTCTTTTTATCAGTTTATCGGTTTATCTAGTGCGAGGGCGTGCCAGTCACCTAGGTGACAATGTGTTCGGTATTCAAGACTGGAGTGGTCCGAAGCCCGGGGTGCGCTCCATCTGACTAATCAGACGATTGTGGATATCGGGTCGGGACTGGAGGCCCGCCGCGCCATAAAGGCCGCGACGTTAAATACATCCCCTCGGAGAGGGGAAGACCTCTGATTAATCGCCAAGAAAAGGGGCCAGATGACCTAAAGATCATTTTTTCATTAAAGCATGCGAGTTGGGTTGACATGGTTTAAACCCTCCGCATCGGTATGCAAAACGACGTTCAAAACCATACGAATACTTGCTGCGAGTGCGGCAAATTTGATGCAAGTGCGGGATTAGATCCCGGTATATATATATATATATATAATATATATATATATATATATATATATATATATATATATATATATATATATATATATATCAGTCACTGACGGACCATCCAGTATTCGGTCGAGAGTCCATATTCGAAGCATCGAAGGTAACAACGAAGACATTCGGATATCTACCGTAGGTACGGCACGTTTCATGTGGGTGTGGGATCGGATCCCGGAAGAAGTGGGTCAAGTTGATGAACTATCGGCCCAAGAGGTGCACGGATCATGACCATGTCGGGGATCCCGAGGTCAACATCCGATACCACGGGCCATCATTGCACAGTCTAGGGGAGCGAGTTGTTAAGTGTAAAGCCAAAAAAATCAACAACGTGCGCCCTCGCACGCAGATCGACCTGCGCGGTCAGGTCGCGGGGGTCAAGGGGGCAGCGCCCCTTGCGGGGGTTTCCGGGGGCAGCGGCCCCGGAACAAAATTTGGATTATAGTAGAGGGAGAAACTTTTGATTAGTTTTATTCATTAACTTTAATTCTTTTCTCCCATTTGATTAATCATTATCCCCCTTTCAAGCACGCCGGATTAGGTGTTATCGAAGGGGGGGGGGGCGCCGGTTAAGGGGCGCCGGGTCAAGATGTAAAGGGGCGCGCCGAAATCGAAGGGCAAGGGAGGAGGGAATGGGCGCGCCGTTTTAGGGTGTTCACAGAAGGAGATGGGGGGGGCGTGCCGTTTTAAGCTATTCACAGAAGGAGATGGGGGGGCGCGCCGTTTTAAGGTGTTCACATGAGGAGATGGAGGGGGGGGGGGCGCCGTATTAGGGCCATTCAAGGGGAGAAGCGCGCCAGTTTAATATGGAAATGGAGATGGAGGGGGGGCGCGCCGTTTAGCATCCAAAGAAGGAGATGGGGTTACGAGAATGGTGTTAAATCGGCGCGGTGAGGGGTGACAGCGCCGGATTAGGCCACGCCGGGACAACTTCAAAGAGGTTTTATTTCAACCCTTTTATGCTCTGTTTCTTGTTTCTTTAAACTGTAAGTTGGTCTATTGATTAGTTGTTCATCTTATGGATGGATTATGTTTACGGAAAGAAGATTTAAGTGTTTTAATTGTTTATTCAGGTGGATTAGCGTGGATGCTTAAGTGTTCGTTCAGGGGGTTCAGTTCACAGAGTTTACTGTGTGTTTATTTTCTTTCACCCGTGGGCAAGTTCTATGATACGTTTATTCATTATTCTTGGTGTTCTTGTATGTTCTTGACCCTCACGAAAATCGGGCAGCACCTCCCCTAGACCCGAAGGGTCCGGGGAAAAAAATGGGGCGCGCCATCCGGAGAGAGCTCCGACGGCCCCGAAACATCCCGGTGTGTGCATAAGCAACGACACCAGTAAAATTACCCCATTTGGGGTCGGAGATCCCGAGGGCTAGCCTACAAGGGAAACCGGTGACCCATGGGTTATTGCGATCATATAGACTTCTCCCGTATGGGGTCGGAGGTCCCGAGGGCAAGCCTACAAGGGATTCTGGTGACCCAGGAGTCATCCGATCGTGGCCGAACACAGCGTGAGGGCCGAAGCCGACACATGAACATGGCGGAGGGGAGATCAAGGGGATAGCAGTAAAGAGAAGTGAATGCATGCATACGTATATATCTATCTACAGATACATATGTACATATCTATTCATATATGATCTGACGAAAACATATGGACTTGCAAAAGGGAAGGGACGAGCGAGCATCAAAATCGGGTTTCATGAGGGAGATAAGTGAGGATCGGGGTTGAAGGCCCCATGCTTCATTTCCATTTAAACAGAAGAGCTACATCAGGGCTGGACGTCGCCGAGCAGAATACAAGGGAAGAGGAGAAAGACAACGACCCACCCTCACACGGCTGGCTCTCACTCTTCCTCCCCTTTCTCTCCCACTCTTTCTCTCTTCTTCTTCACACAGGCTTCGGGCTTCAAGGGGTTTCTCTCAGAAGAAAAGCTTCTGCCTTTCAAGCTTCCAAGAGTTGTCCCTCTTCTCCAACCGGTCAAAGTTCCTTGTGGTGGGCTTTTTATAGGGGCCAGTGGCCCTGTCGAAGGGAGAGCCCCCCCCCTTATTTCTCTTTATTTCTTCTTCTTTCCATCTTGCTTCGCCTGCAACGCCTCTGCCGTGTCGCCGTGTCGAGTGCCGTTGTCGTGGACGTCACCTCCGCCGAGGCTACAGTGTGACCGGGAGGGGGGCAGAGGCATGGCCTCCTCCTCTGCTGGCATATCCATCGCGAGACACACCGCTTTCATCATTTGCAGGAGAATGGGCGGCTGATGGACGAAGTGAGCGTTCGACGGTGCAGGGCTCGAGAGTTTCCATTTGAAGAACATGCTTGGATGCCCAACGGATCGAAGCAGACCTTTTGCCATTTTAAGCAGTTCATCGACGTGCTGTTCGCAGGAAACAGGGGACCGTATTGATGACGGGATGGCTTCACTGCACGCCGGAAGCGCTTCAGAGAATATGTTCAGGGGTTAAAACGGCGCCATATTCAAAGGGGCGCCGTTTTAAGCAAAGATGAAGGCTCTTCTAGCGCGCCATGTAGCTAAACAAAAGAAGAGGGGTGCGCCGTTTTAAGAGGGGGGCGCGCCGTTTTAAGGGGGGGCGCGCCGTTTTAAGGCGCGCCGTTTTAAGGCCCCTTCGTGCCGTTTTAGGCACTAAACGGATTCTTCTCGAAGTCGCGACCTTTTTACGTGAATGTCGACATTCCCGGAAGGTTCCGGTTGCTATGTATGACCTCTACAATGTTCCGTTCGCAGCCTTTGGGGCTCGGTCCCAGACTCTGCGTGACTTTCGATGCACGTCGGGCTGTGTCGGAGTTCCCAACTCTTCTTCGATTCGGCTCTCGGCATGGCCGGCTATAGAGTTGTGGCCGTATCTTCCGCCTGGGGGGCTCCCTCATCGGCTAGCAGACCACCAAGTGAGTCCTCATCCTGATCGGGCGAGGCATGAGGTTTATTCGGCATTTCAGTCTTCGGCTCGCTCTCGAGTGTCGAGACGTGCATGCCGTATGATCATCATCGACATTTTTTTGACGTCCACAACGCCCTACTTCTGATGCTCTATAAATACCAAGCGTCTTCCTTAGGAGGGAGGTGATTGAGATTGAAGTAGAAGGGGCAGAAGCAGAGAGAGAGCCTGCACGATCCAGAAGAAGAAAAAGAGTGAAGAAGAGAAAGAGAGAAGAAGCAGAAGAGAAAGTAAAAGAAAGAGAGATAGAGAGCTCGTGAAGAAGAAGAAGAGAAGAATTCTTCGAAGTGGTGCTATCTGTTGGCTCTTGGATCAGATCCAGACCAACTTGCTCCTTGAGAGCTATTTTGTGCTTTATCGTATACAACTTTCTGTTACTGTTTTGTTTCCCATTTTGTGTTTTCTTTTAAACCTTTCTTCAAGCTGTTTGTCAGCAGAGCTAAGCTGTATTGCTCCGCGTTTGCAGTGGAGGATTCCACTGGTCGGGTTAAGCTGTAGTCCCCAGTGGTCGGGTTAAGCTGTAATCCCCAGCGGTCAAGCTGTGAGTCAGCGGATGGCTAAGTTGTATTGCCCAGCGGAAGCAAGCTGTGATGCTCAGTGGTTGTAGGCTAAGCTATAAGGCTCAGTGGACGCAAGCTGTGTTGCGCAGCAGTAAGCCACACTTGGGTTTGAGTGTAGGGTGGACGTAGGTCTGGAGGACCGAACCACCTAAAAACTCCTCTGTGCAGTGGTTTGATTTGTTTAATTCTGCTTCCGCTAGATGAATGTTTAGGCGCGCTATACATATTTGCTCATTGGTTCAAAAGAGAATTTGATTAGTTCTTCAGACTGTCTAGTTTTGTCTAGTTAGCGTTCTAGATTCTTAATTGAGCGAAATTTTTAAGGGAGGGATTCATTCACCCCCCTCTAAATCCAACGCACCGAACCCAACAATAGGGGCCAGCCCGGTCGTGGTGGACGTCAGAGTGGGGGGCAGTGTTTCAGTCCCGCCCTCTTCGGCAGATCATGTGGCAGGAGTTCATCCCGACTTTCGAGCGTGTTTTTTGTCCATCATTCGTTAGGTCACAGAAGCTACGCGAGTTTCTAGAGCTGGTCCAGGGCGACATGTCAGTGATGCAATATAGGTCTAGGTTCATTGAGTTGGGCCGTTATGCACCTCATATTGTGGCAAATGAGGAGGTACAGACCGAGCAGTTTGTCGGGGGTTTGAGGCTAGAGCTGAGGCATCCCCTACTTGCGTCAGGTTTGACAAACCTGGATACGGCTTGCAGAGCAACGGCGGCATTGGAGAGAGATTTGCAGAAGACTCGAGGTCAGGGCAGTGCGGGTCAGATGCAGATGGGTTTTGGTCAGCTGGTTGCCGTGCAACAGCAGAGTACTGTCCAGCTTTCAGCTAGAGGTTCAGGGACATCTTCGTCCGCGGCGTCAGTGGCAGACTCATCATCTCTGGGATCAAAGCATAAGAAGATGTTCAAGGAAGCCAATTTTTGTAGGAGGCGCCGAGATCGTAGAGATCTGGGGCAGCAGTCAGTGGGTAGTGTTCAGCAGCCTACCCAATTTCAACGTCAGGGTTCAGTGAGTGGTTCTCAGGGCGGGTGTCCTCGGTACGGCCATTCTCATCCACGTAGGCAGTGCATGTTGGGCATGTGTGTAACATGCTTGATTCTATTATTTTGATGGTGTCTAACTACTACTCATTGATAAGTCTGACCTACATTTAATGATGTCAATGTTATGCATTTCAGGTCAGCACAGGCAGTGAGAATGGCCTCATGAAAAGGAACGAGCCAAGCAAGGTTGAATTCAAGATATAAATCCAAAGGAGCAAGCCGACCAAGGTTGAAAGTCACTCAAGATGCAAGTGCATAAAAATCAAGGCAGATGATGCAAAAAAGAAAGAAACTAAGAAGGGAAAGCCAAGTGGAGTTCACCCTCTTGCTCAAACTAATGAAAAGTCAAGACAGACAAAGAAGGTGTCAAGAGTCGACACCCAGTGTCGAGACCTTTTTGTCTATGTTCTGTCTGGAATCTACAACACCCAGAGTTCGGCAGACAAATAGCTCTTAAGGCCAACATATGTTCAAGCAGCAGTGAAGACAAGCCATTCAACGGTGAAAGATAACTCGATTTGGATGCAAATGAAGCAATCCGAGCTACTGTAGCAATCCGAGCTACTATAGCAATCTGAGCTACTGCAGCACTCCGAGCTACTATAGCAGACTGAGCCTAAGTCGGAGAAGGCCAAGCTACTATAGCAAACCGAGCTACTATAGCACTCCGAGCATTGTAGCAGATCGAGCACTATAGCAACCAAGCACTGTACCACTCCGAGCACTGTAGCAGTCTTAGCTAAAGTTGGGGAAGGCCGAGCTACTGTAGCGATCCGAGCTTCTGAAGATGTCTGAGGACTGTAGCAGTCCGAGCACTATAGCAGTCCGAGCCAAAGTTGAAGATGGCTGAGCCACTGTAGCAGTCTGAGCACTGCAGACGCCTGAGCTATCCGAGCACATCTGAAGATCACCGAGCACTGTAGCAATCCGAGCACTGTAGCAGTCCGAGCCACTGTAGCAATTCGAGCTTCTGAAGAAGTCTGGGTTACTGAAGAAGTCCGAGCTTTGGAAGAAGTCTTAGGCACTGTAGTAGCACGAGCACTGTAGCAGTCTGATCTTCTGTAGCAGTGTCAAGTAGAAGGTAGTAGAAAGGCCAAGCAAATGGGAGCGGAGAAGGCGAGCAGAAGGGCTGCAGAGAAGAGAAGAGAGAGAAAATGAGTGCTCGCTCAAGTGCTTGGAAAGGTCGACCCAAGTGCTCACTCAAGTGTTCGAGTGGTCGGAGAGAACAATAGAAGTGCTCGCTCGAAATAAAGAGAGAGAATGTTTGTGTCAAGCTGGAAAGAGAAACATGGATTTCAAGGTCAGGAGGAAGTTCCCAGGTCTGACTATTATCCCGGCCATCATCACCATACCTAAACCATTCTTTTGGAGGCAGCTATGACAGAAGTCAAATCTGAGAAAAGACCTGAGCCAATAAAGAAGTAGACCGCAAGATTTTCTTCAATATGGGACATTAAATGCTCAAGATCTGGAGCTGAAGAAAAGAATATTATATTCCATCCCATGCCAAATCCTACAGAATATCTTCCTCAAAGACAAGAAAAGATTTTGGAGGGAAACTATTCCTTTTCTTCTTCTCTACGGCGGGTCAAGTCATGCATTGCTGGATGGTCAGATGTTAAAGAAAATACTTTAGTTTGATGGAAGACTTTTTGGAGGGAAAACTTTCCACCACATCTCCTAGCAACTCTTCTATATATATATCAAGCTTCTACAAGAGAAGTTGTTGCTACTGCTATTGAGAGAAAGCCACGCCCTTGAGCTGTGAAGAAGAAATCTATGAGAAAGAAAGAGAAAGGGAGTGAGAGTAGCCCAGCATCTGCGACCTTAGTTAAGTGCTGTGGAAGAAGAAGAAAGAGAGAAGAGAAGCCAAGAGAGGAGAGCAGCCATCCTCATGTCCAGATCGTGCCAAGGAAGAGAGCAGATCAGCCCGTGTTCAGATCGTTCCAAGAGCTTCAAGAGCAACCTCTGAAGCCACTGTTTGGCCATCTCTGTTTCTTCACTTTACCTTGGTGTTCAGTGTCTCATATCGGTAACATCTTGTTTTCTTCGCTGCACTTGCAGTGTTTCTTATTTTTGTTTTGGTTCACGGTTTGCGTGTTCTTTTGATTCCCTGGATAGGGGTCGGGTTCCCTCTATGGTTGCAGAGGAAGACAGTCGGAGGCTTGCTCCGATCTGTGGATAGCCGTCCCTGCTGACTTTGTGTGTAAGAAGATAATCGGAGGTGTTCTCCGGTCTGTGGACAGCTGTCCTTGCCAGCTTTGTGTGTAGGAAGACAGACAGAGGGTTTTCTCTATTCTGTGGTTTGGCACGTGTCCCCGGTCAAGTTGTGAGTCAGCAAGGAAAGCCTCACCGGATTTGGTGAGGGGTGGACGTAGGTTGCGGGTTTGCAACAGAACCACCTTAAAAAGTCCTGTGTTGTGGGTTGTTCATTTTGTGCGATTGCTCCTTATCTTCTACCCCCATTCACAGGTTCGTGTGCTTCCAATCTTGGTTATCTTATTTGCACACTCAAGCACTCTGATTTGCACCTTTGATTTTATCTGTGCTTTAATTGGCCTTAGCATTTTGACTGCATCACTTGGGCGGCCTGCTGCACCATTGCACACAGGCGCCAAGTTAAAAGTCTTGCTAAGATATTCCCTTGCTTAGACTCGCATGCATCTTGGTTGATTACCACTACATTGACACATATCTGCACTCTGAGTGTTCAACCTAGCACACACACACACAAAGCTGTTAATACATATTCAAAGTGTTGTGCCTTATGATCTTTACGCTGAATGGTTTAAATATTTCATAGATCTCAAGACTGCCTAATGAAGAGTCGACCTCTCCAGGTGAAGAGTCGACCTGTGTTGCTTTGCCTTGCTAAGTGGTGTTGACCTCACTGCCCTGAAGTGTAGACCCCAGCTCACTACATAGCCAGATCATGCTGAAAGAGTGTCGACCTTACAGGCAGGAGTGTCGACCTATGTTGTGACCCGCGGTAAGAGTATTGACCTCACTGCATAGGAGTGTCAACCTATGTTGTTTATATACTCGGGATTCTTTTAAGGAGTGTCGACCTGCCCCTTGGGAGAGTCGACCTACTTTTTCTGAGCCTTGTGTTTAAGCCGTCCTTATATGTGCCACTCCTGTCTATTCCACTATGCCGTGTGCCTAAGTGTGTTATATATTGTCTTAAAGGAGTGGTTAATGCTCAGTGTATTCATTAGATTTTAAATCGGTCAAAGTCTATCACCGGATCTATTCAACCCCCCCTTCTATATCTAGTTGCACCACTCGGGACCTAACTCGTGGCACCAGAGTATACCAACCATTGGTATCAAAGCAACACAACAAGTGGTATCAGAGCCAAGCTCTGCCATTCCCAGATCCTACGATCTGCAGGGAAAGATCCCGGTGCATTTGTTAAAATGGCTTCACATACTACACATGCTTCAATGGCTTCTCTGCCCATTTATGATGGTTCATATTTTTCTACATGGATAGGAAGAATGTTCATCTATGTTAGTTCCATAGATCCACAATTGTGGACTCTTATATACAATGGTCCTCACGTGCTGCCATCAAATTCAATTGAATGGTCAGCCGAACATGAGACCAAACACAATGACAATCTTGCTGCATTTAACTTAATTAAAGCTGTAGTTGATATCAGATCATCTCATCTTGTCTCCTCCTACCACATAGCCAAGCAAGTACTGGATAGGTTGGTGATCATCCATGAAGGGAAGGAACAAGAACAGGAATGCTTCATGGCCGACCGTGCGGAATAGTCCAGCAATACATCCTCATCTCAGGTAAGCTCTAACTCTAAGGAATTTACTTTTGAAGAGCTCATGAAAGCCTATGATGAGTTGATCAATCAATACAAAAAGTTAAAATTAGAAAACAAAAAATTAAAAAAGGGCTAAAAGAAAAATAATCAAAGTGAAAGCTCTTTTTGTAAAAATTGTTCTGTCTTTGAAGAGCTGAATGACACTCTTTCTTTTGATTTAGATACGCATAAACAAACCGTTGCATGCTTAAGAGATGAAAATGGAACCCTTCAAGCTGAAATCATTAGATTAGAAGATATTGTAAGAAGACTTCAAGATAAGTCTAAATCTGCATCAAGTGATCAATACTTGAAAAAAAACAAATCTCTCACTATTGAAACGAGAATCTTAAGAGTGAAAATGAAAGTCTGAAGAAGGAAAACAGTGAGATGCTTGCTAAGTTGAATGCATGTGAAAAAGGCAAGAGTGTGTGCAGTGATGAATCTGAAAAATTGATTACTCTCCAAAAAGAATTTGATCACTGCAAAACTGTCAATGAATTGCTAAATGAACAGCTAGCCGAGTGTGAGGTAGATTTGGCTACTGCGGATCAACGTATCTCCTCACTTGAAAATGAAATCCAAGATTTAAACAATTCATTGTCAAGATTTGTGGAAGGACAAGAAAACTTGGAAAGATTGTTGGGGACCAAGTGAACTATCAAAGAGAAGGTTTAGGCTATAAACCAGTGAACAAAAAGAATTTTGGAAGCAAGCTATACACATCCTTTGTTTCAAGTTCAAATGAAGCCCAATCATCAAAAGCATCCCCTAATGTACAGAAAAATCAAAAACACAACAAAAATCAGAAAAAGAAAACATTCAATCAAACATAGAGAATTGATTTTGTTGATGTTAACATGCATGCTAGGAAACTCAATGATAAACACCATGCTTTCCATAAAACGAATGTTCATTGCTTTCATGGTGGTAGACATGGTCATATCATGCATGATTGTTTTATTTTGAGAAATGATGAGTTTAGGGCAGGATCAATTCAAGTAAGAGGACAAGGAAAGAAACAGGTCAACTTTGGCAGAGGGCCTGCACAGCAGAACTCTGCACAGACCCACATGGGGAATCAAAAGAGTCGACACTCCCATACAAGCATGTCGACACTCTCCATGGCTTTAAGCAGAAATCTTCCTCCTCGCTGCTCTCATTGTGGTAAGTCTGGCCACACATTCCAAGAATGCTGGCATCCGAAAGAAAGACACCATGTAACGCCCGACAATTTTGAAGGCTAAACTGGAATAAAATAATATATATATATATATATATATATATATATATTTTTATGGTTTGGAAATAAAAAATAAAGATAACATATACATGATGATATTTACATATTTGTCACGCCCCGAGCCTTTATTACAGCAGAAGACTAACTCGGGGAGCGTGAACAGCCGGCATGATAAGCCTCTTGCAAGCAAGAACGATCAGAGCGCGAGACAATCACACACATAAATGCAATTGCATAATATTTAATCAAACTCAAACTTTATTTCATAAATGATTAATAGTCAAATACAATTATTTTTCCATCATCTTTCACTCTACTAGACTCAAGAAATACGAAATTACATTGACTCAATCTAAACAATATAGATTTTCCTAAGTCTTCACTCTCATCTTGACAATACTTTCATTCGCTCTTAGACCCGCTACTTGTATAACCCGAATCCGAATTTTTTTTTAATCCAAGAAACCCTACCTAGGAGTTGGTGGGAGAGTGCTCCCTTTACCAGGGGTAAAGAGATGAACCACTCCACCATCATCCCCATAGGAGGTAAATTTTATTTAACCAGATAAAGTAAATATTACATCAATCTAAAACTAGGCAAGCCTAGTTTATCAAGCCTGGCCTCTCCCCTTATAACACTGGGAAGATCCTTGGAAGAAAAGAAAAGATTACATTTAGTATTGCATGCATGGGAGGCCAAAGAATCCGCAACTTTATTCCCTTCTCTATAAACATGCTCAATTTGGTATTGCTGCGAGATTAAGCTCCAAATTTGGCGAACATATGGGAGGATAGACCAAGGGCAATGAAACTTCTTTTTGATGATCATAACAAGAGTGTAAGAGTCACATTCAATGTGAGCAGGCTGATCACTGAAAGTTTGCAAGTACTTGATACCATCCAGAAGAGCTCTCGTTTCTGCAATTAGGCTATTGGACTGACCATAGAAATGCGAAAATGCAAAGACAATGTCACAACAATGGTTTCTAATGCCCCCCCCCCACCTCCAGAAATTCCATTGTGCTTACAGGCACCATCAGTATTAAGTTTGAGAGATGGCCAAGGAGGACACACCCACCTAACAGTTTTCAATAGCGGACCAGAACAGGGTTTTATGGCAATACCCAAAAACTACATAACTTTTTTGTTGTTTCTGTCTCTTTCCGGAAGGTTTGCAATGGCACAGTTCTGCTTGACTTGGAAATGCATTTGATGAAGAATGCTGGTTTTGGATAAAGGGGTGCCTTCGTACTTTGCACAGTTCCTAGCCCGCCAGATATTCCAAAGACCATACCCAATAATAGTAAGCATGAGATGACCAAAACCAGATTTTGGATTAGCTATGCTAACAGCCTGCAAGATGAAACTCTTAATGGAATTTCCAGCCAAAAGCAAACCAGCATTTATGTAGTGCGACCAGATATGAGCAGCCAAATCACTGTTGAGAAATAGGTGATTAATGTCCTCTTCTTGCGGTCTCTGGCAGCATAGGCATCTGGAGCATAAATGGATACCCAGTTTCTTTATATTAGAATCAACCGGGATACAATTATGAATAAGTTTCCACAGATGAACAAATATCTTGGTCGGTAGATATGCAGACCAAAGCCGGTTCCAGGGAATAGTGGACTGGTTGTGACTGTGATCAGCCAATAAATTATAAGTGGAAGCAACAGAGCAATCGCCAGAAGTAGAAAGACTCCAAGCCTGAATATCAGGATCTTGAGTGAGATTGGTACTCTCAATGGCAGTTTTGAGAGTAGAGGGAATCGATCTGCTCAAAACATCATAGTCATCAACAGGTAAGAGAGTGAGGAATTCATTCACCGTGGAGTTAGGGTTCTGAATAGCCAAATCCTGAACAAAACCTGATAGACTGTGATCTCCAATCCAGTTATCATACCAGAAACTAGTGGTGTTCCCATCACCAACAACAACATTTTTGTATTGTAAGATGAGATTTTTAGCCTTGGTCCAGCTTCTTCTATAAAAGCCATTCATGTTTTTGAAATACACATCCTGAAGATGAGCATTGCCAATATATTTTGCTCTGAAAAAAGATGCCCACAGTGAGTTTGAATGCAGGGCTTGCCATAGCATCTTTACTCCGAGTGCTGTTTCCATATGCCTAAGAGAAAGTATTCCAAGGCCTCCTAGTGAAATGGGCTTACAGATAGACTGCCAAGCTCTCCAATGTCTTTTTTGCCCATTAGGAGAAGAACCCCAAAAGAAGTTGGCAAATGATCTCTCTAGAATTTGATGAATTCCAGTGTGCAAAGGAGAGGATGAAAGAGAGTAGATGGGCAATGAAGTGAGAACATGCTTGATCAAAACTAGTCTAGCACCCTGAGATAACAGTCCAGATTTCCAGCCAGAAATATGATTTTGAATTGAGGAGATGATACCAGCATAGTAGACCTTTTATTTTTGCCAAGAACCAATGGAAAGCCCAAATACTTATGAGGGAAAGAGTGCCTTGCAAACCCTGTGGCATTATGAATGCGAGAGATGGAAGAACCCTGAATCTTGGAATGAGTGAAAAAACCACTCTTAGAAATATTGATAAGCTGACTCGAGGCCCTTTCATATATGTGAAGAACACTAAGTAGATTTTTGATGGAGACCACATTGCCTTTGCTGAAAATGAGAGTGTCGTCAGCAAATAATAAATGAGAGATGGGAAAGCAGCTTCTGGGACCTTTATACCGCTCAATAGAACCATCCATATAAGCCTGCTTAAGAGATCTGCTAAGGCTCTCCTCAGCAATAATGAATAAGGAGGGAGCAATGGGGTCACCCTGCCTTACACCTCTAGAAGATTTAAAAAATCCAGCAGTGTCCCCATTAAGAAGACATAGAACCAGCAATTCTTTATCAGCTTGCCAACAAAGTCAATAAAAGGCACAGAAAAACCGAATCTGTAAAGAACAGCAAACAGAAAATCCCACTCAAGCCTGTCATACGCCTTGGTCATATCAAGCTTAAAAATAACATTGTTACCTTTGGTTTTCCTTCCCAGATCCTGAATTAATTCTTGAGCCAAAGCAATGTTTTCAACAATATGTCTACCTTTAACGAAAGCAGTCTGTTCCAAAGAAATAATCTTCGGGAGGATAAGAGCCAGCCTTTTGTTAACAAGGGATGAGACTATCTTGTAGAAAAAGTTGCAAAGGCTGATGGGTCTGTAATCTGAGATGTCAGTGGCTGAGGACTTCTTGGGAATCAGGGCAATAAGAGTAGAAGTCACACTTCGAGGGAGGTCAACCTGGGTAGTAAAAGCTTCTTGAACAGCTGCCACAACCAGAGTACCAATAATCGGCCAGGCCTTTTGATAGAAAGCACCAGTAAATCCGTCAGGCCCAGGAGCACTGTCAGGGGATAAATTGAAGACCACATCCTTAATATCCTGATCAGAGGGAGCAGCACAAAGCAGTGCATTATCTTCCTGGGTGACCAGAGAAGGGATGCAGTTTAAACAGGAATCCTCTATATAATGAGTTTGAGAAGTGAAAGCTCTTTGGAAGTGAGAAGCAGCAATATTCTTCATATCCTCAAGACAGGAAGTTAGAATACCAACATCATTTTGAAGATGATTGATTCTGAATTTATGTCTCTTAGCCATGGTGGAAGAGTGGAAATATCTAGTATTTCTATCCCCCTCAAGCAGCCACTTAGCACCAGATTTTTGCTTCCATAAAAGTTATTCCTGAAGTAGTCTGGCAGATTGCATGGACTTTGCCTCTTCAAGAACTCAATAATTCTCTCATCCGGGTTAAGGTCATAGAGATGCTCAGCTTTAAGAACTGAATCCTCTGCTTCTTTCAGATTCTGATGCACATTTCCAAAAATATTTTTATTCCAGGCTCTCAGCATCTTCCTTAGATTCTTTAGCTTCATGTATAAAGTAGTCATGGGGGAGGAAGCTAGTGGACTGTTATGCCAACAGGCATTCACATCCAGCAGAAATTTTTCATGCAATGTCCACATTTTCTGAAAGCAGAACCTGCTCCGATATCTATTCTAGGCTGTAGACTTGATCAACAAAGGAGCATGATTTGAAGCTTCCCTAGATAGATGCTCCATAGAAATGGGTAACAAGTTCAGCTAGGAAGCATTTAGGAGAACCCTGTCCAGTCTAGCCCAGATGCCTCTGTTACCAACCTGATTATTATGCCAAGTATATTTTGATCCCATAAAACCAACATCTAGAAGCTCACAATCAACAACATAGTCATTAAAATCCAAAAGAGAACTCTGAGGAGGATGATTACCACCCAGTTTTTCATCAGCATTCAGAACACAGTTGAAGTCCCCTGCTACCAACCAGGGACCATCAAGCTGTGAGTGGAGCAAACATAAGGAAAACCACAAGGATTGTCTCTCCGTAGCTGTACATTTTGCATAAACCAGAGTGGAGTGAAAAGCTGGCAAAACATTACTAACCTGAGAAACAGTTAATTGCTGGTCATCATTGCTGACGAGAACAAAGTCTAGAGGATCCTTCCACATAAGCCAGATGTGAGCCATATCAGAAGAATTAGCTAAGCAGTTACTGAAACCCAATTTATAGCAGATACTTTGTAGTTTACTAACATGAATGTTTGGTTCCAAAAGAGCCAGACAAACAATACTATGATCTTTGATGAGAAGTTTAAGCCTCCCAATGGAAACATCATTACCAACTCCTTTGATATTCCAGATAATAAAATTCATTGGGAATTTGAAAGATGAAGCTGACCCTCAGATCCTGACCTTCTCATGGATCTAGTGATAACGCGGGGACAATTATGAGATAAAACTCTCACATTTTCAATAGAAACAACTTTTACAATCTCTTCTCGTACCGATTCCAAAGCAACACTATTTTTAATCTAAACATCACAGGTGTTGGTGTCATCAGAATCCTCCAATGCTCGAAATCCACCCGGAGCAACAGGAGCTAAACCAGGAGCCTGAGCGGATAAAATTTGGTTTGAAGGGAGCTCCAAAGGAAGAGGATCAACAGAAGAGACCGGAGGTGGTCCATTGCTTAACCCGGAAACTGACTTATCAGAGTTCCAAATGTGCTGGGAGGGAAGTTCCATCACCACTGGATTTATGCCCAATCCCTGAGGAGTTGGATTATTACTTTGAATATCATTTCCAATACCAGTATTAGGATTTGTCATCTTGAGTAAAGCTCCGGCCATAAGACTAGAGTTCTGGATGGATAGCGAAAGGTCAATTCCAGCACCTCCATGAGCAGGTTGCCTCGTCTCCACTTGAGCTAAATCACTAGGAGCTTCATCAGATGCATTCACCACTGGCTTCCAAATGTATTTAGAATTCTGAGCCAGCCTAGTATCACCTTTAGAAGGGACTTTGACAGGGTGGGCCTGAGACATTTTACCTTTGCATTCATCTGAACAATGACCAAGTCTGGAACAACCCAAACAATACTTAAGAAGCACTGGATAAGAAATATCCTGCCAAATTCCTCCACCTGGAATCCCAATCCGCAGCCTATGAGGAAGAACCTTCATGATGTCCAATTCAACGCAAACATGGGCAGCGACAGTGTTCGTCAAATTCAGAGAAGATGGATCGATTTTTAAGACTCCACCAAAATTTCCAGCTATGGAACGTAGCATCGTTTCAACAAAGAGATTCACCGGAAGCCCCGGAAGCGAAATCCAAATAGGAAGAATGGGAGAATCCTCCAAAGGGGAAAATGACATGGTCCATTTGAAAAACCTGAGCAGCCGACCATGAACAAAAAGTGATTCCTTTAACAGAAGCTTCAAATAATCCTCATGATTGCGAAATCAGAGCAAGAGGTGCCTGGTATCCAAAGCACTGATGATGAAATCTTCCCTGAAAGCACACCGCTGGGAAAGATGAGCTCTGATCATAGGAAAAGCCGGTCTGCCATATGGAGTTCGAGCCACCAGAGAGAAGTCAAAAGGCTTGAGGGAGGCCGAAATTTCATCAGCGCTGAAAAAAATAGCAGGTTCCCCACCATCCGTCAAAGCTGGTTCATGGACAGCACCAGGAACAGACGGAGGCTTCATGGACAACGAGAGAACTTCAGCAAAGGAGCGACCATTAACCGCCGGGATAAAAGGAGAGGCAACCGGTGCAGGCACAACAGAGCTGGGTGAAGAGGAAAAGGGAGCGGGGGCCACCGAGGGGCCCCCCGAGGCCTCCATGGAGGCAGAAACGCTTTACCAGCGCGCCGCCATGGGACCCAGGCCTTCCTTTACGCATTCCCTCTGTTCTCTCTTCCTCTCCTTTTTGCACATGCTACTGCTAATTCGAATCACTTCCATCTCCTGAAAAGATTGGAAAATAGGTAATGAGCACACTTGCCCAGTAGGTATCTTCACATCAACATGAAGGCACTATTAAAGTGATTAACAATTTAGCTCTAAAGAATAAGGTAAAAATCATGTAATGCGATGATCACGCAATTAAACCAAAGTAACACGATAATCATGTGAGATAGAATGAGAACAATAATGAATTAGCACGTATGTAACAAGAATATGATATTTGGCCTTTCATGAACAAGAATGTAACAAGAATGCACTTTCACTTTTCACTTTCATAACCATAAAGGTTATGCACGAGAACGTCAATCATGTAGCAATTCACTAGATTTTTACGAGTGCTCATGGATTTCACTTATTTATAAAGAAAGTACTCCCAGCGTAATGCGACGCCAGTAGCATCATACCCCATGGTTTATAAAATAGTATGTTTCCGGCAATCAGCCGTGGGGACTAGCATAGAGCCCTTGGACACAATCAGCGCCCGAACTGCATCTTCACATATAAATCAAGCTACTTTCATGAGTGTAACAATAAAGTATGGCCAAGAATGTAATAAGGTCAATAACTCATGATAACAACAATCAATGAATGAATGCTTCAATTTAGAGTATGAGAGATCAAGAAAAAGACTTAAACAATGTCATGCTCATGGAAATAAATTGACAGCATAACGGTACATTCTTTTCTCTTTCCAATCATTATATTAAGTTTCTTGACCAATATTATAAGTTCTAGACTATCATTAGCCCATCCAGAACCTTTGCAATATCAACCCTTGGGTCAAACCTTGGGTTAAATACTTAAGCAATGTGATGGTCGTTTACTGGGCCGTTACATCATGTAACGCTCCAGTAGTGGGCCGTTACAATGATCCGAGTCCAGAACAATAAAAATAGACTCAGAGAAAGGTGACGGTCATGCATTGGGCCGTTACATTATGTGACTGTCCAGGATTAGGCCGTTACATTAGTCTGAATCCCGAATCAAGAATTCAAACTCAGATGAATGTGACGGTCTTATATTGGGCCGTTACATGTGCCTGACGGTCCAACACAGAGCCGTTACATTACTGATAATCAGAAAACATCGATAGTGTAGTCTGATCAATAGGCTTTAATGGTACAACCAACTCGGTGTCCTAGTGGGAATCCCAGGCTCGCGGAGAATTACGGAGGCCTTGAAACAAGATTTCCTAGTCCATTGGAAGGAATATCCAATAGAGAGGTCCTCATGTCCAAGAATAATGTTCCTATAGTGCAAAGTGAACTAATGGACAATATACCGGAGTACGTGCCATGTACTTAAAGAAATGACTCTATAGACAGAGAGAGGAAACGTGTATCAATATGGAAATCAAGATAAAACTCCGTCAATACATCTTTTAAAAATCATGATTTAGAATAAAAAAACTATAGAACTTTGGCAATGAAATTATCTTAACTTAAAATAACATTAAAGTATCAAAATCATGCAATACCTATCATGAGTAATCAAATAACTTAAGGGTCACATAATAGGTTACAACTTAGATAACTAGGCATAATAATAAGCAAATCTGGCAAGTCTTATTCCGTCTAGCATTGTCAGAAGACAGGGCTCTGACGGTCTCTAGATGGTGCATCACAATGATTGTGACGGTCTATAGAACAGCCGTTACATAAATGTAACGCTCCTGCATAGATGCGTCAGAGACAACAGAGTAGAGCAGTAGATAGCAAGACTGTGACGGCTTATCGCAAGGCCGTTATATGAGTGTGGCGGTCCTATGCTGATGCATCAGAGAGTCTGCTAACAGAAAATAGTATGAAATCCAAGAGATCAACTCACATCATGTCTGTAAATCAAACATCATGTAGTGTTAGACATGTTAATGAAGTTTAGGCCAACTACATGCATAGGAATCAGTGAATAGACAGATAACATCTTTTAATTTTCTACTTAGGGCTAAGAGATGTATGAATGCATAGAACTATTAAAACATGAAATTCATGATCTATCATGCATGGAATTCAATCAAACCAGAGGGCTTTTATTCCTATCAAGCTATTTTTTCCATTCATGAGATGACCTAACTCTTAACTTGGTTTTAAACTTCCAATTTAGGGTTGAAAAACGTGCCCTAGCTCTCCTCTTCCTGTGACTTTTCAGCAACTTCCTTGGGCTCTAACTCCACGACCTCTTGACCTAAGGACGTAAAATTTGGAGAGGAGTTAGTCTAAAGTATTGTAAACAAATTCCTCTAAGAACTTACCCAAGATTATGACTCCTTACCTTGAGTCCACGCGAGTAAAAGTAAGGGTCGCACAGTTCAGAACTAGGTCCTATTTATAGAGTTCTAGCTAGGGTTTAAGGATTAGATCGATTCTAGAGTCCTTAATCTGCCAGAATCTAATCCCTAAGAGTCCTTAGTAGTGTTATGAACTCTTCCAAGTCGATCCCTAGTGGATAAGATCTCAAGGTTCTGATCTTTCTACTCGTTCTTTCCTTCACAGAACTAACAGGGTGTAACGGTTGTAGACCCCTGCGTGACAAGTATGTGACTGTCTCACGATAGACCGTTACATTCAATGTTCCCAGTGTTCAACATTAATCAAACTCTTTTGCTAATTATCCTATATAATTATTTATATATTTTGTATCTATCCTTATTCTGCTAAAACCTGACTTCTAAGAGTCCCTAGTGATTTTACATGTCATTCTAATGAGGTCTCTTATGGATAGGATCATCCAGTTCTAATCTTTTTATACATTCTCTTACTTACAGAACTTGCATGCTGTGACAGTCTAGGGTATACGCGTCACAAGGCTGTGGCGGTCGCCCGATGGACCGTTGCAATCAACGTGTATAGAGTTTCCATTTAATAAAACTCTTTTATTTGTTTATCCATATAATTATCTTAGATAATTAGTATTTATCCTTAAAATATGTGAATAGACTTAATAACCTTCTAGAATATGGGCCAAACTTAATGGGCTTGGTCCTTAAACCCTTTGAACTTTATTTAAATAGATTTGGTTAATTATTTAACACAAATGGGCCTTATAATGACTTATTAATCTGATAACCCATTTATTAATACATTTAGGCCTTTATAAATTCTAGAAAATTATTTATAAATTCAAAATTTATTTACATAAATTATGGGGTCTTACACCCTCCCCCACTTAAGAGAATTTGGTCCCCAAATTCAATATATGGATTTTGGATAGTGCACTTATTTTAATGTATTAAGAATTAATGTTAGGCGACTGGGTTAAGAGAGTACCTTTTATCATCTTACCTTCCTTGTCTAGAATGGCATTTAATCGACCTTGCTTCCCGCGTCTAATGTTATCCCTTGAAGATTGTCCGTTGATGAAAGGACATAGGGGCAGGCGATGTTCCCGGCTTCCACATTTGAGACAAGCGCCGAGACGCTTCCAACATTGTTCTACCGAGTGCCCAATTTTTTCACAAAATGAGCAAGGTGCCACGGCTTGCTCCTTCACTTCTTTAACTTTCTTATCCTTCCCGTTTCCATTTCCGTTTCTTTTTCCGTTACCGTTCCCATTACGGGACCTCTTAATGTGACGGTTTTCGCCCTCATCTATTTCTTTCTCTTCTTGCCTATCATGTTTTCGGCCTGACCTTTCTTCTTGGAGCCTCTCTACTTTCTCCATGGTTCTTTCACATAGATGCGCTCTTTGAACCATCTCGGTATAGGTGCGGATATTCTGAGTTCCAAGTTGTTGGATGAATCCGGGTCTTAAACCATCCATAAATCAGTTGGCTTTCAATAAATCTGTGCTTATCAAGTGAGAAGCATAAGGTGCTAGTCGAGAGAATTGTAATTCATATTCTGCCACAGACATCGCGCCTTGTTTTAAGGAGGCAAATTCCATAGCCTTTCTCTCCTTTACATGCTCGGAAAAGTACTTGGCACGGAATAGGGTAAGAAAACCCTCCCATGTATGAGGTGCATCTGCAGGTGACGTTGGAATGGATTTCCACCATGTACGAGCATCCTTGTTGAGTTGGAACGTGGCAAGTCGAACCTTCTCCTGGTCGGTGCATTGCATGACATCGAATATTTGATTCATTTCGTCGATCCAATTTTCCGCTTCATCCCGGTTAGAAGATCCATAGAATCGTGGAGGATTTAAACTTCAGAAATTGCCGTGCAAGTTACCCGCGCCAGCCCTTCCACTAGATTGGGCCACTGTTTGTAGGGCTTGATTAAGTCCCGCAATAGTTTGCTGCATCTCGTCCCAGTTTATACGATGAGCCATTGAGAATCAAGGTACCTGAGAATCATGGACATTTTAGTTATTTAGAGTCGGGAAGATTTATCCTAAGATAATTTCTATATAACTATCTCATCTCGGGCTCTACCCAATTCTCACATGGGTATGGAAATTTCTTCCTTAGTCCATAAGTATGGGTCCTTAAACCTTGGACTTATCCTATGACATGACTCTTTTCTCTAAGTCCTGAGACTTAGGCTCTGATACCCACTTAATTGTTACGCCCCGAGCCTTTATTACAGCGGAAGACTAACACGGGGAGCGCGAACAGTCAGCATGGTAAGCCCCTTGCAAGCAAGAACGATCAGAGCGCGAGACAATCACACACATAAATGCAATTGCACAATATTTAATCAAACTCCAACTTTATTTCAAAAATGATTAATAGTCAAATACAATTATTTTTCCATCATCTTTCACTCTACTAGACTCAAGAAATACGAAATTGCATTGACTCAATCTAAACAATATAGACTTTCCTAAGTCTTCACTCTCATCTTGACAATACTTTCATTCGCTCTCGGACCCGCTACTTGTATAACCCGAATCCGAATTCGAATCACTTCCATCTCCTGAAAAGATTGGAAAATAGGTAATGACCACTCTTGTCCAGTAGGTATCTTCGCATCAACATGAAGGCACTATTAAAGTGATTAACAATTTAGCTCTAAAGAATAAGGTAAAAATCATGTAATGCGATGATCACGCAATTAAACCAAAGTAACACGATAATCATGTGAGATAGAATGAGAACAAGAATGAATTAGCATGTATGTAACAAGAATATGATATTTGGCCTTTCATGAACAAGAATGTAACAAGAATGCACTTTCACTTTTCACTTTCATAACCATAAAGGTTATGCACGAGAACATCAATCATGTAGCAATTCACTAGATTTTTACGAGTGCTCATGGATTTCACTTATTTATAAAGAAAGTACTCCCAACGCAATGCGACGCCAGTAGCATCATACCCCATGGTTTATAAAATAGTATGTTTCCGGCAATCAGCCGTGGGGATTAGCATAGAGCCCTTGGACACAATCAGCGCCCGAACTGCATCTTCACGTATAAATCAAGCTACTTCCATGAGTGTAACAATAAAGTATGGCCAAGAATGTAATAAGGTCAATAACTCATGATAACAACAATCAATGAATGAATGCTTCAATTTAGAGTATGAGAGATCAAGAAAAAGGCGTAAACAATGTCATTCTCACGGAAATAAATTGACAGCATAATGGTACATTCTTTTCTCTTTACAATCATTATATTAAGTTTCTTGATCAATATTATAAGTTCTAGACTATCATTAGCCCATCCAGAACCTCTGGAATATCAACCCTTGGGTCAAACCTTGGGTTAAATACTTAAGCAATGTGACGGTCGTTTACTGGGCCGTTACATCATGTAACGCTCCAGTAGTGGGCCGTTACAATGATCCGAGTCCAGAACAATAAAAATAGACTCAGAGAAAGGTGATGGTCATGCATTGGGCCGTTACATTATGTGACGGTCCAGGATTAGGCCGTTACATTAGTCTGAATCCCGAATCAAGAATTCAAACTCAGATGAATGTGACGGTCTTATATTGGGCCGTTACATGTGCCTGACGGTCCAACACAGAGCCGTTACATTACTGATAATCAAAAAATATCGATAGTGTAGTCTAATCAATGGGCTTTAATGGTACAACCAACTCGGCGTCCTAGTGAGAATCCCAGGCTCGCGGAGAATTACGGAGGCCTTGAAACAAGATTTCCTAGTCCATTGGAAGGAATATCCAATAGAGAGGTCCTCATGTCCAAGAATAATGTTCCTATAGTGCAAAGTGAACTAATGGACAACATACCGGAGTACGTGCCATGTACTTAAAGAAATGACTCTATAGACAGAGAGAGGAAACGTGTATCAATATGGAAATCAAGATAAAACCCCGTCAATACATCATTTAAAAATCATGATTTAGAATAAAAAAACTATAGAACTTTGGCAATGAAATTATCTTAACTTAAAATAACATTAAAGTATCAAAATCATGCAATACCTATCATGAGTAATCAAATAACTTAAGGGTCACATAATAGGTTACAACTTAGATAACTAGGCATAATAATAAGCAAATCTGGCAAGTCTTATTCCGTCTAGCATTGTTAGAAGACAGGGCTCTGACGGTCTCTAGATGGTGCTTCACAGTGATTGTGACGGTCTATAGAACAGCCGTTACATAAATGTAACACTCCTGCATTGATGCGTCAGAGACAACAGAGTAGAGCAGTAGACAGCAAGACTGTGATGGCTTATCACAAGGCCGTTATATGAGTGTGGCGGTCCTATGCTGATGCGTCAGAGAGTCTGCTAACAGAAAACAGTATGAAATCCAAGAGATCAACTCACATCATGTCTGTAAATCAAACATCATGTTGTCCTAGACATGTTAATGAAGTGTAGGCCAACTACATGCATAGGTATCAGTGAATAGACAGATAACATCTTTTAATTTTCTACTTAGGGCTAAGAGATGTATGAATGCATAGACCTATTAAAACATGAAATTCATGATCTATCATACATGGAATTCAATCAAACCAGAGGGCTTTTATTCCTATCAAGCTGTTTTTACCGTTCATGAGATGACCTAACTCTTAACTTGGTTTTAAACTTCCAATTTAGGGTTGAAAAACGTGCCCTAGCTCTCCTCTTCCTGTGACTTTTCAACAACTTCCTTGGGCTCTAACTCCACGACCTCTTGACCTAAGGACGTGAAATTTGGAGAGGAGTTAGTCTAAAGTATTGTAAACAAATTCCTCTAAAGAACTTACCCAAGATTATGACTCCTTACCTTGAGTCCACGCGAGTAAAAGTAAGGGTCGCACAGTTCAGAACTAGGTCCTATTTATAGAGTTCTAGCTAGGGTTTAAGGATTAGATCGATTCTAGAGTCCTTAATCTGCCAGAATCTAATCCCTAAGAGTCCTTAGTAGTGTTATGAACTCTTCCAAGTCGATCCCTAGTGGATAAGATCTCAAGGTTCTGATCTTTCTACTCGTTCTTTCCTTCACGGAACTAACAGGGTGTAACGGTTGTAGACCCCTGCATTACAAGTATGTGACGGTCTCACGATAGACCGTTACATTCAATGTTCCCAGAGCTCAACATTAATCAAACTCTTTTGCTAATTATCTTATATAATTATTTATATAATTTGTATCTATCCTTATTCTGCTAAAACCTGACTTCTAAGAGTCCCTAGTGATTTTACATGTCATTCTAATTAGGTCTCTTATGGATAGGATCATCCAGTTCTAATCTTTTATACATTCTCTTACTTACGGAACTTGCAGGCTGTGACAGTCTAGGGTATACGCGTCACAAGGCTTTGGCGGTCGCCCAATGGACCGTTGCAGTCAACGTGTATAGAGTTTCCATTTAATAAAACTCTTTTATTCGTTTACCCATATAATTATCTTAGATAATTAGTATTTATCCTTAAAATATGTGAATAGACTTAAGAACCTTCTAGAATATGGGCCAAACTTAATGGGCTTGGTCCTTAAACCTTTTGGACTTTAGTTAAATGGATTTGGTTAATTATTTAACACAAATGGGCCTTATAATGACTTATTAATCTAATAACCCATTTATTAATACATTTAGGCCTTTATAAATTCTAGAAAATTATTTATAAATTCAAAATTTATTTACATAAATTCTGGGGTCTTACAATATTCCTATAAATAGTTAATAGTGTTAAATAAATAAGAATTTAGGTATATTGTTCTTAGAATAAATAAATGGCTAGTTGATATTCCCTTTTTGGAATGAAAGTAAATAGTTTTCCTAGGATCGGAGCTGCCTCTGATACCCAAGATAATGATTAAGAAGGTAAATAAAGTGAAGGAAGTTATGAGAAATAAAATCTCTGTATGAAGTACTACCTTAAGCAAACTCTCAATCGATTAAGACCCTAGTATATATCATGACCCACCTACAATATAAGCTTAATACAACCCCATAGAAAATGGGCTTAGTATTCAAGGCCAACTTATGTACACTAGCAGACCCTTAAAACCCCACACAAGGGTTAGTATTAGTACATAATGGGCTTCTAGAAGTATATAAACATATATATATATAATGGGCCATATGGAATGGCAAAGATATGTAAATATAGAATACATGAGCCTTGACCCTAAGTTATTAAGCCTTGGATATACGAGTATTATTATAGCGACACCAAATCAATAAAATATATAAAAAAAACAATGGTAAACCGATAGCCGTATGGGCCTTGCATATAAAAATAGCTTAAGGCTAGTGGACCTTATATATATATATATATATATATGTAAACCATTAATAGATATAAGCCGCGTATGTAAGGGTTTAATAAATAATAAATGAGTTTATTTGAATATCGAATAAAACTCCTAGATGCTTGTGTAAAAAGGCCAAGATATATATATATATATATATATATATATATATATATATATATATATATATCTTATAACCCATACATACTCAATGTGGGCTTTAAAACCCTTAAACATAACTAGTGGTATATATATGTATATATATCTCAAGGCCTTGACCCAAACACGTGAAGGGGGACCATATTCTTGTGGGCCTCACACATACACCCATATAAAACCCATAATTAACTTTTAACAGGCCTCACGTACATGGACAAGCCCAAAACCAATGCACATACGCAAACCAACCCAAATGCCCATTCGAATATAATAGTTACCCAACCCATATACAGGAACGGTGTTGCATGGGTTAGCCTTAGGGTTTTCTAGACAAATGGGGGTAGGCAGCTGCATCCCAAGCAGGGTGATCAACGTTCGAGGCAACTCATGGGATGGGTTTCAGAACCTTCCCATTGATAACATTCGACCCCTAGGGTTTTGCCATTCCTTATAAATAAAAACCTTCGTCCACCGGGCTGAGGCTACTGCCACTACCGCATGCGAAGGGCCATCCTGCATCCTACTACTGTCAACGTAAAGAAGGTTCCTTCCTTCTTCTTCCTCCGCTACCTAAGCTGTGTGGTTGCTTCATCCCTTGCTGCGGCTACTGCCGTATTAGTTGCTGCTATTGTTGCCTTCTTCTTCCTCCCTGCTATGTACCTGCTATTGCGGTTATTGTGGCTGCCACCGTTACTGCAACAAGAATTCCTTACTCTCTCTCTACTCGCCTTGCTCTCCGTTCAACTCAACCGAGGTAGGTTTTCTCAAAGAATTGAAGCCCAAGATAGTAGTAATTAGGTTGCATGTTTAAAATTCATGTTTTCGTTTTCCCTAATCATCGTTTTGCCTAAGTTTTCAGTTTACTGTTTACATGATTATCTTAATTGATTAAATAATCACGTCACGTTAAAATTTTTATATCTATGTAACCACTTGTCTAAAAATCACAAAGTGCATGTGACTTGAACCCCCATGATTTACCCTAAATTTTTATGTGATTATATGATGTGTTAATTAGTTAATAATTAACTTTAATAAATAAGAGGAATTAAAAGGTTTACTCGGCGAATCAGCATTTTCACTGTAGCGTCTTAGTTATAGAGTTTTGCCTTGTCGGCCTTTTCGTGGGCACCGGAGCATCCTTTGGTCATGAAATTTTATGGGCGTGTTATTGGGGTGGAGACCGAGGTAGTGAGGGTGGTACTTCCTTTTTCCGGTCCTCCTAACTCAAGATAGCCTTACTCTCAAGTAAAAATATTTTTAAACATCAAGTTAGGTAGAGTTTTTCGAGCCCTTCATTTCGATATATAGATTGCGCGATTCCGACGTATATACGCTCGAGAATGGGAGGTTTAAAAAAGAGTTGACACTATTCATTATTTGAATGACGACAACATGAGTGTCGTTGAATTCTTTTAACGACCACTTGCCATGTCGTTAAATCATTATATATATATATATATATATATATATATATATATATATATATATATATATATATATATATAGTGTTAAGTATAATGATATCTTTTACTTGTATCTTTAAAAATTAATATCTTTGAAACTATGTAAAATAAAATTATAATATATATATATATTTTGGAATCCTTAGATTTTTCTCTTAATTGTCATATATTTAGTTCTTACAATTTCTTTTATTTGAAAAATATTATTATTCATCATGATTAAATTAAAAACTACATATCATGCTTAAATCCTAGAAAATTCATATCTTATGATCAAAGTTGGTAAAAATTACAATATATATATATATATTCATGATCCTTGTAAATTTCCCTTAATTATCGTGTAATTAGTTCTAGAAATAGTATCCATCCTTTTAAAGACATGCTATTTTCTAAATTATTAGATTAAATAGAAATTAAGATATGAATTGATGCCTACTTGCATGGACGCGGATTTACTATCTTACAGTTTTTATCCGGTTTTGACCCATATCACGGGTCTTTTGGCACTCTCATCTCATGTCCGTAGATGGAGTCCATGTTTCATGATTGGTTCACGTTATACACCACAACTCTCGGTGATATACGAGCCCTCCGTTGGACATTCCGTTCCTTCGGACTGGCAAGTTAGTCATTGGGATTTGCCGACTTCCCTTGCCTACATTCTTCCATCGACCAGAGGCTGTTCACCTTGGAGACCTGATGCGGTTATGAGTACGACCGGGCGTGGGCGGCACTCGGTCCTCCGGATTTTCAAGGGCCGCCGGGGGCGCACCGGACACCGCGGGACGTGCGGTGCTCTTCCGGCCGCTGGACCCTACCGTAAATCTCCTCGTAGCCTTGGATTCCCTCAAGGTCGACTGAGCTGATTGTACCTTAAACACCTTGTACCCTTTTTAATGCCACGTCACTCTGGAGAAACGTGGTAACCCGGCTCTTTCATGGTGCTATTCTTGGCCCATGAGAGAATTCTCTTAGCCGGTGGAATGAGTGATCATTCCACTAGGTGACATATTGAATTGGGTATCCTATTGCTAGGTACCAATTCTTCAGCTTGTCTCATGTCCATTGGATGGTGACTATCTTGTTAATCATATATTTCAAAGTTATCATGGCTACCTACCTAGGTGGCAATCTTCACCCAGTTTATCGATATGTCATGGTTTTTTCTATGCTTTAGCGTGGATTTTATCGCAACTCTGTCCCTACTCAAGGGCCTTGCCCTTGAATTCCATAAATGTTACCTTAAATTATTGGCTATGAAATATAGTGGATGACTAGATCTATCTTTCAATGCTGTGCATATAGGGCCCGATCTGGTCCTAGGAGAAGCACTCGAAAGTACTTGTGTCCATGGGAGCTAAATTGATCACGGCGTCTGGCATTGCACCGAAGTGCATGACTAGTTTGATCTTTGCCATTCCACACTCACTCTCTCTTTTCGTGACGTTACTTGATATTACTTGCATGCGTAACTTGACTTGCGTGACTCGACTAGCGTGGCTCAAAATGGGCAAGTACTTGTGTAAAATAGCCAATAATCTATAAATTCTCTCATGAATATCTCTTGTTTAAGACTCGCTTGGAAGTTTTACATAGCGTTGTTAAACTCTTGCTAATTTTGTTTCACTTGCTCGGTTAATTCTACATGCATAGTCTTACCTGCATTTACATGTGAAAAAATATAATTACTTAAACCAATTGCTTGTTCTTGAGATATAATTTCTACTGAGCGTTTCGCTCATCCAGCCTATTTTAATGTTTTTCAGGTAATCAAGTGGCTAGCGTGGCCATGACTCAAACGGGAGGGACAAGTGTGCAAGAGAACTCTGGAAACTAGATGACCTGTGTCTTTTACTTTTCTTGAGTCTAGTATGGTGTCTTCTAACTAGTTAGTCATGACTAGATTAGCTTAGTGTCTTTTATCAAGTTTCGAAGGTCTAAGTCCTGTTAGTGTGTCCATTCCTTTTCTTTTATGTTGTAATTGAGTCAATAAGTTGTAATGACAAGTTCATATGAATAAAAGTTTATTTTTGCCAAATTCTGATCTTATGTGATTGCTTTGATTGATACGACTGTTTAACTGCCACATTCCGAGCAAACGACACGTTCCGCTGCTATCAGTTCGGGGCGTGACAGAGGTGGTATCAGAGCTTCGGCTTTCACATCCTCAAGTTATTAGGTTCCAATGATAGGTCAGGTATCCTTGTCTCCTTGGGTCATTAAGTTCAAGTAATAGGTTGAGTCTCCTTGTCAGTTATCCTATAGGAATCCCGTGAGATTGGGTAGAGCTTGGGGTTAAATTATAAAAGAATGATAAAATACTTATATTTCATTATTATTAATTCTTGAGTCAATAAATTATCTCCCCACTCATCCATGCAGGAACCTAAATAAAATGGAGGCACCTAAGCCGTGCTTTGGCCTTGAGATGGTCTTAGTGGACGTCCAAGCTTATGCGGACCTTGTTAGAAGTGTCCAGGAGTTAGAAAAGGTAGTGGAAGAAAAAGAGAGAGTCTAAGGGAAAAACCAAGGTCACGTCCTGACGCAGAATATCGGGACCGACAGTAGAAAGAGTTAACAATAATATGTTTATTTCCAGACATGCTATAACTTGAGCTAGAGAATTAACATAACGTCATGAACAGAAATAATTCCACCAATCTAAATAATTACTAATTTATCAAAAATCCGAGCTTACATCAATCCCAATCAAAAGAACTTAAGAAAACTTCCAAAACAACATTTGACTTAACATAGTTACAACCACCAACTTTAAAATAGCACTGGAGAGGGGGATTTCTATAGCCCATCTAAGAGCGGCCGAACTAGGTCCGTTAGGATCAAACAAGGCCCAGCTCATCCAAGTGATCGTCCCGTAGGGCCCACTTAGGATAAAAAGCCCAATAAGATTACTCGGGATCAATCCCTTCCTCAGCGGCCCTTAGGCTCGGGAGGCCCGAACGGCAGTCAGAACAGAGGAAGACCCATGCTCGAGCTATCCCCTCACCGGGATAAAGGCAAGCGCTCAGCGCCCACTCCGACCTATCTTCATCCGAGCTATGCCTATTGCCCGAACAGGGCTGGCACCCTTCATGCTTGGGTTTAACCGACGATTGCTTATCCACGCTGCCGTTGAGAGTCCTTTATGAGCAGGAGTTTTTGAGGACATAAAGAGCCCATGATGAGGACGTAACTCCCGCCGAAAACTCCTCAGCTTACGGGACTCATAAGGCTAGCACACTATTTAAACTTGGGACTCCCTCCCGCTGAAGGTAAGGCCCAACACACGCCTAAAATTCCCTAAGCAGGAACCACTTCACCATCTTGGTGTAGAGGGATCTCACGCCTCTCTTTTCCTCCTCCCTTCATAACTTCCACCATTACTCTACTGACTTAGGCATCGGAGGGTTTCCCCTAGGGAACCATCCCTAGGCCCCCTGATACGTTTCCCTTTCTTGCAGTTTACTATTCGGTGATCATCCCCAAGCTCAGGTCCAGCGCGAGATTACGCCTCTTCATCTGGCGCCGTCTGTGGGAAACGACCAAAGAGCCAGTATGGTGCGAAGAAGTTTAGGGAGGAGTGTTGACACCCGTTTTTAGCTCACAAGTTGTGTCATTTCTCTTATTCATCATTTTTGATGTCTCGAATTACCCATTATTGTGGAGCCTTCCTTGGATGGATTTTGAGCCAATTTTTATTGTTCCATTCCCTTTGAGCCCTAGAGATCATGATTTCCTAGAGCCTTGGAGCTTATTTTATCAACTTCTGGCTTCTAAGTTGACTTTCGGCCCATTTAGGCCGGCTTCCCTCAAGTAATCGACTCTCTCCCGCTGCGCAGTCCTGAAAGTGGTCCTTTTTCATCTACTTCTATCCCTTTATTCAAAAAGTTATCTTCACCAAAGTTGTTCCTCTTTCAACGATCTATAATTTCTTTTTCTACGCCATTGGCCAGTTCTGCCCCGTTTATGAACTATTTTTATTTTTCTGACATGCTGTGCTGTTCAAAATTCTTTCTCTCTCTTATAGCACCATTTTCTCCCTCTTCTAATCATTTTCTCATCTTGCTTTTTTCATAAAAGTTGTTTCTCTCTCAGTTATCTATAATTTCTTCTTCTACTACTTTCGCTAGTTCTACCCCGTTTGAGAGATACGCTTCAATTTTCAAAGTCGCGCACGGTCTGCCTAGAATTTTCCTTCATCGGTGTGAAGGTCTAGTGTAGGTGCGTCACAACACATTTAGCGGTCTATCGTAAGACCGTCAGAGCACATGTGACGGTCTAGTATAGGTGCGTCACATCCAAACTTGCCCGAAATCACCCCGTTTGACCCCTAGAGTATGGCGGTCCTACCCTAGACCGTTAGAGCACATGTGACGGTCCTACGATAGACCGTTACACACAGCAGAGAGTCCAATTTATGTTGGACTCTACCCCGAAAATTACGCGGCGAGCCTATCTTGCAGAGCCCATAACTTCTTCAATTCTTATCCAAATTGATCCCCATTTTTTCCTACTTCTAGCCCTTTGTATTATCTTAAATTTGCTTCATAGAAATCAAATTTTCATTGGCTATATCTCTCGGGATCTAGGTCGCAAGATCGGGATTTAAGCATCCTGGTACAACTAAAACTCTGTTTTCTAGTGCGACGGGGCTACCTTCCAAGAGCCATATCTTCTAGAATCCTCCTCAGAATTGATCCATGTTTATTCCTATCTCTTGTCCTTAGTATTATCTCGAGTTTGATCTAGAGAACTTGATTTATCTTGGACTATATCTCCGGGAATCGTGATAAGAAGATGGGGCTTTCTTGTAAAACTCTATAAAAACTGCCCAGTTCATAGTCGCGACGAGGGGGCTCTTTCTTGGTTCGGGGCGAAGCCATGCTGCAACTCTAACTTACAACTTTGACCTTGGCTTGAAGAAGGAAGTATTAGCTTTCCATTGCATCCTTCTGGGCTTGATTTCATGATCTATATTATTAGTTCTCTTCCTCTTAAAATCATAAATCATCACATTTTTCTGCACTTTTCTGCTACATATGCATTTTCCCCCGTTTTGCATCATTATTTTCTCTCTATTCTCTCAACCAAATTCCGTGATTTTAACTCTCATGCATGCACAACACACACACCTATTATTTCCACCCTTCCACAGGAGTTAAAAACCTCCCCTCGGTGCGTTCTCCCTTAATTTCTACCCCTATTTTATCACTCCGGGATTGATACTACACATGCATGTTCTAATGGGTTTTTTGTCCTTGTTTTGACTTTGTTTTGCAGGAGAGCATGAATACAGCGTGAGGCCTTCTTCATCTAGCCGGCTGGAAGGAGAAGAGGTTTGAGTCCACAAGTTCCTCACGTCTCGTTCTTATGTGCGATCAATTCTTCATATTTCCAAGGTACATGGCGCCCTTTCCTTTATCTCTTCATCCCTTTGGCGTTGTTAACCCTTGGTGGCGATCACGGTCAGTTCTTCTATCTCTCATCGCTCTTTATTCATCATCTTCCATGCCTTTCATGCTATTATGTTATTAGCATAGTTAGGGGCGGGGTAAAGGAAAGAGAGATAAAATTATCAACAACCTTATTTTTTAGCGATCACGGTGGGACCCCAATGCCCATCACGCTTATTTTCATGCTCTTTTGTAGGTTGGGTGGGTGCATGTTCATGTGTAGGTGATATTTCCTCCATTCTCCCACTATTTTTGGTGTTTTATGGGCTCTGGTTGTGTGACGGTCTTATGGTAGACCGTCATGGTCCTGTAACGGTCATTTGGTAGACCGTTACAGATTCTGGCAGTCCTGCGCGCATGCTCATAGGGTCATGTTCGTTGAGGTATAACTTTTGCTCCCGGGGTCGAATTGCGCTGATTCTTGTTCCGTTGGATAGCCCTTTGTATTGTCTATCCATCCATATATCATTTGCATCATTTGGTTAACATTTGCATATTCTAATATTGTCCAACTTTTTGAGTTTTCTGCATAAGTTCTGTAGGCAGGCTCAGAGATAGGTTCATAGGTACATCTTTACTCAGTGATTTGACTGCCTTCCTGAGGTCCAATTGCACTGATTTTTGTTTCATTGGATATTCCTTTGTATTGTCTTTCCATCCATAGCTTATTTGCATCATTTGGGTCTCATTTGCTTAGCTGAAAATTGTCATCATTTTAGCATTTTGTCCATAAAATCTGCGTGTGGTCTGCGCATAGGTTCACGGGGGTAACTTTGCTCAGTGATTTGATTGACCTCTCGAGGTCAGATTGATCTGTTCTTGGGCCCGTTGTGTAGACCTTTGTATTATCTTTCCATCCATATACTATTTATCTTATTTGGATCATGTTTGCATAGTTTAGTTTTATCTTGATTTTCTAGTTTTAGGCTAGAATTTACATGCACTCCGGTGCACATAGGGCCATACATTGCATATCATAGTTACATTTCCTACCTTGGTAAGTGATTCTCTCGCCTCCATATTCCTTGGGGTCGACTAGGTGATCTTATCCGGGACCTCCATAAGTCTCCGTGAGCCGTGGATTCTCACACGGACGACGGGCCGGTTGTACCTTTTCCACCCTTTAGGCTTGCATTTGCATCCGTGTGAGGGAGTTAACCTTAGTCAACCCAAAGTTTGGACCTTATTTCCATAGGATTCTTATCTCAAGGGAATTATTATTAATTCAAATCATTAAAAGGTCTATTAAAATCCCTTAAATATTTCCCATCATATCAACTTGTTTGACTTGGGTGAAAACTCTCACATTGTATTGTTTATATTGTTTGGGATTGTTTAGGCCCATTAGTGGTGTTTGTGTTGCATTCTTTCATCATCCACATGTTTTATTGTTGTTAGGCCCATTTAGCTTAGCCCATTTTGTGTGTCCATTGTCTAGTCCATTGTCCCGTGGTCCGTTGTCCATTTGTCTTTGCCTTAGTGTGTCAGTCCCCTCTTGTCCTCATTAAGCCATTGCTTCCCCACTTGTATTATCGTTGATATCCAGGTATTAAGCCTCCATTTGCCCTCACGAAGTATCGTTCCAACCCCGTGTATCATCCTTCTTCCTATCCTTCTTCATATTCCCGCGTGGAATCTTCTTCCCACGCATGCCCGTCTTCCCATGGTCCTTCTGACCCATCTAAAGAACATGCTAATCTCATGGCCCATCTTTCAAGCCTTGTTCATCAAATGGACCCGACCCAGGCCCATTGTCTTATTGCAAATCATCTTAATGGGCCTTCTTCTCATAATGGGCCTTCCTATCTTCATGGGCCTCCTCCTTCTTCCCATGCGGCTAGCCCGATTCCTAATACTCATTCATCTAATGGGCCTCATTTCTTTAATGGGCCACCTTCCTTCAATAGGCCCTCTTCTACTCTTAATGGACCCCCTTCCTTTAACGGGCCTTCTTATTCTCTTAGTGGACCTACTCTATTTAATGGGCCTCCATCTCCTACCCATGCTACTGCTAGCCCGAGTAGTCCTTATATTCATGATGCTTCTAGGTCCATATATCCTTCTACTCCCAGAATGGACCCTTCTTCTTCTCAGCCCGGTCCTCTCATCCGGCCCAATATCATCCTGGTCCAAATTCACTGGCTCAAGTTGGCCCATATTCTTCTCGATCTCTCCCTACCCAGGAGATGATTGCTCAAGCCCAGCGCCAGCTTGATGAACTTCAATGCCAAATTGATCACAAATCCTCCTTAAGTATTCCATTCGCATTTCAAGATCTTCGGCTTCCGCCATCTTCACAAATTCCCGCATATCGCCGTTATGGTGGAGTCGGTGACCCCTATGTGCACTTGAACGAGTTTATTTATGAGTCGGCCCAGTTTTGACATGACCAACGCTTGATGGCTTATCTATTTGGTCTGTCATTGGAAGGCCCGACTCGGGATTGGTTCTTCTCCATTCCGCAAGAGCAAGTTATGAATTTTCAAGCCGTGCAAGAGTAGTTCATTCAGCAATATCAGGACCAGGTTAGGCCCAAGTACTCTATGGTAGATCTGGCCCATGAGATGATGAAGCCCGAAGAGGATTTCTACACCTTTGCCGACCGTTGGCGTCGCCTTGCCACGCAAGTCCCGAGGAAAATTCCAGAGGGAGAGCAAATCAATATGCTGATATCCAATGCAACGCCCGAGTATCGGTTTATCTTAGCCCTCAATGATATTACCTCCTGGCAACAACTTTATAGCCGAGCCTGCTTCATCCGCCAGCAACTCCATGATTCCCCTGACCATGAGTCTTTTTCGCCTTTTAACACCCCGCCATATGTATCTCCCTCCACATATCAACATTCACCTTCTACATACCAACACTCCACGAGTCAGCCATACACCCCCACATATCAATCACCCGCATATTCCTTCATGAGTCAGCCCTCCGCATCCACATACCCGTCTCCATCTCCACCTCCAGTCAGGGGAATTCCACACCCCGAGCAGGTGGATGCCGTCTACATACCTACCCACTCCGTTCCACATATGCCTTCACCAAATCCCTCCTCCGCCGGCCAAGCACTATTGCCTACGCAACATTCACTTCCGTCTCCACAACCTTCTCCACCACCTAATACCCCTCGGCATCCACCTTGTCCGAAGCGGGCTCCTCATCCTTCGTTGCCGGAGTGTTTCACCGACATCTTTAGGGCTTTGATGGCCACTCACGCGCTGTCGCTCCCTCCAGTTGTGCCTTGCCGACCCATGGTCGGGGATATGCTCCAGTTCTATTATTTTCACCGCCAGAAGGGGCATTTGGTTGAGGATTGCCCCGAGTTCCGGGAGTTTGTTTACGGCTTGGAAGATCAGAAAAGGATTGATTGGGCCGCTATTCATAAAGTCATTCTACATCTTCACAGCAAGCAGCAGCAACAAGAAATGCCGCCCAGGCAGCTGTCTCCGTTACTTCAAGACCTGGGGCACCCCTGTGATTCCTCATCTAGTGCTGCACTCGCTCCGTCAACCACCGCATTACCTTCGCTATCCTTTATCAAATCTCCACAACCTCCACAAACCCAAGCCTCTGCTCAGGCCAGTGCCACCTCTCCTTCTTCCTCCATTCCCGTTACCACTACTTCTACCCCCAACGCCGCCCGACCCATTATGTCGATGCGTCAATGGTGGGCACCACGACCCTCCTCTCCATCCCCTTTATCACCGTCTCCATTACCTCCACCGCCATCCTCACCTCCCTCTCTATCGCCTACACCATCTCCACCACCCTCACCATTGCCTAAACCTACATCATCCCCGCCATCACCTTTGCCCGAGCCTGAGCAAGTTTCGCCTCTATCGCCCTCGCCCAAGCAAGCCACACCTCCACCCTTACCTCGGCCTCCACCTAAACACACCATCCCCGTTGAAACCTCCGCGTCTTCCGAACCTATTCCTATCCCCAATCCTCCACCTATTTCCACCCCACGGAGCGGGTGTGTGTTACCCATGGTGCCCCTTGGGTCTAATACCCAAGGAGACAATAAGCCAAGTCAGGATGATTCAGTGCCGGCCGTGCATTTCAAGATTCAGGATTTTATCTGTCGGATGTCGGTTCACGTCCTGGTCCCCGGTCATCTTTTGGATAATGAGTCTAAATTTCCTCTGGAGACGGTTGCTAAGAAGAGTTCCCTTGCCTTAGTGCCAGTTTCTTCACAAGCGAGGCCAGTGGCAATCTCATTGCTTACCGGAGGATTCGCTATTGATGATGTTATTACCTCTTGCTCGATTACGGTTCAGTTCACTGGCCAAGAGGGGTTCTCTACTCAGATTGTGCTAACCCATACGGCTGCCAAGAGCCTGATGGATTCCCTATTCAAGTAGAAATTGTCCGTATCTTCTACATTTTCCAAGGACATTCTGCACATTCTATGCAATCTCCCTTGGTTCATTAGCAAGTCAGCCATGTCAACGCCGCGCATTACTCTCCCTCAGTTTCATCTTGCTCTTCTGGTAAGGGAGTTATGCTTCATGCCCAGTTGTCGAGTGGAGATGCTGAATCTCATGTTGCTGGTGGCAAGTGACAAAGCTCCGTGGTTTTCTGATATTTATCATTCTAAGGAGTCACTTGCTCAAGAATGTCTGCCTATGGTTAGCATTGGGTGTCTAGGGGCGACCGCCCCCATGAAGTTGCATGTTCACAGCCGGGCCAGGCCGTCTGCCAGGTGGGCCCGTTATTTGAGAAGGTATTACAGATTAAGAAGCCTGAAGGTCCAAGCCCGCACCAGGCAGGTCCATTTTCAAGAGATTTCTACAAAGAAGAGGCAGCGACGCAAATTCAAGGACCGTCGGTTGTGCAGTCAGGGGTCCACTTCTTCTTCTTCTCCTTTCTATTCATCGTTTCTTCTGCTCAGCTCCCACCCTTGGGTGGTGTATCTTCCCTCTTCAGATCCAGCTTCTATGATCTTCTCCTCTCTTCTTGGGTCCGCAAGCCCCTATTCTTATTCTTCTCTTCTTCATCCGGAGTCTCCAGATTATCGCTCCTCTCACAATTCTGGGTCTCGGCCTATGTCTTTTCATCCCGATATCGGGACATCTCCCAGTTCTTCTCTAGTATCTCCGGGTTCCGTCTCTAGTTCTCCTTCCCCGACCTTGTCGGGTGTCTCTCATTCTCCTTCTCCGACCCTGTCGGTTGATTCTCGTCCCTCTTCTCCGGCCACGGCGGATAATCATTCTCCTTCTTCCTCATCTTCACAGCAATCCTCTCACTATCTTTCTATTCTCTCATCTTCTCCCTTTCGGGGTCTTCGCCCTTTCTCTTACTACTTTCGAGGCTTTAGTCCGCCTTGATCTGAGCTAATCTGGTTTATTCTGTATCTGGTTCCTTGTTATCAGGGCCTTAGTGCCTTAACAAGGGAGTTCTAGCCCTCGTCTCTCTTCCTTTTTATCCCTTCTTCGTCCAGTATGATGTCTGTCACTCCTCTGTGTCAAGGAATCCAATCATTTGCTCTCCTTTCATCCTTTATCCTGACAAGCAAGGAATACAAAGCTACTCGTGCTCCTCAAAGCTCGATGATCGAGATCGCTTCAGGATGTCGGTTTCCACGCCATGGATTTGCAAAGGTATCTTTATTTTGAGCAAAGAAACATGCTTTCATTTCTATTATTTCTATTATTTCTGCACATGATTATAATGCTATTCCTCAACATGGTTAAGTGGCTTTTAGAAATTTGCTTAGTTCATTTAGATCATTTAAAATGAGTTCGATTCTGTAGCATCCTTAGGCTGGTGATAGCTCCGCGCTGGGAGTCTAGTTCTTTTCCTGATCGTTGAGGGTGACCATTGAGCATGGGTTTTCACACACCACATGGCGAGCCATAGACGATTCCTCTGAGGCACACCGTTGCTGCTTTGGCCATACTTTGGGTATGCACAAAGGTCTTTTTCTCTTCTCTGCTCAGCCAAGTGTAGGGACAAGATATTAATGGATGAGATGACCAACCTATGCGCTCCCTAATACGAGAGAGGTCTCAAATAGGGGCAGTCTTGACCCTCAAAAATGAGCTTTCATGCTTTATCTAGCAAATAAGGGTTGTCAAATGAAAATCATATATGAATGAGAAGATCAATGTAAAATTATAAATCAAAGGCATGGCAAGAGTGGCAGTACAGTTCCCCGCGGGACGTCATGAGCTCGGTCGCATGCATGCCTGATAAATATGGGTCTTAAAATCAAAGACACAAAGCCCCAGCGCAACAGACCTATCTCTTTGAGGGGTAGTACCCTGAAAGGAAGTCGAATCTTGATATCTCCCATCCTGCATAAAACTTGTCTCTATGTTTTCTTCTATTTCTCCCTCTTAGGCTGGGTTGTATCCCGGGTATGGCCTTAGTAGGGGCACCGTTCTTTAGAGGCAGTTGGTTGTGGTAAGCCACCCTCACATGCACGCCCTGCTCAAGGGAAGTCTTTAATGAGAGAGGAGAGACGGTGATCCCTGGCCAGTAGTTCGAGCATGTCTTTTGGGTGCTGCGGATTGCTATTGTCAAAAATAAAAAATGAGATATTTTCAAAATTCAAAAAAAAAGATGAGATATTGTCCAAAATCCAAAAAAAAATGAGATTCTAAGAAAATGAAATATTGTTCAAACAAAACAAAAAAAATCAAATATTTTCAAAATCTAAAAAAATCAAGAAAATTGAAAAAGCTAAAAATATTTATCTTTTATATTTTATTTTGATAATAGATACGTAATCTGTTTGCTAAGTGTGCAGGTTACAGGTACTCAGACATTCCTTGCTATATCTTTGTGCTCTGTCTCTTGTCTACATCTTTTGATTTGTTCTCTTCGTCATTCATGTCTCTCGATCTATTTTGAAGCTTATGTCCTTCTCAGCTTTTGTTTGCAATGATCATATCTATGTGAGAGGGCTTTACCTCACGATTATGAACCTGGCGGTTCTGCTTCATTCTGATCTTGGGTTATGATTGAAGGGCGCATTTGTTTATGCCCGTTGTCCCGCCGTGTCCTTGTCTCGCCGTGTCTATGTCCCACCGTGTTGTCCCACACATGTTATTTTATTCTTCACCATGTGTTGTTAGTTGTCTTGCATATGTTGTTAGTCGTCCTTCTATATCTCGTGTGTTGTCCCAACCGTGTGTTCATCTCTCATGTTCTTGTCTCAACCGTGTGTTGTCTCACTGCATTGTTGTCTTGTCCCTCACGTTCATCTTGCATACGTGTGGTTTGTTCATGCCATTGCATATGTGCTTGTTCGTCTTGTTGTGTTGTTTTCCATTAGTTTGATCGTTATGTTTTATTGTGTTGTCGGTCGTTCAGTTAATCATTGTGTTATGCTGTCTTTCGTTCATGCTTGTTTATCATGGTCATTCATATTGTTGTTGTCTTATTTGAAAATTCCATTAAAATCAGAAAAAATCTGGAAAATCTAAAAAGATGCCATTTCGCTTGACAGGTAAGTCAGGTATGGCTCTCTATCCTTGCTCACTGTTGCATTACTATATGGTATCTACGTTATTATAACCTCTCAAGGATCGGCTGGTTGCCCGTGTGTTCTAGGATCTGATGTTCCCCTTTAACAAAAACGATGATGATCTAGGAACATACGATTAATCGTTGGATAGGCCGCTCGGTTGCGTCGGGTGGGGGACGATAGACTCTGTCTCGCACGCCGTGGTTGCAAGAAGACTCTTGACCCCATCTTGGCTTAGTCTAGCAATATTATCCTTGAGTACTTTCTATTTTATCCTTTCTTTGCATTCGTTTTGATGATTTCTTTATTTTAGCCCAGCATGCATCATGTCATTTTGAGCATTCATGCCTCGTGATCCGTTCAAGGATTTCTCCTCAGTAATGGTTGATTGCACTTAAGCTCTCTTGGATAAGAGATTCTTCATTCCACTCTGAATTTGAACATTTTCTCTGATCTTGCCGCTCGGTCTGTTTGGATAGCGTGATTCCTGTCTCGATTTTATCTCAGTCTTATCTCTCCTTTTCCAACTTTTATCCTGTGTTCCTTCCAACCTACTCATTATCCGTGGATTGTGTCCCCAATGAGGCTGGCCGTGTTTCCTCCCTTAGTTTAGTTCTCCAGACATGTCTCATCCTTGTCATCTATTTCAGGTGGTGAGTTTGACGTTTTCGGGAAAATTCCTGTCGCTTGTTGGTTGTGACGGGTGTCTTTTTGCCTTGATGTCCGCTTATCATTTCTCTCTGCTTCATCTCTGCTTCATCTCCATTTCACGTCGCTATCGCTTTCGATCTATGTCCTTTCTATTTTGCCTCCACGTTGCTTTCGCTCGTTCCCTTGTAAAGCGGACATCAAGGAGGGGCATCTGTTGACACCCGTTTTTAGCTCACAAGTTGCGTCATTTCTCTTATTCATCATTTTTGATGTCCCGAATTACCCATTATTTTGGAGCATTCCTTGGATAGATTTTGAGCCATTTTTTATTGTTCCATTTCCTTTGATCCCTAGAGATCATGATTTCCTAGAGCCCTGGAGCTTATTTTATCAACTTCTGGCTTCTAAGTCGACTTTCAGCCCATTTAGGCCGGCTTCCCTCAAGTAATCTACTCTCTCCCGCTGCGCAGTCCTGAAAGTGGTCCTTTTTAATCTCCTTATGTCCCTCTATTCGAAAAGTTATCTTCACCAAAGTTGTTCCGCTTTCAACGATCTACAATTTCTTCTTCTACGCCGTTGGCCAGTTCTGCCACGTTTGTGAGCTATTCTTATTTTTCCAACGTGCTGTGCTGTTCAGAATTCTTTCTCTCTCTTATAGCACCATTTTCTCCCTCTTCTGATCATTTTCTCATCTTGCTTTCTTCATGAAAGTTGTTCCTCTCTCAGTTATCTACAATGTCTTTTTCTAACACTTTCGCTAGTTCTGCCCCGTTTGAGATATATGCTTCAATTTCCAAAGTCACGCGCGGTCTGCCCAGAATTTTCCTTCATCGGTGTGAAGGTCTAGTGTAGGTGCATCACGGCACATGTAGCGGTCTATCGTAAGACCGTCAGAGCACATGTGACGGTCTAGTATAGGTGCGTCACACCCAAACTTGTCTGAAATCACCCCGTTTCACCCCTAGAGCGTGGCGGTCCTGCCCTAGACCGTCAGAGCACATGTGGCGGTCCTACGATAGACCGTTACACACAGTAGAGAGTCCAATTTATGCTGGACTCTGCCCCGAAAATTACGCGGGGAGCCTATCTTGCAGAGCTCATAACTTCTTCAATTCTTATCCAAATTAATCCCCATTTTTTCCTACTTCTAGCCCTTTGTATTATATTGAATTTAGTTTATAGAAATAAAATTTTCATTGGCTATATCTCTCGGGATCTGGGTCACAAGATCAGGATTTAAGCATCCTGGTACAACTATAACTCTATTTTCTAGTGCGACAGGGCTACCTTCCAAGAGCGATATCTTCTAGAATCCTCCTCCGAATTGATCCACGTTTGTTCCTATCTCTTGTCCTTAGTATTATCTCGAGTTTGATCCAGAGAACTTGATTTATCTTGAACTATATCTCCGAGAATCGTGATAAGAAGATGGGGCTTTCTTGTAAAACTCTATAAAAACTACCCAGTTCACAGTCGCGACGGGGGGGCTCTTTCTTGGTTCGGGGCGAAGCCATGCTGCAACTCCAACTCACAACTTCGACCTTGACTTGAAGAGGGAAGTATTAGCTTTCCATTGCATCCTTCTGGGCTTAATTTCATGATCTATATTCTTAGTTCTCTTCCTCTTAAAATCACAAATCATCACAGTTTTCTGCACTTTTCTACTACATATGCATTTCCCCCCATTTTGCATCATTATTTTCTCTCTATTCTCTCAACCAAATTCCGTGATTTCAAGTCTCATGCATGCACAACACACACACCTATTATTTCCACCCTTCCACAGGGTTTAAAAATCTCCCCCCAATGCGTTCTCCCTTAATTTCTACCCCTATTTTATCACTCCGGGATTGATACTACGCATGCATGTTCTAATGGGTTTTTTGTCCTTGTTTTGGCTTTCTTTTGTAGGAGAGCATGAATACAGCATGAGGCCTTCTTCATCTAGCCGGCTGGAAGGAGAAGAGGTTTGAGTCCACAAGTTCCCCGCGTCCCATTCTTATGCGCGATCAATTCTTCATATTTCCAAGGTACACAGCACCCTTTCCTTTATCTCTTTATCCCTTTGGCGTTGTTAACCCTTGATGGCAATCACGGTCAGTTCTTCTATCTCTCATCGCTCTTTATTCATCATCTTCCATGCCTTTCATGCTATTATGTTATTAGCATAGTTAGGGGTGGGGTAAAGGAAAGAGAGATAAAATTATCAACAAGGAGGTCCACCGGCGATAGGGGAAAGGCCATGGTGGCAGTGGGAGAAGGCCCCTCTCAGGCCTCACAAAACCCTCCCTCCAACGCCAACACCCCAGCCGATGAACTACCCCCTCCTCTCATGGCAGTAGGGGTACCACTCGATGGTGGCGCTGACGCTTTCCAAGCCCTCAACGCAAAACTGGACAACCTCGTGGAACTCATGAGGACCCAGGCGGCCAGGGATGGAAGCTCACGCGCCCCTCCAGAAGACCCTCCCCGTGAGAACGCATCTCAGCACACCGCCGGAGGCCGCTTCACCCTCAAAGGCCGGCAGATTATTCGTAACAGGTCAGGAGGACCTTCACAAGCCCCTCCCCCAGAGCAAGAGGCCTCCTCCACGTCGAAAAGGGGAAGACCTGTGGCACGCCGTCCAAATCTAGAGACCGAAACTCCCAGAGAACGCCAAGGAAGTCCACCCAGCCCCACAACGCGGCTATAGTCGGAGTTATCTCTCCGACTGTGAGAATTTGAGAGACGTTTCGCAGAGTAGGAGCGCGCCCTACGCGCCTTGCAAAATGTCTCTCCGGCAGAGGACGAGGAGAAATCACCATTCTCCGATTACATCTTGAAGGCAGAGGTATCTCCTAGAACCTCCATTCCGACCTTCAAGTCCTACGATGGCGAAGGCGACCCGGCCGACCACATCGACAGCTTCGACGCCCTGATGACCCTTCACGGAGCGTCCGACGCCATCAAGTGCCGAGCCTTTGTGACCACCTTGGTCCAAGGTGCCCAAGCATGGTTCCGAGCCCTCGCCCCCGTATCCATCTGGGATTTCAAGCAATTCGGGCTAGTATTCAAGGAGAGTTTCACCGGTAGCGACCCCCCGAGGTCGGTAGTGGGGCTATTGGTTCTCAAACATGCGCAAGGGGAGAAACTCCAGGCTTACATCAACCAATTCAAGTCGGAAGCCCTGAGAATCCCCCGCCTAGATGTAGCCTCGACCATAACCGCGCTCATCGGGGGCAACCGGGACGAGAACCTCCGCCGCGAACTTGTCCTCCACCCTCCCTCGACCCGTGCCGAGCTAGTGACTCTGGATTTTTGCCACGCCGAGTGCGAAGAAGTACTCAACGCATGCCGAGGTGCAACCGGCTCGGGTCAGGAGGGGGACAAGAAGCGGGCACTCGAGTCAAGCTCAGGCCAAGGAAAAAGGCGGAACCGAGACGGAGAGCACAAGGAGCCGTCCCGGAAGTATGAGCGGTACACTCCCTTAACCGCTCCATTGTACGAGATATATGAAGACATCAAAGACTCGGGCTTTCTCCGCCAACCCGAGCTAATGAGGTCGAAAAGCCGCAATCGCAACAAGCATTGCATGTTCCACAGCGACCACGAGCATCATACCAGCGATTGCCACCAGCTCCAGGATGAGATCGAGCGCCTCGTCCGCTAGGGACACCTGTCCCGGTTCGTGGCTGGGCGTGAGGAAGACCGAGGCGCCCCAGAGGAGATCGACAACGCCCCTCGCGGGGTCCACATCAACGTCATCACTGGAGGAGCTACATCAGGAGGGGACAGTAGCCGAGGATGGAAGTGTCATGCAGAGCGGGCGAGCCGAGTCGTCGAGCCTCCCAAGGCCCCGCCAAGTGAGCCCCATGTCATAGTCTTCTCCGACCAAGATTTGGAAGGGCTGACCACCCCGCATGACGACGCCCTAGTCATATCGACCAAAATAAACCATTGTAACGTAGATAGAATTCTAGTTGACAATGGAAGTGCCCCTTATGTATTATCTTATGAATGTTTCCTTAAGATGGGGGAGAGTCCGTCCAAACTCCGCCCGATCCGAACCCCCCTTTGCGGGTTCAATGGCTAGGCCACTTATCCCGAGGGAGCCCTAAGCCTGTCGGTTACTCTTGACACCCCACCTAAAACTATTACGGTCATGGTGGACTTCATAGTGATCAAAGGTATGATAGCATACAACGCGATCTTCGGCCGAGGAATCCTTAGCCGAATGAAAACTGTGCCGTCTACTTATCACCAAAAGATGAAGTTCCCCACCAAAAATTGGATGGGGGAAGTCCGAGGTAACCAAGCGACGGCCAGAAGGTGCTATAATATCTCGGTAGAAGCCACAAGGCCGGACGGGAAGAACAAGGGTCCCCGGGAAGTCGAGGAAAAACCCGCAACCTCCGAGCCTGGAGGCAAGCTGCTAACGGTTTTCCTAAACGATGACCCGACCCTAGGAGTAAAGATTGCAGCCGACCTACCGTCTGAGGTTCAGCAGTAATACAAAGAGTTTCTTTCTGTGCATACCCGAGTCTTTGCAAGGTCTGATGATCAACTCCCTGGAATATCGGAAGAGACGGTAATGCATAAGCTCAACCTCGACCCAACCGTGAAGCCCGTACAACAACGCAGAAGGAAGCACGCGCCAGAGAAGCAGGTGATCATCAAGGAGTAGGTCACCAAGGGATAAAAGACTGGTCTTTTTCGACCGGTCCTGTACCTGACGTGGCTGGCTAACGTCGTCCTGGTGCCAAAAGCTTCGGGAAAGTGGCGAATGTGCGTAGACTTCACCGACTTGAACAAGGCAACACCAAAGGACTGCTATCTGTTACCGAGCATCGACCAACTGGTTGATTCAACCTCGGGCAACGAAATACTCAGTTTTCTGGACGCCTATTCAGGTTACCACTAGATCAGAATGGATCCAGGAGGCGTCGAGAAGACCTCCTTTATTTCTGACTTCGGCGTATACTGCTACACCCGGATGCCTTTCGGGTTGAAGAACGTTGGAGCCACATACTAGAGGCTGGTCAATCATATGTTCGAAGGACAGCTCGGTCAGAACGTCGAGGCCTATATTGACGACATGCTCGTCAAGACCCTCAAGGCCGAGGATCACTTCGCCGACCTAGCTGAGACCTTCAGCACCCTCCTGAGGTACAATATGAAGCTCAATCCCACCAAGTGCGCCTTCGGAGTAAGATCCGGGAAGTTCTTGGGTTTCTTAGTCACCCAACGTGGGATCGAGGCCAACCCCGACAAGGTCCAGGCCATCTTGGACATGCGCCCACCCACCTGCATCAAAGACGTCCAACGCCTCACGCAGATTCCTATCCCGCGCGGCCGAACGAAGCCTACCCTTCTTCAAGCTGTTGAGGGGGTCCAAAATGGCATCTGCTACATTCGTATGGGATGAGGAATGCCAAAGGGCGTTCGTCGAGCTTAAGGAGTTCCTGGCTTCACCCCCGGTGCTTTCCAAGCCCGTCCTAGGTGAAGCCTTGTATCTCTATCTCTCGGTGACTCCGTCTATAGTTAGCTCGGTCTTGGTCATAAATGACTCGGGAGTCTAGAGACCAGTCTATTACACCAGCAAGGTGCTCCACGAGGCTGAAAGAAGGTATCCCACAACTGAGAAACTCGTGCTAGCATTGGTTACCTCGGCCAAGCGCCTCCGACCCTATTTCCAAGGGCATTCCATCACCGTGCTGACCGGCGAACCTTTGAAGAGGATCCTTGCTCACCCTGAAGCCTCGGGACGCCTCGTCAAGTGGGCCATCATGCTCGGGGCCTACGATATATCATACCAGCCTCGCTCGGCTATCAAAGGACAGGCGCTCGCTGACTTCATCATCGAGAGCACTATCCCGATCGAAGAAAAATCTCCGTCCGCGCCCGGGCCAACCTGGGAACTGTTCATCGACGGATCCTCCAACTCAGCCGGAAGCAGCGCTGGAATCCTCCTGAAGTCCCCTGAAGGAGCAGAGCTACAATACACCTTGAAGTTCAACTTCCAGGTGTCCAACAACGCCTCCGAGTATGAAGCCCTTATCTCAGGAGCCCGCATGGCCTGACGACTGGGGGCTGAGCGAGTCAGAATTCACACTGACTCCCAACTAGTCGCTAGCCAGGTCAACGGCGATTACAAAGCTCAAGAAGCACCAATGGTCAAATACCTCCAACTTGTCAGAGCCGTGGCACAGCAGTTCGAGAGCTTTGAGGTAGTCCGAATAGCTCGGGAAGAAAACTCCTGAGCGGATGCCCTCTCTCGGCTGGCCTCCTCTCTTGACCCCGAGGGTACTCGATCGGTCCTTCTCGAAGAGCTAGAGCGACCGAGCATCGATTCGGAGCTCTTGGATGTTGACCAGGCCTCCCCAAGCGACTGGCGCACCCCCTACTTGTTTTGGCTCCAAGACTCTCAAGAGCCTCCCGACCCCCGGGAAGTCCGAAGATTGAAGTACCAAGCTCGGTGGTTCGTCATTCTGGACAACACTCTCTACCGAAGATCCTTCTCCAGTCCTCTCTTGAAATGCCCCAGTACAGACGAAGCCAACCAAGCGATTCAAGAAGTTCATGAAGGCCTATGCGGAGCCCATTTGGGAGGAAGGTCACTCGCCAGGATCTTGCTACGGCAAGGTTATTGGTGGCCCACTCTGCAGCGTGACTGCTCGACCTACATACAACACTGCGACCGATGCTAGCAATTTGACCACTTGGTCCATCAGCCGGCAACGGAGATCATTACCCTAGCCGAGCCATACCCTTTAGCTCCCTGGGGAATCGACATCCTCGGGACGTTCCCCAGGGCTCAAGCCCAGAAGAAGTTCGTCATCGTTGCCATCGACTACTTCACCAAATGGATCGAGGCCGAAGCCACAACGAGAATCACCGAGACAGTCGTCCGGAGTTTCATCTGGAAATCGATCATCTGTCGCTATGGCATCCCCCGAGTGATAGTGAGCGATAATGGTCGGCAATTTGATTCTCGTTATTTTCGAGACAGATGCGCCGACCTAAACACTCGCAATCACTTCACCTCGGTCGCCCACCCTCAGGCTAACGGGCTGGTGAAAAATGCAAACAAGACTATCTTAAAGGGCATCAAGACCAGGCTTGGCAAAGCCAAGGGCAGCTGGCTTGAGGAATTGCCGAACATACTTTGGTCACACAGAACGACTCCCAGAACGGCAACCGGTGAAAGTCCCTTTCATTTGGTGTACGGCGCCGAGGCCGTTATCCCATTGGAGATTGCCAATCCCTCCCTCCGAGTCATCTGTTTCTCGCACGAGGCAAACGACCATAAATTGCTCGAAAACCTTGACCTAGCAGATGAGCTCTGAGAGATTACCAGCATCCGAGCAACCGAATATCAACATCGCCTCACTCGATACTACAATGCCAAAGTCCGAGATAGACACTTTCAACCGGGAGACTTCGTCCTCAGGAAAGCCGAAGACTCTCGACCACTTGAGGCGGCGGGCAAGTTATCCTCTAATTGGGAAGGCCCCTACCGAGTGGTCGAGACGCTTGGTAAAGGAGCATATCGGCTATCTACGATGGAAGGAGAACCCATCCCTCGGACGTGGAACACAACTACACTAAGCAAGGTTTATTTCTGAACGCCGAGCATTGTGTAAGCAATATGAAAATAAATAAAAGTTTCCTTTCCTCTTTTATTCAAACAACTTGTTTGTACATCACAAAGGCCGAAGCCAAGAAAATACATGTCAAAAAAGTAAAAAATCCATCTGGCGCCGCCATATGAGCCCATCGCTCGGTTGACTCGGTTAACCTTCCTGCGTCCAGCCACTGACTCTGCCTTGTGCAGAAACTGGCTCGGATAAAGGGTAGTCGACCCCATTGGCTCTGGTAGCTTAGAACGAAGGTGACAGAGGGATTAGGAAGGAGAAGGCTACCTTCCAAGTTGATAGAGATGGAGGAAGGGGAAGAGGGAACGCATATGAAGGCATCCTCCCCACCAATCTGCCAACTCTTTGGATGGAAGAGAGTGCAGGCACCCTCTGAAGAGTGAAAGAAATGATGAGAAGAGCAGAAGAGGGAAAAAGAAACCAGCAGAGCTGGATGAGGAGGCAGGGGAAATCCCAGAAAGGAGGGAGCTTAATTGGCTTCCTCCTCCTCTCCGTGGAGCGAGCAGGAAGAGATGGGCAGCAGGGATTCTTGATGCCCCCATTCATACACCATCTCGCGCCCCTCGCAAGCGCCGCCGGAACTGATAAAAAGAAGACGACGTGCCTCCGCACGTCGAACCTTCTTTAAACTTGTCCGCCAGCCGTCGAACCTTCTTTAAACCAGAAGTAGCAAGGACTCTCTGCCCTCCGTCATCGGCAGCTTCGTCTTCCGGAGCGTCTTCCATGCTTCAAATATAATGGCATAACGCTACATGAAGAAAGAATAAGGAAAGACTGTCGGAGAAAACCCTAAGCGGTGGAGAGGAAGGGACGCCCTTCAGACCTTTTATAGGCGAAGGGAGGCTATTTACCTTAAATGATTCTCCCCTCGAAAACATGCCAAAGGGACCTCTCCCTACGAACGGTCACCTCAAAGTTCTCATTTCTGCCCCAGCGGGACACACGAAGCGGCCAAGCATTCAAAGCATGAGAAAATGGAAGGACACCATGTCAGACGCTCACCCAACCATCAGGCGAGATCCACATAGAAAGTATCGGTACTTTCCAACCACTGCAGATACGCTGAAGAAAATACGGCAATGGTGATACGAAACAGTTAAGTCTTCATCATAATGCTACTGCCTTACTTTTTTTCCTACACAACAAGGAAAGTTTTCCTTCGGAAAAGGAAGAGACATGAAAAAAGAGAAAGCAAAGCAGATACATTAGGCCTCTGGCCCACCCTAAATCTCGGAAGTGGAAGGCTCAAATGGTCTACCCTCGGCACCCTCGGGGACGGCCGACCCTGGCACTGACCCCACCGGCGTGGGAACTGCCTCGGTTGCGCGCCCTCTTGAGGCATCCGGAGTTGGCGACCCTTCAGACAAAGAGCCCCCCTGATCTTCTTCCTCCGACACAGAGGAACTGGAGGATGACAAGTCCGAGTCATAGCATTGCCCAGACGAGAAATCGAGTGTCTCAGACACCTGCTCCTCGGCATAAGAGACGGCCCGGTCGTAGCCTTGCTTGAACCCCTTGCGGATGCCTTGACGAAGTGCTAACTCGTAGTAGGGGGGGCAGCCTCCTTAAGGTCGACCCGGAAGGCCTCCGAGCATTTGTACTGCTCGAGTGCCTCCGCCCCGGCTGATCCCACCCTACCAGTGAGCTCGGCCTTCTCCCGCTCCGCCTCGGCTAACCTTCGTCCGGCCTCAGTCGTCTGCTTCTCGGCCTCCGCCACCTGCTTCTCCGCCTCGGCCCAATCAGCCTCGGCCTCCCGCCAAAGGCGCTCGGCTTCCTCCGCTCGGCCCACCAGCTCGGCATGCTCGGCCTCCCACCGGCCATCTAGCTTGGTGAGAGCAACGCGCTCCTCTTCAAGAATCCTGCTCTTCCTGATGGGGACATCACTTACCACTTCCCATTTTCCCGTGGGTCCCGATGCTTGCCACTATTTTCATCTCAAGCTTCTGAGTCTAGCTATGTAATTTTTACATTTTTACTTGAGTCTTAAATCATGTAATTTTCCTTTTATTGAGTCAAGTACCTAAGTTAGTAAGTCATCTACCTAAGTCTAAGGTTTCATTAAGTGGCCAAGTGGGTTAATGGGTTATCATATCTTATTGGGCCATATCATTTGCTTGGCCCATGGGCGCCCCTCTCCCCACCCCTTGGTCTTCTGTCATTAGTCCTTTTTCACAGGGACTTTTTGTAAAATGGGGATTTCCTATATATAGGACCCCAACCCCCCTCTTTTGAGGCTAATGAAGTATTAAGCAAATTTGAGCCACTTAAGTGCATCTCTCCCTCTCTCTCTAGCTCTTTTTCTCTCTCCTCTTCCCTCTCTCTCTCTAAATTTCGAAATTCACTCTCTCTCCTCCCTATTCTCCCCTAATTAAGACCCCTCCCCCTTCCCCATACCTCCCATTTAATCCCCCTCCCCCTTCCCCATACCTCCCATTTAATCCCCCTCCAACCCCTAGGTGGAAGCCCCTCTTCCAAGGCACCCCTTGGCATTCCCCATACACCCCCTCACTTCCCTAAGCACCCCCTTCACCCCTCCCAAGCTAAAATTTGAATTCTCCTGCCTTTGGGACTGCACCACATTCATTCCCAGCCCCCCTCACCTCCCTAGGTCGCAGCCCCCAAACCCCTTCCCATTGTTCTTCCTTTGGCCAACCAAGTTCTTCCACCCCTCTCCCCCCCTTTGATCAGTCTGCAGGTGGCTGAAGAAGGTACGACTTGCAGAAGCTTCCCCGGATTCACACGGTGACATCCAGAGGCGTACCATACCTTTCTGGAAAGGGCGTCCAGTCATCTTCGCAGGTGAGGTGATCCTGTCCCGTTCCGAGTTCGGGGCTGTCCGGGAGAGCCAATCTCCCCCGACTGCGCAGAGCTCCATCAGCAGAGCTCCTGAACCCGGTTCAAAGCTGCACCACGGCCGACAGTGGAAGATTCAAGCCACGAGTTCTTCTGAAAATATCTTCCTCCACCAGTCCTCTTTCTGGATCAAGAAGCGGAAGTGCATTCAGCATCCGGAGGTCAGAGTTTTGGTCTTTCTTCCACGACTGGTCGAGTCTGTCTCCCACAGGTGGAAGTGACCTGCCTCCACTCATCGGCAACCCCCAGTCCACCCTGACATCGGACGGCTTCCCCGTCAGTCTTGCAGCACATAGGGATCATCCACGGTTCCAGAAACTCTGACGGTTTGAGATTCGACATCTGGGAGCGGCCGGGACAACTTCTGCAATCCACTGTTCCTATCTGGTAGTCACTGCGGCCAGAACCTGCAACCCAGTTCGTCGCCGCACCACGACTACCCATGAAGGAATCAGACCGAAGGTCCTTCATCAAAGTTTTTCCTCCCCCTGTCCCCGATAAGGAGCAAGAAACGGGACCTCTTTCGGCAACCAGGAGCCAGAGTTCCGAATTTTCTCCCTCGATCGCGCGGGTCTGCCTCATGCAGTCGGCAGCGACCAGTTCCCACTCGTCGGCGTCCCCCTGTCCACCCCGACCTCAGAAGGTGTTGCCGTCAGTTTTTCTGTGTATAGGCTTTGTCCATGGATCCAGCGACTCCAACGGTTCGTGATTCGGCATCTAGGAGCGACCGGGGCAACTTCTGCAAGTTGCAGACAGAAACAGGGATCCATCCGCCCCAGAATATGTTGCTCTACTCAGACCTCCACTGCAGTCATCGACGACGTCAGAATAAATTGACATAAATCAGAAGTGTTTGGGTTCCTGTTACGAGAAGATCACCCCTGGGCTCGTCATCGGCAAAATTCCTGGCTGAGATCTACAGCAACTACACCGCCTGTCTATCGCCAACCACAGCAAGCAGTCTGGTTCGGTAGCGGCTCCTCCTTGTGGGTTTCTCGATCAATCTACCGTTCTTGCCTGGCTGGCTTACCGCCCCTCCCTGCGGGAGGTAGTGTTTGTTGGTAATCAATTAATTCCCACCCACGAGATCACCCTCCTGCGCGAGGTGTAGTGCATGTACTCTTGAGCAGGTTTTTTTGAAGCTTCATCGGCGCAGTGTGCGGGGGAACCCACACTTCCCCGCTCGCCCTCGTCTCCGACCGGGATCGGTGTCTTCACGCTGATCAGGTGAGCCACTCACACTACTCTTTGCCGGCTTTCTCTTGCTTAATTAGTATTGCATCCTCAGTACCGTCGGCGTAAGAGAGTGCCCGAACCCGATTTATCTTCTAGTTGCGTGATTACCGCGGGTGAGTTGTGAGCGTGACATTTCAACCCTCGCCCTCGGTGTGCCGGTCGCCCTTGATTTTGGGCATCCTTGGCTCATTGGGATCTAATCCTAGCTGGCCAAACCCGTGGAGCCCCGAGGTCCAACCTCGGACCCTCTCCGCCATCGCCGGTCCTTCTACGGATCCGAGTATGCTTACGCGAGTGAATCCGCCAATGTGACGTTACCAACTTGTTGTGTTGCTTGCTACTCTAGGTCCAAGGGGTAGTTTTACATCAACTTGGTTTCAGAACATCATCATCCATCATTGTGTCACATCAATTTGGTATCAGAGCCAGGTTCTAGACTTGTCTCTACTAAGTCTTGTCCTAGGGCATTTGCATTCATCACCTGATCCTCATGCATACCCCTCGTTGGTCACATGGTCCGATTGACCCCCTCCACATGGACTACATTGTAGATGAGGACCTTCATTTTGATGGAATTAATCCTCATGCCTATCTTAGGTGGGAGAATACCATGGAAAGGGACTTTGAAAGTACTTGGGTATATGGGTCCGAGAGAGTCCGCAGGGCCAAGGCACGACTTCGGGGTCTAGCTAAGAAAATGTGGGAACACAAAGAGAGATTCAGAAGGGTTTGGGGACAAGAGCCCATTCACACATGGGAAGATATGAAGAGTGAGCTTAGGAAGATCTACGCTCCCCGACTGTCCCACTCCTACCGTAAGGACCATAACCCGAGGAGCACTCCCACTCCCCCTTTTCCTCCCAGTCAACCCAAGGCCTCCATTAGGACCCAAACCCCACCACCCAAAGGACCCCTAGATTCATTGGAAGAGATAAGGGTTGAGATCAGGAAGATCTTCACTTCCCTTAGGGCCCAAACTCCACCACCCCAGAGGATTGGGAACGGGATTGAAGTCCATGAAGCACCCCTAAATTGGGAAGAAGAATATGAGGCACAATGCCAAGAGTCGGGTCGAGGGGAACCTGACCCCATCAACCTACTCCCACTCCAACCCACAATTTCCCATGAAACCCATACTCCACACTGCCCCTTAGCCCCTATCACTACCCCTCAACTTTCCCCTGTAAGGGACACTCCACCCATGACTGGCCAACCCAAGCCACCCCACCCAACCCATCTTCCACTGTCAACCACAACCCTACCTCAACCTAGGCCTCCACTTCTTCCCCTACCGATCCTGAACCAAATTTCCCTTTACCTTCCACCCCGGGGGTACCATACACCTACCCTCATCACTCCACCTTCAAAAGACCATCTCACCTCCTTGGTAGAGGAACCCATTACTCCCACACCCGACATCATAGTGGTGGACACCCTAGAACCACTCCCCACCTTGGAGGAAACCCTTGCCCAAACCAAGGAAAGAACTTGACCTTTTACACCACCCTCTCTAAATAGGAGTGAACTTTTCATAAGTGAGCCCCTGGCTAAATGGTTAGAGGAAAATCCGGTTCACCCTATCTTGCCCCATGTCAACCCTCCCATGGAACGACACCTCCCCATAGTACCCTTCTCCACCTATCACACTACCATCCAATCCTCTTACCAAGTGGAAACTCTAGGAGACCTCCTACAAGGCCTAGCATGGCAAGTGGAGTTGACGGCTATGTTGAACCCTATGGTCGACCAACCTAGGAGCCTTGGTCTTCTACACCCATGTGTCGGGTCTATCACTTCGGTTTGCACTGTTGGTTGCTACATTAGCGACCTCCTTCTCTTTCTTCCCACACCCGATGAGCCCGAGGCCATCCTTAAATTGGAGCTCCTCATTTCAGGAAGAAAACCCCGCCATCCCCTCAAGGCTAACCCACCCACCAACAACTTTTGCCCAAAAATCTCAATAGAGGTGAATAACTCCCCACCACATGTGGACCTAGAGTTTCTAGGTAACCCATACCATGACCCATTCGATCCCTTCCTATACCCACCCACCTTACTCAACACCAACATTTTCCTACCACAACCTACCATGATGAGTCAAAACTACCTCTCCCAAGACCATGAGGACCAAGAATTCCTCCCCCTAGATGACCCATTCCATGACCCCTTTGATCCCTCCCAATGGAAGCCAAAGAACCCTTGGGACCTAGTCGCCTTACCCACCACCCACCTTTTCCTACCCTCACACACCATGTCAAACCTAACCCATCCATTCCAAAACTTAGCCCACACCATAAGAGCCATGACCAAAGGTGACATCCACCTAGGAAATGAGGAATCAACCCATCCCAAGATGTCCACTTTCTGGGACCCCTTCGAATCCCATGAGTGGAGACCCCCAAACCAACCCTCACCAAAAGATGGGACCATCTTGATAGGAATGCATGTGCCACAACATTTTACCCCATCCGGTAGGGCTAGTCATCTCATTTGTGTCACATACACACTAGGTCCAGTGCATGGCAGGTTCACATTTGGATATGTAGGTCCACCCCTATTCATCATCCATCTTATGCAAGTTAGGAGCATCCATGGTTCTCCGGGTCCTCCATCATTCATCACACTCACTCACAAGGGGGACACCTATGGATGCCCCGGTCCTCCCAAATTCTTCAAAGACATCATAACATCACTACATGATAGGTCTACTTTTGGTTGCCCTGGTCCCCCATGGCATACCACACACTTCCCACCCCCACCGCACCGTAGCTCAAGGCATACTCATTCAGGCAAGCATCTAGCAATGGGCGATGATGATCATAATATTCACGAGTGGCACTTGAATTCCAAGAAGGCAACCTCACGATGGTGGCTTTGGAATGGCTCTACCTTAGGACCACCTTCAAATCGAGGGCACGAGGACTTGGACCTTCCATGTTCCAAAGTGGCTTTGGCAAAACTGGCTTATGGATTGAATTTACTAATGGGCTATGGGATATACCCCAATTCTCAAGCGACTGACCCGGCACCCTATTTGGGCACCGCGGTGAATCCTCGTGAGTACTTTGAGCCTATACCTTCCTTTAAAGAGGGACACCCCGGAGAGCTTCCACAAAATAGCCTTGAGAGCCCGACGTGTACACAGAGGGGCAATACTATGCAAGCAGGGTTCCATCGCCAGCATAAGGGTGTGTCCGGGCCACCTTGAGAGGATGAGGGGCCGTCCCCTAGTCGCAGGTGCAGGTTGAGTTTGGAGGATGAGGATCGCCCTGAGCTGCTCCCCCGGTGAGCCTTTACTCGACGGAGTCGAGTTTTCCGCACCCCGGGAGTATGATGGGGACATCACTTACCACTTCCCATTTTCCCGTGGGTCCCGATGCTTGCCACTATTTTCATCTCAAGCTTCTGAGTCCAGCTATGTAATTTTTACATTTTTACTTGAGTCTTAAATCATGTAATTTTCCTTTTATTGAGTCAAGTACCTAAGTTAGTAAGTCATCTACCTAAGTCTAAGGTTTCATTAAGTGGCCAAGTGGGTTAATGGGTTATCATATCTTATTGGGCCATATCATTTGCTTGGCCCATGGGCGCCCCTCTCCCCACCCCTTGGTCTTCTGTCATTAGTCCTTTTTCACAGGGACTTTTTGTAAAATGGAGATTTCCTATATATAGGACCCCAACCCCCCTCTTTTGAGGCTAATGAAGTATTAAGCAAATTTGAGCCACTTAAGTGCATCTCTCCCTCTCTCTCTAGCTCTTTTTCTCTCTCCTCTTCCCTCTCTCTCTCTAAATTTCGAAATTCACTCTCTCTCCTCCCTATTCTCCCCTAATTAAGACCCCTCCCCCTTCCCCATACCTCCCATTTAATCCCCCTCCAACCCCTAGGTGGAAGCCCCTCTTCCAAGGCACCCCTTGGCATTCCCCATACACCCCCTCACTTCCCTAAGCACCCCCTTCACCCCTCCCAAGCTAAAATTCGAATTCTCCTCCCTTTGGGACTGCACCACATTCATTCCCATCCCCCCTCACCTCCCTAGGTCGCAGCCCCCAACCCCCCTTCCCATTGTTCTTCCTTTGGCCAACCAAGTTCTTCCACCCCTCTCCCCCCCTTTGATCAGTCTGCAGGTGGCTGAAGAAGGTACGACTTGCAGAAACTTCCCCGGATTCACACGGTGACATCCAGAGGCGTACCATACCTTTCTGGAAAGGGCGTCCAGTCATCTTCGCAGGCGAGGTGATCCTGTCCCGTTCCGAGTTCGGGGCTGTCCGGGAGAGCCAATCTCCCCCGACTGCGCAGAGCTCCGTCAGCAGAGCTCCTGAACCCGGTTCAAAGCTGTACCACGGCCGACAGTAGAAGATTTAAGCCACGAGTTCTTCTGAAAATATCTTCCTCCACCAGTCCTCTTTCTGGATCAAGAAGTGGAAGTGCATTCGGCGTCCGGAGGTCAGAGTTTTGGTCTTTCTTCCACGACTGGTCGGGTCTGTCTCCCACAGGTGGCAGTGACCTGCCTCCACTCATCGGCAACCCCCAGTCCACCCCGACATCGGATGGCTTCCCGTCAGTTTTGCAGCACAGAGGGATCATCCACAGTTCCAGAAACTCTGACGGTTCGAGATTCGGCATCTGGGAGCGGCCGGGACAACTTCTGCAATCCACTGTTCCTATCTGGTAGTCACTACGGCCAAAACCTGCAACCCAGTTCGTCACCATACCACGACTACCCGTGAAGGAATCAGACCGAAGGTCCTTCATAAAAGTTCTTCCTCCCCCTGTCCCCAATCAGGAGCAAGAAACGGGACCTCTTTCCGCAACCAGGAGCCAGAGTTCCGAACTTTCTCCCTCGATCGCGCAGGTCTGCCTCCTGCAGTCTGCAGCGACCAGTTCCCACTCGTCGGTGTCCCCCTATCCACCCTGACCTCAGAAGGTGTTGCCGTCACTTTTTCTGTGTAGAGGCTTTGTCCACGGATCCAGCGACTCTGACGGTTCGTGATTCGGCATCCAGGAGCGACCGGGGCAACTTGTGCAAGTTGCAGACAGAAACAGGGAGCCATCCGCCCCAGAAGCTATTGCTCTACTCAGACCTCCACTGCAGCCATCGACGATGTCAGAATAAATTGACATAAATCAGAAGTGTTTGGGTTCCTGTTACGAGAAGATCCCCTCTGGGCTCGTCATCGGCAAAATTCCTGGCTGAGATCTACAGCAACTACACCGCCTGTCTATCGCCAACCACAGCAAGCAGTCTGGTTCGGTAGCGGCTCCTCCTCGTGGGTTTCTCGATCAATCTACCCTTCTTGCCTGGCCGGCTTACCGCCCCTCCCTGCGGGAGGTAGTGTTTGTTTGTAATCAATTAATTCCCACCCCCGATATCACCCTTCTGCGCGAGGTGTAGTGCATGTACTCTTGAGCAGGTTTTTTTGAAGCTTCATCGGCCCAGTGTGCCGGGGAACCCACACTTCCCTGCTCGCCCTTGTCTCCGACCGGGATCGGTGTCTTCATGCCGATCAGGTGAGCCACTCACACTACTCTTTGTCGGCTTTCTCTTGCTTAATTAGTATTGCATCCTCAGTACCGTCGGCGTAAGAGAGTACCCGAACCCGATTTATCTTCTAGTTGCGTGATTACCGCGGGTGAGTTGTGAGCGTGACATTTCAACCCTCGCCCTCGGCGTGCCAGTCGCCCTTGATTTTGGGCATCCTTGGCTCATTGGGATCTAATCCTAGCTGGCCAAACCCTTGGAGCCCCGAGGTCCAACCTCGGACCCTCTCCGCCATCGCCGGTCCTTCTACGGATCCGAGTATGCTTACGCGAGTGAATCTGCCAGTGTGACGTTACCAACTTGTTGTGCTGCTTGCTACTCTAGGTCCAAGGGGTAGTTTTACATCAACTTGGTTTCAGAACATCATCATCCATCATTGTGTCACATCACTTCCTCTCGAGTGATTCGTGGGCCCTAGCTAGTTGCTCGGTCAATGCCCGAGCCTCCACCTGGCTCCCCCGCGCCAGCTCCCTAACGGAGGAAAGCTCGCGCCGGAGCCCATCACGCTCCTCGGCCAGCCGAGCCATCTTCCTGTTAGACCCGCCAAGGGTCCAGGCCAGGTTCGCCCGCTCTGACTCTGACCGAGCATAAGCTTCTGCCAGAGTGGACCCCATCTGGGCCAAGACCAAACCACCCTCCATAACCGTCTCGAGAGCCACAGACGGGGAGTGCTGCCTGTCTCCCCCCTTCACCTTCACGGCTATACCATGACATATTTGATACAAAGGGCCATGGATGCCGAGCCTCTCCAAGGCCGCCGGAATAGAGACCCCCTCTTCGTTCGGTGTACCGCCGGACGGTCCGGATCGAGCCGCGGCTTCATTCGCCCCTCGTGCCTTGGTCGGTCGGGGCTGCATCACCTTTTCTTGCGACCCCCCGGCCTGGACCGGTTCGACACCTGCACCGCCACCTGGAGCGTCACCCACCTCAGTCAACGCCCCAATCTCGACCGTGGTCCTAGCGTCACCTACCTCATCTACGGCCCCCTCGGCTCCTACCGAGGGGAGATCCGGGCCAGCACCGCTGCCAATTGCAGAAGCAGCCTCGGCCCCCTCGGCTCCGGCCGAAGGGTGAGCCGAGCCAGCATCGTCACCAACCGCAGGGGCAGCACCAACCTCCTCGGCCCCCTCTTGCTCGGTGGGTGGGAGAGCTCGCCCAGTAGGGTCGGCCCCATCGTGCTCGGCGGAGGGGTGAGTTGCGACAAGGTCACCTTCGACTGCGAGAACGACCCCGGCCTTCTTGGCCCACTTCTTGGCCTTCACGGCGGCCCGGATCATGCCTTCCATGGGATCCTTATGCTTGGACCCCCGCGGCCCAGAAGATTCGCCCTGGGCCACCTGTTGACACCTTGAAAATGAACAGAGGTGGAAGCAGAATCGAAAGGGAAGTCAGACCTACAGTGAAAGATCACTGATGAAGCTCGTCAACCATCTACCCGGCCGAAGTCTTTTCAAACTGAAGCCGATGTCCGGTCTTGTCACCGTTCGGCTGACAATGCTGATGAAACATACCCGGTTTTGTCATCATTCAGATGGTAATACTGATTAAACCCCAGTTTGTTCACTGATGGAACCTCAAGAAGATCTCAACAAAGTCATGTCGCTACTAAAGAGGCCTTATTCGGTCTTGATGGAAATCAATTCAAATAAGAAAGAGAATCCTAAGGCACGTGTAAGGCCTAAAGGCACCAGATGGGCCGGCCGTTTGGGCTTCTGAGATTGGCGCCGGGAACCTCAACGAGGGGCCACTTGTCACGCCGGGAGCTGTGTCGAACGGAACGAGCCACGCCGACTGCCCTCCACCGAGAGGACGGGAGGATGGGGTCTATAAAAACAAACCCTCTTTGAATGAAAAGGAGAGAGAGGTTGGGCGATCGATCAAAAAGAAAGAAAAGAGAAGAAACCTATAGAGAGAGAGAGCCTCCTCCGCTAAAAAAAAGAAAGAGAGAAGAGATCAATCCCAAGGGAAGAAGCTCCAGGTGGGCATCCGGGGAGGGAGAGGAGTCAATGCTCCGCCCTCCCCCATGTTTTCTTTTCTTCTGCTTCATGTAATCGTTCAAGTGTTGTATTGATTCCTTGGATGTAGCCAAGATATCTCGGCATCTGTTTACCCCCTTTCCCTTACTCTCTCCCTGTAATCGGTTTGAGTATTGGAACGATGTATCGCCTGGGTTTTCTCACCATGTGTCTTCCCTGATGGATATCGTCAAACGAATATATATATATATGGGCTACAGTTCAAGCCTGATTTCGATTCCTCTGGAGCTCTATTGCCTTTCTTCGTGTTATCTGTAGACCAGTAGCATGATGATCCTCTTCCCCAGTGGATTAACGATCCGCCGATTTGCCTTTTTTTCTTGTCCTTGCAGCACCATCAGTGCTTATCTCAGAGCCCGGGACAGACTATCCCTTGGCTTCTGGGATGATGCTGTGCTATGCAATGATCGAAGCTCGTGAGACCCCGGAGTTCTAAGTGTATGTGCTTTGTCCGTTGGCGTCGTCGAAGTCACCTCTGGGTCCAGAGACAGTCATCTCTTGGCTCCCAGGGCGATGAATGACCACATCAAGGTTGTCCCCAGGGTCCTGCGTGATAATGGCGATAGACATGGGCATCCAGACCTCGGCCTCCCCAGATCCCTCCTGAACCCTGATACCTCTATGAAGCCCAAACCTAATCCAGCTCAGGGTCGACCCCTTGATCAGTTTCGATCCTATAAAGCCTATTTGCTTCAGCCTCGATCATCATTAAACCCAAAACAGAGTGCCGTAAAACCCTAAACCCATCTCGGAGCCTTCATCCATCTCGGCCCCGTAAACAGTAAAGCTGGTGAATAGCCCTCGGCGCGAGCCTTCTCCCGCCGATAATCCTACCTTGCCTGCGCCGAGATCTCCCTTTGCCAGTTCCCGGCGCACTGAATAGTAGCGCATGAAGGACCCTTCCCGGCGCGAAGCTTCGTGCGCCGAGAGCTCTTGTGTTTGCTCCCCGGCGCGCCCAACAGTAGCTTTTGAAGGACCCTTCACGGCGCGATGGTTTTGGCGCCGGGAACCACCCTTTTTCAAGCCAAGGGCCTCCTTAAGCCGTGAGCCCTCCATCTCTTGAACCCTGAAAGAAAACCCCTGTTATCATTGAAGAAACCCCACGGATACCCTTGTGAACTGCTCAGTATACCCTACATTCTATCAAGAATGCCTTGAGTCATTACATGCACTTCAGGGGCGACAATTAGTGGGAACAACTCCCCTTTTTCCACGTGGTTTCCCGAACTTGATCGGCTTTCATAACCTTAAGGACCAAGGAAGCTCTGCCACTGCATAAGCTTCTACGGTCTCAAAAGGAATATCAAGATAGTGCTGCAAGCACATACAGGCGTCAGGGGTCCTATACCCCTCTATTTTTGGCTTTCACCTCGGCACTCCGTGGGTGATCGTCTATCATTCTCTGGCAAATGTCAAGTCCAAGGGAGGTGCTGTCAAAATTCTCCCAGGATGACAGAGATGACATGAAACCTATCCCCGGGACCTTATCTATCAATGGTGACAGAGGCTCCCTATACTTCATTGTTCCCCTCCCAAACTTTTCTATGTTCCTGGCCTTCCTTGGGAACCTACACCGAAACAGGTTGAAGTCTAGTGAATTGAGCCATTTTGACTCCTCAGGGTCCATTTGCTTCAACCCGATCATCATGAAACCCAAAACAGAGTACCGTAAGCTCTGTTCTTATCCCGGCACCCTCACACCTCTCGGCCCCGCTTACAGGGAACTGGATGAATAGCTCTCGGCGCCACTTTTCAGGTGCCGAGAACCATCTTGACCTCCTCCCCTGCGCGCCGGAAGCCCCTGCACCTTGGCCGTGCCGAGAACCGTCTTGGCCTTCTCCCCTGCGCGCTGGGATCCCCCCCTTGGAATCTTCATGCGCCGAGAGCCTAACCCACTGGTATCTTTCTGGCGCCAGGAACCCTAACTCCTTGGCATCTTATGGCGCCGAGGACCTAACCCCTCCTTGGCATCGCATGGCACCGAGAACACTACCCTCCTTCATGCAGAATGACATTAACACCAACTTCCCGGCACCTCAAACAGTACCTCATGAAGAACCCTTCCCGGCACGGTGGTTTTCGCGCCGGGAACCTACATGCACACCCAACCTGCCCTAGGAGCCTACTCCTCCATACAATTGAACCCCCCGTCACTTTAATCAAGCCAATCCAGGGACGCCCATGAGTCATCATATCTGGCCCGGGGATAAATTTAAAAGGAAGTTAGACTCCCTTATGCTCCGCTATCCTATATCGGATTTATGAACAACCCCTTTTGCTCACGAGGATTCTGTCACTGCATGAGTCCCGCCGGCTTTCCACAAAGTGAAAATCATACATTGCCCTATAGCCCATATATACGGGTTGGGAGGTTGGACCTCTCTCTTTCTCTCGGCTTTCATCCCGACACTCTGTGGGTGATAGTCTATTTCCCTCTCGGCATAATCCAGATTAAGAGGAAATGCTGTCGAAATATTGATCGATGCTTTAAACCTACATCATGGTCGTGGCTCACCTCGACCGTGATTGATATTTTTCATCTCCTGGTTCCCCCCCTAAGCATAATTGTTTTGAACCGCCGATTCAACGATATAGTCTGTTTCTGTGGTTGATGTTATTATCTTACCCGCCTCCCTGGCCCTGGTATGAAGTTTAAAATTAAGCATGTGAACATCTGTACACCTTATGAGGCCTCCTATTCCGGTGTTTAATCAAGGGTTGTCCTTCCTTGGAAGGGCGTAATTAACGTCATAGCCTTTATGGTATGGCGGACTTTTGCTCTCGACTCGGACTTCACAATCGACTGACCAAGTCAAGTCGAGCGCACAATGAAATCGTGACGCATGTGACTGGCACGCCTAATAAATAGAAATAAGAGAAACTCCCAAATAAATAATAATATAATCAAATATCAAAAATAAAAAAAAATAAAATAAAAAGAAAAGAGACCAAAAAAAAAATTCCGCGTCCACAAGTCTGGCACGCCCGGTGGGACCCAGTCTCCCTTCATCTCTACGCCAACATAGAAGGCCCAGTGGGCCCCCCCTCAAATTTCTGATTCTGTGCGCTTTCCTTATTTTCAGGAAGATGACTACTGGACATATGTCCGTACGCTTCGGCCAACAACCGATCGATATGCATGTGCGAGAGGGTTACCTGGCGGTACCCCTGTCATTCGAAGCAATGCCCCCTGCTGTCGGGCTGCCCTACTGTCTGGGCCTCGTCTTCACCGACCTTCTGCAGGTCGACAACGACGAGCAAGGCACCGCTGCAGGTGCCCCTATGAAGACTACTGGTAAGAAGGCTGGCTTACCGGAGAAGACGACCTCGACGGCCGTCGCCTGCTATGTACACCAAGTTCAAAGGAGGGACATGGTTCCCGCTGCTGCCCAGAGGGGAAAGAGAAATAACCGGAGAAGCCGGTATGCTACTGCTGAGCGTCGTATTTCCAATTCTGGGAAGACAATGATGATGGGAGATGTTAGGGTGAACCTCAACGGTCGCCCCAGAGAAGTCCGGCCGGACAGGATTGTCCCGACTGTCCAGACCGACAACAGGTTCCGCGTCCTGGCCGCTAGGAGGGCCAACTGGGAAGCTGATGAAAGGAAGCCGCTGGCGCCCAAGCCAGCAAAATATAAACAGGTCTGGCGACCAAAGAAGATTTAGAGCTGGGCCCCAGCTCGATATGAGAAGAAGGCTACTGAGGATGCTGTTGCCCGCTTAAGGGCAGGAAGCAGGAGAAGAGAAGGAAAAGACATAAGAGATGATGCTACTGTTTACCCCAGGGCTTGGGCTAAGAAAGATGAGAAAGAAAATGAAGAAAGAAATCTGACCACTGTTCGCCCCAGGATGAGGGGCAGAAAATATGAGCAGAAGCAAGACCTCTCGGTCCCCCATCCCAGGGCTGGGGGCAGAAGAGGGCAAAGGAAGAACTATGATGCTGCTGCCAACTGCTGTCAGGATAGCGACAGAAGATTTGAGAAAGAAGAAAGAATGAGAACAAATGAACCAGTCGCTGCTGCCATTCCAAGAAGACCAAAAGCATTTGCCAGACAGGCTGATATATTTAGATATTCCAAAGCCGAGCATCTAAATGCTCAGGTGGCAAGACTGGCTCATCAGCAAAGAGGCCAGGAAAGATTGATACTCTGACCAGAGCCGCGAAGGAACGATCCAGAGGAGATGAAACAAGTGGTCCAAGACTACTTCCATTACCTGGGGAACTCTGCCCTCGGTCAGCAAAGATTATCCCGTGCTCTGGGCACCGTGGATGAAGAAGAAGGAGAAGCCCTTCAAGAAGTGATGCTCGGAGTCTCCTCCTCCGATTCAAATGATTATGAAGAAGGCCGCAAGGTCGGATATGATAAAGAAGACCTGTACAGGGAAGAAGCTGAAGAAAGAGTATCGGTCTTCGACCGACTCAAATACCCTGACTAGGCAAAAAGAAAAGTTTGCAGGCAGAAGGGAAGAATGCAAATCTTCGCCTGTAACATGGCTGGAATCGCCAGGGGGCAGAATATGCTACCAACTCAGCCAGATGAACTGCTCAGGCTGGCTACCAGACCAGGCCCCGTCACAAGAAGAGGTCAGGCTGCAAAAGATAAGATGAAGAATGATGAGGAAACCCTTAAGATCACCACCATGACGGTCAATGTGGTGACAACAGAAGAAGAAGACAATCCCTTCGTTGATGATGCTGAAGGGACTTCAGAAGATATACAGATCCCATCGACTCTGGATCCCATGATCCAGATGATGTTTAGAAGATATCAACAGGAGATCACTGCTCTCAGAAGATAGCTAAATGAGAGGCAGGAAGCCACACCGGTCTCCAAGCAAGCCGAGCCTGTGGGGCATACTTCCAGCTCAACAGATACGGCTATCCTAGCTAATCCTCTCCTGGCTGATAAGGGCAAAGCACCGAGCCAACCTGTTCCACAGCAAACAGTAGCTCAGCCCTCTGCGTCTCAGACACAGCCTACCGCGCCCACCTTGCGCGCCACTGTGATGACAACTCCTCATAGTCAGCAACAAGCTCACTTCTTCCCAGAAGACATAGATCCAGCCGTAGCCCACAAGCTGATGATTGAAAGAATTATGGAGATGAAGCTGTCTGAGAAGACTGGCGATGATGTTAGTACCTATGATGTGTACAAGGTGCCATATCCTCCCCAATATGCTGCTAAGAGACTACCTCCAGGCGTCAGTAAGCCGCCTAAGTTCGAAAATTTTAACGGCCAGGGCTCCCCCAGAGAGCATATAGCTTACTACACCACAATCATGGGCGACCTGGCAGTCGACGAAGCTTATCTGCTTAAGTTCTTTGGCTCATCCCTTACTGGTTTAGCCTTTGAATGGTATTCAAGCCTGCCAGCTGGATCGGTGGTTGATTGGCCTGATATGCAGAGAAAATTCCGCGACAGATTTCATGTCACTGAGAGAGAAATCACAATAGCAGAGCTATATGCAACCAGGCAGAAGCAAGATGAGACTGCACTGGACTACATCAAAAGATGGAAGAACTTAGCCATGAGATGCAGAAGACCCCCTCATCAAGAAGATGCAGTGCAGATATGTAAACAGAGTCTCAGGAGAGAGGTGCTAGAAAAGATGATTGGTGCAGATGTCAGAACATTTGACCGATTGAACAATATAGTGGCGGAGGTCGAGACGTTCCTGTCTAAGCGTCCAACCGCCAATGCTCCAACTATGCCGAAAGGGAAATCTAGTGATTGACGACCATCGCACTCTGAGGCCAACACCGTCGATTTCAGAACCTTCGAGCAACAGAAAGGGAAGAAGGGGGCAGATGAAGCTCCCCCGCCAGCAGACATAGCAGAAAGAAAAGATAAGGTCTCTCTAAGAAACAAAATGAGAAAACCATATTCTTTCCCGAAAGATAAGACAGCTGCACTATTCAACTGGGCATATAAGTTCAACAAGGTAACATTGCCTGAACCAAAGAGACCCGATGACGCGACGAAGAAAGGTGATCCACTGTTCTATCCATATCACCGTGCGCTGGGACACGCGATTGAAGATTGCTACGTCTTCAAAGATATTATGGAAGGCATGGTCAAAAAGGGCGAGCTACAGCTAGGAGATTACCAGGTAGAGCCACCTCGTCCACATAAGCCTCCGGCATTAAAAATGGCCGCCAATATGATTTCAATCTACCAGCAGCTGCCTAAGGAGGCCGTTGAAAAATGTACTAGGCATACTTATGAAGCTTGCTTCCTCACCCCACTGAAGGATCAGGAAGGATGGCAGATGAAACCCATAAAGAACAGAAAGAAGACTCCCGCAGCCAAAACCAATGGAGCATTTATCCACGGTGTCACACCAAGCCCTGAACTGTCTCCAGTATAGCCAGTATGGCACACAGCTGAGACAGGGCCAGTCATCCGGATCCCCACTCATAACCGGAGAAGACAAGTCCCCCTACCTGCACATAAGAAAGTAAGTCCTACAGCCAGGCGTTTACAGCAGTATATTAATGGGCTCGATGAATATGAACAGAAAAAGCCCGGGCACCTGCTGGTGAAAGACTGTATACTCTGGGAACAGCTCGAAGAATTGGAAATTAAAGAGCAGTCAGAGGCAGAACAAGGAAAAGCTGAGACTGAACCCTTCTGGGGGCAGGGGCCAATAAAGCCAAACTCCCAAAAAAAGAAGAGACGGCCCAAGTCCAAGAAGGGAAAGAGGGTCGTGACAGTACAATGTAACACCCTGTCAGCACTCTTTACCTCGCCCGGGGAGGGTGATGAGGATGAAACATCAAATGCCCCGCTAAAAGCCAACCATGCCGAGGCCTCAACCTCGGCACATGCAACACGCTCCGGAAGAAGGTGGGGCCGCCCACCACCAGCCAATCATAACATTATGTTCAGAGGGGAACAACCCTACCAGATTCCTGAACCAGAGGTGCGGGGTGTCCAGATTCCTCCCCCTACTAGCTTATACCAAGAAGAGAAGAAGGGAGGTCAAATTCCAACATTTCTGGAATTTTTATCCAGTCTGAAAAATGGGCAGTCGGTACAGGCTGGGCCAGATAAAGGCAAGAGACCTCAGCAATTGGCATCTATAGCCTACATGCAGAATGAGAAAGAAGGGGATAACCCTCTGACGGCACCAGGGGTCGTTGCTATAGAAGAAGCCCCCCAAGAAATCAGTCTAGGGGATGAAACCAGCACTGGTCAGCAGAGGCCACGGGCACCACATGAACCTCCAAAGCCCCGATGGGTAGAGGAAATGAGACTGTCTAATGTCAGGGTGGGCAGCCGGATCATGAAAATGCTAAAGAAGCTCCCTACCAGGTTCTCCATCTGGGAGATTCTCTCTCTGAGCGAAGAGGCTCACAAAGTAATTGTTGATGCCTTGCAGTCGCCGGCACAATATGAAGCACTCTTGACAGAAGTGAATTTTGGGCCGTCAGTTACATTCTCAGAGGATGACATGCTGATTCCGAATACCGGCCATAACAGACCGCTGTATATGAGGGGCTCCCTGAACTGTCAGCCACTGAACAGGATACTGATAGATCCCAGGGCTGCCGTGAACATTCTCCCATACCGCATCTACCAAAAATATTACTTTGATATGCAGCTTACCAAGGTCAGAGACATGAAAATTGTAGGATTCAACCAGAAATGTGAGACGCCCCTTGGGGTGGCTGACTTTAACCTCACATTGGGGGATCTCACTACCGTGGTACGATTCTATGTAATCGACTCCAACACCACATATAAGGCCCTGCTGGGGAGACAGTGGCTGCATGAATATCAGATAGTGCCGTCCACGCTACATCAGTGCATTAAATACTGCCATGAAGGAAAAGAAGAGAGGGTGTTTGCGGATCTGCATCCCTTCGAAGTATTCGAGTGCCATATGCTCGATGCATCCTACTACACGGAGGTGTCGCGAAAGGATGAAGAGAAAGAGGCTGTGGTCAGCCAGAAAAAACCGGCGACGAAGGCAAGAAATTGGTCCCCACCGCCACCAAAGGGCTATATTAAAAAGCATGAGGTATCGCACATCTCTTATGCTGGTGATTTTGCTCGGATCACTCCTCCTGGCATACACCCAGATGATATTGAAGAAAAAATGAAAGAAAAATACACACAGGTGGAAGTTCCTCAGGGTCTAGTCAAGCCCATAGCCAGCATAGAATACCAGACGGTGCTGCCACTGAAGACTATGGAAATCCCTCGCTTCTGCGAGCCTCCTATCATATTCTACACCGGGGAGGCAGTCGAAGAAGATGATCAAGATTGCATGGTCCCTGAAGAAGCCGCAAACCGGATGGTGCCAATTACAGGCCTGGAGTACACTACCCAACGGGTTTCGCAGATGTTCTCCAAGATGCAAATGCCATCGATACAGTCTGCAGTCCAGAAGAAAGCATTCAAGGAGCTATGGGATCCACCTCGAGATAATAAAGAACTGAGGAAGATCACACAGCACCCGGGACTGGGATATACCCTGCAAGAATACTATGAAGCTGAGGTAGATGTCATCTCTGCCTTCTACCAGCATGAAGATTCCCCTGGGATGGACTATGACCAATACCCTTCGGAAGATGAAGAAATCATTTATCAGTCCGTAGTGGACAATGAAGTCCCAGACAATTAGCCGGGGACGGGGGCACCTGACGAGACAAAGAAAGATTGGTACTGGGAGGATCTATCTTGCAAGGAGGATCTGTTCCAGGATGAAGCGAAATTTGATACGGGAACCCCGGATGAAGATCAAGTAGCCAGAGAGCTGCAAGAGTGCCTGGAGTTTGGGCGCATTCTAGAAGAATTCCGAGCTCTACATAATGATGACCTCTCAGGGGAGCCCACATCAGAAGAGCCTCTAAGCACAGAAGACTCCACTTCGAAGTTTTCTGCTGAGCCAGTCACGTCCTCGGGGCAGACTGAACAGAATCCGGCCATATTGGCCTTATACGATGCACCAGCATCTGCCGATGATCAGTATGATGAAACAGAAAATCATGAGAATGAAGAAGATTATATCCTGGGATGCTTTATTGATTTGCAAGAAGCCCCACCCGAAGTTGAAGACGGAGGCCAAGCCACCGTCGATGAGCTGATAGAAGTGAATCTGGGGTCAGCAGATGAGCCAAGGCCGACATTCCTCAGTGCACTGCTGGAGCCAGCTGTCAAAGAACAGTATATTCAGCTTTTGAAAGAATTCCGAGACTACTTCGCATGGACATATGATGAAATGCCAGGACTGAGTTCTGATGTGGCACAGCACCGATTGGCGATAAACCCAGAGGCAAGCCCTGTGAAGCAGCCTTCAAGGAGAATGCGTCCCGAACTGATAAATCAGATCAACAAAGAGGTCGACAAGCTGATCGATGTGGGCTTTGTTGAAGAAAATCAATACACTACATGGCTAGCCAATATAGTGCCCGTAAAGAAGAAGAATGGGCAGATCAGAATATGTGTTGATTTCCGGGACCTTAATAAGGCTTGCCCGAAAGATGACTTCCCAGTACCAATCACTGAAGTGATGATCGATGTGACTACTGGTCATGAGGCTCTATCATTTATGGATGGGTCATCCAAATACAACCAAATCTGGATTGCTGAGGAAGACAGAGTGCACACTGCATTCCGTACCCCGAAGGGGATATTTCACTACAAAAGGATGCCGTTCGGCCTCAAGAATGCCGGCGCTACCTACCAAAGAGCCATGACAAAGATCTTTGATGACTTGCTCTTCAAGAAAGTAGAGTGCTACATTGACGATCTGGTGGTGAAAACCAGCAGAAGAGAAGACCATTTACAAGACCTGAGGATAGTGTTCTAGAGGTTGCGCAAATATGAGCTCAAGATGAACCCTATGAAATGCGCCTTCGGCGTGTCCAGTGGAAAATTCCTCGGATTTATTGTCCATCATAGGGGCATTGAAATTGACCCGTCCAAAATTAAGGCTATCCAGGAGCTCCCTCCACCAAGGAATCTGCACGAGTTGAGATCCCTGCAAGGGCGTCTGGCCTACATCCGACGATTTATATCAAATCTATCGGGTAGATGCCACCCCTTTCACAAGCTCATGATGAAAGATGTGTCGTTCCTCTGGGATGATGGCTGTCAGGAAGCCTTTGAGAAGCTGAAAGAATATCTCAAGACCCCTCCAGTGCTGGGGGCACCTATTAAAGGCAGGCCCTTGATACTGTATATCGTAGCCACATACTGTTCCCTGGGGGCAATGCTGGCACAGATAAATGAAGAAGGCAAAGAACAAGCCTTGTACTACCTAAGTAGGAGGCTGATGAGAACTGAAGAAAGCTACAACTACATAGAAAAGACCTGCTTGGCACTAGTCTTTGCTGTCAAAAAGCTCCGACACTATATGTTGTCACATGAAGTCAGATTAATATCTGCAGCAGATCCACTCAAATACATATTGACTCAGCCAGTGCTAAAGGGCCGGTTGGGCAAGTGGGCAGTGATCCTGATGGAATTCGATATTACCTATACACCCCAGAGGGCGATAAAAGGACAGGCCGTGGCTGATTTCTTCGCAGAGCACCCTGTGCTAGAAAATGATATGCTAGGGACTGAGTTACCCGATGATGAGACACTCGAGGCCTGCCAGACCCAGTCAGTTATGTGGCAACTATTCTTTGATGGAGCATCTAGAACAGAGACAGACTCCGATGGAAAGACCAGAATACGGGCCGGAGCCGGTATTGTGCTGAAATCACCAGAAGGGGAGGTCGTGCATACTTCCTGTTCTATAAACAAGCCCTGCACCAATAATGAAGCCGAGTATGAAGCTATGATAATCGGGCTATGTATAAGCCTCAACATGGGTATCCAAATGCTCGAGGTATTCGGCGATTCGATGTTGGTGATAAAGCAAATCCAAGGGGAGTTCGAAGTGCGAAAGCCAGAACTGAATCCCTACCACCAAAAGGCTGTGAGCCTCATGGCAAAATTCTATCATATTGAGCTCAAGCATGTGGGCCGTGGACAAAATGCCCAGGCTGATGCACTGGCAAAGCTAGCCAGCTCACTAGCAGTCCCGCCAAATGAGACACTGAACATTGTTGTTATGAACCGGTGGCAAGTCCCCAGTATGCTAGAAGGGTGCCCCGAAGAAGAAGAAGTCACTACTGTCAGCACAGAACAGGCATCTGACTGGAGACAGCACTTGCTACAGTGGTTCCTGCACCAACAGCTACCGCAGAAAAGAGAAGAGAAGATGAAGCTTCTGAGAATCAAAGATTCTTATGAATTTAGAAATGGGACTCTGTTCCGAATAATGGCAGATGCGCGCAAGAAGATTCTACTCCGCTGTCTGTCCACTGAGGAAGCCTGGCAAGCAATGAAAGAAGTACATGCTGGGACAGCAGGTGCCCACCAGGCTGGTCCCAAGATGAAGATAGAAATCAAGAAGCTGGGCTACTATTGGCCCACCATGTTTGAAGACTGCTGTAAATTTGCAAAATCATGCCAGAAATGCCAGGAGCATGCTACTGTGCCTAGAAGGCCTCCTACAACTCTGCACCCTACAGTTCCCAGCTGGCCATTTGCACAATGGGGAACTGATGTAGTCGGGCCACTGCCGACTTCCTCGGCCGGACATAAGTACATATTGGCCATAACAGATTACTTCTCCAGATGGGCGGAGGCTATAGCATTAAGAGAGGTGACTGGTGAACTGGTCGCCAGATTCATCAAGCAGAACATTATCTTCCGGTTCGGGATCCCCAGCCGAATAATATCCGACAATGGAAGTCATTTCAGAAATCAGAAGGTCTATCGGCTTGCTGAGAAATATAAGATCAAATGGAGGACCTCCACTCCTTACAATCCACAGGCAAACGGATTGGCAGAAGCTTTTAACAAGACTCTCTACACCTTGCTGGCCAAAGTCGTCAGTTCCAATAAGAAGGACTGGGAAGAAAAAATGTATGAAGCTCTGTGGGCGTACAACACCGTCTTCAAGACACCTACAGGGTGCTCACCATACTCGCTGGTATACGGCTCAGAGGCAGTGGTTCCACTAGAGCTGGAAGTCCCGTCACTTAGAGTGGCAGTCCAATATGGCCTGGCCCGTGGCGAACAGACCAATGTAGAAAGAAGACTAGAAGAACTGGCTGAATTGGAAGGGAAGTGCCTCCGAGCTCAGAAGAGTATCCAAATGTATCAGGCCCGCATGGCCACTGCATTCAACAAACTCGTAAGAGGATGAGAATTCAAGAAAGGTGACCTCGTCATGGTCAAGAAAAAAGAAGTCATGGCGTCCAACCCAAAAGGAAAGCTGAATGCTAATTGGGAAGGTCCTTATGTGATACAAAGGGTCTAGCGGCACTCCGCCCTAACCAAGCTACACCCTTTTCCCGGTCTAGCGGCACTTCGCCCTAGCCGAGCTACCCTTTCTTGGTTTAGCGGCACTCCGCCCTAGCCGAGCTATCCTTCCTTGGTCTAGCGGCACTCCACCCTAGCCGAGCTACCCTTCCTTGGTCTAGCGGCACTCCGCCCTAGCCAATCTACACCTTTCCTTGGTCTAGCGGCACTCCGCCCTAGCCAAGCTATACATTTCCTTGGTCTAGCGGCACTCTGCCCTAGCCAAGCTACACCCTTCCTTGGTCTAGCGGCACTCCGCCCTAGCCAAGCTACACCTTTCCTTGGTCTAGCGGCACTCCGCCCTAGCCAAGCTACACCCTTCCTTGGTCTAGCGGCACTCCGCCCTAGCCAAGCTACACCCTTCTTTGGTCTAGCGGCACTCCGCCCTAACTAAGCTACCCCTGTCCTTGGTATAGCGGCACTCTGCCCTAACCAAGCTACCCTCATCTTGAGCTGGTGGCATTCCGACCTGTTACCCTCCCAAAAAGGGAGAGAAAGAGAATAAAAAAAATGGGGTTGAAAATAGAGATACCCCGCCAGACTTGCTCCTATATTAGGGACAAGTGCAAAAATGGCCCAAAACCCAGCTGCGGTGAAAACCCGAAAGGGCATTGCAGGCAAAATCGAGTACCCCGCCACGTGAAAATCCGCAAGGACGCGTGGGCAAAAGCAAGAGGGGGCTGGCTCCGGCGAAAACCTAAAAGGGCGCTTGGGTCGGTAATGTGGTGATTCCAAAGAGAGCCTCACCTCCCACCATAAAACTTCTCGTCGATCGACCGGCGCCTTGCCCGATCCACGATTAAATCCATCCGGAATGGACCTTACGTCTATTCTGTTGAAGCCGTCATGCATTGCTCAAGAAAAAATTCCCTCATGATAAGCCCACCTCGGGATAGACCTCCCGTCTGTCCTAATAAAACACTTTCACTTGTTTCTGTCTAAGACCCACAACAATGAAACCCTGTCTGGTTTAGACCTTACGTCTATCCCAATGAAACCTATCTTATGTCTCATCGCGATGAAACCCACTGTTCACCGATTGGCACACTGCCCGATCAGCGATGAAGCCTGTCCGGGCTAGACCCTACGTCTATTCCGATGAAACCTATGAAATCCTTGCATTGGTATAAACCCAATACCGATGATGAAATTCACTGCCGATCGACTGGCACACTGCCCGATCAGCAATGAAACCTGTCCGGGCTAGACCCTACGTCTATTTTGATGAAACCTATGAAATCCTTGCATTGGTATAAACCCAATACCGATGATGAAATTCGCTGCCGATCGACTGGCACACTGCCCGATCAGCAATGAAACCTGTCCGGGCTAGACCCTACGTCTATTCCGATGAAACCTATGAAATCCTTGCATTGGTATAAACCCAATACCGATGATGAAATTCGCTGCCGATCGACTGGCACACTGCCCGATCAGCAATGAAACCTGTCTGGGCTAGACCCTACGTCTATTCTGATGAAACCTATGAAATCCTTGCATTGGTATAAACCCAATACCGATGATGAAACTCGCTGCCAATCGACTGGCACACTGCCCAATCAGCGATGAAACCTGTCCGGGCTAGACCCTACGTCTATCCCGATGAAACCTATGAAATCCTTGCATTGATATAAACCCAATACCAATGATGAAACCTGCTATCAGTCGGCTGGCTTGCTGCCTGATCGACGCTAAAATCCATCCAGGGTGGACCTTCCGTCTGCTCTGACATAGCACAACACTACTTCTTAAGTCAATTCAGACCCTTCGTCTGGATAGATCATGAAACTATATTCCCTTGCGTTAATGATAAACCCCACATTAACGATGAAACTCATATTCTCAGCAAACGGCCTCGTGCCCGAGCTGCTATTCATATCCTCTAAATCAATTCGGACCTTTCGTCTGGATAGATCATGAAATCCTACTTCCCTTTGCATTGGTGCTGACACCCACATCAATGATCGTGTGTCCACAATAAGCATATGGCGCCATGGTCCATAGGATGAAAGTTCTGGTCCCAGAAAAGACAATGAAAAAGGAAAAGAGAAAGAAAACAAAAAAATATATAAAAAAAAGGGGGGTTGAAAATAGAGATACCCCGTCAGACTTGTTCAGGCATTCTGGACAAGGGCAAAAAGGGCTAAAACCCAGCTGTGGTGAAAACCCGAAAGGGCACTGCAGGCAAAATCGGGTACCCCGCCACGTGAAAATCTGAAAGGACGCGTGGGCAAAAGCAAGAGGGGGCTGGCTCCGGCGAAAACCCGAAAGGGCGCTTGGGTCGGTAATATGGTAATTCAAAAGTTCCATGCCAACCGGCACGTTGCCTTCACCTCCCCTTCACTGATGAGGCCTTCCGTCGGTCATCTGGCTCTATGCCCCACCGATGATAAAGCCTTTCCGGGGTAGATCTTACCTCTACCCTGATAAAATCTACATACCCTTTTTCACATGTCCCACCGACAATAAAACCCGTCATCATTCTGATAAAGCCTGGCCAGCTCAGACCTTACGTCTGTCCTGATCAAACTCCCAAACCTTCCCTTGACCGATCGGCTCCTTGCCCGGTCAATGATAAAACCCTACCAGGATAGACCCTACGCCTATCCTGATGAAACCTACGTATTTCTTGGCAAAGTCCCACCCGCCATAAAACCTGCTCGAATAGACCTTACGTCTATCCTGACGAGACCTACACCTCTACATATGTCCCACCGTTGATCGACTGGCACCATGCCCGATCAATGATGAAATCCTCTGTCCGGTTTAAACCTTACGTCTATACGGATGAAACTTATGAAACTCTTTGCGTCGATATAATCCCATATCGACGATGAAACCAACCACTGATCAACTGGCACCTCGCCCGATCAATGATGAAATCCTCTGTCCGGTTTAGACCTTACGTCTTCACTGATGAAACCTATGAAACTCTTTGCATCGATATAAACCCCGTATCGACGATGAAACCAACCACTGATCGACTGGCACCTCGCCCGATCAGTGATGAAACCATGTCCAATTAAAACCCTGCCAGTTTAGGCCTCTTGTCTATTCTGATGAAACTTATAACACTTTCTTTGCATCGATATGAACCCAATATCGATGATGAAACTAGCTATTGATCGACCGGCACATCACCCGATCAATGATGAAATCCTATCCAGTTCAGATCCTATGTCTGTCCTAATGAAAACCACGCACCCTTCAATATCCCACCTGCGATAACCTCTACCCAGTCTAGACCTCACATCTACTCTGATGAAACCTATAAAACCCCTTTGCATCGATATAAACCCAATGTCGATGATGAAATCATATACTGGTCGATTGGCACATTGCCCCGACTAACTTTGAAACCTGCCCGGGATGGACCATTCACCGGCTCCAGATAATGCTCTGAGCCTCTTCGTTCACATTCCTGCAAACCGTCTCCCTTGCGGCACATATGGCCAAAGAAGGATGTTTGCTACCAACAGCAGAATTCGGTTTAAAGCACCCCCCCGGAGGCCGTCACGCGGTGGAGCGAGTTCCCCATCCTTTCTTTGAAGGGGTGGACGCTCTCCTGCCAGATACGAGCCATTCGTATGAGGGACTGCTAGAACCACTACCCCACTTCCCAAAGTGATGAAACCACATAGAAAAGACAAACCACATATGAGACTGGTATAAAGATTCCTTTCCATTGAATAAAAAAAGGGGGAATACAAGAAGGGCCCCTGAGGGGGAATTGTATTACAAAAAGAAGAAAACAGAGAAGAGATAATTCAAGACCGCCGGAAGATATCTTCAAAGGCCAAAAGACCCACATCGGGAGCGGCTCTTAGTTCATGAAGGCGCGCCTCCTCTTCCTGAAGCTTCACGGACATGTCCCGGAGAGACATCATCCGTCCCTCCAACAAGGCCACCTCTTCGGTGGACCGTGGCCGAATAGACGATAATTGTTGTAGCTTGGCTCGAAGTCCAGCGAGTTCCGCTTCCAGAATGGCTATCCGGCCCTGGACGGCTTCCTCCCGCTGGACAACGCTCTGTAGCTCAATTTGGCGTTCGTCAAGCGCAAGCGTCAGCTTTTCCAGCTCAGATTTGCATTCTGACCTCTGCAACTTCAATGCCGTCAGCTTGTCGGTCATAGTCCGTGCTAGGAAATCCCTCCAATGCACGAATTTCAGCAAAAGCAAGACCCGCTGAGCCCATGTGTCCAGAGGGCAGCCCATGGCCTGCAGGCCGGCAGTGAAGCGATCAGTAATTTCCTTCAGCTGCAAATGTGTCAAGCCAGGCTGAGATTCTACCAGCTGGCGCAGCATATCCAGGTTCTGCCAGACAAACCTCTCAGACGATGCGAAGCCAAAAGAAGCAGAGGGGATCACTTCAAAGGTCACTTCGCTATCAATGTCTGCCCATAGTGCGACATCCGGCTGAGAGGATGAAGACGGCAAATCTGCTGGAAGAACTGGCCGGTCCCTCTCCGTGCCCTCTGGCTGAACTAAGATTCCCCCTCCACCGCTGTCTCGGGTGCTATGGCTTGAACATCCGTGGGGGGAGGACCAATGAATGATGGAGCTATCTCTTCATGAGTCTCCTGAATAAGGGCTTCATCTCCAGCTACTCTTCCTGACAATGGGGGCGAAGGGTCCCTAGTCTGTAAAGGCAGAAATCCAGTCTCTATAGCCACTGTGGCAGGGACTGCTGACTCGAGCGCAATTGACATTATGGCAGCCGGTACAAAAGCGGAGCTTCTGGCTAGGTCTACTTCGGCTCTGAACTCTGAGGCCCTAACAGGGATGGAAATCTCTCCTGATGAGCCCAAGTCCAGTGATGTTAAGTCAGTTGAAGATTGTATTCTCACTGGCACGGGGCGAATAACCTCAGAAATTTCCATGCAAGTTGAAGGTAAAGCAGGGATGATGATCAAATCTGCAGATGAGACATCCATGGAGACTGCGGCCGCATCGGAGCTGATAGTGACAGGGTCCTGAGGACAAGGCAGAATGATCCTCATCAATGGATGGAAGAAAATAAATAGAACAGCAAGCAAAAAAAAAAAAAGAAGCTTACCTTTAAAGTGAGGTCTATACCCTCAAGATGAGACAAAAGAGGAGCAAGCTCCGTAGTTGAAGCAACAAATGGAGGGGTTATGTCGACCTCAGTGTCAAGCCCGTCAAACTCCTCTTGCAATTCCTCCTCAGAAGATAGCATCAACAGTTTAGGAGGATGAAAGGGCGGAAGGCCTTTTGCTAGCACAGGCAGGGCTTCTGATTTTTGGACTTCCTCCTCGCTGCCACTGAAGGTCACTTCCTCCTCATTATCAGGCACGGTCTCGGAGCTGCCCGAGGATATCTCCACTCTAGCTATGAGCTGCGAGGTCGCCTCTAGAGCATGCAGCGATGCAGACCGGGTGATTATGCGTCTGGCCGGAATAGGGCTCTCTTTTGTTTGAGTCCTTTCACTTTCCTGCGGCTGAGACGGCTCTCCCACTGCTAGCGTAGCCCCAGTCGGCTCCCTGACTGCCACCTCAACAAAAGGGGAACTCTGAGGGATATAATGAAAAAGAATAACAGCAAAAGTATAAAGAGAAAAGATGAGAGAGCACATTTACCCTCCTCATCGCCAGCCGGGGTAGGAGAAGGCAGCCTCGTGTCCCTCTCCGCAGGCACTGCAACCTGCTCCGGGGCTGTATCAGATAAAGAGAAGCTCAGTCTCGAAAGGTGCCTTAAAAGAACAGTCAAGAAAACAGTGAGGATTGCATCTGTAAGATATTTACCGCTACTCTCGGCGGGTTCCTGAGCAGCCTCCCTCTGAGACCTGAACTCGTCAAAAGAGGGGATGTCTGGAAGAGGGGTCCCGGCGTCCGTCGCAACTGGAGCTGACTGCTGGACCCGAACAACTTTGGCCCTCTTGGCCTTGACAACTGCAGTTTTCACCGCAGAAGGCTTCCTCCTCTTGCCCGGAGGCAGGGGAGTGGTCGTGGGTGCTGCTGTAGGAATTTCAAAGTAAGCAAGCTTTTCAGCCTGTGCAATAATCTTCCTGTAAAGTCCCTGCCATTTTATGTCCGGTCTATCTGTGCAAGACACAAGAAAGGCAGTCATAGTCGACAGATGCATAACATGACAATAAAAGAAATACGCCATGAGCGCACAGGAAGGGTCATACCTGCTGGACCGTCATAGAAGGTAGAAAGCGGCCAATACAGATAAGCCACCTCCTTTGAGCGGGAAGCAGCCTCCTTCACGAGACAGCACACGTCACCTATGGTCTGGCATTTCTCTGTCAAGGCAGCTAAATCTTGGTGGCCGTGGAAGTCAAGGCAATGAAACAGGCCGAGGTAATCCATGCACCAGCCATCGACATAATGAAAAGAGATAAAAAGTGGCTTATTCAGAATACCGGCTATCGGGTTCTCTACTGACAGCCCGTGAACATTCAGTAACACGAAAAGCCAAGAAGTGTGCTGATAATATGTGTTGGTGCGGTCCTCCCTCCACACAAATGTCCGATAAGGGTGAAATCTGTCTACCGGGCCCCTCCAGGGGGCTGCTGTCGGGAGAGGCTCCTCCGGGGGAAATGGATACTGCACCTCCACCTGAATGCTCCCTATGTGGCCCAGCTGCCTCAGGTCCTTTGTAAAAGCATCTTCATTGATCTCAGAAAATACAGGCATGGGTATTTCAGAGCCTTCCTCTTTTAAGGACCGACGCCTGGCGATGTATGAGTCCGCCTCCCTCGGATGCTGTGAATAGAGCCTTTTCAGGTGAACCTCATCAATCTCAAATACAGGCCCTGATTGTCGCTTTAAGAAAGAGCGCTCGACCACGTCCCAGAAGGCGCCTCTGCCATCCTTGTAAAAATTGGTGCGGGTATTCCACCACTTGATGTATTCTGATGTGACCCGGGGAATACGATTAGAAACGGTCGGGATCCTGAAAGTTACGCCCTCTCGGCGATGAAAGAAATCCCACCATATCCGACCGTCACTGGCAATGGAGGACCCATGCTTGGCACGGCTGTCCAAAGGGAACTGAGCGACTGATGAAGGAATATGCTGATCGTAGCCAAAGTTTCTGCTAAAACGGAATGTGTAATAGGGCTCCAAGATGAGCAAGCCTCCCTTCCTGAAGACCAATACACTGGGTCGGATAGCCATAGCCCACCTTACCAGTTCTGGTTCTAATATGGGCCGGGTGGCATTGGCCCCCGAAACCGGATGGACATAAACTTCTACCTCTTCCACTTTGCACTACCTCTGAGGGTCTACTAAAGGAGCCGAACCTGCTGCTAAGCTCTAGAAGTGAATGCTGCCAGGAGCATCTACAGGCACTTTTGTCAACCTGCCCCTTATCTTAAACAGCTGCTCTGAGAAAAGACCGGGTTCGGCACTAGCAAACTCAATCATCCGAGGGAGCAGTGTGTCTGACTGCAAAGTTCTCGGGGCCAGCTCGGGGAAAATGCTGCAAACCCAAGCATTGAAGAAATGAAATGGACCTACAGTCCGTAAGGAATGGGGAACCCGATGTCTATGCAAATCTCCCAGCGATTTGTAAACTAAACACAAAGCCACCGGGCACAGAGATAGTCTCATCCCCCAGGCCATCTGACAGGCCGGATAGATAGCCTCCGGTCTGATAGTCGTCTCGTCCCCTTGGGGGAGAGCGAAAGTTCACAGCCAAAAGGTCAGATAAGCTGCACAATGAGTAACGGGGTCAACCCCTGCTGGGTTCGGGCCATCTACACCTGCTCGGCGCAGTGAAGCCGGCAATGCTGATTTATAACGAGGGGCCCTGATCTGCTTACTGGGAGTCGGTCCCACGGAAGGGAAGTCTGTATACTTCAAAGGACCCCCGAAGAAGTACTGTATCCACTGTCCTACACGGACTCTCAATCTGCTGCTTTTTTCCCGGGGTTGATATCCTTTGGAAGATCCCCTACTGTAGGCCAGACAGATGGTGCGATAAGCCTTCATCAAGTACCGGTATGCGTAGCCAAAAGAATATCTGCCCTCTCCATCAGAGGCGTCCTTTACAGAGTCGTCTAGACAGACCTCCTCGTATGGCTCGCCATCTATAGGCAGGCTTGAAAGCTACGCAAGACTCCAAAGATCGAGAGAAGTCTCGCCTTCTGCTGTATATAACGTATTAAACTGTGGGCAGAACACTTCGAGCATGCCACAGCATAATCCCCGAGAGATGGGATAGCGGAACCTGGAGGCAAATACACTATGATATATTCCAGCTCTAATCAGTAAAGGGTCATATTCCTTCAAGACAAATTCTGTAAACTCCACTGCTCCTACCCTGAAAAGATGGGCGTCTGTCACTTTAGTATCTCCAAACCAGCCGGCAGCTAGCTGATATTTAAATTGAACGGCCAGACAGTTCAGAATAAATGGCTCGTCCCTGTAACCCCACTTCACAAGAGCTAGAAAAAGTCCAAAGTTAGGCTTCTCCCGATGGACGCGACCGGCTGCATGGTCCCACCTTGCCGGGGTAAACTCTGGAGCTCGGGTCAGCATCTTCTTCTCCGGCTCTAATTCAGAAATGCCCAGCACGGCATTCCAGTCCCTCTGCTCACCCGGGAGATATATAGCTCGGGCGCGATAAACAGAACCCTTCAGGCTGTCTCTGTCAGCAAGTATTGCCGCTTCCACGGACCGAGCAAGCAGGAAATCCCTCATTCCGCCTATGGTGAAGGTCCGGATAAATGGCAGCAGATGACGATCCTTCGGCAAGTCCGGACGGTAGTCAGCAGCCCTTCTGAAATCAATACCCTCTGTGAAAGAATAGACTCCGGAAGACGGCACTGTGTCAGTCTCGGAATCAGAGGATTCATCGACACTAGCAATCTGGTCATAGCCGAAGCTCAGGGTGTACACATTCAGCCAGTTGACTTTAGCCCGAGATATATCCGGCTAAGCCGATGAACTCGCCCCAACAGTCATGGAGGCCGCAACAGAAGTGCCGGAAGCTATGTCAGCACCTGCAATCAGGGAAAGACAAGAAAAGAAGCATCAGAAAGATGAATGGGCATGAAACAATAAGACAAACAATTCTCAAAAATTTCGGCAGCATCTCCTCTTGTCCGAGGTCTACCCAAGAAAAATAGGGAGTCACCCACCAAGAGGGAGTGATCCCGAACATAAAATGGGATTCAATCCCATATAATAAACCTACCCCGAAAAAATTGGACGAAAAAGGGGGGGGATGAAGCAGACGCTCTCGGAAGGGGGGGATGGAATTCGTCGCCGTCGAGATGAAGAAAGAGAAAGTGAAGGTGAGAAATGACGGTAAAAGCCTTCTCGGGGGGGTTAAAAGAGGAGAAGGGAGAGACTTCTCAGCGCGAAGAAATGCGCGCCGAGAGCCCTCCTTCACCCAGACGAAGACCCGCGCCGAAGACATGCGCGCCGAGAAGCCCGCGCCGAAGACATGCGCGCCGAGAAGCCCTCGCCGAGGACACCCGCGCCGAGAAGCGACCGCCGAGAGTGCCCGCGCCGATAAAACCCTTCCAAAGAGGCCCTTGTCGAGGTGGCCGCGCCGAGAGCGCCATGGCGAGAGGTCCAAGGCAATGCCTCAAAATCCCCGAATGGTGACAATGAAGTCAGAAAATGAAAAACATGAAAAACATGGAAATGAAAGATGCATATGCAGGAGGTTACTACAGAAACATGATCAAGCTGAAGGACAATGTCAAAGATAAAACTGCGGAAGACACCCTCGAATGATGAAAGACACCTGCAGACCCCGTGTCGCTTATTCTGCGCTTTCGCCGCCCGCAGATGGGGGGCATTTGTTGACACCTTGAAAATGAACAGAGGTGGAAGCAGAATCGAAAGGGAAGTCAGACCTACAGTGAAAGATCACTGATGAAGCTCGTCAACCATCTACCCGGCCGAAGTCTTTTCAGACTGAAGCTGATGTCCGATCTTGTCACCGTTCGACTGACAATGCTGATGAAACATACCCGGTTTTGTCATCATTCAGATGGCAATACTGATTAAACCCCAGTTTGTTCACTGATGGAACCTCAAGAAGATCTCAACAAAGTCATGTCGCTACTAAAGAGGCCTTATTCGGTCTTGATGGAAATCAATTCAAATAAGAAAGAGAATCCTAAGGTACGTGTAAGGCCTAAAGACACCAGATGGGCCGGCCGTTTGGGCTTCTGAGATTGGCGCCGGGAACCTCAACGAGGGGCCACTTGTCGCGCCGGGAGCTGTGTCGAACGGAACGAGCCACGCCGACTGCCCTCCACCGAGAGGACGGGAGGATGGGGTCTATAAAAACAAACCCTCTTTGAAATGAAAAGGAGAGAGAGGTTGGGCGATCGATCAAAAAGAAAGAAAAGAGAAGAAACCTACAGAGAGAGAGAGAGCCTCCTCCGCTAAAAAAAAGAAAGAGAGAAGAGATCAATCCCAAGGGAAGAAGCTCCAGGTGGGCATCCGGGGAGGGAGAGGAGTCAATGCTCCGCCCTCCCCCATGTTTTCTTTTCTTCTGCTTCATGTAATCGTTCAAGTGTTGTCTTGATTCCTTGGATGTAGCCAAGATATCTCGGCATCTGTTTACCCCCTTTCCCTCACTCTCTCCCTGTAATCGGTTTGAGTATTGGAACGATGTATCGCCTGGGTTTTCTCACCATGTGTCTTCCCTGATGGATATCGTCAAACGAATATATATATATATGGGCTACAGTTCAAGCCTGATTTCGATTCCTCTGGAGCTCTATTGCCATTCTTCGTGTTATCTGTAGACCAGTAGCATGATGATCCTCTTCCCCAGTGGATTAACGATCCGCCGATTTGCCTTTTTTTCTTGTCCTTGCAGCACCATCAATGCTTATCTCAGAGCCCGGGACAGACTATCCCTTGGCTTCTGGGATGATGCTGTGCTATGCAATGATCGAAGCTCGTGAGACCCCGGAGTTCTAAGTGTATGTGCTTTGTCCGTTGGCGTCGTCGAAGTCGCCTCTGGGTCCAGAGACAGTCATCTCTTGGCTCCCAGGGCGATGAATGACCATATTAAGGTTGTCCCCAGGGTCCTGCGTGATAATGGCGATAGACAGGGGCATCCAGACCTCGGCCTCCCCAGATCCCTCCTGAACCCTGATACCTTTATGAAGCCCAAACCTAATCCAGCTCAGGGTCGACCCCTTGATCAGTTTCGATCCTATAAAGCCTATTTGCTTCGGCCTCGATCATCATTAAACCCAAAACAGAGTGCCGTAAAACCCTAAACCCATCTCAGAGCCTTCATCCATCTCGGCCCCATAAATAGTAAAGCTGGTGAATAGCCCTCGGCGCGAGCCTTCTCCCGCCGATAATCCTACCTTGCCTGCGCCGAGATCTCCCTTTGCCAGTTCCCGGCGCACTGAATAGTAGCGCATGAAGGACCCTTCCCGGCGCGAAGCTTCGTGCGCCGAGAGCCCTTGTGTTTGCTCCCCGGCGCGCCCAACAATAGCTTTTGAAGGACCCTTCCCGGCGCGATGGTTTTGGCGCCGGGAACCACCCTTTTTCAAGCCAAGGGCCTCCTTAAGCCGTGAGCCCTCCATCTCTTGAACCCTGAAAGAAAACCCCTGTTATCATTGAAGAAACCCCACGGATACCCTTGTGAACTACTCAGTATACCCTACATTCTATCAAGAATGCCTTGAGTCATCACATGCACTTCAGGGGCGACAATTAGTGGGAACAACTCCCCTTTTTCCACGTGGTTTCCCGAACTCGATCGGCTTTCATAACCTTAAGGACCAAGGAAGCTCTGCCACTGCATAAGCTTCTACGGTCTCAAAAGGAATATCAAGATAGTGCTGCAAGCACATACAGGCGTCAGGGGTCCTATACCCCTCTATTTTTGGCTTTCACCTCGGCACTCCGTGGGTGATCGTCTATCATTCTCTGGCAAATATCAAGTCCAGGGGAGGTGCTGTCAAAATTCTCCCAGGATGACAGAGATGACATGAAACCTATCCCCGGGACCTTATCTATCAATGGTGACAGAGGCTCCCTATACTTCATTGTTCCCCTCCCAAACTTTTCTATGTTCCTGGCCTTCCTTGGGAACCTACACCGAAACAGGTTGAAGTCTAGTGAATTGAGCCATTTTGACTCCTCAGGGTCCATTTGCTTCAACCCGATCATCATGAAACCCAAAACAGAGTACCGTAAGCTATGTTCTTATCCCGGCGCCCTCACACCTCTCGGCCCCGCTTATAGGGAACTGGATGAACAGCTCTCGGCGCCACTTTTCAGGCGCCGAGAACCATCTTGACCTCCTCCCCTGCGCGCCGGAAGCCCCTGCACCTTGGCCGCGCCGAGAACCGTCTTGGCCTTCTCCCCTGCGCGCCGGGATCCCCCCCTTGGCATCTTCATGCGCCGAGAGCCTAACCCACTGGTATCTTTCTGGCGCCAGGAACCCTAACTCCTTGGCATCTTATGGCGCCGAGGACCTAACCCCTCCTTGGCATCGCATGGCGTCGAGAACACTACCCTCCTTCATGCAGAATGACATTAACACCAACTTCCCGGCACCTCAAACAATACCTCATGAAGAACCCTTCCCGGCACGGTGGTTTTCGCGCCGGGAACCTACATGCACACCCAACCTGCCCCAGGAGCCTACTCCTCCATACAATTGAACCCCCCGTCACTTTAATCAAGCCAATCCAGGGACGCCCATGAGTCATCATATCTGGCCCGGGGATAAATTTAAAAGGAAGTTAGACTCCCTTATGCTCCGCTATCCTATATCAGATTTATGAACAACCCCTTTTGCTCGCGAGGATTCTGTCACTGCATGAGTCCCGCCGGCTTTCCACAAAGGGAAAATCATACATTGCCCTATAGCCCATATATACGGGTTGGGAGGTTGGACCTCTCTCTTTCTCTCGGCTTTCATCCCGACACTCCGTGTGTGATAGTTTATTTCCCTCTCGACATAATCCAGATTAAGAGGAAATGCTGTCGAAATATTGCTCGTGCTTTAAACCTACATCATGGTCGTGGCTCACCTCGACCGTGATTGATATTTTTCATCTCCTGGTTCCCCCCCTAAGCATAATTGTTTTGAACCGCCGATTCAACGATATAGTCTGTTTCTGTGGTTGATGTTATTATCTTACCCGCCTCCCTGGCCCTGGTATGAAGTTTAAAATTAAGCATGTGAACATCTGTTCGCCTTATGAGGCCTCCTATTCCGGCGTTTAATCAAGGGTTGTCCTTCCTTGGAAGGGCGTAATTAACGTCATAGCCTTTATGGTATGGCGGACTTTTGGTCCCGACTCGGACTTCACAATCGACTGACCAAGTCAAGTCGAGCGCACAATGAAATCGTCACGCATGTGACTGGCACGCCTAATAAATAGAAATAAGAGAAACTCCTAAATAAATAATAATATAATCAAATATCAAAAATAAAAAAAATAAAATAAAATGAAAAGAGACCAAAAAAAAAAATCCGCGTCCACACCACCCCCTTGCCCTTATCTCTGGCTCAGGAGCGACCCGTAGGAGCAACCGACTCATCGGCACCCGAGTCATCGCCGAGATCGATCACCTCTGCTGCCCCCTCCAAGGCCGGCCGCATGGTGTCTGCACAAAAGAAAGATATGATCAAGAAAGCAAGATGGCCTCAACATCTGAAGAAGAAACTGATTCGTGGTGACCGAACCTGACGACTATAGCCACGCAAGAAGACATCGCTCGATGTTCTCCAGAGTGACCAGCTCCTCCGTGGACTGGCGACGCTTCAGCAAAATGATCGCGTACTCCTCCACGTCCGGAGAAAACTCATCCTACCTCGAAGGAATGTTCGGATGAAAATTGGGGATTACGGGACATCCCCAAGTCTCCTCCACCGAGAGGATCCCCACCCAGAAGAACTGAGTTTTTCACCCCTTGTGCGAAGAATCCTTCATGGCCAAGGAAATACAGCTCCTATTCCGCCTCACCTGGATGAAATAGAAGCCCTTCCCGGCCATGGGATGCGCCTTAAACTCAAAAAAATAGTGAAAGAGGTCTAAGGAAGGAGGAACTCCACATTGATGGCAGAGGATGCGAAAGGCGGAAAGAAGAAGATAAGAGTTGGCTACCAACTGTACGGGCGCCAACCGAAAGAAATTGAGAAGTTTGAGAACAAAGGGATCGAAGGGAAGGCGGAACCCACCCTTCCACGACAATAGAAAGGTGTAGATGTGGCCCATACGAGAATCCAAGCTCGACTCGTGCGGGGCAGCCACGGTGAAGAAAAACTTGTGGGGCAGACGAAACTGGTTCTCCAGCCATTTCACCTCTGCCTCCCCCAGTTCGCTGCAGTTTGGAGCGGCCGCCCTCACCGCAGGCTCGCCCTCCCACTCTTCGACATCTGGACGCTGATCCGCCATGGAATTCGAAGAGGAACTTGAAGAAGGATGCTCCCGGGACCCCGAAGACTTTGGAGGATGGGGAAGCTGTCGGACTACCTCTGTAGTTATCTCCGCCAACTCCACGAACGCCGCAGCAAGTCTCTACTCTTCCATCGTGTCCTCACGATGCATCAAAGAGCTGCAAAAGCAAGCGCGAAGGAAAGCCAAACTCTAAAAACGGAGGGAGTCTGGAGCGACGATAAGCGTGCAAAGCCTATATTCCCACGCAGAAGGTGGCGCGTCATTCCGACCTCCGAGAAAAGTGGGCCCCTTCAGTTAAAATCCGTCAGGATCATCATTATTACAGGCCCAGGTGACCACGACTCGTGGCTTACTAACACCGCCAGATCTCCACCCACCTGAGCCATGCTGCTCCAAAACCCTAAACAGCTACTCTTCTGAGCTTACTAAAGCTCGGGATTAGGAGGGGGACAAGTGGAGAGGGGGATTTCTGTAGCCCATCTAAGAGCGGCCGAACTAGGTTCGTCAGGACCAAACAAGGCCCAGCTCATCCAAGTGATAGCCCCGCAGGGCCCACTTAGGATAAAAAGCCCAATAAGATTACTCAGGATCAATCCCTTCCTCGACGACCCTTAGGCTCGGGAGGCCCGAAGGTCGGTCAGAACAGAGGAAGACCCATGCCCGAGCTATCCCCTCACCGGGATAAAGGCAAGCGCTCAGCGCCCACTCCGACCTATCTTCATCCGAGCTATGCCTATTGCCCGAACAGGGCTGGCACCCTTCATGCTTGGGTTTAACCGACGATTACTTATCCACGCTGCCGTTGAGAGTCCTTTATGAGCAGGAGTTTTTGAGGACATAAAGAGCCCATGATGAGGACGTAACTCCCGCCGAAAACTCCTCAGCTTACGGGACTCATAAGGCTAGCACACTATTTAAACTTGTGACTCCCTCCCGCTGAAGGTAAGGCCCAACACACGCCTAAAATTCGCTGAGCAGGAACCACTTCACCATCTTGGTGTAGAGGGATCTCGCGCCTCTCTTTTCCTCCTCCCTTCATAACTTCCACCATTACTCTACTGACTTAGGCATCGGAGGGTTTCCCCCAGGGAACCATCCCTAGGCCCCCTGATACGTTTCCCTTTCTTGCAGTTTACTATTCGGTGATCATCCCCAAGCTCAGGTCCAGCGCGAGATTACACTTCTTCATCTGGCGCCGTCTGTGGGAAACGACCAAAGAGCCAGTATGGTGCGGAGAAGTTTAGGGAGGAGTGTTGACACCCGTTTTTAGCTCACAAGTTGCGTCATTTCTCTTATTCATCATTTTTGATGTCCCGAATTACCCATTATTGTGGAGCCTTCCTTGGATGGATTTTGAGCTAATTTTTATTGTTCCATTCCCTTTGAGCCCTAGAGATCATGATTTCCTAGAGCCTTGGAGCTTATTTTATCAACTTCTGGCTTCTAAGTTGACTTTCGGCCCATTTAGGCCGGCTTCCCTCAAGTAATCGATTCTCTCCCGCTGCGCAGTCCTGAAAGTGGTCATTTTTCATCTGCTTCTGTCCCTTTATTCAAAAAGTTGTCTTCACCAAAGTTGTTCCTCTTTCAATGATCTATAATTTCTTTTTCTACGCCGTTGGCTAGTTCTGCCCCGTTTATGACCTATTTTTATTTTTCTGACATGTTGTGCTGTTCAAAATTCTTTCTCTCTCTTATAGCACCATTTTCTCCCTCTTCTGATCATTTTCTCATCTTGCTTTTTTCATAAAAGTTGTTTCTCTCTCAGTTATCTACAATTTCTTCTTCTACTACTTTCGCTAGTTCTACCCCGTTTGAGAGATACGCTTCAATTTTCAAAGTCGCGCACGGTCTGCCTAGAATTTTCCTTCATCGGTGTGAAGGTCTAGTGTAGGTGCGTCACAACACATTTAGCGGTCTATCGTAAGACCGTCAGAGCACATGTGACGGTCTAATATAGGTGCGTCACATCCAAACTTGCCTGAAATCACCCCGTTTGACCCCTAGAGTATGGCGGTCCTACCCTAGACCGTTAGAGCACATGTGACGGTCCTACGATAGACCGTTACACACAGCAGAGAGTCCAATTTATGTTGGACTCTGCCCCGAAAATTACGCGGCGAGCCTATCTTGCAGAGCCCATAACTTCTTCAATTCTTATCCAAATTGATCCCCATTTTTTCCTACTTCTAGCCCTTTGTATTATCTTAAATTTGGTTCATAGAAATCAAATTTTTATTGGCTATATCTCTTGGGATCTAGGTCGCAAGATCGGGATTTAAGCATCCTGGTACAACTAAAACTCTGTTTTCTAGTGCGACGGGGCTACCTTCCAAGAGCCATATCTTCTAGAATCCTCCTCAGAATTGATCCATGTTTATTCCTATCTCTTGTCCTTAGTATTATCTCGAGTTTGATCTAGAGAACTTGATTTATCTTGGACTATATCTCCGGGAATCGTGATAAGAAGATGGGGCTTTCTTGTAAAACTCTATAAAAACTGCCCAGTTCATAGTCGCGACGAGGGGGCTCTTTCTTGGTTCGGGGCGAAGCCATGCTGCAACTCTAACTCACAACTTTGACCTTGGCTTGAAGAAGGAAGTATTAGCTTTCCATTCCATCCTTCTGGGCTTGATTTCATGATCTATATTATTAGTTCTCTTCCTCTTAAAATCATAAATCATCACATTTTTCTGCACTTTTCTGCTACATATGCGTTTTCCCCTGTTTTGCATCATTATTTTCTCTCTATTCTCTCAACCAAATTCCGTGATTTTAACTCTCATGCATGCACAACACACACACCTATTATTTCCACCCTTCCACAGGAGTTAAAAACCTCCCCCCTGTGCGTTCTCCCTTAATTTCTACCCCTATTTTATCACTCCGGGATTGATACTACACATGCATGTTCTAATGGGTTTTTTGTCCTTGTTTTGACTTTGTTTTGCAGGAGAGCATGAATACAGCGTGAGGCCTTCTTCATCTAGCCGGCTAGAAGGAGAAGAGGTTTGAGTCCACAAGTTCCTCACGTCCCGTTCTTATGTGCGATCAATTCTTCATATTTCCAAGGTACATGGCGCCCTTTCCTTTATCTCTTCATCCCTTTGGCGTTGTTAACCCTTGGTGGCGATCACGGTCAGTTCTTCTATCTCTCATCGCTCTTTATTCATCATCTTCCATGCCTTTCATGCTATTATGTTATTAGCATAGTTAGGGGCGGGGTAAAGGAAAGAGAGATAAAATTATCAACAACCTTATTTTTTAGCGATCACGGTGGGACCCCAATGCCCATCACGCTTATTTTCATGGTCTTTTGTAGGTTGGGTGGGTGCATGTTCATGTGTAGGTGATATTTTCTCCATTCTCCCACTATTTTTGGTGTTTTATGGGCTCTGGTTGCGTGACGGTCTTATGGTAGACCGTCATGGTTCTGTAACGGTCATTTGGTAGACCGTTACAGATTCTGGCAGTCCTGCGCGCATGCTCATAGGGTCATGTTCGTTGAGGTATAACTTTTGCTCCCGGGGTCGAATTGCGCTGATTCTTGTTCCGTTGGATAGCCCTTTGTATTGTCTATCCATCCATATATCATTTGCATCATTTGGTTATTTGCATATTCTAATATTGTCCAACTTTTTGAGTTTTCTGCATAAGTTCTGTAGGCAGGCTCAGAGATAGGTTCATAGGTACATCTTTACTCAGTGATTTGACTACCTTCCTGAGGTCCAATTGCACTGATTTTTGTTTCATTAGATATTCCTTTGTATTGTCTTTCCATCCATAGCTTATTTGCATCATTTGGGTCTCATTTGCTTAGCTGAAAATTGTCATCATTTTAGCATTTTGTCCATAAAATCTGCATGTGGTCTGCGCATAGGTTCACGGGGGTAACTTTGCTCAGTGATTTGATTGACCTCTCGGGGTCAGATTGATCTGTTCTTGGGCCCGTTGTGTAGACCTTTGTATTGTCTTTCCATCCATATACTATTTATCTTATTTGGATCATGTTTGCATAGTTTAGTTTTATCTTGATTTTCTAGTTTTAGGCTAGAATTTACATGCACTCCGGTGCACATAGGGCCATACATTGCATATCATAGTTGCATTTCCTACCTTGGTAAGTGATTCTCTCGCCTCCATATTCCTTGGGGTCGACTAGGTGATCTTATCCGAGACCTCCATAAGTCCCCGTGAGCTGTGGATTCTCACACGGACGACGGGCCCGTTGTACCTTTTCCACCCTTTAGACTTGCATTTGCATCCGTGTGAGGGAGTTAACCTTAGTCAACCCAAAGTTTGGACCTTATTTCCATAGGATTCTTATCTCAAGGGAATTATTATTAATTCAAATCATTAAAAGGTCTATTAAAATCCTTTAAATATTTCCCATCATATCAACTTGTTTGACTTGGGTGAAAACTCTCACATTGTATTGTTTATATTGTTTGGGATTGTCTAGGCCCATTAGTGGTGTTTGTGTTACATTCTTTCATCATCCACATGTTTTATTGTTGTTAGGCCCATTTAGCTTAGCCCATTTTGTGTGTCCATTGTCTAGTCCATTGTCCCGTGGTCCGTTGTCCATTTGTCTTTGCCTTAGTGTGTCAGTCCCCTCTTGTCCTCATTAAGCCATTGCTTCCCCACTTGTATTATCGTTGATATCCTGGTATTAAGCCTCCATTTGCCCTCACGAAGTATCGTTCCAACCCCGTGTATCATCCTTCTTCCTATCCTTCTTCATATTCCCGCGTGGAATCTTCTTCCCACGCATGCCCATCTTCCCATGGTCCTTCTGACCCATCTAAAGAACATGCTAATCTCATGGCCCATCTTTCAAGCCTTGTTCATCAAATGGACCCGACCCAGGCCCATTGTCTTATTGCAAATCATCTTAATGGGCCTTCTTCTCATAATGGGCCTTCCTATCTTCATGGGCCTCCTCCTTCTTCCCATGCGGCTAGCCCGATTCCTAATACTCATTCATCTAATGGGCCTCATTTCTTTAATGGGCCACCTTCCTTCAATAGGCCCTCTTCTACTCTTAATGGACCCCCTTCCTTTAACGGGCCTTCTTATTCTCTTAGTGGACCTACTCTATTTAATGGGCCTCCATCTCCTACCCATGCTACTGCTAGCCCGAGTAGTCCTTATATTCATGATGCTTCTAGGTCCATATATCCTTCTACTCCCAGAATGGACCCTTCTTCTTCTCAGCCCGGTCCTCTCATCCGGCCCAATATCATCCTGGTCCAAATTCACTGGCTCAAGTTGGCCCATATTCTTCTCGATCTCTCCCTACCCAGGAGATGATTGCTCAAGCCCAGCGCCAGCTTGATGAACTTCAATGCCAAATTGATCACAAATCCTCCTTAAGTATTCCATTCGCATTTCAAGATCTTCGGCTTCTGCCATCTTCACAAATTCCCGCATATCGCCGTTATGGTGGAGTCGGTGACCCCTATGTGCACTTGAACGAGTTTATTTATGAGTCGGCCCAGTTTTGACATGACCAACGCTTGATGGCTTATCTATTTGGTCTGTCATTGGAAGGCCCGGCTCGGGATTGGTTCTTCTCCATTCCGCAAGAGCAAGTTGTGAATTTTCAAGTCGTGCAAGAGTAGTTCATTCAGCAATATCAGGACCAGGTTAGGCCCAAGTACTCTATGGTCGATCTGGCCCATGAGATGATGAAGCCCGAAGAGGATTTCTACACCTTTGCCGACCGTTGGCGTCGCCTTGCCACGCAAGTCCCGAGGCAAACTCCAGAGGGAGAGCAAATCAATATGCTGATATCCAATGCAACGCCCGAGTATCGGTTTATCTTAGCCCTCAATGATATTACCTCCTGGCAACAACTTTATAGCCGAGCCTGCTTCATCCGCCAGCAACTCCATGATTCCCCTGACCATGAGTCTTTTTCGCCTTTTAACACCCCTCCATATGTATCTCCCTCCACATATCAACATTCACCTTCTACATACCAACCCTCCACGAGTCAGCCATACACCCCCACATATCAATCACCCGCATATTCCGCCATGAGTCAGCCCTCCGCATCCACATACCCGTCTCCATCTCCACCTCCAGTCAGAGGAATTCCACACCCCGAGCAGGTGGATGCCGTCTACATACCTACCCACTCCGTTCCACATATGCCTTCACCAAATCCCTCCTCCGCCGGCCAAGCACTATTGCCTACGCAACATTCACTTCCGTCTCCACAACCTTCTCCACCACCTCATGCCCCTCGGCATCCACCTTGTCCGAAGCGGGCTCCTCATCCTTCGTTGCCGGAGTGTTTCACCGACATCTTTAGGGCTTTGATGGCCACTCACGCGCTGTCGCTCCCTCCAGTTGTGCCTTGCCGACCCATGGTCGGGGATATGCTCCAGTTCTATTATTTTCACCGCCAGAAGGGGCATTTGGTTGAGGATTGCCCCGAGTTCCGGGAGTTTGTTTACGGCTTGGAAGATCAGAAAAGGATTGATTGGGCCGCTATTCACAAAGTCATTCTACATCTTCACAGCAAGCAGCAGCAACAAGAAGTGCCGCCCAGGCAGCTGTCTCCGTTACTTCAAGACCTGGGGCACCCCTGTGATTCCTCATCTAGTGCTGCACTCGCTCCGTCAACCACCGCATTACCTTCGCTATCCTTTATCAAATCTCCACAACCTCTACAAACCCAAGCCTCTGCTCAGGCCAGTGCCACCTCTCCTTCTTCCTCCATTCCCGTTACCACTACTTCTACCCCCAACGCCGCCCGACCCATTATGTCGATGCGTCAATGGTGGGCACCACGACCCTCCTCTCCATCCCCTTTATCACCGTCTCCATTACCTCCACCGCCATCCTCACCTCCCTCTCTATCGCCTACACCATCTCCACCACCCTCACCATTGCCTAAACCTACATCATCCCCGCCATCACCTTTGCCCGAGCCTGAGCAAGTTTCGCCTCTATCGCCCTCGCCCAAGCAAGCCACACCTCCACCCTTACCTCGGCCTCCACCTAAACACACCATCCTCGTTGAAACCTCCGCGTCTTCCGAACCTATTCCTATCCCCAATCCTCCATCTATTTCCACCCCACGGAGCGGGTGTGCGTTACCCATGGTGCCCCTTGGGTCTAATACCCAAGGAGACAATAAGCCAAGTCAGGATGATTCAGTGCCGGCCGTGCATTTCAAGATTCAGGATTTTATCTGTCGGATGTCGGTTCGCGTCCTGGTCCCCGGTCATCTTTGGGATAATGAGTCTAAATTTCCTCTGGAGACGGTTGCTAAGAAGAGTTCCCTTGCATTAGTGCCAGTTTCTTCACAAGCGAGGCCAGTGGCAATCTCATTGCTTACCGGAGGATTCGCTATTGATGATGTTATTACCTCTTGCTCGATTACAGTTCAGTTCACTGGCCAAGAGGGGTTCTCTACTCAGATTGTGCTAACCCATACGGCTGCCAAGAGCCTGATGGATTCCCTATTCAAGTAGAAATTGGCCGTATCTTCTACATTTTCCAAGGACATTCTGCACATTCTATGCAATCTCCCTTGGTTCATTAGCAAGTCGGCCATGTCAACGCCGCGCATTACTCTCCGTCAGTTTCATCTTGCTCTTCTGGTAAGGGAGTTATGCTTCATGCCCAGTTGTCGAGTGGAGATGCTGAATCTCATGTTGCTGGTGGCAAGTGACAAAGCTCCGTGGTTTTCTGATATTTATCATTCTAAGGAGTCACTTGCTCAAGAATGTCTGCCTATGGTTAGCATTGGGTGTCTAGGGGTGACCGCCCCCATGAAGTTGCATGTTCACAGCCGGGCCAGGCCGTCTGCCAGGTGGGCCCGTTATTTGAGAAGGTATTACAGATTAAGAAGCCTGAAGGTCCAAGCCCGCACCAGGCAGGTCCATTTTCAAGAGATTTCTACCAAGAAGAGGCAGCGACGCAAATTCAAGGACCGTCGGTTGTGCAGTCAGGGGTCCACTTCTTCTTCTTCTCCTTTCTATTAATCGTTTCTTCTGCTCAGCTCCCACCCTTGGGTGGTGTATCTTCCCTCTTCAGATCCAGCTTCTATGATCTTCTCCTCTCTTCTTGGGTCCGCAAGCCCCTATTATTATTCTTCTCTTCTTCATCCGGAGTCTCCAGATTATCGCTCCTCTCACAATTCTGGGTCTCGACCTATGTCTTTTCATCCCGATCTCGGGACATCTCCCAGTTCTTCTCTAGTATCTCCGGGTTCCGTCTCTAGTTCTCCTTCCCCGACCTTGTCGGGTGTCTCTCATTCTCCTTCTCCGACCCTGTCGGTTGATTCTCGTCCCTCTTCTCCGGCCACGGCGGATAATCATTCTCCTTCTTCCTCATCTTCACAGCAATCCTCTCACTGTCTTTCTATTCTCTCATCTTCTCCCTTTCGGGGTCTTCGCCCTTTCTCTTACTACTTTCGAGGCTTTAGTCCGCCTTGATCTGAGCTAATCTGGTTTATTTTGTATCTGGTTCCTTGTTATCAGGGCCTTAGTGCCTTAACAAGGGAGTTCTAGCCCTCGTCTCTCTTCCTTTTTATCCCTTCTTCGTCCAGTATGATGTCTGTCACTCCTCTGTGTCAAGGAATCCAATCATTTGCTCTCCTTTCATCCTTTATCCTGACAAGCAAGTAATACAAAGCTACTCGTGCTCCTCAAAGCTCGATGATCGAGATCGCTTCAGGATGTCGGTTTCCACGCCATGGATTTGCAAAGGTATCTTTATTTTAAGCAAAGAAACATGCTTTCATTTCCATTATTTCTATTATTTCTGCACATGATTATAATGCTATTCCTCAACATAGTTAAGTGGCTTTTAGAAATTTGCTTAGTTCATTTAGATCATTTAAAATGAGTTCGATTCTGTAGCATCCTTAGGCTGGTGATAGCTCCGCGCTGGGAGTCTAGTTCTTTTCCTGATCGTTGAGGGTGACCATTGAGCATGGGTTTTCACACACCACATGGCGAGCCATAGCCGATTCCTCTGAGGCACACCGTTGCTGCTTTGGCCATACTTTGGGTATGCACAAAGGTCTTTTTCTCTTCTCTGCTCGGCCAAGTGTAGGGGCAAGAGATTAATGGATGAGATGACCAACCTATGCGCTCCCTAATACGAGAGAGGTCTCAAATAGGGGCAGTCTTGACCCTCAAAAATGAGCTTTCATGCTTTATCTAGCAAATAAGGGTTGTCAAATGAAAATCATATATGAATGAGAAGATCAATGTAAAATTATAAATCAAAGGCATGGCAAGAGTGGCAGTACAGTTCCCCGCGGGACGTCGTGAGCTCGGTCGCATGCATGCCTGATAAATATGGGTCTTAAAATCAAAGACACAAAGCCCCAGCGCAACAGACCTATCTCTTTGAGGGGTAGTACCCTGAAAGGAAGTCGAATCTTGATATCTCCCATCCTGCATAAAACTTGTCTCTATTTTTTCTTCTATTTCTCCCTCTTAGGCTGGGTTGTATCCCGGGTATGGCCTTAGTAGGGGCACCGTTCTTTAGAGGCAGTTGGTTGTGGTAAGCCACCCTCACATGCACGCCCTGCTCAAGGGAAGTCTTTAATGAGAGGGGAGAGACAGTGATCCCTGGCCAGTAGTTCGAGCATGTCTTTTGGGTGCTGCAAATTGCTATTGTCAAAAATAAAAAATGAGATATTTTCAAAATTCAAAAAAAGAGATGAGATATTGTCCAAAATCCAAAAAAAATGAGATTCTAAGAAAATGAAATATTGTTCAAACAAAACAAAAAAAAATCAAATATTTTCAAAATCTAAAAAAATCAAGAAAATTGAAAAAGCTAAAAATATTTATCTTTTATATTTTATTTTGAGAATAGATACGTAATCTGTTTGCTAAGTGTGCAGGTTACAGGTACTCAGACATTCCTTGCTATATCTTTGTGCTCTGTCTCTTGTCTACATCTTTTGATTTGTTCTCTTCGTCATTCATGTCTCTCGATCTATTTTGAAGCTTATGTCATTCTCAGCTTTTGTTTGCAATGATCATATCTATGTGAGAGGGCTTTACCTCACGATTATGAACCTGGCGGTTCTACTTCATTCTGATCTTGGGTTATGATTGAAGGGCGTATTTGTTTATGCCCGTTGTCCCGCCGTGTCCTTGTCTCGCCGTGTCTATGTCCCACCGTGTTGTCCCACACATGTTATTTTATTCTTCACCATGTGTTGTTAGTTGTCTTGCATATGTTGTTAGTCGTCCTTCTATATCTCGTGTGTTGTCCCAACCGTGTGTTCATCTCTCATGTTCTTGTCCCAACCGTGTGTTGTCTCACTGCATTGTTGTCTTGTCCCTCACGTTCATCTTGCATACGTGTGGTTTGTTCATGCCATTGCATATGTGCTTGTTCGTCTTGTTGTGTTGTTTTCCATTTGTTTGATCGTTATGTTTTATTGTGTTGTCGGTCGTTCAGTTAATCATTGTGTTATGCTGTCTTTCGTTCATGCTTGTTTATCATGGTCATTCATATTGTTGTTGTCTTATTTGAAAATTCTATTAAAATCAGAAAAAATCTGGAAAACCTAAAAAGATGCCATTTCGCTTGACAGGTAAGTCAGGTATGGCTCTCTATCCTTGCTCATTGTTGCATTACTATATGGTATCTACGTTATTATAACCTCTCAAGGATCGGCTGGTTGCCCGTGTGTTCTAGGATCTGATGTTCCCCTTTAACAAAAACGATGATGATCTAGGAACATACGATTAATCGTTGGATAGGCCGCTCGGTTGCGTCGGGTGGGGGACGATAGACTCTGTCTCGCACGTCGTGGTTGCAAGAAGACTCTTGACCCCATCTTGGCTCAGTCTAGCAATATTATCCTTGAGTACTTTCTATTTTATCCTTTCTTTGCATTCGTTTTGATGATTTCTTTATTTTAGCCCAGCATGCATCATGTCATTTTGAGCATTCACGCCTCGTGATCCGTTCAAGGATTTCTCCTCAGTAATGGTTGATTGCACTTAAGCTCTCTTGGATAAGAGATTCTTCATTCCACTCTGAATTTGAACATTTTCTCTGATCTTACCGCTCGGTCTGTTTGGATAGCGTGATTCCTGTCTCGATTTTATCTCAGTCTTATCTCTCCTTTTCCAACTTTTATGCTGTGTTCCTTCCAACCTACTCATTATCCGTGGATTGTGTCCCCAATGAGGCTGGCCGTGTTTCCTCCCTTAGTTTAGTTCTCCAGACATGTCTCATCCTTGTCATCTATTTCAGGTGGTGAGTTTGACGTTTTCGAGAAAATTCCTGTCGCTTGTTGGTTGTGACGGGTGTCTTTTTGCCTTGATGTCCGCTTATCATTTCTCTCCGCTTCATCTCTGCTTCATCTCCATTTCACGTCGCTATCGCTTTCGGTCTATGTCCTTTCTATTTTGCCTCCATGTTGCTTTCGCTCGTTCCCTTGTAAAGCGGACATCAAGGAGGGGCATCTGTTGACACCCGTTTTTAGCTCACAAGTTGCGTCATTTCTCTTATTCATCATTTTTGATGTCCCGAATTACCCATTATTTTGGAGCATTCCTTGGATAGATTTTGAGCCAATTTTTATTGTTCCATTTCCTTTGATCCCTAGAGATCATGATTTCCTAGAGCCCTGGAGCTTATTTTATCAACTTCTGGCTTCTAAGTCGACTTTCGGCCCATTTAGGCCGGCTTCCCTCAAGTAATCTACTCTCTCCCGCTGCGCAGTCCTGAAAGTGGTCCTTTTTAATCTCCTTATGTCCCTCTATTCGAAAAGTTATCTTCACCAAAGTTGTTCCTCTTTCAACGATCTACAATTTCTTCTTCTACGCCGTTGGCCAGTTCTGCCACGTTTGTGAGCTATTCTTATTTTTCCAATGTGTTGTGCTGTTCAGAATTCTTTCTCTCTCTTATAGCACCATTTTCTCCCTCTTCTGATCATTTTCTCATCTTGCTTTCTTCATGAAAGTTGTTCCTCTCTCAATTATCTACAATGTCTTTTTCTAACACTTTCGCTAGTTCTGACCCGTTTGAGATATATGCTTCAATTTCCAAAGTCACGCGCGGTCTGCCCAGAATTTTCCTTCATCGGTGTGAAGGTCTAGTGTAGGTGCGTCACGGCACATGTAGCGGTCTATCGTAAGACCGTCAGAGCACATGTGACGGTCTAGTATAGGTGCGTCACACCCAAACTTGTCTGAAATCACCCCGTTTCACCCCTAGAGCGTGGCGGTCCTGCCCTAGACCGTCAGAGCACATGTGGCGGTCCTACGATAGACCGTTACACACAGTAGAGAGTCCAATTTATGCTGGACTCTGCCCCGAAAATTACGCGGGGAGCCTATCTTGCAGAGCTCATAACTTCTTCAATTCTTATCCAAATTAATCTCCATTTTTTCCTACTTCTAGCCCTTTGTATTATATTGAATTTAGTTTATAGAAATAAAATTTTCATTGGTTATATCTCTCGGGATCTGGGTCACAAGATCAGGATTTAAGCATCCTGGTACAACTATAACTCTATTTTCTAGTGCGACAGGGCTACCTTCCAAGAGCCATATCTTCTAGAATCCTCCTCCGAATTGATCCACGTTTGTTCCTATCTCTTGTCCTTAGTATTATCTCGAGTTTGATCCAGAGAACTTGATTTATCTTGAACTATATCTCCGAGAATCGTGATAAGAAGATGGGGCTTTCTTGTAAAACTCTATAAAAACTACCCAGTTCACAGTCGCGACGGGGGGGCTCTTTCTTGGTTCGGGGCGAAGCCATGCTGCAACTCCAACTCACAACTTCGACCTTGACTTGAAGAGGGAAGTATTAGCTTTCCATTGCATCCTTCTGGGCTTGATTTCATGATCTATATTCTTAGTTCTCTTCCTCTTAAAATCACAAATCATCACAGTTTTCTGCACTTTTCTACTACATATGCATTTCCCCCCATTTTGCATCATTATTTTCTCTCTATTCTCTCAACCAAATTCCGTGATTTCAAGTCTCATGCATGCACAACACACACACCTATTATTTCCACCCTTCCACAGGGTTTAAAAATCTCCCCCCGATGCGTTCTCCCTTAATTTCTACCCCTATTTTTTCCACCCTGTCCAGTCTAGCCCAGATGCCTCTGTTACCAACCTGATTATTATGCCAAGTATATTTTGATCCCATAAAACTAGCATCTAGAAGCTCACAATCAACAACATAGTCATTAAAATCCAAAAGAGAACTCTGAGGAGGATGATTACCACCCAGTTTTTCATCAGCATTCAGAACACAGTTGAAGTCCCCTGCTACCAACCAGGGACCATCAAGCTGTGAGTGGAGCAAACATAAGGAAAACCACAAGGATTATCTCTCCGTAGCTGTACATTTTGCATAAACCAGAGTGGAGTGAAAAGCTGGCAAAACATTACTAACCTGAGAAACAGTTAATTGCTGGTCATCATTGCTGACGAGAACAAAGTCTAGAGGATCCTTCCACATAAGCCAGATGTGAGCCATATCAGAAGAATTAGCTAAGCAGTTACTGAAACCCAATTTATAGCAGATACTTTGTAGTTTACTAACATGAATTTTTGGTTCCAAAAGAGCCAGACAAACAATACTATGATCTTTGATGAGAAGTTTAAGCCTCCCAATGGAAACATCATTACCAACTCCTTTGATATTCCAGATAATAAAATTCATTGGGAATTTGAAAGATGAAGCTGACCCTCAGATCCTGACCTTCTCATGGATCTAGTGATAACGCGGGGACAATTATGAGATAAAACTCTCACATTTTCAATAGAAACAACTTTTACAATCTCTTCTCGTACCGATTCCAAAGCAACACTATTTTTAATCTGAACATCACAGGTGTTGGTGTCATCAGAATCCTCCAATGCTCGAAATCCACCCGGAGCAACAGGAGCTAAACCAGGAGCCTGAGCGGATAAAATTTGGTTTGAAGGGAGCTCCAAAGGAAGAGGATCAACAGAAGAGACCGGAGGTGGTCCATTGCTTAACCCGGAAACTGACTTATCAGAGTTCCAAATGTGCTGGGAGGGAAGTTCCATCACCACTGGATTTATGCCCAATCCCTGAGGAGTTGGATTATTACTTTGAATATCATTTCCAATACCAGTATTAGGATTTGTCATCTTGAGTAAAGCTCCGGCCATAAGACTAGAGTTCTGGATGGATAGCGAAAGGTCAATTCCAGCACCTCCATGAGCAGGTTGCCTCGTCTCCACTTGAGCTAAATCACTAGGAGCTTCATCAGATGCATTCACCACTGGCTTCCAAATGTATTTAGAATTCTGAGCCAGCCTAGTATCACCTTTAGAAGGGACTTTCACAGGGTGGGCCTGAGACATTTTACCTTTGCATTCATCTGAACAATGACCAAGTCTGGAACAACCCAAACAATACTTAAGAAGCACTGGATAAGAAATATCCTGCCAAATTCCTCCACCTGGAATCCCAATCCACAGCCTATGAGGAAGAACCTTCATGATGTCCAATTCAACGCAAACATGGGCAGCGACAGTGTTCGTCAAATTCAGAGAAGATGGATCAATTTTTAAGACTCCACCAAAATTTCCAGCTATGGAACGTAGCATCGTTTCAACAAAGAGATTCACCGGAAGCCCCGGAAGCGAAATCCAAATAGGAAGAATGGGAGAATCCTCCAAAGGGGAAAATGACATGGTCCATTTGAAAAACCTGAGCAGCCGACCATGAACAAAAAGTGATTCCTTTAATAGAAGCTTCAAATAATCCTCATGATTGCGAAATCAGAGCAAGAGGTGCCTGGTATCCAAAGCACTGATGATGAAATCTTCCCTGAAAGCACACCGCTGGGAAAGATGAGCTCTGATCATAGGAAAAGCCGGTCTGCCATATGGAGTTCGAGCCACCAGAGAGAAGTCAAAAGGCTTGAGGGAGGCCGAAATTTCATCAGCGCTGAAAAAAACAGCAGGTTCCCCACCATCCGTCAAAGCTGGTTCATGGACAGCACCAGGAACAGACGGAGGCTTCATGGACAACGAGAGAACTTCAGCAAAGGAGCGACCATTAACCGCCGGGATAAAAGGAGAGGCAACCGGTGCAGCCACAACAGAGCTGGGTGAAGAGGAAAAGGGAGCGGGGGCCACCGAGGGGCCCCCCGAGGCCTCCATGGAGGCAGAAACGCTTTACCAGCGCGCCGCCATGGGACCCAGGCCTTCCTTTGCGCATTCCCTCTGTTCTCTCTTCCTCTCCTTTTTGCACATGCTACTGCTAATTTGAATCACTTCCATCTCCTGAAAAGATTGGAAAATAGGTAATGAGCACACTTGCCCAGTAGGTATCTTCACATCAACATGAAGGCACTATTAAAGTGATTAACAATTTAGCTCTAAAGAATAAGGTAAAAATCATGTAATGCGATGATCACGCAATTAAACCAAAGTAACACGATAATCATGTGAGATAGAATGAGAACAAGAATGAATTAGCACGTATGTAACAAGAATATGATATTTGGCCTTTCATGAACAAGAATGTAACAAGAATGCACTTTCACTTTTCACTTTCATAACCATAAAGGTTATGCACGAGAACGTCAATCATGTAGCAATTCACTAGATTTTTACGAGTGCTCATGGATTTCACTTATTTATAAAGAAAGTACTCCCAGCGTAATGCGATGCCAGTAGCATCATACCCCATGGTTTATAAAATAGTATGTTTCCGGCAATCAGCCGTGGGGACTAGCATAGAGCCCTTGGACACAATCAGCGCCCGAACTGCATCTTCACATATAAATCAAGCTACTTTCATGAGTGTAACAATAAAGTATGGCCAAGAATGTAATAAGGTCAATAACTCATGATAACAACAATCAATGAATGAATGCTTCAATTTAGAGTATGAGAGATCAAGAAAAAGACTTAAACAATGTCATGCTCATGGAAATAAATTGACAGCATAACGGTACATTCTTTTCTCTTTCCAATCATTATATTAAGTTTCTTGACCAATATTATAAGTTCTAGACTATCATTAGCCCATCCAGAACCTTTGGAATATCAACCCTTGGGTCAAACCTTGGGTTAAATACTTAAGCAATGTGATGGTCGTTTACTGGGCCGTTACATCATGTAACGCTCCAGTAGTGGGCCGTTACAATGATCCGAGTCCAGAACAATAAAAATAGACTCAGAGAAAGGTGACGGTCATGCATTGGGCCGTTATATTATGTGACTGTCCAGGATTAGGCCGTTACATTAGTCTGAATCCCGAATCAAGAATTCAAACTCAGATGAATGTGACGGTCTTATATTGGGCCGTTACATGTGCCTGACGGTCCAACACAGAGCCGTTACATTACTGATAATCAGAAAACATCGATAGTGTAGTTTGATCAATGGGCTTTAATGGTACAACCAACTCGGTGTCCTAGTGGGAATCCCAGGCTCGCGGAGAATTACGGAGGCCTTGAAACAAGATTTCCTAGTCCATTGGAAGGAATATCCAATAGAGAGGTCCTCATGTCCAAGAATAATGTTCCTATAGTGCAAAGTGAACTAATGGACAACATACTGGAGTACGTGCCATGTACTTAAAGAAATGACTCTATAGACAGAGAGAGGAAACGTGTATCAATATGGAAATCAAGATAAAACTCCGTCAATACATCTTTTAAAAATCATGATTTAGAATAAAAAAACTATAGAACTTTGGCAATGAAATTATCTTAACTTAAAATAACATTAAAGTATCAAAATCATGCAATACCTATCATGAGTAATCAAATAACTTAAGGGTCACATAATAGGTTACAACTTAGATAACTAGGCATAATAATAAGCAAATCTGGCAAGTCTTATTCTGTCTAGCATTGTCAGAAGACAGGGCTTTGACGGTCTCTAGATGGTGCGTCACAGTGATTGTGACGGTCTATAGAACAGCCGTTACATAAATGTAACGCTCCTGCATAGATGCGTCAGAGACAACAGAGTAGAGCAGTAGACAGCAAGACTGTGACGGCTTATCGCAAGGCCGTTATATGAGTGTGGCGGTCCTATGCTGATGCATCAGAGAGTCTGCTAACAGAAAATAGTATGAAAACCAAGAGATCAACTCACATCATGTCTGTAAATCAAACATCATGTAGTGTTAGACATGTTAATGAAGTTTAGGCCAACTACATGCATAGGTATCAGTGAATAGACAGATAACATCTTTTAATTTTCTACTTAGGCCTAAGAGATGTATGAATGCATAGAACTATTAAAACATGAAATTCATGATCTATCATGCATGGAATTCATTAAAACTAGAGGGCTTTTATTCCTATCAAGCTATTTTTTCCGTTCATGAGATGACCTACCTCTTAACTTGGTTTTAAACTTCCAATTTATGGTTGAAAAATGTGCCCTAGCTCTCCTCTTCCTGTGACTTTTCAGCAACTTCCTTGGGCTCTAACTCCACGACCTCTTGACCTAAGGACGTAAAATTTGGAGAGGAGTTAGTCTAATGTATTTTAAACAAATTCCTCTAAAGAACTTACCCAAGATTATGACTCCTTATCTTGATTCCACGCGAGTAAAAGTAAGGGTCGCACAGTTCAGAACTAGGTCCTATTTATAGAGTTCTAGCTAGGGTTTAAGGATTAGATCAATTCTAGAGTCCTTAATCTGCCAGAATCTAATCCCTAAGAGTCCTTAGTAGTGTTATGAACTCTCCCAAGTCGATCCCTAGTGGATAAGATCTCAAGGTTCTGATCTTTCTACTCGTTCTTTCCTTCACAGAACTAACAGGGTATAACAGTTGTAGACCCCTGCGTGACAAGTATGTGATTGTCTCACGATAGACCGTTACATTCAATGTTCCCAGAGTTCAACATTAATCAAACTCTTTTGCTAATTATCCTATATAATTATTTATATATTTTGTATCTATCCTTATTCTGCTAAAACCTGACTTCTAAGAGTCCCTAGTGATTTTACATGTCATTCTAATGAGGTCTCTTATGGATAGGATCATCCAGTTCTAATCTTTTTATACATTCTCTTACTTACAGAACTTGCATGCTGTGACAGTCTAGGGTATACGCGTCACAAGGCTGTGGCGGTCGCCCGATGGACCGTTGCAATCAACGTGTATAGAGTTTCCATTTAATAAAACTCTTTTATTCGTTTATCCATATAATTATCTTAGATAATTAGTATTTATCCTTAAAATATGTGAATAGACTTAATGACCTTCTAGAATATGGGCCAAACTTAATGGGCTTGGTCCTTAAACCCTTTGAACTTTATTTAAATAGATTTGGTTAATTATTTAACACAAATGGGCCTTATAATGACTTATTAATCTGATAACCCATTTATTAATACATTTAGGCCTTTATAAATTCTAGAAAATTATTTATAAATTCAAATTTTATTTACATAAATTATGGGGTCTTACACCCTCCCCCACTTAAGAGAATTTGGTCCCCAAATTCAATATATGGATTTTGGATAGTGCACTTATTTTAATGTATTAAGAATTAATGTTAGGCGACTGGGTTAAGAGAGTACCTTTTATCATCTTACCTTCCTTGTCTAGAATGGCATTTAATCGACCTTGCTTCCCGCGTCTAATGTTATCCCTTGAAGATTGTCCGTTGATGAAAGGACATAGGGGCAGGCGATGTTCCCGGCTTCCACATTTGAGACAAGCGCCGAGACGCTTCCAACATTGTTCTACCGAGTGCCCAATTTTTTCACAAAATGAGCAAGGTGCCACGGCTTGCTCCTTCACTTCTTTAACTTTCTTATCCTTCCCGTTTCCATTTCCGTTTCTTTTTCCGTTACCGTTCCCATTACGGGACCTCTTGATGTGACGGTTTTCGCCCTCATCTATTTCTTTCTCTTCTTGCCTATCATGTTTTCGGCCTGACCTTTCTTCTTGGAGCCTCTCTACTTTCTCCGTGGTTCTTTCACATAGATGCGCTCTTTGAACCATCTCGGTATAGGTGCGGATATTCTGAGTTCCAAGTTGTTGGATGAATCCGGGTCTTAAACCATCCATAAATCAGTTGGCTTTCAATAAATCTGTGCTTATCAAGTGAGAAGCATAAGGTGCTAGTCGAGAGAATTGTAATTCATATTCTACCACAGACATCGCGCCTTGTTTTAAGGAGGCAAGTTCCATAGCCTTTCTCTCCTTTACATGCTCGGAAAAGTACTTGGCACGGAATAGGGTAAGAAAACCCTCCCATGTATGAGGTGCATCTGCAGGTGACGTTGGAATGGATTTCCACCATGTACGAGCATCCTTGTTGAGTTGGAACGTGGCAAGTCGAACCTTCTCCTGGTCGGTGCATTGCATGACATCGAATATTTGATTCATTTCGTCGATCCAATTTTCCGCTTCATCCCGGTTAGAAGATCCATAGAATCGTGGAGGATTTAAACTTCAAAAATTGCCGTGCAAGTTACCCGCGCCAGCCCTTCCACTAGATTGGGCCACTGTTTGTAGGGCTTGATTAAGTCCCGCAACAGTTTGCTGCATCTCGTCCCAGTTTATACGATGAGCCATTGAGAATCAAGGTACCTGAGAATCATGGACATTTTAGTTATTTAGAGTCGGGAAGATTTATCCTAAGATAATTTCTATATAACTATCTCATCTCGGGCTCTACCCAATTCTCACATGGGTATGGAAATTTCTTCCTTAGTTCATAAGTATGGGTCCTTAAACCTTGGACTTATCCTATGACATGACTCTTTTCTCTAAGTCCTGAGACTTAGGCTCTGATACCCACTTAATTGTTACGCCTCGAGCCTTTATTACAGCGGAAGACTAACACGGGGAGCGCGAACAGTCAGCATGGTAAGCCCCTTGCAAGCAAGAACGATCAGAGCGCGAGATAATCACACACATAAATGCAATTGCACAATATTTAATCAAACTCCAACTTTATTTCAAAAATGATTAATAGTCAAATACAATTATTTTTCCATCATCTTTCACTCTACTAGACTCAAGAAATACGAAATTGCATTGACTCAATCTAAACAATATAGACTTTCCTAAGTCTTCACTCTCATCTTGACAATACTTTCATTCGCTCTCGGACCCGCTACTTGTATAACCCGAATCCGAATTCGAATCACTTCCATCTCCTGAAAAGATTGGAAAATAGGTAATGACCACTCTTGTCCAGTAGGTATCTTCGCATCAACATGAAGGCACTATTAAAGTGATTAACAATTTAGCTCTAAAGAATAAGGTAAAAATCATGTAATGCGATGATCACGCAATTAAACCAAAGTAACACGATAATCATGTGAGATAGAATGAGAACAAGAATGAATTAGCATGTATGTAACAAGAATATGATATTTGGCCTTTCATGAACAAGAATGTAACAAGAATGCACTTTCACTTTTCACTTTCATAACCATAAAGGTTATGCACGAGAACGTCAATCATGTAGCAATTCACTAGATTTTTACAAGTGCTCATGGATTTCACTTATTTATAAAGAAAGTACTCCCAACGCAATGCGACGCCAGTAGCATCATACCCCATGGTTTATAAAATAGTATGTTTCCGGCAATCAGCCGTGGGGATTAGCATAGAGCCCTTGGACACAATCAGCGCCCAAACTGCATCTTCACGTATAAATCAAGCTACTTCCATGAGTGTAACAATAAAGTATGGCCAAGAATGTAATAAGGTCAATAACTCATGATAACAACAATCAATGAATGAATGCTTCAATTTAGAGTATGAGAGATCAAGAAAAAGGCGTAAACAATGTCATTCTCACGGAAATAAATTGACAGCATAACGGTACATTCTTTTCTCTTTCCAATCATTATATTAAGTTTCTTGATCAATATTATAAGTTCTAGACTATCATTAGCCCATCCAGAACCTTTGGAATATCAACCCTTGGGTCAAACCTTGGGTTAAATACTTAAGCAATGTGACGGTCGTTTACTGGGCCGTTACATCATGTAACGCTCCAGTAGTGGGCTGTTACAATGATCCGAGTCCAGAACAATAAAAATAGACTCAGAGAAAGGTGACGGTCATGCATTGGGCCGTTACATTATGTGACGGTCCAGGATTAGGCCGTTACATTAGTCTAAATCCCGAATCAAGAATTCAAACTCAGATGAATGTGACGGTCTTATATTGGGCCGTTACATGTGCCTGACGGTCCAACACAGAGCCGTTACATTACTGATAATCAAAAATCATCGATAGTGTAGTCTAATCAATGGGCTTTAATGGTACAACCAACTCGGCGTCCTAGTGAGAATCCCAGGCTCGCGGAGAATTACGGAGGCCTTGAAACAAGATTTCCTAGTCCATTGGAAGGAATATCCAATAGAGAGGTCCTCATGTCCAAGAATAATGTTCCTATAGTGCAAAGTGAACTAATGGACAACATACCGGAGTACGTGCCATATACTTAAAGAAATGACTCTATAGACAGAGAGAGGAAACGTGTATCAATATGGAAATCAAGATAAAACCCCGTCAATACATCATTTAAAAATCATGATTTAGAATAAAAAAACTATAGAACTTTGGCAATGAAATTATCTTAACTTAAAATAACATTAAAGTATCAAAATCATGCAATACCTATCATGAGTAATCAAATAACTTAAGGGTCACATAATAGGTTACAACTTAGATAACTAGGCATAATAATAAGCAAATCTGGCAAGTCTTATTCCGTCTAGCATTGTTAGAAGACAGGGCTCTAACGGTCTCTAGATGGTGCTTCACAGTGATTGTGACGGTCTATAGAACAGCCGTTACATAAATGTAACACTCTTGCATTGATGCGTCAGAGACAACAGAGTAGAGCAGTAGACAGCAAGACTGTGATGGCTTATCACAAGGCCGTTATATGAGTGTGGCGGTCCTATGCTGATGCGTCAGAGAGTCTGCTAACAGAAAACAGTATGAAATCCAAGAGATCAACTCACATCATGTCTGTAAATCAAACATCAGGTTGTCCTAGACATGTTAATGAAGTGTAGGCCAACTACATGCATAGGTATCAGTGAATAGACAGATAACATCTTTTAATTTTCTACTTAGGGCTAAGAGATGTATGAATGCATAGAACTATTAAAACATGAAATTCATGATCTATCATACATGGAATTCAATCAAACCAGAGGGCTTTTATTCCTATCAAGCTGTTTTTACCGTTCATGAGATGACCTACCTCTTAACTTGGTTTTAAACTTCCAATTTAGGGTTGAAAAACGTGCCCTAGCTTTCCTCTTCCTGTGACTTTTCAACAACTTCCTTGAGCTCTAACTCCACGACGTTTTGAGCTAAGGACGTGAAATTTGGAGAGGAGTTAGTCTAAAGTATTGTAAACAAATTCCTCTAAAGAACTTACCCAAGATTATGACTCCTTACCTTGAGTCCACGCGAGTAAAAGTAAGGGTCGCACAGTTCAGAACTAGGTCCTATTTATAGAGTTCTAGCTAGGGTTTAAGGATTAGATCGATTCTAGAGTCCTTAATCTACCAGAATCTAATCCCTAAGAGTCCTTAGTAGTGTTATGAACTCTTCCAAGTCGATCCCTAGTGGATAAGATCTCAAGGTTCTGATCTTTCTACTCGTTCTTTCCTTCACGGAACTAACAGGGTGTAACGGTTGTAGACCCCTGCATTACAAGTATGTGACGGTCTTACGATAGACCGTTACATTCAATGTTCCCAGAGCTCAACATTAATCAAACTCTTTTGCTAATTATCTTATATAATTATTTATATAATTTGTATCTATCCTTATTCTGCTAAAACCTGACTTCTAAGAGTCCCTAGTGATTTTACATGTCATTCTAATTAGGTCTCTTATGGATAGGATCATCCAGTTCTAATCTTTTTATACATTCTCTTACTTACGGAACTTGCAGGCTGTGACGGTCTAGGGTATACGCGTCACAAGGCTTTGGCGGTCGCCCAATGGACCGTTGCAGTCAACGTGTATAGAGTTTCCATTTAATAAAACTCTTTTATTCGTTTACCCATATAATTATCTTAGATAATTAGTATTTATCCTTAAAATATGTGAATAGACTTAAGAACCTTCTAGAATATGGGCCAAACTTAATGGGCTTGGTCCTTAAACCTTTTGGACTTTAGTTAAATGGATTTGGTTAATTATTTAACACAAATGGGCCTTATAATGACTTATTAATCTAATAACCCATTTATTAATACATTTAGGCCTTTATAAATTCTAGAAAATTATTTATAAATTCAAAATTTATTTACATAAATTCTGGGGTCTTACAATATTCCTATAAATAGTTAATAGTGTTAAATAAATAAGAATTTAGGTATATTGTTCTTAGAATAAATAAATGGCTAGTTGATATTCCCTTTTTGGAATGAAAGTAAATAGTTTTCCTAGGATCGGAGCTGCCTCTGATACCCAAGATAATGATTAAGAAGGTAAATAAAGTGAAGGAAGTTATGAGAAATAAAATCTCTGTATGAAGTACTACCTTAAGCAAACTCTCAATCGATTAAGACCCTAGTATATATCATGACCCACCTACAATATAAGCTTAATACAACCCCATAGGAAATGGGCTTAGTATTCAAGGCCAACTTATGTACACTAGCAGACCCTTAAAACCCCACACAAGGGTTAGTATTAGTACATAATGGGCTTCTAGAAGTATATAAACATATATATATATAATGGGCCATATGGAATGGCAAAGATATGTAAATATAGAATACATGAGCCTTGACCCTAAGTTATTAAGCCTTGGATATACGAGTATTATTATAGCGACACCAAATCAATAAAATATATAAAAAAACAATGGTAAACCGATAGCCGTATGGGCCTTGCATATAAAAATAGCTTAAGGCTAGTGGACCTTATATATATATATATATATATGTAAACCATTAATAGATATAAGCCGCGTATGTAAGGGTTTAATAAATAATAAATGAGTTTATTTGAATATCGAATAAAACTCTTAGATACTTGTGTAAAAAGGTCAAGATATATATATATAGATATATATATATATATATATATATATATATATATATATATATATATATCTCTTATAACCCATACATACTCAATGTGGGCTTTAAAACCCTTAAACATAACTAGTGGTATATATATGTATATATATCTCAAGGCCTTGACCCAAACACGTGAAGGGGGACCATATTCTTGTGGGCCTCACACATACACCCATATAAAACCCATAATTAACTTTTAACAGGCCTCACGTACATGGACAAGCCCAAAACCAATGCACATACGCAAACCAACCCAAATGCCCATTCGAATATAATAGTTACCCAACCCATATACAGGAACGGTGTTGCATGGGTTAGCCTTAGGGTTTTCTAGACAAATGGGGGTAGGCAGCTGCATCCCAAGCAGGGTGATCAACGTTCGAGGCAACTCATGGGATGGGTTTCAGAACCTTCCCATTGATAACATTCGACCCCTAGGGTTTTGCCATTCCTTATAAATAAAAACCTTCGTCCACCGGGCTGAGGCTACTGCCACTACCGCATGCGAAGGGCCATCCTGCATCCTACTACTGTCAACGTAAAGAAGGTTCCTTCCTTCTTCTTCCTCCGCTACCTCAGCTGTGTGGTTGCTTCATCCCTTGCTGCGGCTACTGCCGTATTAGTTGCTGCTGTTGTTGCCTTCTTCTTCCTCCCTGCTATGTACCTGCTATTGCGGTTATTGTGGCTGCCACCGTTACAGCAACAAGAATTCCTTACTCTCTCTCTACTCGCCTTGCTCTCCGTTCAACTCAACCGAGGTAGATTTTCTCAAAGAATTGAAGCCCAAGATAGTAGTAATTAGGTTGCATGTTTAAAATTCATGTTTTCATTTTCCCTAATCATCGTTTTGCCTAAGTTTTCAGTTTACTGTTTACATGATTATCTTAATTGATTAAATAATCACGTCACGTTAAAATTTTTATATCTATGTAACCACTTGTCTAAAAATCACAAAGTGCATGTGACTTGAACCCCCATGATTTACCCTAAATTTTTATGTGATTATATGATGTGTTAATTATTTAATAATTAACTTTAATAAATAAGAGGAATTAAAAGGTTTACTCGGCGAATCAGCATTTTCACTGTAGCGTCTTAGTTATAGAGTTTTGCCTTGTCGGCCTTTTCGTGGGCACCGGAGCATCCTTTGGTCATGAAATTTTATGGGCGTGTTATTGGGGTGGAGACCGAGGTAGTGAGGGTGGTACTTCCTTTTTCCGGTCCTCCTAACTCAAGATAGCCTTACTCTCAAGTAAAAATATTTTTAAACATCAAGTTAGGTAGAGTTTTTCGAGCCCTTCATTTTGATATATAGATTGCGCGATTCCGACGTATATACGCTCGAGAATGGGAGGTTTAAAAAAGAGTTGACACTATTCATTATTTGAATGACGACAACATGAGTGTCGTTGAATTCTTTTAACGACCACTTGCCATGTCGTTAAATCATTATATATATATATATATATATATATATATAGTGTTAAGTATAATGATATCTTTTACTTGTATCTTTAAAAATTAATATCTTTGAAACTATGTAAAATAAAATTATAATATATATATATTTTTTGGAATCCTTAGATTTTTCTCTTAATTGTCATATATTTAGTTCTTACAATTTCTTTTATTTGAAAAATATTATTATTCATCATGATTAAATTAAAAACTACATATCATGCTTAAATCCTAGAAAATTCATATCTTATGATCAAAGTTGGTAAAAATTACAATATATATATATATATTCATGATCCTTGTAAATTTCCCTTAATTATCATGTAATTAGTTCTAGAAATAGTATCCATCCTTTTAAAGACATGCTATTTTCTAAATTATTAGATTAAATAGAAATTAAGATATGAATTGACGCCTACTTGCATGGACGCGGATTTACTATCTTACAGTTTTTATCCGGTTTTGACCCATATCACGGGTCTTTTGGCACTCTCATCTCATGTCCGTAGATGGAGTCCATGTTTCATGATTGGTTCACGTTATACACCTCAACTCTCGGTGATATACGAGCCCTCCGTTGGACATTCCGTTCCTTCGGACTGGCAAGTTAGTCATTGGGACCTCCGTAAATCTCCTCGTAGCCTTGGATTCCCTCAAGGTCGACTGAGCTGATTGTACCTTAAACACCTTGTACCCTTTTTAATGCCACGTCACTCTGGAGAAACGTGGTAACCCGGCTCTTTCATGGTGCTATTCTTGGCCCATGAGAGAATTCTCTTAGCCGGTGGAATGAGTGATCATTCCACTAGGTGACATATTGAATTGGGTATCCTATTGCTAGGTACCAATTCTTCAGCTTGTCTCATGTCCATTGGATGGTGACTATCTTGTTAATCATATATTTCAAAGTTATCATGGCTACCTACCTAGGTGGCAATCTTCACCCAGTTTATCGATATGTCATGGTTTTTTCTATGCTTTAGCGTGGATTTTATCGCAACTCTGTCCCTACTCAAGGGCCTTGCCCTTGAATTCCATAAATGTTACCTTAAATTATTGGCTATGAACTATAGTGGATGACTAGATCTATCTTTCAATGCTGTGCATATAGGGCCCGATCTGGTCCTGGGAGAAGCACTCGAAAGTACTTGTGTCCATGGGAGCTAAATTGATCACGGCGTCTGGCATTGCACCGAAGTGCATGACTAGTTTCATCTTTGCCATTCCACACTCACTCTCTCTTTTCGTGACGTTACTTGATATTACTTGCATGCGTAACTTGACTTGCGTGACTCGACTAGCGTGGCTCAAAATGGGCAAGTACTTGTGTAAAATAGCCAATAATCTATAAATTCTCTCATGATTATCTCTTGTTTAAGACTCGCTTGGAAGTTTTACATAGCGTTGTTAAACTCTTGCTAATTTTGTTTCACTTGCTCGGTTAATTCTACATGCATAGTCTTACCTGCATTTACATGTGAAAAAATATAATTACTTAAACCAATTGCTTGTTCTTGAGATATAATTCCTACTGAGCGTTTCGCTCATCCAGCCTATTTTAATGTTTTTCAGGTAATCAAGTGGCTAGCGTGGCCATGACTCAAACGGGAGGGACAAGTGTGCAAGAGAACTCTGGAAACTAGATGACCTGTGTCTTTTACTTTTCTTGAGTCTAGTATGGTGTCTTCTAACTAGTTAGTCATGACTAGATTAGCTTAGTGTCTTTTATCAAGTTTCGAAGGTCTAAGTCCTGTTAGTGTGTCCATTCCTTTTCTTTTATGTTGTAATTGAGTCAATAAGTTGTAATGACAAGTTCATATGAATAAAAGTTTATTTTTGCCAAATTCTGATCTTATGTGATTGCTTTGATTGATACGACTGTTTAACTGCCACATTCCGAGCAAACGACATGTTCCGCTGCTATCAGTTCGGGGCGTGACAGAGGTGGTATCAGAGCTTCGGCTTTCACATCCTCAAGTTATTAGGTTCCAATGATAGGTCAGGTATCCTTGTCTCCTTGGGTCATTAAGTTCAAGTAATAGGTTGAGTCTCCTTGTCAGTTATCCTATAGGAATCCCGTGAGATTGGGTAGAGCTTGGGGTTAAATTATAAAAGAATGATAAAATACTTATATTTCATTATTATTAATTCTTGAGTCAATAAATTATCTCCCCACTCATCCATGCAGGAACCTAAATAAAATGGAGGCACCTAAGCCGTGCTTTGGCCTTGAGATGGTCTTAGTGGACGTCCAAGCTTATGCGGACCTTGTTAGAAGTGTCCAGGAGTTAGAAAAGGTAGTGGAAGAAAAAGAGAGAGTCGAAGGGAAAAACCAAGGTCACGTCCTGACGCGGAATATCGGGACCGACAGTAGAAAGAGTTAACAATAATATGTTTATTTCCAGACATGCTATAACTTGAGCTAGAGAATTAACATAACGTCATGAACAGAAATAATTCCACCAATCTAAATAATTACTAATTTATCAAAAATCCGAGCTTACATCAATCCCAATCAAAATAACTTAAGAAAACTTCCAAAACAACATTTGACTTAACATAGTTACAACCACCAACTTTAAAATAGCACTGGAGAGGGAGATTTCTATAGCCCATCTAAGAGCGGCCGAACTAGGTCCGTTAAGATCATACAAGGCCCAGCTCATCCAAGTGATCGTCCCGTAGGGCCCACTTAGGATAAAAAGCCCAATAAGATTACTCGGGATCAATCCCTTCCTCAGCGGCCCTTAGGCTCGGGAGGCCCGAACGGCAGTCAGAACAGAGGAAGACCCATGCTCGAGCTATCCCCTCACCGGGATAAAGGCAAGCGCTCAGCGCCCACTCCGACCTATCTTCATCCGAGCTATGCCTATTGCCCGGACAGGGCTGGCACCCTTCATGCTTGGGTTTAACTAATGATTGCTTATCCACGCTGCTGTTGAGAGTCCTTTATGAGCAAGAGTTTTTGAGGACATAAAGAGCCCATGATGAGGATGTAACTCCCGTTGGAAACTCCTCAGCTTACAGGACTCATAAGGCTAGCGCACTATTTAAACCTAGGACTCCCTCCCGCGGAAGGTAAGGCCCAACACACGCCTAAAATTCCCTGAGCAGGAACCACTTCACCATCTTGGTGTATAGGGATCTCGTGCCTCTCTTTTCCTCCTCCCTTCATAGCTTCCACCATTGCTCTACTGACTTAGGCAACGTAGGGTTTTCCCCAGGGAACCATCCCTGGGCCCCATGATCTGTTTTCCTTTCTTGCAGTTTACTATTCGGTGATCATCCCCCAGCTCAAGTCCAGCGCGAGATTACGCCTCTTCAAGCACTATTGACATCAATTCTAGACTCAAGACATCTATGCATGACTCCACGTAGTCTTCTAACTGGTTCGCCCCAGGGCTTCACTCTTGCCCATCCCTGTCAGTTTGCGAATCCTCACCTGAGCTACCTAAAAAGGGGGAACAACGGGGTGAGCGAACGCTCAATAGGTAATAATAGGCAAGTTTAAGTAATTAACTGATTTACATTTATGTTGTACGAGAAAGGAAAGAAAAGATGATATAAATAACAAAATAAGTACATTAAGAGAACATGAACAAGTATAACTGGAAATGGCCAACCAAGCATGAAATAACCAAGTCATGTAAACACGTGAAGGAATCATATAAATGAATTTGTCATAGACACCACGCCAGTCATGCACTCGGTGCAATGCCTCACCATGTCATTACAACTCTCCGGGGCACTAGTACTTTTTGGGCGCTCTTCCCAGGACCAGACCGGGCCCTTATGATGCGTTGGCATTAATTTAATGAATCCAAGATCCCAAGTTGTCTAGACATTAATCAAGGTAATGGCCAAATAATTTCAAGGTATAGAACTTACCAAGGGTAAGTTGAAGTAGACATTTTGTCCAGAATGTTCAAGTTTATCAAGAACCAATAGGTCCTTGAACTCCAACACCAAGAATCACGGAAAATATTTCTGGAAGATACATGGTCCATACTGGGCCGCTCAGAGAATGAACGGTCTCTAACTGGACCGCGCAAGAAGGATTGGGCTGAAGAATAGCCTAATAGAAACCAGGGATGAACGGTCCATTATAGGTCGCTCCAATTTACAAAACGGTCAAAAATGGGCCTTTTAACATATTTGGACGGTCCACTTTGGGCCATTCGCTACAGGAAAGATTTGAAGCCCACGATGAAAGTAAGCGGGCCGGATGGGGCCGCTAAGGAAATGAACGGTCCAAGGGTATCCATTCAACAACCTGGACAGGCCTGTCCAGTCCATTCAATAATGGGCCTAACTAGTTAAGGAAAAGTCCACTCAAACGGGCTCCTAGGTTGCCATAGGTGGGGTGGACCTGAACCAGGGTCCAGCCCACTATCCGCTGGTCAGCCTAGAGGCTTTTGGGTCGACTATAACATAACCAGGTCAAAGATAGAACAACAAAAATCAACCAATTAAAATAGGGCATTCTACTTGAATTGCACGGTTCATATTGGGCTATCCCGAGTGTTACACGGTCCATTTCTGGCCGCGCAATAACTCGGGCAGTCCAATGTGATCTGTGACTTAAACCAGGGTCTTTCATGTGGTTCAATCGATTCAAACTGGTGCAGGACTTGTGGTACAACCTGCCCGGCATCCTAGTGAGAATCCCAGACTCGCGGGGGCTTACGGAGGTCTCATAATGGAGGTCCTAGTCCGATAGAAGGAGTATCCGACGGAGAGTCCCAACCATTACAAGAATGAGGGCTAGAAATCATCGGAACACAAGTGTACATCGATCAGTCAATCCTACCAGAGTAGAATGACTGTCAAAATAGGCCTAGTATCATTAGTCAATTCTCCATTATAACATGTTTGAGACTAACTTTATTGAAAATGAAGAACAAGGTCATGAGAGAGTAATTAAGCAAAAGAATTATAAATTCTTAACTTTCATACGTTCCAATTAATATGTAGGTTGCTAAATTATCATCAACATTAGTTGACTAAGACGAATCATGCTAAATCAATAATAAAGCATTCGGTGGACAGAACGGTTTTCCCAGAATCACTCAGAGGGCCTTAGCGGTCGGTCGATAGTCCATTCAATCCCTAAAGGCCAGCGGGCCAGACGGGGTTTGAGCGGTCTATCGAGAGGCCACGGGGGTCTCTGTACGGTTTGGATATGGCCGCTCTACTCATGGAGGATTCAAAACACAAGGACAATAAGCGGTTAACTTCTGGCCGTCGATATCTACCACACGGTCTATCGAGGGGTCATTCAGAACAGGGCGGTTCCTGTTGGACCGCTCTAAGGTCGCCATGCCCGACTCCGGCGAGCCCGGCTAGGGTTAGTAAAAACGATCAAATACATCTTATGTAAAGCATGAAAATTGGGCAAACACCCATCAACAGAACGAGAACAAGACAATATACAGGATTGTATGATCAATTTAATGTTAAAGCCTGCTAATCCCTACATTAATCGAGGTTAAACAAGTGAAACCCTAAATAGACATGCTTCTACTAACTTGTTTAATATGCGTAGGATACCTAACCAAAATTAGGGCTTTTTAGATCATTGGAAAGAGGACAGGGAGGCAATTCTAACAATATATTATTTGTTGGATTTCGTCTGCTATAACTTACCTTAATCGAAGGAAGAAGAGGGATCAAGGTCGTCGGTTGCGCACGAGACACCTCTCCGATGATCGCCAGAATCCACCCTCGTCCACGCTCCTCGTCGACCGCCACAGCATCTAAACTCTTCTGGGGAAACTAAGGGTTGATTTTATAGGCTTAATTGCTCTCTAGAGGGTTCTATTCGGGGAGATAGAGTCCTCCGAATCGTGGGGTGCGTGAATCGCGCGAGACCAAGTCACCGCCGCCGTTCTCTCCCAAATACTCTCACTATGGTTAGGGTTTCGATGGAGATCGAGAGGGGAAAAGATCAACTAATCAAGGCCATTCATTTGGGTCCGATTTGGGCTTAAATGATCAAGAATTGGGCTCTAATTTTGCGTTTTAAGGTCCGGTTAGATTAAGTGTTGATTTGGGCCTTACACTTCTAATTCGGCTTGCTTAGGATTTTATTTTGAGCTGATAGCAGAAGACAAACTTGCTACGTTATTAGTCCTTTTCATGAATATCATTTTTTGGGATTTTTATAAATTGGTTGAAATTTGACCTATTGTATTTTTCATGAATTTTCTTTATAATTTCTTTTTATTTTATTTAATAATACACCAAGGTGCTACACCCTCCCCCACTTTAAGGAATTTGGTCCTCCAAATTCACTGCACGTATTAGAATGGGGAGTAGAATAACTAACCTTGGAATAAATCAGGGTATTGCTTCCGAATAACATTCTCAGATTCCCAAGTAGCTTCTTCCGTTCCTCGCCGACTCCATTGAACCTTGACCATAGGTATAGATCGATTTCTGAGTTGCTGCTGCTTACGGTCTAAAATCTTGACAGGTCTTTCTTCACAAGTTAAATCTTCCTTCAATTCTAAATCCACATGCTGAATGATGTGAGTGGGGTCATACACATATTTCCGTAACATAGATACGTGGAAGACATTGTGTACTCCAGATAACTGGGGTGGTAAAGCTAATCTATATGCAACTTCCTCAACTCTTTCCAGAATCTCGAATGGACCAACATATCTCGGACTTAGCTTGCCACGGATGCCAAATCTTCAAATTCCTCTCAAGGGCAAAACTTTCAGAAACACATGTTCGCCGACTTGAAATTCTAAGGCTCTCCTTCTACAATCAGCATAACTTTTCTGTCTTGATTGAGCCACTTGTAAATGGTCTCTGATAATACGGATGTTCTTAGATAATTTTGAAATGAGATATGGTCCCAACCATTGCTTCTCACCTACCTCATCCCAATATAATGGAGATCGACAGCTTCTTCCATACAGAGCTTCAAACGGAGCCATATGGATACTGGACTGGTAACTATTGTTGTAGGCGAATTCAATCAGAGCCAAATGCTCATGCCAACTGCCTCCAAAATCAATCTCACAAGCCCTAAGCATATCTTCCACAACCTGATTAGTTCTCTCAGTCTGTCTGTTTGTTTGTTGATGAAAAGCGGTACTGAAATTCAGGCGAGTACCCAAGGATCCTTGCAGTCCTCTCCAGAAGTGCGAAGTGAACCTGAGGTCTCTATCAGACACAATACTAACTGGTATTCCATGAAGTCTTACAATTTCTTTCATATATAGAGCAGCCAAGACATCAACTGTCCATTTGGACTTTATGGACAAGAAATGGGCAGACTTAGTCAATCTATCGATAATAACCCATATTGCATCAAATCCACTGCGAGTCCTAGGTATACCCATGATAAAGTCCATACCAATGCTCTCCCACTTCCATTGAGGTATATCAAGTGGTTTTAATTTCCCTGCAGGTCTGAAATGCTCCGCCTTGACTTGTTGACACACTAAACATCTACTTACAAATTCTGCAACTTCCTTCTTCATATTCGGCCACCAAAAGGATCTTTTCAAGTCTCGATACATCTTAGTGCCTCCAGGATGAATGGTATACCTGGACCTATGAGCTTCTTCTAAGATCTTACTCTTTACCTCAGCTATGTTAGGCACACATGTCCTGCCTTGAAATAATAACCTGCCGTCATCAGTTAACATGAAATCATGTCTATTTCTCAAACTTTCCTTGATCTCTACCAATACCGGATAGTTGTCTTGTGAGGACTGAATTTCCATTAATAACTCTGGACGAAGCTGAATATGTGCAATCATAACCCTATCCTCGCCAATATTGAGATCTAAGCTAGCCAACTATTCTAACAATCTCCATTCTTGCAACATGAGACTTGATAATTTTGCTATCGGCTTGCGTCTTAAAGCATCAGCCACCACATTGCCTTTTCCAGGATGGTACTCCATAGAAAAATCAAAGTCTTTCAAATACTCAAGCCATCTCCTTTACCTCATATTAAGCTCCTTTTGAGAGAACAAATACTTTAAACTCTTATGATCTGAAAACACCGTGAATGTTTCTTCGTATAAGTAGTGCCTCAAGATTTTCAAGGCAAAAACTACTGCTGCAAGTTCCAAATCATGAATAGGATAATTCTCTTCATGCTTCCTTAACTGCCTAGAAGAATAGGCTATCATCTTCCCGTGTTGCATAAGCACACAACCTAGGCCAATACCTGAAGCATCTGTGTACACTACAAATCCTCCTTCTCCAGAAGGTAAAGCTAAAATAGAGGCAGTAGTTAAACACTCCTTCAGAGTCTGAAAACTCCGCTCGCAAACTTCTGACCAATCAAATTGGTTCTCCTTGCGGGTTAATCTTGTTAGAGGTACCGCAATTTTGGAGAAATCTTTAATAAACCTTTGGTAATAACCTGCCAAGCCTAGAAAACTTCTTACTTCAGTTACATTAGTAGGCTTGTCCCAATTCTTTACTGCCTTAACTTTCGAAGGATCAACAGATATACCATCCTTAGTGATAATATGACCCAGAAAAGATACTTCTTGTAACCAAAATTCACACTTACTAAACTTGGCATATAATTAATGGTCTCTTAGAAACTGCAACGCCATCCTCAAGTATTCAGCATGCTCCTCCTCACTCTTGGAGTATATTAAAATATCATCAATAAACACCATGACCCATTGATCAAGATAGGGCCGGAACACGCTGTTCATCAACTGCATGAAAGCTGCAGGTACATTTGTTAGTCCAAAAGGCATTACTACAAATTCAAAATGTCCATACCTGCTACGGAAGGCCGTTTTATAAATATCCTCATCCTTGATCCACAACTAATGGTATCCAGATCGGAGATCGATCATAGAAAAATATTGAGCTCCCGCTATCTGATAAAATAGCTTGTCAATCCTCGACAATGGGTACTTGTTCTTGATAGTAAGCTAGTTCAATTGCCGATAATCAATACACAATCTCATCGAGCCATCCTTCTTCTGGACAAACAATATTGGAGCTCCCCACGGGGATACACTTGGACAAATGAACCCCTTCTCAAGTAATTCCATCAATTGTCGCTTCAATTCCCTCAGCTCCGCAGGAGACATATGATATAGAGCCTTTGAAACAGGAGACGCGCCCAGAGTTAAATCGATAAAGAAGACAACCTCTCTCTCAAGTGGAAGTCCTGGCAAATCCTCCGGGAAGACATCTTGAAAATCTCGGACAACAAGAATGTCCTTTACCTCAATCTTCCTCTCAGGGGTCACAGAAACAAAGGCTAGAAAAGCCTGACATCCCTTCCTCAACAACTTCTCAGCTCGAAGAGCCGAAATAAGCGGCACAGACTTAGAGTGACTAATCCCTACAAAAGAAAGCATAGGATGTCCAGAAAAAGACACTGAGCTAGTGCTGCAATTAACATTGACCGCATACTTAGCCAACCAATCAGCTCCTAGGATTACATCATAATCCTTCATATCCATACAAACTAAATATGCTGGCATATTTTGCTCATTAATCATAACTTACTAGAAGGGTAGAAAGTTTTAATAGCAGATCCAGAGCCAATAGGGGTTGAAATTTCTAATGGAAAATTCATCAACATAGGCTTCACAGCTAAAGATTTAGAAAATTTCCGAGAAACGAAAGAATGTGTCACTCCGGTATCAAACAGAACAAATACCGGCTTATCATGTATAATAAGTGTACCTTCAACAAGTCCACCCTCCTCGGTGGTTTTCCTAAAGTTGTCTCCTACCAAGGGAGTCATGCGATTTGGGAAGAAGGGCAAGCTCAATCCCAGGTATATCGGGTCTTTTGAGATTCTGTAAAGGGCGAGGTGGCTTATCGACTTGCACTCCCGCCCGCTCTGGCACATGTGCATCCGGTCTTCCACGTCTCCATGCTCAGGGGATATGTCCGCGATGCCTCGCATGTGATAGAATACGAGCCCCTAGAAGTTCGAGCAGATCTGTCGTATGTGGAGCAGCCCATCGAGATCATCGACTAGAAGGAACGAGTATTGAGGAATAAAACCATTCGGCTGGTGAAAGTCATATGGATGAATTCTCATTTCGAGGAAGCAACTTGGGAGCCGGAGGACAAGATGCGCCAGGAATACCCCCAACTATTCGGTGATCAATTTTTACTTAAAGAGAAGTTTTCTTCTTTCTTTCAACTCAATTTTGAGGATGAAATTATTTTAAAGGGGAGAGGATGTTATGACCGCTAAATGGGCACTAGCCAATCGGGTATAATTCAGACCCATAAGACTCAACAGGCCAAAAATCTTGACGAATTAATTAAAATTCCTTGGAAAACCCATAACTTAACATAGGAAGATCATAAAAGGATGAAACTAGGCTCGTTAGAAAGCTTGGGCCCTTAGCCCAAACTCCTCTGTTGAGGAGGAAGCCCAATTCGGACCAGAACTTGGGCTCGGAGCCCTTTGGCTGACAGCTATCACGAAGGGGTGTGACTGTTGGGGAAATTTGAAGGTGATTAATGGAAAATTCATAACTTCACCTATGGTTAATGAAATGACCTGAAACAAAGGCCAAAATTTTGAGTAGGATGGTAGCTACAACTTCTATGATGGGGTCGAGGTCCAATGCGGACTGGATAATAGAGTTGTGCCAGGATTACCTTAGGCTACTGAAAGGTCACAATTTGAATAAGGGAGAATAAATGATAAACTTGAAAAAATCATAACTATTGCTAGGGATACTGCAATTAGATGAAACTATGGCCCAAAGTTAGATATGGAAGCCCTCTTGATTTCCTATGAAGACATCCAAAACCAAATCCCAACAGAAGAGTGCGTCCACTCGCATTTATGACTAGGTAGACGAAGGGTCGTGACTGAAACAGAGGAGAAATAACGTTAATATTGCGAAAATCATAACTCACGCTAGAGCTGATGAAATTCAATTAAACTATAACTGAAAGTTAGATCTGGAGGTTCTTTTTATTTTATATGAAGATAGCCCAACCTAAATCCTAACAGAAAAGTGCGCCCATTCATATCTTTGACCGGGTAGACGAAGGGTCACCTCTGTTCAAACCAAAGGGGTGCTTAGCATTGACCCAGTCTTTAAGCCAGCGACCTTTGGGCTAGGCTGAGCCTTACTGGACGTGGGAAAAGGCCTTGGGAGGCTTGAAAAACCTATTTAAGAAGTGGGCTCCAAGAGGGATCAGCCTTTTAGCAACATTAATCTTCTATTTGCTGCCACCTACGGTTTCCCTTTGGTAAGGAAGAGAGGTGAGGGACCTGGGCAGTTCGTAGAAGGGTGAACCTTCATCGAAGTCTTGGGAGGGTCTGGGGTGTGGATCTCATCCCCGGATCGAAAGGGGTAAAGCTGAGGAGGATCTGGGGTGTGGATATTATCCCTAGATCGTCGGTTAGCATCTCAAAGGTAGGCACCTAACCTCAAACTTTAGGGGTCAATGATGCATTAGAACGGTATTAAATATATTTTAAACACTTTAAATAGAGATTAAGGGCACGTGGGGACCACCACCATGTTCATTTTGGTTTTTGATTTCATCAAGTTTTGGGCTTCCACGAGTTACCTCTGTGTCTCTAAGGATTTGCACAGCCCCTGGAAAGGTCAGCCTTTAAGGCAAGGTCTGTACACACTTCATATGGTTCATAGCAAGGTCTGTGCATATTTCATGTTGATCATGGCAAGGCCTGTACATATTTTATATGGTTCATAACTAAGGTTGGTGCACATTTGGTGCATGCATAGGTAAGGTCGGTGCATGTTTGGTCCAAGCATAACTAAGGTCGGTGCACATTTGGTCCATGCATAGGTAAGGTCGGTGCATGTTTTGGTCCAAGCATAACTAAGGTCGGTGCACATTTGGCCCATGCATAGGTAAGGTCGGTGCATGTTTTGGTCCAAGCATAACTAAGTTCGGTGCATATTTGGTCCATGCATAGGTAAGGTCGGTGCATGTTTGGTCCAAGCATAACTAAAGTCGGTGCACATTTGGCCCATGCATAGGTAAGGTCGGTGCATGTTTTGGTCCAACCATAACTAAGGTCGGTGCATATTTGGTCCAAGCATAACTAAGGTCGGTACACATTTGGTCCATGCATAGGTAAGGTCGGTGCATGTTTGGTCCAAGCATAACTAAGGTCGGTGCACAGTTGGTCCATGCATAGGTAAGGTCGGTGCATGTTTTGGTCCAAGCATAACTAAGGTCGGTACACCTGTGGGTCTGTCCAGATTTCCAAAAACACACAAAATGAGAGTTTTGAAAGGGCATTTTATTTCATAAAAATTTGAAAAAATAAAAAATGGTAGAAGGATAAGTTAGTAACCTACTGTAAAAGTTTCATGTACCCAGAAATTCTGTACTTTCAGATATAAGTCATTTTCTATGCATGTGTAGTCTAGAAGGATGAACTTGTACTTTCATATAGTAACATGAACATGACTACGGGTGTGTTTAGCCATCTTAAACTATTAGCAGCATATCTATGAGCATGAGTAACTCATTAGAAGAATGACTATGAGTATGTTTAGCCCCCTTAAAATTATGAAAATATGTCTGATGAGTATCATGCTAGTAATATCAAGTAAGAATATGTATGCCATGAAGGAAAAATAACAGCATTCTGTGAGGTTGGACTTCGGTCTCGTCTACGGGACGGTGATACATAACGCCATGGAAGTAAAAGATCCCAGGGGATGGCGATACGTAATGCCCTGGTCAAAAACCTATTGATTCGGTTGGTTCGTTCTGTGGGACGGCGATACGTAACGCCATAAAACCCGGGGGACGGCGATACATAACGTCCCGTGCGGCAAGAGTCTAGGTGGGAGTTCGCTCCCAGGTCTGCACAGTACTCTTTTGTTCGTTGTGTGTGTGTGGGCCTCCTGTGTTTGCGGCAGCTGTCCAGTTCCATGAGTGGCAATAATATGAACTCTCATAAAATATGATAATAGGTAATTGTTCTTGTGCTGGGGTCTTGCTGCATGCATGGGTGTTCATACACTAGTTAAAGAATCTGTACTTTCCTTGTTTGAGTTATTTTAAGTAGAAGATATTAAATGAACTATGCTACTGTTAACATCTGAAAAATACATATAAATGATTATATAGATGCAAGTTAACCCCAGTTTGTTTAGGATGCCTACTGAGCTTCACACTCACCCTTGTGACACACGTTTTTCAGAAAATATAGAGGAGGAGGTTGAGGTGGAGGCAGCAACAGAGGAATAGAGTTAGCACAGTCCGTCTGGGTATGCTACGGTTGAGTGTTTTGCTATATGTAGGGGTGTGGGGTGGAAAGCCCATGTGGGCTCATGTGTAATCTGGGACATGAACCTGTTCTCTTTTTGGAGATTATGAATGGTTGAGATGCTTACCTACATTTCTTGTAACCTGTGGTTTCTCTCTCATGTGAATGTATGCATGTTACATAATATTGTGCTTCCGCGATACATACGAAGTGATTGCTTCGGGGTCAGAAAAAAAAGAAAAAAATAATTCCCAAAAAATGGGGATCGGATCCCGGGGCATTATAGTTTCCTTTTATTGTGGCCCAAAAGCCTTTCTTATCTAAACGGCCCCTCCAGGACCATTTTCCTTTTTAAGGCGGCCCATCCAGGACCGTCTTTGTCCTCTTATGGCCCACTGTGGACCGTTTCCATTCTTTGGCACTGGGCTTTGTCTCTGTGGCCCAGTATCCACTATGGCGGTCCACGATAGACCACTTTTACCATTGCGGCCCGGGTATGACCGCAACTCATCCAGAACTTGTTTTCACGTGTTTCTTGTATGCCTTAGTAGCCGGGCCATGGTTGGCTTGAGCTGCAATTAATCCCGATTGTATTCTTGACCTTTGCAAGCCATAATCTTATGGCTTCCCATGCAATGATTGAAATTTCACTTGATCTTAGAAAAATAAGTTACATAACTTAACCTTGGAATTCCTGGCCGATTCCAACGAATGTCTAGATTACATGGGATCTTGGATCCACCAAATCAATGCCAACGCATCATAAGGGCCCTGTCTGGTCCTGGGAGGAGCGCCCGAAATGTACTAGTGCCCCAGGGAGTTGTAATGACATGGTGAGGCATTGCACCGAGTGCATGACTAGCGTGTTGTCTATGACATTCATTCATTCTTTCATTATCCCTATACATTTCTATCGGCTATTAAATTCCTACATGGAATTTATCTCTACATGAGTTGCTTGCTTGCGTGCTTGATCAGCCAAATTTCTAGAATTGCTATATCTCTGTTCAATTCATTCTCTCATGTTTTTTCATTCCATCAATTCTTATGTTAGCTTGTTTTATCGTTCTTTTATTCGCATGACATTTACTTAAATTGGTTAATTACTTAAACTTTGCCTGCTATTACCTACTAAGCATTCGTTCACCCAGTTTCCCCCATTTCAGGTAGCTCTGGTGATGAAACGCAAACGGAAGGGAATGGGCAAGAGTGAAGACCCGGAGTGGAACCGTTAGGCGTGGTCTTGGCAGTTGTCTTAGTTGAGTTGTGAAGTAGTCGCATTATGGTCTTAATGAGTCATTGTTAGTAATGTCTTGTAGAGTTGCCCTTTAGAGTGGTGGTGAAAAGATGAAATTTTTCTTTATTTTTCCTTTTCTTCAAGTTGTGATGTAAGACATTTTATTCTCTCTTTTATGAGATAATTGGTATCTTTGGAGTAGTTCTTTCTTTTTGCAATTATGCTCTTATTTCCGTTCTTGATCTGTTTATCATGAATGTATATAACTGATGCGTTCTGATATTCCGCATCGGGGCGTGACGGTTTTATGGTATCAGAGCCTAGGTTTTCTAAGTTCCTAAATGTCGAAGTGGTGTCGTAGAACCTGTGACTTCAATTAGGTCTAAGGATCCAATCCCGGTGAGACTGGGTAGAGACTTGGGTTGAGTTAATTAATAAAACTCTGAAAGATTCCCGTTAGGATATTTCTAATTAATTTTTCTTGCATATAGGAATCTGTCACGATGGCAGCCGAGCGTGCGCAATGGAGGGATATGCAGCGTATAGTGCACGGTTTGACTCGGGCCCTTCAACAGGTAGCCCAAGGAGGAGGAGCGCACCATGGAGCCGGTGACCTCCATCGGAATTTCTGAGGATTGAATCCCCCATGATTTGGTGGTTCGATAGATCCTGATGAAGCCAAACATTGGCTAAAAGAGATGGATCGGATTTTTGAAGTTATGCAATGCAGTGACCAGGAGCGTGTTCTCCTGACTACCTTCCAATTGGAACGTGATGCTCGAACGTGGTGGGAATCAGTAAAAGCCACACTAGGAGACATGTAGGTATCATGGAAAGAGTTCGAGGAGCTTTTCAACAGTAAATATTTCTCAGACATAGTACAAGAGAAGAAGGCGACAGAGTTCACTACTTTGAAGCAAAAGGAACTTATCGGTTGCTGAATATGAAGCTCAGTTCCCTAGATTATCCTGTTATGCGATGCATTTGGTATCTATTGAAAAGATGAGGGCCGAGAGGTTTCTCAATGGATTGAAGCTTCAGTATATTAATCAATTGGCACCTTTGGAGATCCACACTTATGCTGAAATTATGAGAAAGGCTCAAGTTCTTGAAGATACCATGGAAATGACTGAGAGGATTCCAGGAAGGAATACCAAGAAAGAGCAGACCACTAGTTCTGGGAGTTTCAAACCCAACAATGGTAAGAAGAGGCCCACTGGCAGGTCTAGTTCGTGGAAGGATAAGAAGCCGAGAAGTGATGACAAGAAGTCAGGTCCGGTTGCATCATCCAAAGCTCTTTGCAAGTATTGTGATCGTTCGGGTCACAAGATGGAGGAGTGCTGGCGTAAGCTAGGTGATGCACGCCGTGCCACAATTTAAATAATTCACACTCACTCACTTTCAAAAGATAGAAAATTAAGAATATATAGTGATAAGCGGAGTCGATCCCACGAGGAGAAATAATCCTTATTGAACAAGTTGGAAAAATCACTTTGTGCTTTTGAAAACCATGTTTTGAGTGTGATTAAGACTAAAGAAAAAAAACTACAAGGAAAACTTAATTAAAGAAGTTGAGAGGGTTTAAGAAGAGAAATTGGAGGAGATAGAGAGAGAAAATTAAGCCAACCATAATATGCGAAAAATGAGTTTTATTACCTTAGGAGGTGGCAAGTACAATGTAAATGAAAATTAAAAGCACAACTTAGAATATGAAAAAGAAAAGAGCTTGAGAGCCAATGGATGAAGAGCAACGCCGCCTCCTTTGCCAAGCCTTGGATGTATGTCGCCCCGCTTAGGATGCCGACGCCGTGAGAAGACTAATGGATGAAGATCCGCCTTGGGATATGAGAGGAAAATAGAGGAAGAAAGAAATAGATGGAGGAAATTTGAAAACAGTGCAAAAGGGTGTGTGCGTTGGTGTGTTTTGAGAAGAAATAGTGAAAAACCAGATTGAAAACAGAGAGTGATTTGGAGGAAGAATAACTTTAAAATCAGAAGGAAGTAGGAAAAGTTGAAAACATGAAAGTTGTAGAGATTGAGAAGATGAAAAAGATTTATGAAGACATCAGAGACAGAAAATGAAAGGAAGATGGAGAAAAACAAGGATGAACAGGAGGTGGTCGCGGATGAACAGTGCAGAACTCTAAAAATCTGAACTTTAGAAAATTGACTATAACTTTAAAACGGTGAGGAATTGGGAGATGGACAAGAAGAACAAGTTGAAGAACTTTTAAAAACCTACAACTTTCATGAAGACAGTAGAGAGAGATGAGGATCAGAAGATGGAGAAAAATGATGAAGAACAGAAAGTATGAAAATCGGGTGAACAGTAAAAATCGTAGACAGAGCTTTGAAAAACTAATTATAGCATACAAACGTGAAAGAATTAGAAGCTGAGAAAGAAGAAGAAGTTGGAGAAGACTTAAAAACAAAGAACTTTGATGAAGAACTTAACTGCAAAAGACAAACGGAAAGGCTTTGAAATTAATCCCTAAGGTAGATCTCCAAACTATTCTCTCCGTAACCCTGCGACCCATACACCCTTTTAATGGCGTTCTTCAGGATTTTCTCGATCGTGGACTCCAATCTTCACTCAAATCCTTATTTCCAGCAATGGATCATTACCTCAATAGAGTCCTTACTCATAATAGAGTCCTCCTTTCCACTATTTCTTCGTAGATAAATCAAAACAAGGAAGAATAGCTCGATCGGGAACTGCAGTTGCCAGTCCTGGCTGAACTTGAAATAGCGACTTCCTCTGGGTTGTTTCTTTAAATGACGCCTTCATCCAGGGTGTCTCTTTATAAAATAATGCCTCTTTCTCAGGCGTCAATTTCTCATTTCTGTATTTTGCTATTTCTACATTTTTCGTAAAATAGGAATTTGACGACCTCCATGATAGGCGTCCTTTCAATGAGTAGCGACCTCATCTCGGGCGCTAATTCTTTTCTCCCGCCAAACGAATTGACGCCTTATCTTGAGTCGCTTCTTTCTGAAAATGCGCCCTTGCATCAGTCTCTTTTTAAATAGCGCCTTGATCTAGGTCGCTTCTTCTGCAAAATTAAAATAACAACTGATTTAGCTCCAAAATAATTGTGCAAATATTTAAATATTTCTCACATGATCTTTTAAGCTCAAAAAGATGATAAAATGTATGAAGACTCAAACAATGTGTGAGAATGTCATTAATGCTCATGTTGCACAAATATACTCAAAAAAAATGCTCAAAGATGATGAATGTGATGTAAATTATGATGCAACATATAGCACTTATCACACCCCCCAACTTACTCATTGCTAGTCCCTTAGCAATACAATTAAATTAAAATTAAGGACCAACAAAAGTTCACAAAGATCATACTCTTATATCCAGCTCTCCTTTCATAGAATCAACCAAAGATTAGGAATCCAGAATCATTAATGCTCATACTAGCTTTAGATTGGAAATTTAAAGTACATGACTTAAGAATACAAATCAAAGTTCAATAGCACTTGTGCATGTGTAATTCCAAATCTGCAGTTAAGACAATTGCATCCCCCATTTGCTATTCCAAGTAAGTACCTTTCAACCCTGCACCTCTCAGATCAGAGCATTTAAGCATACTAGCTTTTGTCTGACTTTTTCTTTTGTTCCTTTGGAACTTTTTTTTTTCTCATTTGCACAACCATAATGCTGCACTACCCTTCACCTTTTTGTGCGAACCTCAACACGTCTTAGGTGAAGCAGGCCCGGTTACTCAGATCAGGGGCATTTTTCATGGCGTGATCTTTCTATTTCATCATTTCTCTCTTTTTTCAACAATATGCCTTTGCAAAAATTTGGCAGAAAGCTTTTTCTTTGAAATAGATCTCCTCCTTAAGAAATGCAGAGTATCAGATACAGTACCCAAAATAATAGAGGGCTTGTCTTATTTTGCTTCATCAGAGTGCAAAGTGAATATTTTTTTCTAATAGTACGCATGAACTTTAGAAAGATTCTTATATCAGTTTTCCATGGCTAGATTGAACTTAATTTTCCTTCAACCTTCTCCCTAGCCTTTTCTAATATAGAATTACTTTCAATTCAAGCATGAAACAATAAAACTCAGTCGAGAATTTCATCTTTTCTCTTTCATACAAAAAATATTTATGCAAGAATTCATGCCAAAACCCTACCAGATTGTACTATATGCAATGAAAATTTTCTGCCCTCTCCCCCCAACTTGAATGACATTATCCTCAATGGCATGTACAGTTGAAAATGCAAGAACAATGTAACAATGAAGTTTGCTGAGTAGGAAAGAAACAACCTGGTGTCCGGGCAGAACTCCATCAATAGACGGTAATAGTTTTTTCTCCTTGGCTTAAATCTAACAACTAAAACACACTGAAACAAAAAGCATCAAATAACAAAAACCTTAGAATGCCTCCTAGAAACGCTAAGTTTTCCGTCTTCAGCCAGACGCATTAAGGCTCACAAATAATTACTCCAAATCACACAAAGCAATTGGTTCTTTTGCAGTTAACTGTTCATTCTCCAAGTAAGGTTTTAACCTTTGGCCATTGACAGTGAAAATGTGGCCATTTTTAGGATCCAAAATCTTAACAGCACCATGATCAAATACTTTAACAACAACAAATGGTCCATCCCATCTAGATTTTAGCTTACCGGGGAACAAACGCAGCCTTGAATTAAATAGCCAAACCTTTTGATTTTCTTGAAAACTCTTTCTGTGAATGTGTTTATCATGAAATGCTTTGGTTTTAGCTTTGTAAATCCTTGCATTTTCATAGGCTTCATTTCTTAATTCCTCCAGTTCATTAATTTGTAGAGCTCTTTGGGCACCAGCTTGATTAAGATCAAAATTAACTTGCTTAATAGCCCAATAAGCTCTATGTTCCAATTCTATGGGCAAGTGGCAGGCTTTACCAAAGATCAAGCGATATGGTGACATCCCAATGGGAGTTTTGTATGCAGTTCTATAAGCCCATAATGCATCATCTAGTCTTTCAGACCAGTCTTTTCTATCCGACCTAACAGTTTTATGCAGAATGTTTTTAATCTCCCTATTGGATACTTCAACCTGACCACTAGTTTGGGGATGATAGGGGGTAGCAAGTTTGTGAGAAATACCATACTTACGAAGCAAAGCTCGAAATTGAGAATGAGTGAAATGAGAACCCCCATCACTAATCAAAGCCCTAGGACTGCCAAACCTAGAAAAGATATTCTTCTTCACAAATTTCATCACCACCTTTTGGTCATTTGTCCTAGTAGCAATGGCTTCAATCCATTTGGAAACATAATCGACCGCCACCAATATATATTCATTACCAAATGAAGATGGAAACGGTCCCATGAAATCTATTCCCCAAACGTCAAATATTTCAACTACCAGAATGGGATTTAGCGGCATCATATCTTTTTTTGAATTATTGCCCACAGCTTGACATCTCAAACAAGATTTAGAAAATTCATATGCATCCTTGAATAAAGTGGGCCAGTAAAATCCACTTTGTAGCACTTTTGCCGCTGTCTTCTTTCCAGAGAAGTGTCCCCCACAAGTAAGATTATGACAAAAATTCAATACCGATTGTTGTTCTTCTTCTGGGACACATCTTCTTATAATCTGATCAGGACCCACATGAAACAACTCAGGATCCTCCCAGCAATAGTGTTTTACCTTAGAAAAGAAGTGATCCTTTTCCTGTCTAGTCCAACCTCCCGGAATTTATCCTACCGCCAGGTAGTTAACAATATTAGCATACCAAGGAGTGGATGAATGAGAAATGGAAAGAATTTTTTCATCAGGGAAAGAATCTGTCATTAGAGTACTTTTAGGAATCACTATCCTGGACAAATGATCAGCAACAACATTAGCTAACCCCTTCTTATCTCGAATCTCCAAATCAAATTCTTGCAACAACAAAATCCATCTAATGAGACGGGGCTTGGCATCCTTCTTGGAGAGTAAGTATTTCAAAGCTGAATGATCGGAGTAAACAATAACTTTGGCCCCTAGAAGATATGATCAAAATTTTTCCAGGGCAAAAACAACAGCTAACAGCTCCTTCTCCGTGGTAGTGTAATTCAGTTGTGCATCAGCAAGGGTGCGACTCGCGTAGTAGATTACCACGGGCTTCTTATCTATCCTTTGACCTAGGACAGCTCCAATAGCATAATCAGAAGCGTCGCACATAATCTCAAAAGGAAGCGACCAATCTGGAGATTGAAGAATTGGAGCTTGAGTAAGGACTGTTTTCGGAGAATTGAATGCTTTAAGACAAGCATCATCAAACTGGAATGGAATATCTTTAGCAAGCAATTGCGTGAGGGGATGAGCAATGGTGGAGAAGTTCTGAATGAATCTGCGATAAAACCCGGCATGGCCAAGGAAAGATCTGATCTGCTTAACAGAAGTATGAGGAGGAAGATTGGAAATTAAGTCAACCTTGGCTCTATCGACTTCTATCCCCCTTTCTAAAATCACATGGCCTAGAACTATGCCTTCTCGCACCATGAAGTGGCTCTTCTCCCAACTTAATACTAGATTAGCTTCCATGCACCGCTTCAAAACTTTGGATAGATTATCCAAACATCCTTCAAATGAAGATCCAAAAACTGAAAAATCATCCATAAAAACTTCCAAAGTCTCCCCTACCATGTCAGAAAATATTGACATCATATACCGCTGAAAAGTAGCAAGAGCATTGCACAGACCGAATGGCATTCTTCTAAAAGCAAACGTGCCAAAGGGGCACGTAAAGGTGGTCTTTTCCTGATCCTCTGGATAAATAGCAACCTGATTGTATCCGGAATAACCATCCAAGAAACAAAAATAATTATGTCCAGCCAATCTCTCCAGAATCTGATCAATAAACGGAAGTGGGAAATGATCCTTCTTTGTCACAGAATTGAGCTTTCTATAATCAATACAAACTCTCCACCCCGTCTGCAATCGCATAGGTACCTCCTCTCCTTTCTCATTCGTCACCACAGTGAGTCCCGACTTCTTAGGAACCACTTGTGTCGGGCTCACCCATTTACTGTCAGAAATGGGATAAATTATCCCAGCATCTAGCCACTTTACAACTTCCTTTTTCACCACCTCTTTCATATTCGGATTCAGCCTCCGCTGCATTTCTCTGCTGGGTTTGGCATTGTCCTCTAAATAAATGTAATGCATGCAAACATCAGGACTTATTCCCTTCAAATCTGCCACAGACCACCCTATTGCCCCCCTATGCTCCTTAAGAACTTCTAAAAGTTTGGATTCCTGAGCAGAGGTAAGATTAGAAGCAATGATAATAGGCAAGGTATGATCTGGGCCTAGATAAACATATTTCAACGAATCCGGTAGAGGTTTAAGTTCCAAAATGGGCGGCTGATCAAGAGATGGAAGAATTGGTTCAGATCTTAACAGAGGCAGAGGTTCTAGTCTAGATGAAAGAAGGGGTGAATCCTGAAGCAAACTACCCTCTTCTAACACAATATCATTTTCGTCCGGACATTCCTCAATTATTTCCTCAAAAATATCAACAATATTGCATTCTTTCTCATTGTCCGGGTACTTTGAGGCTTTGAAAACATTCAAAGAAACCTTTTCTCCTCCAAAAGTAATATCCATCATCCCAGTTGCACAATTAATGTTTGCCTTTGCCGTAGCCAAAAATGGGCGTCCCAAAATAATTGGTGTATGCTTTAACTCTTGGGATGGGGCCATATCCAAGATCAAAAAGTCCACTGGGAAATAACACTCATGAATTTTTACAATCACATCTTCTAACAAGCCCTTAGGTGTTTTCACAGACCGATCCGCCAGTTGAAGGATAATAGAAATGGACTTCAATTCTCCTAGATCAAATTGCTCATATATGCAGGTGGGTAACAAATTAACACTCGCTCCAAGATCTAACAAAGCTTTATCAAATGTTACCCCACCTATATCACATGAAATTAGTGGAGCACCTGGATCTTTCAACTTCTTTGGCAAAGAATTCATCAGAACAGCACTGACATCTTCAGAAAGACGGATCCTTTGTGTGGTTGCCTTCGGCTCCCTTCTTGGGGTACAAAGTTCTTTCAAAAACTTGGCATAAGCCGGTACATGCTTAATGGCATCCAAGAGCGGAATATTGATATTAACTTGCTTGAATAGTTCCAACATCTCTTCTTGTTGGACCGGCTTCTTTTGAGCTTTCGGCTTTAATGCATCTGGAAAAGGAACCTTAGGAACATATCTTTCAACACCTTCATCAACCTTACCCTTTCCTTTATCCATTGTCTTTTCCCCCCCATCCGACTGCTTTGGCTCTTCTTCCTCTTCCTCACTCTCCTCTTGAATGTCTCGGCCCTTGCTACAACCCTCATCCTTAGTGTGATAAGGATCACTTAGAATCTTCCCGCTCCTAAGAGTAGAAATAGCTTTGGCATTTTCGAATTGAGGAGCATTAGGAAGAGGAGGCTGGGGCTGATAGGGTTGATTTGGAGGAGGAAGAATAGGAGCTCTTTGTTGGAAACCTGGAGGTTGTTGATTACGGGGATTAGCAACGGGTTGACTAGGTAGTTGCCCAACATCTCTCCTCACATTACTCGCAGCCAGCTGACCTATTTGACCTTCTAACTTGGCAATTGATTGTTGTTGAGAAAGAATAAGTTGCTGAAGTTGGTCAAACTTATCTTCAAAATTAGGCTGGTGAAATTGAGGCGGTGGCTGATAAGGAACTTGAAATTGGGCTCCCTGTGAGTAGCGATGTGATGGAAACTGATTGAACTGGCCTTGATATGGTGGAGTTTGTTGAAATTGGGCCTGAGCTTGATGGAATGATGACTGTTGAAATGGAAGTTGTTGGTGATTTTGTTGAAAAGGAGATGAAAATTTTTGATGAGATTGATTTGGAACTGGAAAAGATTGCTTAGGGACCGAGGGAACTGAGGGATTGACTTGATTGGATGGACCTGCCTGAGATTTCCAAGAGAAATTAGGGTGATTTCTCCAGCCTGGATTGTGAGAATTAGAATATGGATCATAACTGGGCTTGGAGACTCCCTGAGCAGCAAAAACTTGTTCTTGAATAAAAGGGGGTAGTTGGGCCGCTGTACGACAATCTATGACAACATGATTTGGGCTTGAACACAAGGCACATAGTTCTTGCATGTTTGATTTTGAGCTAGGCTGAGAAGAAGGAAGAGAGGGCTCCTGTCTATTCATCGACAAAAGTTGATCTAACTTTTGGGCCACTAAATCCGCCTTCTCAATTTTCTGCGCCAATAAATCAACTTTATTCAATTTCTGGGCAAGCGCATTAACATCAAACCTATTCTCAAAATCTCCTTGTGTTTTAACTTCATATAGCCCACCCTTCTTAGACGGTCCAATCATTCTCTCATATGAAGAAAGTGAAGCATGACTGATAGAATTTTCACTTAACATTTCAAATAAATCATAAGCTTCATCTTCACTTTTGCTCATAAAGGCTCCCCCACAAGAAGCATCCACCATCTGTCTATAATTTTCAGTTAATCCCTCATAAAAAGCTTGAACAATTTGCCATCTAGATAGGCCATGATGGGGACATTTCCTTAATAGATCTTTCAATCTATCACAGGCCTCATGAATTTGTTCTCCTGGATTTTGTGTAAACCCAGTGATGGCCCTTCTCATGGTGTTAGTTCTACCAATGGGATAAAATTTCTTTAAAAACTCCTTTTGCATCTCTTCCCAAGTATTGATCGTTCTACCCAAGGAGCCTAGCCATTATTTAGCTTTATCCTTAAGGGAGAATGGGAAAAGAGTGAGCTTAAGGGCATCATCTGAAAAGTTTTAGATTTTAACGGTAGAACATATCTGGAGGAATTCATCTAAATGTCTGTATGGATCTTCATTATGATTTCCATAGAATGATGGCAACATCTGGATGGTACTGGATTTAGTTTCATACTGAGCAGCTTGATTCTGTGGTGCTTGCACATAGAAGGATGGCTGATATTGATTTGGAATGAAATAATCCTTCATTTGTTTAGGAGCTTAGATCTGATCTTGGTTCTCCATAAGGTTAGGTTGGGATTGGGCTTTGAAATGCACTAACCTTTCAATCTCACTAATGGGTCCTAACAACTGTGGGTGGAGAGATCTCCTACCTTGCATGCAATGCAAAGGGCCCAATATGAATGATAAAAAAAAATTTAAAATTTTTTTTAAAAAAATGCAAGGAATTAATTCCTACATGAATGATTTATGCAACGAGAATGATGATGAAATTTTTTTTTAATTTTATTTTAGGAAAACCTTCTAAGGGCGCTCTAACTCCAAGGTACTTCGTAGTACAACCGGCCCGACGTCCGTGAGGGAATCCACGGGTGCGGGGACTTATGGAGGTCTTAGAAATAGAATTTCAAGTCCAAAGAGACGGAGTGCTCAATGGAGTGTCCTTCCAAATCCAAGAAAGGTGTGTGGATCCTAATGTCCTTAAGAGGAGAAATAGATGAGAAAAGAAAGATTTTTTTTTAAGAATGCAAGTAAATATAAAATCAACTAAAATACATGATGCATGAACAAAATGCAACTAAGATGAAGATATGCTAACATAAAAAAAAAATTTCTTCTTCTGTTGTTTTTTTTCTTGAATTTTCTGATTTTTTTATGGAATTTTTTTTTATGAAAGAGGTTAAATAAAATCAATAAACTAACTAAAAATGATAATTAACATGCAAACTAATGAAAAATAAAGCCAACAATCATATTTTTGATGTTTTCTGGATTTATGATTTGTTTGGATTTTTTCAGAATTTTTAGATTTTTTTAGAATTTTTCTAAAATTTTACAAGAAATGGACATTTTCCTACGTATACCAACCTTTAGTGACGTTTGAATATTCCAGAATTCCTGATTTTCAACTTTCTGCGACAGATTATTTCCTGGGAATTTGTAAATCCGATTTTCTGTAATTTTCTGATTTTCTGATTTTTTTTTGGATTTTTCCTGCAAAATAAAAACAGAAAAATAAGAAAACTATATACAAATCAAGCACAAGGAATTTCTCAACATAAAAATTAATTTTCTCCCCGGCAACGGCGCTAAAAATTGATGCACACCGACTAGCGTCGTTGAGAAAGCCGTGCAACAATTTAAATAATTCACACTCACTCACTTTTAAAAGATAGAAAATTAAGAATATATAGTGATAAGCGGAGTCGATCCCACGAGGAGAAATAATCCTTATTGAACAAGTTGGAAAAATCACTTTGTGCTTTTGAAAACCGAGTTTTGAGTATGATTAAGACTAAAGAAAATAAACTACAAGGAAAACTTAATTAAAGAAGTTGAGAGGGTTTAAGAAGAAAAATTGGAGGAGATAGAGAGAGAAAATTAAGCCAACCATAATATGCGAAAAATGAGTTTTATTACCTTAGGAAGTGGCAAGTACAATGTAAATGAAAATTAAAAGCACAACTTAGAATATGAAAAAGAAAAGAGCTTGAGAGCCAATGGATGAAGAGCAACGCCGCCTCCTTTGCCAAGCCTTGGATGTCGCCCCGCTTAGGATGCCGACGCCGTGAGAAGACTAATGGATGAAGATCCGCCTTGGGATATGAGAGGAAAATAGAGGAAGAAAGAAATAGATGGAGGAAATTTGAAAACAGTGTAAAAGGGTGTGTGCGTTGGTGTGTTTTGAGAAGAAATAGTGAAAAATCAGATTGAAAATAGAGAGTGATTTGGAGGAAGAATAACTTTAAAATCAGAAGGAAGTAGGAAAAGTTGAAAACATGAAAGTTGTAGAGATTGAGAAGATGAAAAAGATTGATCAAGACATCAGAGATAGAAAACGAAAGGAAGATGGAGAAAAACAAGGATGAACAGGAGGTGGTCGCGGATGAACAGTGCAGAACTCTAAAAATCTGAACTTTAGAAAATTGACTATAACTTTAAAACGGTGAGGAATTGGGAGATGGACAAGAAGAACAAGTTGAAGAACTTTTAAAAACCTACAACTTTCATGAAGACAGCAGAGAGAGATGAGGATCAGAAGATGGAGAAAAATGATGAAGAACAGAAAGTATGAAAATTGGGTGAACAGTACAAATCGTAGATAGAGCTTTGAAAAACTAATTATAGCATAAAAACGTGAAAGAATTAGAAGCTGAGAAAGAAGAAGAAGTTGGAGAAGACTTAAAAACGAAGAACTTTGATGAAGAACTTAACTGCAAAAGATGAAAGGAAAGGCTTCGAAATTAATCCCTAAGGCAGATCTCCAAACTATTCTCTCCGTAACCCTGCGACCCATACACCCTTTTAATTGCGTTCTTCAGGATTTTCTCGATCGTGGACTCCAATCTTCACTCAAATCCTTATTTCCAGCAATGGATCATTACCCCAATAGAGTCCTTACTCATAATAGAGTCCTCCTTTCCACTGTTTCTTCGTAGATAAATCAAAACAAGGAAGAATAGCTCGATCGGGAACTGCAGTTGCCGATCCTGGCTGAACTTGAAATAGCGACTTCGTCTGGGTCGTTTCTTTAAATGACGCCTTCATCCAGGGTGTCTCTTTATAAAGTAACGCCTCTTTCTCAGGCGTCAATTTCTCATTTCTGTATTTTGCTATTTCTACATTTTTCGTAAAATAGGAATTTGACGACCTCCATGATATGCGTCCTTTCAATGAGTAGCGACCTCATCTCGGGCGCTAATTCTTTTCTCCCGCCAAACGAATTGACGCCTTATCTTGAGTCGCTTCTTTCTGAAAACGCGCCCTTGCATCAGTCTCTTTTTAAATAGCGCCTTGATCTAGGTCGCTTCTTCTGCAAAATTAAAATAACAACTGATTTAGCTCCAAAATAATTGTGTAAATATTTAAATATTTCTCACATAGTCTTTTAAGCTCAAAAAGATGATAAAATGCATGAAGACTCAAACAATGTGTGAGAATGTCATTAATGCTCATGTTGCACAAATATACTCAAAAAAATTGCTCAAAGATGATGAATGTGATGTAAATTATGATGCAAAATATAGCACTTATCACTAGGCGCCTATTTGCATTGTGGGAGCAGGGACCACCGTATCCCTGAGTGTCCTCTCCTGTCAGATCAAGCTACACCGAGCAAGCCGCAAGGAGGACAGAAGCGGTAGGGCATGCTCCAAGCCGATGGGGACATCAAGGCGAGACCGCTCACATTTTATTTACATTTATGTCGTTTTGTATTTGTATGTATACCCTTGTGATATATGGGTACACAATTGTAAGTCTTAGTGGGTTTTTGTGCAAAATGTTAGTAGGTCCAGCAAGGGGGCCCCCAGTCCTTCCCCATTGGTTCACCTAAGCCATGTGGGGCTGGTCAAAGTCCTAGGTGGCCTTCTAGATGGATTTACTAGTCAATTGACACATGGGGAGACAAGTGGTTTAAAATTTCAAAGGAGGCTACCTACCGTACCTACCTTGTCCCCTTGGTCAAGGGCCCCCCCTTTTGGTCCAATTTTAATTTTTGAAAAAAAATGCTATTAGAACTAATTAGTTCTAAACCTTGTATACCCCTCCCAAACCCTAGATCTGAGGGCATAAGTGGTCATTTTCCATTTATTATATAAGGCATGCAATTTCCATTTGTGTGATTTAATGAGAAGAAAAATTGTGTAATGCCTTGGAGCTGGGTGCGCCCCTCCCTCTCTCCCTCTGGTTCCCTCCTCCTCCTTCAACATTTCAGGTTGTAGAACCCTTCTATCTTAGCCCCTCTATCTCTGATTTTTATCTCTACTGCCGCCGCCGCCGTTCGTGCCGCCATTGAGCTACCGTGAAGTCGCTTCCAAAGTGCTGTCCAGGTTCTATTTTGCTGGACAGAGGGTTACTCCGAGAAGTTTAGCTCCCAACTCCTACCTCTTATGGAGTTGAGATTTTCAGGGTAAGTTCTAGAGGTTATCACCACATCCCAGAGAAATTAAAACAAATTCCAGTCATCGTTTTCTATTTTTCCATTTTCGTGCTTCCCAATCCACCAGTTCTGCCTGTAGTCTATCCAGTGTTACAGCACCTCTAAGTTTCCCACTGTAGACCCACTTCTTAATTTTTGTTTGAATTCCCAAATTTATTGGAGGTTCTGTCTACCACCCCGACCATCCAAAAATTTTCTTATGAATTTATAATTTTTTTCATATTTTCTAAAAATTCACTTTAGATCCCAAGTTTTGTTCTGTCTCTGCTGTCCAGATCCGATTACCCGGTGCTATAAAATCATTTTCCTTAGTCAAATCTCCACCAAACCTTTCATAAAGTATATCCTCGTTTTCCTCTCTTCTCCCTCTACAACTTTCATGAAGGGCTCAAAAGCTGAATCGAAGGTCTACATTACAGTCAACACCAACTCTCAGGAAAAAGCACTTCTACCCTGAGTTTTCTGATCCTATGAACCAGTAGCTTGAATATTCGACAAAGGCCATCAACGAGAAATTCAAATTTCTTTCTCTGGCCATAGATAGAATGATTTTGAGTTAGATTTCTATCGGTACCTCTTGTCCGTCGATCCGACGTCGGGAGTGACCGCAGCAGCGGATTTCATCGGGATGCACGGGTCTGAAACAGCAGTTCAGATCCGTGGGCAACAACTCCGACGAGTGAAGATAGCCCGACGCCTTCCCAGGGAGCGCCCCCCCGGGCGTCCCCACCACAGTGGTGCCACCCCGGTCCCACGTGGCCCCACTAACCAGCACGTTGGACCCATGATCGTGCGTATGCGTGCAGCCAAAGCTACGCAAGAAGCTGCCCGTCAACCCGAACCCGCTACTCCCGGGTCCCATTGTGTCGCCCTTTACCTCCCTGCGTGGAGTGGGTATTCATATTCATTACTGTAATTTAATTACTTACTGTTCCGGGAGTACGAGATCGGCCGGAGTCGTCTTCCCCACGCCCGGTGCATGGAGGTATCGTGTTCGTTCCTTTACCAGGCATTTGCTTTATTCGTATATACTTGTTTATGCCGCTGCTAGAGAGCATGTGTTAGGTCCGTTAGCTCGATATATTTATTTCACTACTGCTGCGAGAGAGAGCGAGACCGTCCCGTGACCCGATCCGAGCACGAATTTGTGAGTTGACCACCCTAGCTCACTGCCGATTTCTCAACCGTGCACGTCTGTACGCTTCCCTCATTAGGGGCGATCGCAAGTTTGCTTAGAGCCCAAGGATCGCATATCCATTTGGAGTCGAGTCGCGTGTCCATCCCGCATCAATTTGGTATCAGAGCCCCAGTTGAGTCTAGGGTAGTCATTTGCAAAACTCCAAAAAAAAAGAGTCATTGTCTAAGTTGGTCTAGGTTGTATTTCATCCCAATAACCCAGTATATAAAAAAGTGTTTTCCGAACGTTAGGCTATGCATATCGGGATGGCCGCACACTTGCGCGAGTGATCTTCGGATCGATTAACTCCGCCACATACCGAGTCGTGGTTTAAGTCTAGGGTCCTTAGTGTGCATGCATTCCAACCTTGCATAGTCGGTCTAGTGTCTTGTCCACGGTTGGCATGGTCACCCTTTGGCTCCCCTAATGCCCATGGCTTCCCCATCGCCCAGGCGATATGACCGTTGGCCCACCCATGGGCTTGGCAACCATCCTCTCCACTTCCGTAGGCCCGAAGCCTCGGATTTTTATGGCTCCAATGACCCGGGCGTCTACCTCAAGTGGGAGGCCAACATGGACACCTACTTTGATTGTTATCCCATGTCCGAAGTCGGGCAGTTCTATTATGCCAAGGAGCGGCTTCTACACAAGGCCGCCGAAAAGTGGGATTACATTGAACGTTCGAGAGAGTTTAGGAGGCAATGGCCCATCGAGAAATGGTGGGACATGACGAGAGAGCTTAGGAAGGTCTATCTTCCCCACCCATCAACCTCTAACCCTGGGGGTCATACCATGACCCAACCCTGCCCCTTCACCCACATCCAAGCCCTCCAAAGCAACCCCAATCAAGTGGCCCGCCCAATCGCCTCCAACAAACCTCACCTCGGCACCCCCATCCAATCCCACCCAAGCACCTCCAACCAAGTGGAAGCCCCACTTATTGCCGAGTCTAGGTCCGCATCCAGGCCGAGAGATGAAGAGCGAGTCCACCCCGAGGCCCCTACTCCAACTCGCACCTTAGATGAAATCAACAAAATGCTTTCGGATTGGTTGGATAGGATAGAAAGGACACATGCTCTTTCACCACCCGTGAGTGTTCTGTTGCCACCCTCTCCTTCCGAACTTCATCCGGAGCCATCTTATTTGGAGCCACCAAAGCCCGAGCCACCCGTGAGATGAGAGGAAATCGGCAAGCTACATCCAGAGGGGGGGGAGTTTTTTGAACAGAAGGGTTTCCCAGAAACCCTCAACCCCTCTTCTATAAAGGATAAACCCTCTCTCCTCTCCCTAAACCCGAAGCGGTCTCTCTCTCTCTCTCTCTCTCTCTCTCTCTCTCTTCCCAAGCCCGAGATGGTAACTCATGAACCCATAACCGGCAGGCTCCTTCAGGTTTAAAAGTGGCAGACCCGTTCGAGCACCTTAAACCGGCAGGCCCTATGAGCTCGTTAAACGGCAGGCCCGTTCGAGTGCTGTAACCGGCAGGCCGTTCAACTTGCCATAACTGGTAGGCTTTCGAAAGCCTTTATCTGGTAGGCTACCTACCTCCGTAGCCGGCAACTGCCGTGCGAGCCTTTATTCTGCAGAGCTATCAAGGATATTTATCTGGTAGGGCCCTCGCGGTCCTCATCCAGCAAATCTTTCAAGTGTCGAACCGGCATGTGTACACCCACGTGCCCCGCTTGGTTCATTCCTCGCCCGCACCCCCCGTGGGGCATTTGTGGACATACAAAATTTGGCATTCACAAATATACCACAATGCGTCATGTATTGTGGGAAGATGAAGTGACTCTAGAATACGCTGTCGCAGGGTCAACCCCAGTGACCCGGCAGTGAAGAAGAACGGGAAGACAGCCCAGAGGGCTAAGCCCGAAGAGATAGCAAGTCATTAAACACCAATGTGTGTCTAAATGGATGAATTAAAAATTGCAGGAAGCCGAAGCGTTCCTGAACAAAAAAAAACACTGCTATGAGCTCGGCCAAGAGTACTTAGTAGCAAAGAGCACAAGGATAGGCTCAAGATACACGAGCCTTTGAAATGATCGACAGCACTTCCATAAATAGTCAAGTGGTGTTGGTATACCACGAATGTGCGTCCCGAGGAATGAATTGACTTTGGAATCAAAAGAATCCAAGCAGCCTCTGGATATATATGGCCACAGACCAAGTTGCACGAGCCGGGGCACCACAAGGAGAATGAAGAATAGAAGAAAGGGGAAAGGGAGAGCCTTAAACGGCAGCTCCCTTGGGCCTTTAACTGGCAGCCCCTTTATATGTTTAATCGGTAGCCTGCATGAGGCAGTGCCTTCAGATTTAACCGGCAGTCCCCTTGGGCTCTTTCTCAGTAGCATAGCCCCATTAAACAGCAGCCCTCCTGGGCCTTTAACCGGTAGTGGCAGCCCACCTGGGCCTTTAACCGACAGCGCCTCACCTTATCCGGCGCGCAGAGGTTCATCCAGAAGCAATGGCTTCGCTCGACATCAATGTCGCTGTCCATAGCGCCACCCAGTACAACAGCGACGCCTCCGTGCGAGCAGAGAATGTCCCCCGGCCGTTCCCTTCTCGTCCTATAAAAGGGAGAGATGGCAGCTAAGAGAAAGGGAGAGAAGAAGATAAGAAGAAAAAACATACAGAGACAAGCGGTGTGCGCAGAGAAGGAAAAGAAAAAATAGAGGATAAGAAGAGAAAGAGAGACTATGAGGAAGAAGCGGAAGAGGTGAGGCCCGGGGGCGGAGATGGAGTCAATGCTCCATTCTCTTATCCCCCCGCCTTATGTGTCCATGGGTTCCCCCATGTTGGCCCAGACAGCAAGTAAACAAGAAGGGGGATTGAATTGTTTACCCCCAAATCGCACGGACAATCGAAGCTATTACTTTGTGGATCAATTAAATTCACGAATCAAGTAAATTGATGAAGCAAGGTTCTCTCCACTCACCGTTCACAGATTCGCACTTGAGAATGTATCAAGCAATCACAAGATGATCAATCAACCAAGGAGTGCATAGGAAATTTTTAAGGTGGTTCGGAGACACCTACACGTCTGCCTACGTCCACCCCTCACCAACTTGGTGAGGCTTCACTCACTTCAAACAAAGCAAATCGGAGAAAGAATCTCCTACACACCACGAAGACGGCATCTCCTACACACTTACACGCTATGAAATGTAGCAAAACTCCACACGCTACACAAGTTGCAACACAACGTCCACAAAATGCTACTCACACACAGCTAACACCCAAACTACAAAGATTCGACAGAAATATTCAAAGGATATATAGATCTGACCATCCAAAAATTAAACTCAGATAAACATCAACCAAGAAAAACTTAAGAAAGGGGTAGAAATTCTTCTCCTCATGAAGATGAACTCATTGCACACCTTTTCTTTGGGTTTCGAAGTGATGAAACTCGGATCCAACACTTCTCCCTTGAAACATTGATCCTCTGAACTCGTCGATGGCGCTCTAGCTTCTATAGATGATGTAGATGATCAATCCGCTTATAGTTCTTTGATCTTCAGGGTTGAAATCAAGAGATGAAGGGATAGAATGCTCTCCACGTTCTTCCTTCTCCACCTTCTTCTTCCTGCATAGAAAAACATAAAACCCTTAGATGATTCTCCCAAATTTGCAACATTAGTATATATATCAAAGAGAGGGGCTAAAAGACAAGGGTACCCCTTCTAGAATGGTCTAAGAGCCCCCCATAAGGTTAGAATGGAAGAGGGGGCAGTATGGTAAAGTTTTGAGGCCATTAAAATGGGTTAAATATGCTTTTACGAAACCCATCTGGAAGGGGCCGGTCGACCCTATGGGTTGACCCCTGAGCAATCTTGCTCAGGCCAACACCAAACAAAAGCCTGGACTGGGAAGGTCGACCCTATGGGTCGACCCATACACCTTCACCCATTCCAGCAACTCTAGCTTGCCCTGGAACTAGTGAGGGTCGACCGTATGGGTCGGCCCATGCCCAATATGATCAAAAACCTTCATAAACCCTGCAAAACAATGAAAAATACGACATTAGTATGAGCATTAATATCAAATAACCATCTCCTTTGTAACTAGCATTTCTTAATTGAAAATGTACAAGATCAAGCCTCACAAAACACTGAACTGTAATCCAAGATTGTGAAGGACTCTTGTTAACATGGATTTTATTCTAGAACACAATCATCCCCAGTTACATGCCTTGATCTCAAGAGTGAAATTTTGAGTTCAAAACATATAAGACTTGCATAAACACAAATCCAACAATATAGCATTTCAAACACACCATGCAAGTAGACTCGAATTGCCACTATCAAAGAGATGAATAAAATTAACGGCAAGACACACATGTTTTGGGATCATAAAAACTATATTCCCAAAATCAATTAGGGAGTCCAACAATATCCTCCTTTTTGATGATGACAAAGCATTGTGTGCTTATCGATGAGCTACCAAAAAACCAACAACTCTTAAAGACAATCAGAAGTTCATGTTTGAAACCAAATTTATGTATGCACAAGTATTCACATTGAAAATTTTGAATTTAAACAACTCAACTTATATATAGTTATGCAGGAGTGAATTTCAACCTTTATTCTCCATATGTACAGTTGTTCAAAATGATGCAGTTCTAGATATGCACAATGTGAATGCTATATAGATATGTACAATATGACCTTCATTTTCTAAATGTAAAGTGTATACACTATGCAAAATTTCAATGACTTCCAACTTCAAAGACTATGCAAATGGTATGTCAAAATGAACAAAATGAAAATGAGCACACCTATCTCTCCCCCTTTGTCATCAACAAAAACAAGACCAATGGGAGTTGTATGAACAATCAAGCATGCACGCATATATATAGGCAAGCATAGCATATTATAATTGTATAAACATGCCTCTTTGAGGCAAGGAGATATGAAGGTGCAATTGATTGAGAATCACGATGTAAGCATGAGTCATAACTAAAATAGTGGTGCATGCAAAAAGACATGTACTGCATGAACCATGAGGTAAGACGAATTCATAAAGTACATTCATGTCAATCAGTCCCAGAAGTGAAAAGTGATGAATGAATAATGAACTTAAAAAACATATGGATATTTATAGGGTGTTTGGGAGCATTTTTTTCTTAGAGACTATTTCTCTCTTAAAATTTGTTCCATGTCAATTTTTGTCTTAATTTTTAAAATTGATGTAAACTCCTTACTATATGTTTGGCAAGATTAACATATTTTTAAAATCTATTTGGCAAGATTAACAGAGTCGCCTCGAGGGTGGCAGAGGGGCGCCGGCCGCAGGGGAGGGAAAGGGGGGTCACCGGCCGCGGGGGAGCTGCGGGGGAGGGTACGCGGGGGAGGGGGGTCGCCGGCCACGGGGGAGGGGGGACACGGGGGAGGGGGGCCGCAGGGGAGGGGAGGGTCGCCAGCGGTGAGAGAGGGGGGCCACAAGGGAGGGGAGGGAGAGGGGGCCGGGGGGAGGGGACGTAGGGGAGGGGAGGGGGAGAGGGGTAGCGCATGGGAGGAAGGAGTCCTGAGATGTCCTGGGTGCTTTCAAAAAAAAAATGCTCGAGACTTATTTTTTTTTAGGAAGGTTTACACATGGTAAGATTCCTCCTTAAAAAAATAGGATAGGTCTTACCAAACGGGTTTAAGTGTCCTCATCTTCCTTAATTTTAATTTTGAGAGAAAAAAATGCAACCAAACACCCTATTAGATGTTCTAAGAAATACTAGAAGAATACTCTTCCTCTCTACACTTCCATGTAAGTTCCTTGACTATTGGTAGCTTCCCACAACCCCATTTTTTTTTAACATTATAGCAGACTTCACCATTTGACGCGAGTTTTCCTATTTGTTTCAATGGAGATTCCCAGTTACTAGGATCCATCCCTTGAGTTATTTTTATTGGGGAAGCGCATTTCACTTTTTGACATGAGGCTCCTCATTTGTTTCAGTGGGGAGATCTAGTTACACAGTTCAGTGTTCCACTTATTTAGTTTTTTGATTGATTAAGGGCAGGCAACTTTTTCCTCACAATTATACTCAATGGCCATGTAGAGATTTAAGTATCTTGATAGTGTTGAGCAGAATATCCAAAATCCTTATTAATTAAAGTCATTAATTCTTATTGTGTGCAATGTGTGGGGTAATTGTAATAAATGTAAAAGATGAATTTATTTTTTCATAATAATGTCTCCCCCTGAATGTATGCACACTTGAAAATGAATTCTCCCCCTTAGTATATGTCATGTAACAATCATGATCAAAATCACTGCAAAGTTATTTAGTCAAGAAGTATAAGGCCTTAAAAGGTTGAAGAAAAGGTTTATACTCTATATACAATCATGCAAATAGAGAATACACAATATATCCATGCAAGATGATTTTCGGTACGCGGCAGAGAACTTAGATCCGAAGATCACCTCACGCGTAGTGAAAGCTTCTAGCTGGACATAATCTAACTTTCCACAAACACCATTTGATATACTAGAAAATCATGGCATTCAAGCACGCAATAGTGGAGAGTATATACAAATATTTATAGACGGATGTAGATGAATGAAGATATAAGTGAAATCTAAAATCTATTCACAGCTATATGCTTCTGCATGTGCAAACGATATGTGCAACTGAGATGAAATGAAATTTCTAACTATCCAACCTACTAATGCCAAGTTCTCTTCTTATGAATGAAAATGATTCAAAATTCAAAGGTTTAGTGAAGATATCAGCCAATTGATTTTTAGTATCTACAAATGTCAATTCAAAGTCACCTTTATTGATATGATCCCTTATGAAATGGTGTCTTATTTCTATATGTTTTGTTCGAGAGTGTTGAACAGGATTTTTAGATCAATTTATTGCAGAGGTGTTGTCACACAAAATTGGAGTATTTTTCAATGAAATCCCAAAATCAATTACTTGTTGTTGGATCTAGAGTACCTGGGCAGCACAACTACCTGCAGACACATATTCGGCTTTAACAGTTGATAGAGCCACACAATGTTATTTCTTAGAGGCCTATGAAACCATGCAGCCCCCTAGAAACTAGCAATGACCACTTGTACTCTTATGATCCACTTTGCAACCAGCGTAATCGGAATCGGTATAAGCAACAAGATCAAATGAAGCATGCTTAGGAAACCACAAACCAAGATCAATAGTACCAATCAAATATCTAAAAATTCTTTTAAGGGCTGACATATGTGATTCTTTTGGGCACTCTTGAAATCTAGGACAAAGACAAATGCTAAATTGTATGTCAGGCCTACTTGCAGTTAAATACAACAAAGACCCAATCATTCCCCTTAAAAGTTTTTGATCAACATTTTTACCATTTTCATCTTTGTCCAATTTTAGTAAGGTGGACATTGGAGTGTGATGAGGTTTGGCACTTTCAAATTGAAATTTTTTGAGGATATCTAGAATGTACTTCTTTAGGTTGATGAAGATATCATCTTCTTGTTGCTTGATCTGTAGTCCCAAGAAGAAGTTTAACTCTCCCATCAGGCTCATCTCGAACTCCCCCTATATTAGATTTGCAAAATCTTCATTTAGTTGATTATTTATGGATCCAAAAATAATATCGTCTACATAAACTTGAATAATGATTACATGTTGTTGGGTTTGACGCGCTCCCTCTTTGTCCTTAGTGATGGTTTTGATGATAACAATATATTGTGTAAGTATTGTGGAAAATGATCATTGATCATTTTGGAGCTTATGTGTTAATATCTTATTTTGTAGGTTTGGATGGTTGGCGAATAATTTGTTTAGATGCAAAATGTGCCTTGTGGAGTCGACCTCATTGTGCTGAAGAGTCGACCTCAATATGCTGTGGAGTTGACTTCAATGAGATGTGGAGTCAACCCCTTCTTCACAAGTGTCGACCTCACTTTTGATGTTTGCTTCATATGCTTAGACCTTGGGTCATATGCACCAATCTTCCTATAGTGCTTCCATTATATACTTTAACCTTGGTCTCTTGATGCACTTCATGCATGATGTTTCTCATTGGTAAAATCATGTTTTCATAGAAGGTCATAAGGCCTTTGATTTTGGTTAAATGACATTGGATGCTCTTTGGTGGAATTGGACTGCCTTTAGGCAGACTCTTTATTTCCCACTACAACGACCCCATGGGTCGACCCCTGGCTCTCTGAGCCTTGTCTCTTGTTTTGAATTGTTCAGATGATAATAAGTCCTGGTTCCTACATGCAGAAATCTGATTAATTTTGAATGAGAAACTGGTTTCCATGTTGGTTTATATGATGAGTTTAAGTCACAGAAATTCATGTCTCTAAGTGCCTTTGAATGGGGTTTAATGATCCTTATATCAGTTAGTTTTGTATTGATTTGAGCTGCCTAGTTTTGGAATGAACTTGCACTCATGAGTGGCTTGCTTGAATTCTATTTTGAAATGGATTGCTTGAATCATTTTCAGTTTGAGAGGCCTATTAATGATTTCACATTCTTGGTTTCTGAATCTTGCTGTCAATGGAGTGTGCGAGTTTCATTTACCTTGGGTTGCAATTATAGCTCATGTGTGAATTTATACCAAGGTGGTTGAGATACTTTTGAAATGAGCTGCAGGTATCTTGAAAATGGGTTTTCATGCATAAACCTATAGTGTATTGAGAGCTTGTGCCCTGTATGAACTGAAAGTTCCTCTATCATCTTTATAGGTGATTGTATCTCATGACTTCTAACAGCATGATGAATGGTTTCTCCATTAAGATTACCTGTGTGAAGAATGGGCTCAGTCTGACTTGGACTGAATCTGAATTTGCTGAATTGAACTTGACTTCCTTAACTATTCATGCAACTCATGTATGCTTTGCTTGTAATCACAATTGATGTGTGAGCTTATGGAGAAACTGGTTGAAAAGCTTTGAATCACTCATTTGAAGTTGCATTTTAGCATTCTATACTACAGGTTGATTGAGATAGTTAAGTGTACAAAAATGGTTTGAAAATGATTTCTTCAAATGCATTGACTTATGATTCTCATGAATTTGAATTTTTGGAAAGTGCAGGTTTAAACATGTCCACAAATCATGAAGTCATGGTAAGAATTTATTTTTAATGTAATTCATGTTTGATTACATTGGGGTGCATGTTTAGGTCATTGGAAATGTATTAAAAATCTTTTTTTACGGTCCCAAGGTCAATGGGTCGACCCCCCCACTCAATGGGTCAACCCGTGGACTGAATTCACTGCAATCTGCTTGCTGGCTGAAGATGGGTCGACCCCCTTATCAAGATGGGTCGACCCCTGTAACCTGTCTGTAGCAAACAGGTTCTGGCAGCTAGATGGGTCGACCCCCCATCCAGATGGGTCGACCCCCCCAAGTTCCCAGGTCCACGCGGCTAATCCGTGGGCCACCGTAGCCCTATGAAATGACTTCCAAATGGGATGAAATTTTACCCTAATGCCCTTGGGTTATTAATGAACATATCAAAGTGGTTTTGCTAGGGTTTTAGAAGGGCATTCATGTCTTTTTAATCTGGCCTTCTTTGGATATATATATGTTGCGAATTTGGGAGAAAAAAAGCAAATGCTTAATGTTTTATCTTTCTTGTAGAGGAAGGAAAGAGGGATTAACCTCTGACGAGAGCCAAAGCCAAGTCCCTAGCTGGTGGACATCACTCTCCTCACATTCCCAATGATTAGCCCCATTCTGATATGGAATATCCGAGGTAGTGGCAATGCTAAATCTATGAGAAGTTTAAAAAATCACCTAAAAAGGAATAATATTCGACTGGTTTGCATTATAGAGCCTAAGATCTCTATGGACAGATTGGAGAGAATAAGGCAAGGGCTTAAGCTTGACAATGCTTGTGTGAATCAGGAGGAAAATCCCAAAATCTTGCTACTCTGGAAAAATGCTATTTCTGTTTCGATAGTACAGCATAATGCTCAATTCATCACAGTCCAGGTTCAGAATGGAGGGGGTGCAGATTACCTTGCTTCTTTTGTCTATGCCTCTTATGAGGTGGCTGTTAGAAGATAGCTATATGAAGAACTTATGCAGTTTGGTGGTTCTATTTCTCAACCTTGGATTTTGGGTGGTGATTTTAATGCTATTCTATCACCAGAGGAAAAGAAAAGGGGCACCATAGGGTTCATTAATTCTATGATTGATTTCCAGGGCTTTGTTGCGGTGGTAGGGTTGATGGATGCTGGATATTCAGGTAATCCTTTTACTTGGTCTAATAATCAAACCGGGGTTAGAAACATCAGAGCTAGGCTTGACAGAGTGCTCTACAATGCTTGTTGGGCAGATAACTTTCCTGTCCTTATTGTAAAACACCTTATGAGGCAGCCATCCGACCATGCCCCTTTGCTTCTCTATCATCCCCAAGTAAACTCCGGCCCCAGTAGATTTGTCTTCCAACACATGTGGTTTGAGGATGGCAGTTTCAAAAGTATGGTGAAGAATGCTTGGGAATCTATTCCATCTATACATTACAATGAATTCTACAATCTGCAGCATAAGCTCAGAGCTATTAAACCTATTATCAAACATTGGAATAAAGAGCAGTTTTGCAATATTTTTGATAGGAAATCTAAAGCAGAGGAGGAGGTGATTCAGGTAGAGGCTGCTTTTGATCAAGACCCAGTGGAGGGCAATAGAATAGCTCTACAAGCTACTCAAGCTGACCTAAGGAGATGCCTTCACCTCGAGGAAATCTTTTGGGGTCAAAAGGCCAAAGCCAACTGGCTGCAGATGGGGGACCGCAACACCAAGTTTTACCACTTTCATGTGAACCAAAGAAAAGCCAGGATGACAATACATCGAGTTAAACTTGAAAATGGAGAGTGGTGTGAGAATGAATCCATGTTAAAGGATTTAGCTGTGGACTTTTACAAACACCAATTCTCATCTTCAGAGCATCAAATTAAGCCTGCTGTCTTAAACCACATTCCTTCTCTTATCACAGCAGAGCAAAACACTGCCCTCATTGTTATTCCAGAGGAGGAGGATATTAAAAGAGCTGTTCAGGCCCTGGGAGCTGACAGCGCACCAGGTCCTGATGGTTACATTGGGAAATTCTTCACCTCATGCTGGGACTTCATCTCCAATGATGTGACTAAAGCAGTGCAAGGTTTTTTCAGAGGAATGCCTTTGCCAAAAGGTGCAACTTCATCCCTTATTGCCATGATTCCAAAGGTGGTCTCTCCAAAATCATTTGCTGATATGAGGCCTATTAGCCTATGCAACTTCTCCTATAAAATCATCTCTAGAATCAGCAGCAATAGGATGGTGGACATTCTCCCACATATTATATCTGAGAACCAAGGGGCATTTGTTCAAGGGAGAAATATAGTGGATACCATTTCATTAGCCTCGGATATGATGAAAGAGCTTGGGAGGAAAGTCAGAGGTGGTAACACCATTCTCAAACTTCACATGGCCAAGGCATATGATAGGTTGGAATGGGACTTCTTGTTGGCGGTTATGAGGGGTTTTGGATTTTCCAACAGATTTTGCTCTCTGATCTCCATGATGCTTAGTAATTGCTAGTTTTCGGTACTATTCAATGGCTCACCCACAGGGTACTTCAAATCAACTAGAGGGGTCAGACATGGAGATCCTTTGGCCCCTGCTTTATTTATTATTGCTGAGGAGGCTCTAAGTAAAGGAATTGCTAGCCTATTTAATAGTGGAGAAGTTCAACATTACCATGTGCCCCGTGGTTGTCTGCCAATCACCCATTTACTCTATGCTGATGACAAATTGGTCTTCTTAAACGGCATGGTAAAGAACATAAAAAAACTACAGGCTTTTATAAAAGACTATGAGGAATCATCTGGGTAGAAAGTGAATGAAAGAAAGAGTAGCTTTATTGTCTCAAATAAAGCAGCACCAATTGTCATCAGAAGGTTGTCGGAATGCACAGGTTTTCAGCACAAAACCGGGCTTCAATCTTACCTTGGTGTTCCTCTCTTTGAAGGCAGAAAGAGAGTTTCTCATTATAAATACTTGCTGGAACAAATTTGTAACAGGATAAACAGCTGGCAGTCCAAGTATCTTTCTCAAGTTGGTCGAAGATGCCTCATCAACTCTGTGCTGCAATCCATCCCGATTTACACAGCCAGTGCCTCTTGTTTACCAGCAACCATTTTTGGGATTATTAATAAGTTGTGTGCTAACTTCTTCTGGACTGGTAAAGAGGGGTTAAGGCATCATTGGGTTTCATGGTCCAACATTACTAAACCTATAGAGGAGGGTGGCCTTGGCATTAAAAGTCTGCACCACATTCAAGTCTCGATGGTGGCCAAGCAAATCTGGAGAATTATAAATGGTAACTCTTTATGGTCCCAGTTTGCCAAGTCTAAATACATGAAGGGCCATCTTAGCACCATTCAGCAACCTTTCCCTGCTGGTGTTCGAAGGGATGTTTACAGTCAAGCCAGGAAGATTGTGCTCTCTAACACCCGATGGATTCCTATGAATGGCATGACTATTGATATGCTGAAGGATAATTGGTGTGGTGCAGTACTAGCCCCTAATAATAGTAATCCTAAGGTAACGCTTAGTGAAGCCATTACTAATCCAAACCACCAGGTATGGTCTATTATCCCTCATCATGTTGCTCAAGCTGTTGGAAACTTACAACTGCAACAGGGGCAGGATAAATGTGTTTGGGCTGCTAACATAGATGGCACATTCACTAGTAAATCTGTCTACAATGCAGTGAGAATTTAGAGGACTCATAGAGTGCTATTAAAAAAAAATTGGAGATCTCATATCCCTCCCAGAGCCTCTCTTTTCTGTTGGCGGTTAATGCACCTTGCTGTTCCTATTAACTGTGCCATTAAGAAGTATGGAATAAGTCTCCCTTCCAAATGTGTATGCTGCAAAGACAATAATTAGGAAGAGAGTTTGAATCATCTTCTGATGGAGAGCCAAATGGCCAAACCGTTGTGGAGGTTCTTCGGGACTCTTTTTGATTCACGATGCAAAATCAATAGCTCTATCACTGGGTTTTGCTGGGATGTTCTTTGTACAGCCGATAACAAATCTCCACATGGCTTTGCAACCATTCTTACCATGCTACTCATTCTCTGGGAGACTTGGAAAGCTCGGTGCAAATATAAATTTGAAGAAAAGGGGCCCTCTACTAAAATTTTGCAGCAGTAGATCTTAAGGCATGTTGAGTTCTCTATGAAGCAGATAACATTCAGCAGGGTCTCTTCTGCTAGTGAAAGAAACATATTGGCACAATATAAACTTACATACAACCAAATTGAAAAACCTCCCAAGATTATCAGGTGGTCCTGCCCTAATTCAGGGTTTGCATTAAATGTTAATGGGGCAGCCAAAGGCAACCCTGGGCATTCCGGTGGAGGTGGGTGCCTTATGGGCAACAGGGGAGAATTCATCTTCGGGTTCTCTTACTATTATGGAGTGGGGACTAACATGGTGGCTGAAGCAAGAGCTCTACTTGACGGTTTGAGACTTTTAGTTAAGAGTGGACTTCCTGTTGCCGTTGTATATTCTGATTCTAAGGCTTTAATCATAATGCTCCAATCTAGCAACCATCCACCCTAGAGGATACATAAATGGTGGGATGAAATCAAAGAAACTATCACAAGGAACAGATGGAACCTCCAGCATATATACAGAGAAGGGAACTCAGTGGCAGATGTTTTAGCATCCCTTGCTTGCACAACCCGAACTAACAAGGACTTCAAGAGTTGGAAAGACCTCCCCAGCAGAGCTCGTGGATTTGCTACTGTGGATGCAGCCGGCCTTCCCAACTGGAGGAATTAGAGCTATGGGAATTTTTGTTCATTCTTTGGTTTCTTGTTTCTCTCTCAGGGGTATGCCCCGTCGACAATTGTACATGAGTTTCTTCATTAGCAATAATAATTGGGCCGGATATTATTGGTGGATGTAGCACAAATTATGCAATCCTCCAATAGTAGTCCTTGGTCTCGTTTATATCAAAAAAAGGAAGGAAAGAGGGACTGGCCGCATGTGAGAAGGGGAGAGGGTTTATTGAAGGTTTTCATGTGTTTTCTTTCTTGTAGGGATGATTTGAAGTGAAGAAGTCAAAGCTACATCAAGTTCCATCAAGATTTCATGCTCCGACGAAGCCGAATCTGTAGCGACAAGTTCGTGCGACTTCGAATCTGTTGAAGTTCGACCCCTTCACTTTGGAAGCTTCAAGAAAGATCATATCTTGGCCATTTATCATACAAGGATACCATTCTCCAACCCTCTTGAGTTTATTTCAAACATTTGTCTTCAGTTTATACAAAGTCTGGGCTTGTATTGTATATCTTCTTATTTTTCTGAACATCAGAATATCTGTGCGTGGTGTACGGAGCTGTGACTCCGTGTGGGTTTTGTGTCCGGGGTGTGTTCCCCGACTGCGTGTGTGTGTGCTGCGGTGGCAGTGGCTTGGGGTAGGCCCCGTGGTTGTGTATTGCTGCGGAAGCACCGTGTGTGGTGTTGGGGCTCGTCCCCGTGTTGCTACGTCTCGTAGCGTGTAGTGAAACCTCACCGGGTTTCGGTGAGGGGTGGACGTAGGGAGCCCGTCGTGGTCCCGAACCACCTAAAAATTTTGTGTTCCGTGTGGATGCCTGTGTGATTGTCCATTTCCTCTATCTTCATTCACAGGTCAATTATATTGGTTTTTATTCACTGCACCATCAGACATCACTTCATCGCTAGCCGTGTCAGGCTTAAATTCAATTGTTATTTGCATTGTCAATCCGTGTGAGATCGGAAAGATTGAGAGAATATTTTACTCTCACTCAAGTTTAGATAATTAACACCGTTTATTTTAATTACTGTAATTAGTTTATATTATTTTTAAAATCCAACATCTCGGCTGGGGGATAATTCAACCCCCCTTCTTGTCTGCCATCTAGTCTGAGCCAACAATTGGTATCAGAGCCCAGTGTCTGATTTTTATTCAGCGGACCTCACGGTCTAGGAGAAAAGATCTTTTTATGATGGCTAGTCTGAATTCAGTTCCTATCTTTGATGGTTTTGATTATACATATTGGATTGGAAAACTCTGTATTTGGATTTCTGGTATTAATCCGAAGCTTATGAACTTAATTACTCATGGTCCTTACAGACTTCCTAAAAATGAGTCATGTTGGACCGATGAAGACAAGAAAAAGAATTTTGATAATTTGTTTGTTTTGAATGCTCTTAAGGCTGCTGTGGATACTAATCAATTTACTTTTGTCTCATCTTGTAGGTCAGCCAAAGAGATCTGGGATGGGCTAAGTGAAGCCCAAGAAGAAAGCTGAAATAGTGAGTGCCTCGTCGCAAACAACGAGAGTAACTATCAAAGCGAGGAAAGTTCTAAGGTAAACTCTGATTCTGATAGTGGAGACGAACTTAGTTTTGATGAATTGGTTAATGCTTATCATGAATTGCTTGTTAGATATAAAACAACAAAATCTGAAAATAGGAAATTGAAGAAGAAACTTGATAATTCTTCATGTGGAAAATGCATTGAGCTTGAAAAATTAATTGAGTCTCACATGTTAGATGTTGAAGGACAAAAGGAGATAATTGCTAATCTCAGAACTGAATATAAATTTTTACAAGCTAAAATTTTAGAACTTTAACAAATAGTTAAAGATAATGAGAATCTGAAAGAGCTGGACACTGCTATTGTAATGCCCCAAAATTTTTATAAATTATTTCTGGTATAATTAAGAATTTTCTGAGATTATTAAAAGTCTAAATGAATTAATTAATGAATATTGGGTTAAAAAACATTATTAAGGCCCAAATATGGTAAATAATTAACCTAGCCTATTTAAATGAAGCCCAAAGGAGTTGAAGGACCAAGCCCATGAAGTTTGGCCCATATTCTAGAAGGTTATTTAGCATATTCACGAATTATAAGGATAAATACCATTTTATAGATAATTATGTGGACAAACAAATAAAAGAGTTTGAATTAGGTTGAATTCTACGCACAGTGGATGTAGCGGTCTATCGTGCGACCGCGACATGCATGTAACGCGCCAGCACTAGACCTTTACGCTCTATAAGTTCCGTGAAGTGAGGAACAAGCCAAAAGATTGGATTTTTGCTAGCTTATCTTTTAGGTATCGAGATGGGAGGACTAGTAAACGTGTTAAGGACTCTCAGAAGTCGATATAAGCTTTAACAAAGACTCTAGAATTGATCTAATCCTCAAACCCTAGCCAAAACACTATAAATAGACCCTAGTTTTGACCTACGCGACCACTACATTGGCTCGTGTGGAATTAAGGTAAGGAGTCATAATTTTGGGTAAGTTCTTTAGAAGCTTTCGTTTATAATACTTTAGACTAATAGCTCTCAAAATTTTGTGCTAGGGGATCAAGTACACCAGGAGTTAGAAGCTTCCAAAGTTACTGGTTTGACCATAGCAACCCAGGAAACTGAACGAAAGTCCACTGAAGATCAAGAAATTAGGACGTATAAATGAGGTAATTAGAGTTTGGTTATTTAAAACTTTTTGTTCCCAATAGTTTCATCTTCTTACCCTCCAAATTTCACGTCTTTAGGTCAAGAGACTAAGGAGTTAGAACAACGTGAAGTTGCTGAAAACCCACAGGAAGGGGAGGATTAGGGCGTGTTTTGCAGTTCCAAATTGGAAGTTGAGAGCCCAGAAAAGAGGTAGGTCATCTCATGAATAGCAAGAACATCAAGTTAGGAGTAAAAGCCCTCTGGTTTTATTTGATTTCTTACACTATAGACCATGAATTTCATGTTTTAATAGAACTATGCATATATACATATCTTTAGCCTTAATTGAAGATAAAAGATACTATCTTGTTCATTCACTTCAACCTATGCATTCAGATAGCCTTTTTGTTGTGCCCCTGTGATCATTTGAGTCTTCCTGTGGTTTGGGTCATTCGACATCGTCTTGTGGTCATTTGAGTTATTGGATATTCTTGGTTTTGATAATAGCTAAACACTATAAGTCATTATTGTTTTAACTCTCATATGACTGACATGCGTGATGTTTTGTTCATAACAGATATGCCAATGAATTGCCAAGGAATGAAGTGGAGATGGCAAATGTGAAAGCTCAATGTTGTGCCCTCGCACGCGGATCGACCTGCGCGGTCAGGTCGCGGAGATTTCCAGGAACCGCCCGTTTGCAGGTTTCTCAATAGCGGTCGACCGCCAAAAGCTACAGGTCGACCGCCAGCCCCGAGCCTTCAATGTTGACTTTGTTTTCCACTTCGAGAAGAGCCCCTTTCCTTGTATTTGTTTAACCCCAAAGTCACCCAATCTTTCATAGATTGTGGATCTGGTCTGGGGGATGTCTAAGGACCATTCAAAGGTTATAAAACACATGCAAGAGTGTTAGAAACCCTAGTTGATCATTTGTGAATCCAAGGGAGATCAAAGGAGGCTACAAGGGTGAGAGGAGTTCGAGTATTGTAGCCATGAACAGTACTCCAGAAAGAAGTTCTTCATCAAATCCTCAAGTGACTCAAGCTACTTGAAGAGGAGATCAAGCCCAAGCCAAGAGAAGATAAAGCTGCATCCTTCATCCTCTTCATCATCTCAAGGGTGATCTAAACGTTATCCTCAAACCTCTTCATCAACTCAAGAAGATCAAAAGGAAGATTCAAGCTACATCCATAGTCTTCCTCATCAACTAGAAGAGATTCAAGGAAGATCATCTCTCAAGGAAGAAGACACCATCGAAGCATCAAATTCAAGCTCCTACAACTCAGACAATATCTTTCTACTTTGAGCATATTCTATATCTTGTTTGAGTGATTTCGTATTTGTTCTCTATTTATTTCTTTCAAACAATTGAAACTGAAGATCGTCCCTACCGGTGGTAAGTGGGAAGGCAATCGGAAGTTGTCCGATCTGCGGTGTTGACGTCCCTACCGGTGGTTAGTAGGAAGGCAATCGGTGGTCTTTCTGATTTGCGGTTCAGTGCGTGGCACTAGTGGAGCCTCACCGGATTTGGTGAGGGGTGGACGTAGGACTGGGGATTCAGTCCGAACCACCTTAAAATCTTTTGTGTTGTGGTTTGTTTATGTGATTGCTTCGTTGTAGATGCATGCTTAGGTTCAATCTCTATATTGCGTAATCATCTTGCTAAGCAAATCGTTGTGTCCTTCGTTAAGTTAGTTATATTCCGCTGCAATTTATTTTATCTAGCTATATAGAGGGTTACATTGCGAAAAGAGGAGCAGATCTATTCACCTCTCCCCTCTAGATCTGCAGTCCACTACTCAACAAGTGGTATCAGAGCCTAATCTCTCATTATGGGGTCCAACGACCTTGAGGGAAATGGTGGATTAGCATTCAAAGGTTTCTTACCTGAAGGACATTCTGTTAATAGACCTCCTTACTTTAATGGAACTAATTATCCTTATTGGAAACATCGCATGCAGGTGTTCATTCGCGCTCAAGACTACGAACTTTGGCCAGTGATCAGCAAAGGTCCGTATGAGCTTACGGATAATGAGGACTTGTGGACCAAAGAACAAATAAGACAATCCACTGTCAACTGGAGTGCTAAACACATCATGCAATGCTCACTCCATCCAGTTGAATTCTCAAGAGTGGCTACTACGCATCTGCAAAACTAATGTGGGATAAGTTAGAGGTAATCTACGAAGGAACCTCTCAGGTACGAGAAACAAAAGCCAACATTTTAGTTTCCGAATATGAAATGTTCCGCATGAAGCCTGATGAGTCAATTCAGAATATGTATGCTCAGTTAATTGTGCTTACTAATAGTCTAACTGATTTGGGAAAGAAATACTCAGAACAGGAAATTGTGAGAAAGATTCTTAGATCATTGACTCCCGTATGGCACACAAAGGCTACCGTGGTTGAAGAATCGAGAGATCTCGCAACTACCAAGGTAGATGAACTCATTGGGTCATTAATGACCTATGAGATCAACCTTAAGAACAAAGAGGCTAAGGTGCCTAAGAAAAAGCCCCTAGCTCTTAAAGCAAGACCCAGCGGTCAAGGCTCTTCTGATGAAGGTGAGGATTCGGCAAGTGAGCGAGATGAGGATGACGTAGCCATGCTCACACGTAAGTTCAGAAAATTCATGAGAAAGGAAGGTAAGAGCTTCATGAGAGGAAGGTCAAAGGTAAGAAATGGTTCCAAATCTAATTTTGAAAACTCTAAGAAATCTGATAAAATCATTTACTATTCTTGCAATAAACCAGGACATTTCAAGAATGATTGTCCCGACAGATTCAAAAAAGCCGACAAATGGAAGGGCAAGAAGAAGAACAAGGCCATGGTGTCCACATGGAGCGATGAAGAGGAAAGTGATGACGGAACTTGCTCCTCGGACAAAGAAAAAGAAGATCGCTACCTCATGGTCAAAGGTGACGAAGAAACTGAGGTAAATTCTTCATTTGAAGATTATACAACTGATGATTGGGAGGAAGCATATATACAACTCATGGAAAAACATGACATGTACAAAAACGAGAATAAATCATTGAAAAAGAAAATTAACTTGTTTGTGCATGATCATGATATGAATGATAAGAATGCTCTACTTGAAACTGAATTGAAGATCTTAAGAAAATGATTGAGGATTTGGAAGAGGGAAGAAAAGAAATGGCTGACTTGGAAACTGAAAATGAGGACTTAAGGAATGAAATTGACAGCATGGAACTCAAAATGCAAACCTATGAAAAGGATAGCAAATTAAGCAATGAGAAGTATGAAGCTGTCAAACATGTCAACACTCAACTCTTGTAAAACATTGAAAACCTACAAAAAGAGTTAAAGGACAAACAACAATCTTTAGAAAAATTTGTGGATGGAAAAGAAAACCTAGATGCATTGCTAGATACTAGAATGAACTTCAATAAGGAAGGGTTAGGTTTTGAACCTACAAACAAAAGGCCAATTGGGTTAAAAACTGTCACATTTGTTTTATCTTCTGAAGCTTCCACCTCAAACACAACTCCCACACAAAACCAGCAAAAACAAAAGAAGAAAGGAAAAGAAAAGTTTGAAGAAGAAGCCACTGAAATCCCCAAAAAGATTGCTCAAAAGCCTAAGAAAAGTTAACCTTCCCCACAACACAGGTCGACACCACATTGGCCATCAAACATTCATACCGCCAAACAATTTCACACAGGTCGACACTGTCATAGGTTGACACCACCATATTTTTGGGACAATTGTGATTTCCGTATGCATCAATCTCATAGGTGGTAAAACAATCATTTTTAACTCAAAACCAACCAACCGCCTCAATGGCTTAAGAAGCATACTTCATCAAACTTCCACAAACTCCAACCAAGAGCCTCCAAACAGAAAATGAATGTCAAGATTGAAAAGAAAAATCAAATCCCTACTCTAAGCAAACAAAACATGAATGTTAAAAAGGTTTGGATTCTAAAAGAAATGGTTTCATGTTTTGAAATTTTGAAAAGTTTGATGGGACCCAAATTTGGTTGGGTTCCAAACACCATTGCTTAATTGCTTGTGCAGGAATGTCTCTCAGCCATGCATAACATGTGGTACCTTGATAGCGGCTGTTCAATACACATGATTGGAGACAAATCAAAATTTTATCTCTTGGAGGAAAAGGAAGGAGGATACGTCACATTTGGAGGGAACAACAAGGAAAAAATCATTGGAACAGGTAATGTAGGTAAGAATCTCTCCAACTCCATTTGTAACGTACTGCTAGTCGAAGGTTTGAAATACAACCTGCTTAGTATAAGTCAATTGTGTGATAAGGGTCACAAAGTGTTGTTTGACTCTCATGAATGTAAAATTCTTGAACCAAAATTTGACAAGGTAAAATTTTTTGGTAAGAGAGTCAAAATGTTTACATGATTGACTTAGATGATCCTGCTCATTTAAACATTTGTCTTGCTGTACCAAAATCTGAGCTTGCATGGATATGACATCGTAGACTAGGACATGCTAGCTACAATGTCTTGCATAAACTCTTGAAGCATTCAATGGTGAAAGGTATGCCTGAACTATCTTTTAAACAAGAAAACAAATTGTATGATGCATGTGCCATAGGCAAACAAACAAGAAAATCCTTCAAGGGAAGATCTGAAAATACATCATCCAAACCACTCGAGCTAATTCATATGGACTTGTTTGGTCCAACCAGAACTGCTAGCTTAAGTGGTAGAAAATATGGATACGTCTTGGTGGATGACTTTTCTAGGTTCACATGGATTTTTTTTCTCACACATAAAAAAAGATACTTTTGATGAGTTTCAGGCACTCTACATGAAGATAAAGCAGGACGGTGAGTTTAAAATTTTCAAGATTCAATCTGATCATGGTGGTGAATTTGAAAATGCTGACTTCTATAATCTTTGCAGGGCTGAAGGCATTTCACATCGATTTTCTTCACCAAGAACTCCAGAGCAAAACGGTGTAGTTGAAAGGAGGAACCGAACACTTATAGAGATGGCAAGAACAATACCTGCCGAATGGTAACTCCCAAGGAAATTTTGGGCTGAGACGGTAAACTCGATATGTTATATTATCAACCGCTCTATGGTAAGGCCACACACTAAAAAAACTCCTTATGAGTTGCTGAAAGGTAAAAAACTCTCTCTCTCACATATGAAAGTGTTTGGGTCAAAATGCTTCATCCACAACAATGACAAAAGAGACTTAAATAAATTCGAGCCCAAGAGCGATGAAGGTATATTCCTTGGATATTCTGATAGATCTAGGGCTTATAGAATTTATAACATTAAGAGTCAAACTGTGGAAGAATCACCCCATATTTTCTTTGATGAATATCATGATGATTCTAACAATGATAACTCTTACAGAAAAATGATGAAGATGGAGAATTCCTAAGCATGAAGGACAAGAGTGATTCTCCACAAGAAGAAACAAAAGAAGATGGTGACCGAGCTGAATCAAGCAATGCAAGGAATCAAGCTCCAGGAGAAGGTAATGATTCTACAAACATTAGAATTCTTAAGGATCATCCTTTAGAAAATGTCATTGGTAGCTTGAATGGCCCACCTAGAACAAGATGACATTTTAAAATTATGGAAGAATTATATCAACTTGCTCTTATCTCTCAGCTTGAACCCAAATATTGATGAAGCATTAAAAGATGAAAACTGGATAAATTCAATGCAAGATGAGTTAAACCAGTTTGAGAGAAACAAAGTTTGACATCTTGTTCCTAGACCTTCATCTAAATCTGTCATAGATACTAAATGGGTTTTTAGGAACAAACTAAGTGAGGATGGAAAGATAATAAGAAACAAGGCTAGATTGGTGGCTCAAGGATATAATCAAGAGTTTGGGGTAGACTTTGATGAATCTTATGCCCCAGTTGCTAGACTCGAAGCCATTAAAATTTTACTTACCTTTGCATGCTCCCTTAGAATAAAGCTGTACCAAATGGATGTGAAAAGTACTTTCTTGAATGGCTTGATCAAAGAAGAAGTCTATGTTGAGCAACCCCCTGGCTTTGAAAATTCTAACTATGCAGATTTTGTATACAAGCTAGACAGGGCACTTTATGGACTTAAGCAAGCACCAAGAGCTTGGTATGAGAGATTAAGCTCGTTCCGCATTGAAAAAAGGTACACACGAGGTAAGGTAGATCAAACACTTTTCACCAAGAAGTAAGGTAAGAACATCTTGATTGTTCAAATTTATGTTGATGATATTGTGTTTGGTTCTACTAAATCTGAAATGTGTGAGGAATTTACTAACCTCATGACTAGCGAATTTTAGATGAGCCTAATGGGAGAACTTCAATTCTTTCTCGATTTGCAGGTCAACCAAGGACAAGATGGTTGCTTCATAAGTCAAGCCAAATACATCAAGGAGCTACTGAAAAGATTTGACATGACGAACAGAAAAATCATTGCAACTCCTATGAGCACCACAACATCACTAGATTCGGATGAAAATGGTAAATTAGTGGATGCAAAGATCTATAGAGGTATGATCGGCTCTTTACTTTACTTGACTGCATCCCAACCAGATATCCAGTTTAGTGTATGCCTTTATGCTAGATTTCAAGCTAGTCCTAAAGAATCCCACTTGACTGCCGTCAAACGTATCCTTAGATATCTTGTCGACACTCAAGATTTGGGATTGTGGTATCCGTCATCATGTGACTTATCTCTTATATCTTATTCCGATGCGGACTATGCTGGATGCAAGCTGGATCGTAAGAGTACTAGTGGCTATTGCCAGTTTCTAGGCGGGTGTTTAGTTTCTTGGGCCTCCAAGAAACAACACTCGGTTGCTCTCTCAACCGCAGAGGCAGAATATGTTGCTGCGGGGAGCTGTGGCACCCAAGTGTTGTGGATTAAACACCAACTCCAAGACTACCTAGTGGATCTTGGTTGTGTCCCGATTCTGTATGATAACACTAGTGCTATCAACCTTGCAAAAAATCCAGTCCAGCACTCTAGGACTAAGCATATTAAGATTAGACATCACTTCATTAGAGATGAGGTCGTTAAGAAAAATTTTGAACTGTATTTTGTTGATACTTTAAATCAAATTGCTGATATTTTCACCAAGCCCTTGTGTAATGACAGGTTTTCAACACTCAGAAGGGAGCTTGGTCTTTGCCGACCTCAGTCCAATAAAAATTGAAATGATGACTTTGTTCAATTTAGTTGTGTGTTTTTACAGATTGGTGTCCATGCATTGTTTATATGTAAATATGTCATTTTGCATATGGTGTAGCATTGCATGTAGTCATGATGCATAATAAAATTGAATTCATGTTCATAATGTATTGCATGGTTTGTGTAGCATCCTTCTTGCATGGCCATGGTATATTAAATGTTGATGTATGGAAAGGCAGGTTATGCTTACCTAGAAGCACTCAATATGCGTGAGGTTTCACCTCCGCCAAGTACCATGCGTCACTGTCGCATATAGGCCATATAGTAAGGGGGAATTGTCTCTTTGCAGCATTCATGCATATGTTTCATCTTCATTCTGTTACATTTAATAAGTGTACAACCATGTGTTGGGTCATGCATTTCATGTCTGCCAAATTCATGTTTGATCAGGTCAACCCCTGCATGGTTCTAGTCAACCTCTCCCTGACATTCGTCATTACACTTGATTGCAAACATAACTCCTTGAGTGCATTCACTGCATATCCTTAGGGGGAGTCCTGCTGCTATTCTTACTCTCATTCAATCTGAACTTCATGGCTTATAGTCTGAATATGAGATCATGAGACCGACAGAACTACGACATAAGAGCTTTCTATTATATGCCCTGATGATTGTCCATCCAATGAAAATGGTTCAGATTTAATGATTTCCTTGAAGTTCAAAAATATTTATTCTAAAATCATCTATGTTCTGTGGTTTTAATAGACCTTAACTAGAGATTACATATTGTGCTTTGCATGACTATCCTAAAATTTGAAAATCCAAACATCATGATAATTTTGGTGATACTCTAGAGCTTAGTATTGTTTCTAAACATCTTGATGAGCTGGAATTCTTAGAAATCAATTTGACAGAGCAACGATTTTTTTGCACGGAGAAATATGTCACGTCATCAAATCAAGTGACGAATGATATGTCATGATGTGCCCCTATTATCTCTGTCTTAATTATATTTGGACTCTAAGCAGAGCACTGGCATAATTGCTAAGAAATATATCTTCTCATCACAGAAATGAGATTGGATATGTCATGACGTGACTTTGCTATCTCTGTTCATTCTGCAGCATAACCGTCAGTCTTGCCAAATACCTAGGGATACTGGCGTCTAAATAACGTGTATTCTTACGGCTAGGAGGCATGTACTAGACATGATTGCGCGTAAAATATGAGTCATGTGCTGTCAAATTCAAAAGATATTGAAAATCAAATTTGTTGAACTCATCAAATTCCATGCTTTAGTCATGATTGTTTTGCCTCAATACTAGTTTTTGTGTTATTCCCTTTGTAGTTATTGAATATGGATATATAAGACAAGGGAAGGTTAAACACTGCCATGATATGCACTTTTAGTTCATTTCTATTACAACATGGATGTAGATGCTTTTTGAACTCTGTTCATGATCTCGGATTTCATTAGCTTTGAACCATATATGTTGCTCGCGGTATATTTCAGGTTTGCATATAATGACTTGCTCTCCACTCTCATTCACCTCTGGTCTCTCAGACATTAGTCACCTTCTATATCTTATCCCTCCTTTTTGCTGATGTCAAAGGGGGAGAAAATGTCTTGTTGTGAGTCCTTTAATACCTTTGTCCGTCCTTTATGCGTCCTTTGTGAGTTGTCAAAGGGGGAGAGTGAATTGTGGACTGGAGAGAGTCCATGGGGGAGAGAACCTTGTGAGCTTTGAGTCTGCATATGTGATAGGGGTCTGTGCATAACTTTCACATGCTTTGATCATCCATGCATACATATCCGCATTCACATGCTTTCACTATCATGGATCTTGAGATGCGCATGTCACATATGTCATAAAGTTTGCCATTTTGGATATTCCTGCCACATAATGACTCACATTGTTGCCATCATCAAAAAGGGGGACAATGTTGTGCCCATGTGATCATTTGAGTCTTCCTGTCGTTTGGGTCATTCGACATCATCTTGTGGTCATTTGAGTTATTGGATATTCTTGGTTTTGATAATAGCTAAACACTATAAGTCATTATTGTTTTAACTCTCATATGACTGACATGCGTGATGTTTTGTTCATAACAGATATCCCAATGAATTGCCAAGGAATGAAGTGGAGATAGCAAATGTGAAAGCTCAATGTTGCACCCTCGCACGCGAATCGACCTGCGCGGTCAGGTCGCGGGGATCGACCTGCGCTGTCAGGTCGCGGGGGTCAAGGCGGCAGCGCCCCTTGCGGGGGTTTCCGGGGGCGGAGCCCCCGGAACAAAAATTTGATTATAGGAGCGATATAATCAACAGAAATCTTCATGACTGTCAAGGGTGATGCCACAGACATGAACGGGCTGCTAAAGGAGTCAAGCGATGAAGCTAATGTAATATCCCGGACCTTTCGGATCCCTCTTATTGGGTCCCAGATCTTGTTTCTCGGAGTGTCCAGCTCTGTTGTGTCTGAAATTTCATTTTGGACATCTTTTGTGTTCGGATCGGCGCGATCCGGAGTTGTTTAGGAGGCCCGGAAGCGTTCCGCGGCTTTTCCACGCGTGTTTTCCGATTTCCGGTGTGTGTTTCGGCAATTCCTTCGGAACCTCGCTGCGGGTGAACCGGGTCGTTCACCTGGGCACGAGTGGTACCGTTGCGATCGGTGCGTTCCGAGGATTCTGGAAATGTAATTTCCTAATTTTGGTATTTTCTGGATTTTCCAAATTTTCTATAAATACCCCCCTATTTTCTCTCTCTTCCCCACCTTCTCTTTCTTCTTCTTCTTCCTCCTCCGTTTCTCCCCACCGCGGCCCCCCTTTCTCCCTCTCTTCCTCCCGTTCGAGCGCGGCGAGCTCCCTTCAGGCTGCTGACGGCGGCGGGGCGACGGCGCGAGGGCGTGGGTGCTGGCGAGGTGATCTCGTGGGCGTGCGGTGAGCGTGGGAAGCGTGAAGAGGTGAGGTTTTCTAAGCGTTCTTAGCGATTCATGGACGATCCGGCGAAGCATTCACTCCATTGAGGTAGGATGACGTTACCTATCTCCTTGCCGTTCTTTTCCGTGGTTTATAGGCCGTGGGGAGGCCGAGAGGGGCTTGATTGAGCATGTTTGGGGTTTTTCCATGTTTGTGGAGAGCTCGCCCGATCTATGGATTTGATGCATGATTTCACATTTTGGTGGCCTAGAATCATGCTAGGGGTCCCCAGGGGTCTTCCCCTTTGATTTCCCCCTCTCCGGTGGAGGCATGGGGGCGTGGCTGAAGTTTTTAGGCTTTCTCGCCATTTTCGCCGTCGGGTGTGTGTGACGGTCCTTCCAGGGACCGTTACATGATGTGACGCGCCTCGAGGGGGCCGTCACATGCCCTTTTGTTAGCCTTTGGGGGTCAGGGACTGTGACGATCCCACGATAGACCGCCACTTCTAAGTGACGCGCCCAGGCTGGGCCGTCAGGGGCTTTCCGACCGTTGGTTTTTGACCGTTGGGGGCCTGCATGTGTAACGCGCCGGGCCGAGCCCGTTACATCCGTGTGACGCGCTGGGGTGAGCGCGTTACTTCCTGGGTCATCCCAGGAGTGAGGGGTGCATAACGCGCTGGGCCAGGCGTGTTACATTTGTGTAACGCGCTAGGGCAAGTGCGTTACCTCCTGCCTTCGCGCTGGGAGCGTGAGGCGCGTGTAACGCGCTGGGCCAGGCGCGTTACATTCGTGTAACGCGCTGGACCAGGCGCGTTACTCCCTGCGTTCCTCAGGCCGTGTAACGGCCTGAGTTAGACCGCCAGGTGTGTCTAACGGTCTCGCCTAGACCGTTATAGCCTTGTGACGGTCCCGGGGTGGACCGTCGGGCGTTTGGTTGCCCCGAGAGGGCTGTAACCCTATTTTTAGTCCGACTGTGGTCGACGTGCGACGGGGCCGGTGCGTGGGGTGTTCCCCGTGCGTCGTCGGATGCGGACGTCATTTTTTGTGACTTGAGAGTCTACTCCTTCAGTGACCCTCCACTAGTCGTAGCCTACCAGTACGCGGTACCGGTCGCACCAGGGAGTGGTGTACGGGCTTACCCTGAGGACGGTTTTAGACTGGTTTCCGTCGGGCCCTTCGTCGTTAGCCAGAGTCTGGCTACGGGGGAAAACCGGTCAGAGGACCAGACCTAGGACGCATGGTCTGTGTGTGCACACGTGGTTGGGGGCGGTTGGACCCACGTCGACGGGCGTGACCCCAGCTAGTCACTTGTTTGTGATTACTTGTGCGGTGTTTGTGGCTTGGGTAGGCGCTACCACGTCAGGCAGTTCACCTGCGGTGCGGTGTAAGTCGTCAGGGGACGCTACCGACTGTGCTTCTAGTGGGAGGTAGTCCTGTCGAGTACGGAGTGTCAGACTGTCAGCTCGTGAGTTTGGCCTTCAGGTTTTCCGGGTCGACCGTTGAGTTTCGGTTGTCTCACCGTGGCACGTGTGCTGGTTTACGTGCCGTAGGACCTTTGTTTGGTAGAGTACAGGGCTTTCCTTTCCGAGGTACTCTCCTACCGCTAGCGTAGTGGTTTCCCATTTTACGAGGTAGGGTTCGAGGGATCCCTACTGAGTCTTATTCCGAGACTCATTCCCTGCGTGTTTTCACCGTGTTTCAGGTGAGGCGCCGCCCCAGGGGAGCGCATCTGGGGCGCAGCGTGGGGCGGGTGCCCAGAGGTAGTGCCAGAGGTCAGACCCGGGGTATGTCCCGTGTAGTTGTACTTTTCTTTCTTGTCTCTGTACTAGTCGTGGACTACTGTTGTTATTTTATTGTTATCTTGTGGACCATGTATAATGTAAAATGCTAATTTATTTCTTGCTTAATATTATAACTGTTTAAATTCTGTAATTACTTGTGATACATGTGTAGTTTTCACACCATCGTTCTAACCCTTCCGAGTCTTTGGACTCGTGGGTGGCGGTGCGAGTCTCGGGTTATCGGGCCTTCCCGGTAATCGGATTCTCGGGTCGTTACAGCTGGTATCTGAGCACGGTTGTGAAATTATGCGAGAATCATAGGCAATTGTAGTGGTCCACTAGTCCACAGTGACGATGTACAGTTAACACTGGCATTGGGCATCGCGCGTTTTCTTGACCTTGTCATTTTTGTATTTTCTATCTTTTACTTCAGGAGCGAGCATGGCGCCGAGGAGGAGCACTCGCTCTCAGCCGGGGCAGTCGGCTGGAGGTCAGGAGATCCAGCAGGGGGTCCAGAGGGACCAGGAGGAGCAGAGCAGAGTGCCACCAGGGGCCACCGAGGCAGTGGATACTGCGAGGCTTCCGGGGGCCGAGGATTTCTTCCGTGGCATGTACCAGCTTATGTCTCAGCAGTTCGGCGGAGAGGCTGCTGTGGGCTCGTCAGCTAGGGGTGGGCCAGGCCGAGCAGTGAGGGACTTTCTGCAGTTCCATCCACCTTACTTCAGCGGCCAGGCAGACCCTGATGCGGCTCGTGATTGGCTTGATGAGATGGAGCGGGTGTTCAGTTCTGCGAAGAGTGCTGCCGAGGACAGAGTGGTGTTGGCCTACAACCAGTTGCAGGGTACGGCTCGGAAGTGGTGGTCTTCCGAGTGGAAGACGTCTTTTCAGCTTCGTCCACTTGAGCAGGTCGAGTGGGATGACTTCGTCAGTGCTTTCGAGCGTACGTACTATCTAGATTACGTTGCTACGCAACGGATGCGGGAGTTTCTGGAGCTGGTACAGGGTGACATGTCCGTGTTGCAGTACAGGGCCCGATTTGTCGAGCTGGGTCGGTATGCACCTCACATCATGCAGCATGAGAGGGTGAAGACCGCGCAGTTTGTTCAGGGCTTGAGGCAGGAGCTGAGGCACCATCTGATCGCGAACGGGGCCACTGATCTAGAGACGGCGTCTCATGTTGCGGCTTCCTTGGAGATGGATATGCAGAGGACCCGAGGACTGATCAGCCAAGGGCAATCTTTGTCAGGTCGCAGCCAGCAGTCGGCTACCTAGTAGCAGGGTTCCTTCCAGCATGCGTCGGGTGGTTCGGGAGCGCCGGCACCGGCAGCATCGGTAGTAGGATCTGCGTCCTTCGGCTCGAAGGTCAAGAAGTTCTTGAAGAAGAGTTTCCGTAAGAAGCACAAGGATCAGGGGCAAGCTTCATCGGGCAGTGTACAACAGCCGATTCCTTTGCAGCATCAAGGATCAGTGGGTGGATCGCGAGTACCGTGTCCACGGTGTAGTGGGTTTCACCCAGGCAGGCAGTGCACGGCGCCGATCATCTATTTTCGGTGTGACCAGCCAGGGCATATGGCGCGTGACTATCCTCAGAGGCAGCCGCAGCAGCAGTTTCCTCAGCAGCAGCAGGTTCCCCAGCAGCAGAGGTAGTAGTAGCAGCAGCAGGGACAATATCTGCCGCTACCCAGGTCAGCTAGCGTGAGAGGCAGGAAGAGAGCTCGAGGCCAGATCACGCACATGACCAGGGCAGAGGCAGTGGCGTCGCAGCTCGTGGAAGGTACCGTTCAGATTTTGGGTTGTGCGGCTCGGGTTTTGTTTGATTCTGGCGCGTCTCATTCATTTATTTCGGAGGATTTCGCGTTGAGCATCGAGGAGCCGGTGACCCAGTTGCCTTGTGATTTGGCAGTGGAACTACCTTCGGGTGATTTCATGGTCACCCCGTATTGCTTCGATCAGGTTTCGGTTTGGATCGATGGGAGGAGTATGCCAGGCAGGTTGTACGCGTTGCAGGTTCGGGATTATGATGTGATTCTAGGCATGGACTGGCTCGTGATTCATGGAGCGGTGGTGGATTGTGGAATGAAGAGGGTCTACTTCCAGCATCCGAGCAAGCGGACCTTCTATTTCCAAGGTATCCGTTCCACCTCTTCTCGATTCCTCATTTCTATTATTCGAGCTCGTCGATTGCTTGATTCTGGTTGTCAGAGTTTTCTCGCGTCCGTGGTTGTGACTGAACGGATGGAGCCGGATGTCAAGGACATTCCGGTGGTGTGTGAGTTTCTCAACATTTTTCCCGAGGAATTGCCTGGGTTACCTCCCCAGCGGGAGATCGATTTTGTGATCGAGGTTGTGCCTGGTACGGGACCTTTGGCGAAGGCTCCCTACCGTATGGCCCTCGCTGAGTTGAGGGAGTTGAGGGCGCAGTTACAGGAGCTATTGGCCAAGGGGTATGTTCATCCTAGCTTTTCCCCTTGGGGTGCGCCCGTGTTGTTTGTGAAGAAGAAGGACGGTAGTCTGCGGCTATGCATTGACTATCGGCAGCTGAATGAAGTGACCATTAAGAACAAGTATCCGTTGCCATGGATTGATGATTTGTTCGACCAGCTTCAGTCTGCGCGAGTGTTCTAGCAGATTGATTTGCGGTCCGGTTACTATCAGCTGAGGATTCGCGAGTCTGATGTGGAGAAGACTGCATTCAGTACGAGGTACGGGCATTATGAGTTTCTGGTGATGCCGTTCGGGCTCACCAATGCCCCTGCAGCCTTCATGGACTTGATGCAGAGGGTGTTTCGTCCATATTTGGACCAGTTCGTGGTCATATTTATGGACGACATCCTTGTTTATTTACGGTCTGCTGAGGAGCACGCGTACTATTTGGGTGTGGTGCTGCAGACGTTACGAGATCACCAATTGTATGCAAAGCTCAGTAAGGGCGAGTTCTGGCTCTGCGAGGTGCACTTTATGGGGCACGTGATTTCTGATGATGGTATTTCCGTGGATCCCGCCAAGGTTGAGGCAGTAATGCAGTGGCCAAGGCCGAGGTCGGTGACGGAGACCCGGAGTTTCTTGGGGCTTGCGGGCTATTATCGCCAGTTTATCCAGGATTTTTCTCGCATTGCTGCCCCGATGACTAGGCTCACGCGGAAGGATGTGCCTTTTGTCTGGTCTGAGGAGTGTGAGCAGAGCTTCAGGGAACTGAAGAGATTGCTCACCTCGGCTCTAGTGTTGGTTTTGCCTTCTGGATCGGGAGGTTTTGTGGTGTGTTCCGATGCTTCCGGGGTCAGATTGGGTGCTGTATTGATGCAGTATGGTAGAGTTGTGGCTTATGCATCTTGGCAGCTAAATCCCCATGAGGAGAACTACCCTACCCATGACCTTGAGTTGGCGGTAGTGATTTTCACGCTGAAGATCTGGAGGCATTATCTGTACGGTGAGAAGTTCGAGGTGTTGACTGACCATCAGAGTTTGAGGTATGTGTTTACCCAGAGGGACCTGAACCTCAGGCAAAGGCGTTGGATGGAGTTCATGAAGGATTATGACTTCACCCTGTCTTATCAGTCGGGCAGGATCAATGTCGTCGCTGATGTCTTGAGTCGGAAGGTTGCGGTCAGTGCCTTGATGTTGAGGAAGTGGAGGCTCTGGGAACAAGTGCCCGAAGTATCCTTCAGGCTCAAGATTCCCCAGGAGCCAGGGTTGGCAGTGCTTACGAGTCTAACTGTCACTCCTGCTATCCGTCGTCAGGTGACAGAGGCTCAGCATGTGGATCCCGAGTTACCCCGGATTCTGGCGATGGCTGATGTGGAGCTCGGCGAGGATGGTGCTGCGAGGTTTCGTGGCAGGCTGTACGTCCCAGTCGAGGAGCAGATTCATCGTGCGGTGTTGCGTGAGGCTTATGGGAGCCGGTACACCGTACACCCGGGTGCGACAAAGATGTATCGGAACTTGCGGAGACAGTTCTGGTGGCCTGGCATGAAGAGAGATGTCGCAGAATTTGTGGCCAGGTGCCTGACCTGTCAGCAGGTGAAGGCGGAGCATTAGCGACCAGGAGGTACTCTCCAGCCATTGGATGTTCCTGCATGGAAGTGGGACCACGTGACCACGGATTTTGTGGTGGGGTTGCCGAGGACCCCGAGTGGGCAGGACAGTATTTGGTTGCTGGTGGATAGGCTAACGAAGGTGACGCGGTTGTTACCGGTCAAAGTCAGCTGGAGCGTGTCCAAGTTGGCTCGTTTGTATATGGAGCAGATTGTTTCGTTGCATGGGATTCCCGTTTCGATCGTGTCAGATCGGGATCCGCGCTTCACTTCTAGATTCTGGAGGAGTTTCCAGCAAGCTCTCGGCACGGAGTTGGCATTTAGCTCGGCGTATCATCCTCAGTCTAATGGTCAGTCTGAGAGGACCATTCAGACTTTGGAGGACATGCTGAGATCCTGCTGCCTAGAGTGGCAGGGGAGTTAGATTCATCACCTACCGTTGGTGGAGTTTGCCTATAACAATAGCTATCATTCGAGCATCGGCATGGCTCCTTATGAGGCATTGTATGGGCGTCCTTGTCGGACTCCACTTGATTGGTTTGAGGTGGGTGAGCGTGTTTTGACAGGACCAGAGTTGGGGCAGCAATGTGTGGACGTTGTGCACTTGGTTCGTCAGAACATGTTGGCGGCCCAGAGTCGGCAGAAGAGCTATGCTGACCGTAGGAGGCAGCCCCTCGAGTTCGCCGTGGGCGATCATGTGTTCTTGAGAGTTTCTCCGATGAAGGGGGTGATGTGTTTTGGACGGCGTGGGAAGCTGAGTCCCTGCTACATTGGTCCTTTTGTGATCTTGGAGCGCATCGGTGAGGTTACTTACCGGTTGCAGTTACCTCTTGAGTTGGCGTCGGTGCATGACGTGTTCCACGTCTCGATGTTTCACAAGTATATGTCCGATGACTCTCATGTGCTCGAGGATTCTGTTTGGCCCGAGGTGACTCCAGATCTTTCTCTCCTAGAGTTTCCAGTCCGCATTGAGGATAAGCACGAGCAGCGCCTACGGAGCAAGGTCATCCCCTTGGTCAAGGTGGTGTGGCAGCGGCACTCTGGTGGGGAAGCTTCTTGGAAGCGTGAGGACGAGATGCGTCAGCAGTTCCCGTACCTGTTTGAGTGAGTCTTCCTCTTCTTTCCCCTTGGGTTGTTCTCAATTTCAAGGATGAAATTCCTTTAAGGGGGGAGGGCTGTAATATCCCAGAGCTTTCAGATCCCTCTTCATGGGTCCCGATCTGGTTTCTCGGAGTGTCCTGTTCCGTTGTGTCTGAAATTTCATTTCGGACATCTTTCATGTTCGGATCGGCGCGATCCGGAGTTGTTTCGGAGGCCCGGAAGCGTTCCGCGGCTTTTCCACGCGTGTTTTCTGATTTCCGGTGTGTGTTTCGGCAATTCCTTCGGAACCTCGCTGCGGGTGAACCGGGTCGTTCACCTGGGCACGAGTGGTACCGTTGCAATCGGTGCGTTCCGAGGATTCTGAAAATGTAATTGTCTGATTTTTGGTATTTTCCAGATTTTCTATAAATACCCCCCTATTTTCTCTCTCTTCCCCACCTTCTCTTTCTTCTTCTTCTTCCTCCTCTGTTTCTCCCCACCGCGGCCCCCCTTTCTCTCTCTCTTCCTCCCGTTCGAGCGCGGCGAGCTCCCTTCCGGCTGCTGACGGCGGCGGGGCGACGGTGCGAGGGCGTGGGTGATGGCGAGGTGATCTCGTGGGCGTGCGGTGAGAGTGGGAAGCGTGAAGAGGTGAGGTTTTCTAAAGCGTTCTTCGCGATTCACGGACGATCCGGCGGAGCATTCGCTCCATTGAGGTAGGGTGACGTTCCCTAGCTCCTTACGGTTCTTTTCCGTGTTTTATAGGCCGTGGGGAGGCCGAGAGGGGCTTGATTGAGCATGTTTGGGGTTTTTCCATGTTTGGGGAGAGCTCGCCCGATCTATGGATTTGATGCATGATTTCACGTTTTGGTGGCCTATAATCATGCTAGGGGTCCCCAGGGGTCTTCCCCTTTGATTTCCCCCTCTCCGGTGGAGGCATGAGGGCGTGGTTGAAGTTTTTGGGCTTTCCCGCCGTTTTCGCCGTCGGGTGCGTGTGACGGTCCTTCTAGGGACCGTTACATGATGTGACGCGCCTCGAGGGGGCCGTCGCATGCCCTTTTGTTAGCCTTTGGGGGTCAGGGGCTGTGACGGTCCCACGATAGACCGCCACTTCTAAGTGACGCGCCCGAGCTGGGCCGTCAGGGGCTTTCCGACCGTTGGTTTTTGACCGTTGGGGGTCTGCGTGTGTAACGCGCCGGGCCGAGCGCGTTACATCCGCGTGACGCGCTGGGGCGAGTGCATTACTTCCTGGGTCATCCCAGGAGTGAGGGGCACGTAACGCGCTGGGCCAGGCGCGTTACATTTGAGTAACGCGCTGGGGCAAGCGCGTTACCTCCTGCCTTCGCGCTGGGAGAGTGAGGCACGTGTAACACGCTGGGCCAGGCGCGTTACATTCGTGTAACGCGCTGGACCAGGCGCGTTACATTAGTGTAACGCGCTGGACCAGGCGCGTTACTCCCTGCGTTCCTCAGGCCGTGTAACGACCTGCGTTAGACCGCCAGGTGTGTGTAACAGTCTCGCCTAGACCGTTACAGTCTTGTGACGGTCCCGGGGTGGACCGTCGGGCGTTTGGTTGCCCCGAGAGGGCTGCAACCCTATTTGTAGTCCGACTGTGGTCGCCGTGCGACGGGGCCGGTGCATGGGGTGGTCCCCGTGCGTCGTCAGATGCGGGCGTCATTTTCCGTGACTTGAGAGTCTACCCCTTCAGTGACCCTCCACTAGTCGTAGCCTACCAGTACGCGGTACCGGTCGCACCAGGGAGTGGTGTACGGGCTTACCCTGAGGATGGTTTTAGACTAGTTTCCGTCGGGCCCCTCGTCGTAAGCCAGAGTCCGGCTACGGGGTAAAACCGGTCAGAGGACTAGACCTAGGACGCATGGTCTGTGTGTGCACACGTGGTTGGGGGCGGTTGGACCCACGTCGACGGGCGTGACCCCAGCTAGTCACTTGTTTGTGGTTACTTGTGCAGTGTTCGTGCCTTGGGTAGGCGCTACCACGTCAGGCAGTTCACCTGCGGTGCGGTGTAAGTCGTCAGGGGACGCTACCGGTTGTGCTTCTAGTGGGAGGTACTCCTGTCGAGTACGGAGTGTCAGACTGTCAGCTTGTGTGTTTGGCCTTCGGGTTTTCCGAGTCGACCGTTGAGTTTCGGTTGTCTCACCGTGGCACGTGTGCCGATTTGCGTGCCGTAGGACCTTTGTTTGGTAGAGTATAGGGCTTTCCTTTCCGAGGTACTCTCCTACCGCTAGCGTAGTGGTTTCCCATTTTACGAGGTAGGGTTCGAGGGATCCCTACTGAGTCTTTTTCCGAGACTCATTCCCTACGTGTTTTCACCGTGTTTCAGGTGAGGCGCCGCCCCAGGGGAGCGCGTCTGGGGCGCAGTGTGGTGCGGGTGCCCAGAGGTAGTGCCAGAGGTCAGAGCCGGGGTATGCCCCGTGTAGCTGTACTTTTCTTTCTTGTCTCTGTACTAGTCGTGGACTACTGTTGTTATTTTATTGTTATCTTGTGGACCATGTATAATGTAAAATGCTAATTTATTTCCTGCGTAATATTATAACAGTTTAAATTCTGCAATTACTTGTGATACATGTGTAGTTTCCACATCATCCTTCTAACCCTTCCGAGTCTTCAGACTCGTGGGTGGCGGTGCGAGTCTCGGGTTATCGGGCCTTCCCGGTAATCGGATTCTCGGGTCGTTATAGCTAAAGCAGTTAACAGACCGACCCGAGAAAGCCCGGGGTCTACCTAGCTGGCGGTCGACCGCCAGCACAGGGGCGGTCGACCGCCCTAGCCAACAACCCCTAGATTGTAACTCTTTCAATAGCGGTCGACCGCCAGCCCAGTAGCGGTCGACCAGAATTTCCAGGAACCGCCCATTTGCAGGTTTCTCAGTAGCGGTCGACCGCCAAAAGCTGCAGGTCGACCACCAGCCCCGAGCCTTCGATGTTGACTTTGTTTTCCACTTCGAGAAGAGCCCCTTTCCTTGTATTTGTTTAACCCCAAAGTCACCCAATCTTCCATAGATTGTGGATCTGGTCTGGGGGATGTCTAAGGACCATTCAAAGGTTATAAAATACATGCAAGAGGGTTACAAACCCTAGTTGATCATTTATGAATTCAAGGGAGATTAAGGGAGGCTACAAGGGTGAGAGGAGTTCGAGTACTATAGCTGATGAGGGCATCTCACGACACTCCCTCTAGCTCGGGTCGCCTGCACACTCTTGATGTGGATTGATTATGGTCTACACTTGTTATCTTCATTTCCCAAGTTTCATCTTATGTATTTTCCTTTTATTGAGTCCTATCTTTTGTATTTCACTTTATTGAGTCATGTGGTTCTAGTCCATTTCCCTTGTTATGCTTAATTGGGCCTTATTATCTTAGTTATGGGCCCATAGGATTGAGTCTAGGATATGCTCGGTCTTTTGTCTTATTGTCAGGGACATTTTGGTCATGTAAAGAATGGTTGCCTATATATATTCCCATCTCTCCTCATGTACTCAACTTTTGATGAATCAATTTAAATAGAAACATTTCCCACATCTCACTCCCCTCCACTAAATTTCTCTTCTCTCTTATTCTCTCATTATCTCTCTCTCTCTCTCTCCCAAGGGGAAGAGTTCACCCCCCTCTCTCTCTCCTCACTTCCCACCCACTTTCTCTCTCTCTTCCCCTCCCCAATAACTCCTCCCAAGTTCCCACACCACTCCCATAACTCCACCCCAGCCCCAAGGTATCCTACACCAATCAAAACCCCACCCTCCAACCACCACCTACCCCTTCCACTTCCCAAAGCACCTTCCCACCCTCCCAAGGCTGAAGGGACTTCCCCCAAGGACCCAAATTCGAATTTCCCTCCCCTTGGGCTGTGCCCTTTCATCTTCCCCACCCCCAAGCTCCCAAGTTCGCCCCCCACCTCCCCTTGGTCAAGCCAAGTTTGCCCCCCCCTCTCCCTTGCTCTCCCCTTGCACACCAAGAGCTCCACCTTCCCTCCACTCATCTCACAGCCCTCTCCAGCCATTCCCCCCCCCACCCTTCATTCCCCCACAGCTTTCACAACCCCTAAACACCTCACATCTCTCTCCCATAGCCACTAGACACACCTCCCACCCCATTTCCCCAACCACACCTTTCACCTATAGCCAATTGCATTTTCAGGTTCAGGCCAGGACGCCGGTTGCGGATTGGCAGTAGATTGCAGAGGGCACCCTGTCATCTCCTTAGGGCTCCTGGCGACCTATCTTACATCGTCGGAAGCGTCATCGAGCTAGCTTTTCCAACGGTGGTGGTCTCGTATCCATCCGAGTCCGGAGCTGTTCGGAGTCGAGGATCTCGTCCAACTGCGCAATCTGCCCCTGTCTGAAGACCTGAAGCTGAAAGAAGAGGTTGCCACGGCCAGCTCGTGAAGGATCTGAGAGCCATTTTTGGAGGGCAGAAACTACGTTCAGTTAGCTTTCATCTCCAAGAAAAAGGACCTCAATCGGCCACCGGAGCTACCAGTTACAATTTTCTTCGCCGGAGGGTGCAGTCTGCCACCTGTGGGTCCAGGTTTGACCTGTCCTCACTTATCCAGCCACCATTCTTTTCTCCGACCTCCGATTGGGGCCCCGTCAACTCCTGCTCGAAGCTACTCCGACCACGATCATGTCACCGCCAGTTTCGTCTGGATTGGAGTTCGGGAGAGTCCGCAGCGCCTTCTGCAACAGACTGAACCAACTCTGCACCAGTCTGAGACAGAACGTTGCTGTCCTGTTCCAGTCGCCGGCCCGATCAGCCCCGAGTTTCTGAGCCTTCCCAAAAAAATCAGACATCACCCTCGGTCAGTTGGGGAACTTTTGGCACAGGTTTCATCAAGATCTGAGTTCCGATGAGTCCGTGGCAGCATCAACACCAACACCCTATCCAGCGAATCTGAAGATTGGCAGAACCGGCAAAGCTTGGAAAGTCGGGTTTTCTCACATAATCCCCCACCCCGCTTGGCCGGATGAAGGCCTCTCCCTGCGAGGAGGTAGTATTGATTGTAATAAGTCTAATACCCACCCCAAGATCATCCCTCCTGCGAGAGGCATAGTGCTGTACCCCTTTAATTTTCAGGTCAAGCGACACCGCCGCAGCAATCGGGTGTATACCCTCGCTTCCCGACGCGCCCTCGTCTCCGAGCGGGATCGGTGTCTTCACACCGATCAGGTGAGCCCCTGATACTACCTTTGATTGCCTTATTTATGCGAGTTTAGTATTGCTTTGTATGCCCGTCGGACGGTGAGAAGAGGGCCCGTACTTGTATGCTACTTTGAAGGTGTCCACCGCGGACCGGGAGAGAGTGCCACCCAAACCCCGCCCTGCGGGCCAGCCGCCCACGAAGTTGGGAATCCTAGGCCGTTTGGGGTCAGCCTAAGCCAACTAAGTCAATTAGAATCATTGGGTCTCACCTCGGACCCTTGCCATCATTCCCCGGCCCCGCCGGGTGATCGCGTGTGCCGAGTGAGTAAGACGCTATTGTGAGAATCATTGGAGTGCTTGTATGCTTGCGGGTCTAGGTCCTAGGTTGCTCATTTCATACTTAGTCATCCTTGGGCTGTGCCACATCAAGTGTTATCAGAGCAAGTTCACAACTTGTCTCTATCAAGTTGGTCCTCGGGCATGTTTATGCATTTAGAGTCCTCGGTTGCATCGCTTTGTCCACTAGCATGGCCACCTCATACCGACCTTACCCATCAGCCCTCTCCATGAGTTCAAACCCCCAAGAGAAGCCCACCACCAACACACATAACCTCCATGGCCATGTTGAATATCTCATGGGAACCATGAACAATGCCTTTGATCGCCTAGATAGCATAAATGGTCAACTTACCCAATTAGGTGTCAATGGGCCCACCCCAAGGGTGGACGATAGAATGGCCCCCCTCCCACTTCCCACCTTTGATGGAACCTCTCCTAGATAATATTTAGATTGGGAATCCACATTGGACAAGTACTTCACTTGGTATCCCATGTCCGAGGATGAAAAGGCTTGGGTTGCCAAAATGCAACTTACCAAACGGGCAGAAACTCATTGGTTGCAAATTGTCGGGTTAAGGATACTTAGAAGGGAAACTCCCATCACCACTTGGGAGGACATGAAGGAAAAACTTAGGGCAAAATATGTGTCCCCTTCCTACCCGAATCACCAAAGCCTAAGGAGCACTTCAACTCCTTCACCCCCTCCTGGCCAACCCAAGACCCTAATCCCCCATTCCCCACCACTTCCCACCTATCCTATCCCGACCACCACATCTACACCCTACCTACAAGTCCTCACCACAACCATAGCTCCACAAACCCAATTGGGCCCCATGACCACCCCTCCACCTAGGCCCATGACGACCACCACCCCCCAACCCAAATTCCCCCACCAAACCCATATCCCACAAGCCCCCTTGAACCCCACCATTATCCCTCCATCACCCCCAAAGAAAGATGCACCTCCCAAGGCCAACCAAGCTAAACCCCCTCACCCAACCCACCTCCCGCTTCCTACACCAATCTTTCCCCAACATAGGCCTCCACTACTTCCCCTTCCTATCCCAACCCAAGTCCACCATTGCCCACCACCCCGAGTGCGCCATGCATCGACTACGACCAACCCACCCACCATAGACCTTCCTACCCCATTGTCCTTAGGAGTTGCAACCCACACCCTCACCCAAGTGGAGAGAGATACCAATCCAGATCCACCTCCCAAGATAGAGGAAATCCAAGGGCCACACAACTCACCCACCACTCCTAGCCTAGCTCCTCAAGAGCTACACACCCTTCCCCATGACACCGTCACCATAGATGAGTCCGTACTCCAATGGCTCAAGCAAGGCCTCACCATTCCTAGTTCACAACCAAGCCACCTACCCATGGGACATCAATCCCAAATCATTCCCACTCAGCCTCATGTCACTTATCAAACCTCCTATTGTGTGGAAGATTTGGGAGACTTAGTGGCCTACCTACATTGGCAAGTCCACTTGACCGATATGCTAGCCATGAGGCCGTCGGAGCCTAGCACCATTAGCCTAGCTTACCCCGCCGTTGGCTCCATCACTTCCATCTACACTAATGGCCAATTTACAAGTGAGATCATACTCTTTCTTCCCATGGAGGAGGAACCCATCCTAGTCTACTCCCCAACCATTGAGATCCCAAGTGCTTTGATTGGCCAACCCATTAGCAACCTTGGCCCAATTATCTTGGAGGAGGATGACTCACCATTGGAGGACCTTGAGAACATAGAGTACCCCTACCTAGGTGACCCTTACCATGATCCCTTTAACCCCTTCCTAAGGGAGCCTAGATCTCCATGTAACCCACTCCCCCTATTCACCACCCACCTCACCCTACCCATATCGCCCATGTTGACCCAAACTCCTCCCTTCCTAGAATCGGGTTACACCATGAGAGCATTGACCTTAGGCAACAAACACCTTGGGATTGATGAAATGCCCCACCCCATAACCACCTTCCAAGATCCCTTCGACCCATTCACATGGAAGTTCAAAAGTCATCCCACATCTATGCACATGGAAGTCACCTTTGGGATAAATATGCATAAGTCTAGGCTTACCACATCATTTGACATGATTCATAAGTCGGGTACATTCATTCACATTACCCACATGTCAAGTAGGAAGCATAAGTGGACCGTATTCGGATGTATTGGCCCACCTTCATTCATCATGAGTCTTAAGCATGAGAGGAGCATACATGGATGTCCGGGTCCCCCGACATTTGTCACACCCATGTATAAAAGGTTAATCTATGGATGTCCCGGCCGTCCTAAGTCTGTCACAGTCTTCATGAAATCAAAGTGTGATCGGTCTACATTTGGCTGCCCAGGTCCACCTTTGCACACCATACTTTTCACACCAACATCACATCATAGTGCATGCCATACGCATTCTCGCAAGCATATAGGAAAGAGCAATGAGACTTACAAAAGGCGGGCAGATGTTCATCGACGCCACTGCGAGTTCCAAGTGGGAGATTCGATGATGGTGAGGACGGAGCGGCTCCTTCCAGGGCCTGCCTCCAAGTTAAGGGCACGAGGTTCAGGACCCTTTTGAGTTCTGAGACGACTTGGCAGTAATGCTTATGAGCTAGACCTACCTGAGGGTTTTGGGGTACACCCTACTTTCAATGTGGCGGACCTGGTACCCTACAAGGGCCCCGTGGTGGAACCCAGTGAGGAGCTCGAGCCTTTACCCCTCCTTGAGAGAGACACTCCCGGAGGGACTCCACTTTCTAGCTTGAGAGATCGACGAGAGCAGGTAGAGGCAAGACTGGATGAGCAGAGTATCATTACGAGGCACAAGGTGTATCAGCACTACCTGGTTAGGTGGAAGAACCATCCCCCGATAGAGGATACGTGGGTGAGTCGAGAGGATCTGCTGCGCTTGGACCCCGACATGCTGGAGCATTATGATAGCCAGGTGGACCGATACTCGACGGGGTCGAGTTCTCCCCACCCCAGGGGATTTGATGAGGGCATCTCACGACACTCCCTCTAGCTCGGGTCGCCTGCACACTCTTGATGTGGATTGATTATGGTCTACACTTGTTATCTTCATTTCCCAAGTTTCATCTTATGTATTTTCCTTTTATTGAGTCCTATCTTTTGTATTTCCCTTTATTGAGTCATGTGGTTCTAGTCCATTTCCCTTGTTATGCTTAATTGGGCCTTATTATCTTAGTTATGGGCCCATAGGATTGAGTCTAGGATATGCTCGGTCTTTTGTCTTATTGTCAGGGACATTTTGGTCATGTAAAGAATGGTTGCCTATATATAGGCCCATCTCTCCTCATGTAATCAACTTTTGATGAATCAATTTGAATAGAAACATTTCCCACATCTCACTCCCCTCCACTAAATTTCTCTTCTCTCTTATTCTCTCATTATCTCTCTCTCTCTCTCCCAAGGGGAAGAGTTCGCCCCCCTCTCTCTCTCCTCACTTCCCACCCACTTTCTCTCTCTCTTCCCCTCCCCAATAACTCCTCCCAAGTTCCCACACCACTCCCATAACTCCACCCCAGCCCCAAGGTATCCTACACCAATCAAAACCCCACCCTCCAACCACCACCTACCCCTTCCACTTCCCAAAGCACCTTCCCACCCTCCCAAGGCTGAAGGGACTTCCCCCAAGGACCCAAATTCGAATTTCCCTCCCCTTGGGCTGTGCCCTTTTATCTCCCCCACCCCCAAGCTCCCAAGTTCGCCTCCCACCTCCCCTTGGTCAAGCCAAGTTCGCCCCCCCCTCTCCCTTGCTCTCCCCTTGCATACCAAGAGCTCCACCTTCCCTCCACTCATCTCACAGCCCTCTCCAGCCATTTCCCCCCCCCCCCACCCTTCATTCCCCCACAGCTTTCACAACCTCTAAACACCTCACATCTCTCTCCCATAGCCACTAGACACACCTCCCACCCCATTTCCCCAACCACACCTTTCACCTATAGCCATTTGCATTTTCAGGTTCAGGCCAGGACGCCGGTTGCAGATTGGCAGCAGATTGCAGAGGGCACCCCGTCGTCTCCTGAGGGCTCCTGGCAACCTATCTTACATCGTCGGAAGCGTCATTGAGCTAGCTTTCCAACGGTGGTGGTCTCGCATCCATCCGAGTCTGGAGCTGTTCGGAGTCGAGGATCTCGTCCAACTGCGCAATCTGCCCCTGTCTGAAGACCTGAAGCTGAAAGAAGAGGTTGCCACGGCCAGCTCGTGAAGGATCTGAGAGCCATTTTTGGAGGTTAGAAACTACTTCTAGTTAGCTTTCATCTCCAAGAAGAAGGACCTCAATCGGCCACCGGAGCTACCAGTTACAATTTTCTTCGCCGGAGGGTGCAGTCTGCCACCTGTGGGTCCAGGTTTGACCTGTCCTCACTTATCCGGCCACCATTCTTTTCTCCAACCTCCGATTGGGGCCCCGTCAACTCCTGCTCGAAGCTACTCCGACCACGATCGCGTCATTGCCAGTTTCGTCTGGATTGGAGTTCGGGAGAGTCCGCAGCACCTTCTACAACAGACTGCACCAACTCTGCACCAGTCTGAGACAGAACGTTGCTGTCCTGTTCCAGTCGCCGGCCTGATCAGCCCCGAGTTGCAGAGCCTTCCCAAAAAAATCAGACATCACCCTCGGTCAGTTGGGGAACTTTTGGCACAGGTTTCATCAACATCTGAGTTCTGATGAGTCCGTGGCAGCGTCAACACCAACACCCTGTCCAGTGAATCTGAAGATTGGCAGAACCGGCAAAGCTTGGAGAGTCGGGTTTTCTCACATAATTCCCCCACCCCGCTTGGCCGGCTGAGAGCCCCTCCCTGCGAGGAGGTAGTATTGATTGTAATAAGTCTAATCCCCACCCCAAGATCATCCCTCCTGCGAGAGGCGTAGTGCTGTACCCCTTTAATTTTCAGGTCAAGCGACACCGCCGCAGCGATCGGGTGTATACCCTCGCTTCCCGGCGCGCCCTCGTCTCCGAGCGGGATCGGTGTCTTCACACCGATCAGGTGAGCCCCTGATACTACCTTTGATTGCCTTATTTATGCGAGTTTAGTATTGCTTTGTATGCCCGTCGGACGGTGAGAAGAGGGCCCGTACTTGTATGCTACTTCGAAGGTGTCCACCGCGGACCGGGAGAGAGTGCCACCCAAACCCCGCCCTGCGGGCCAGCCGCCCACGAAGTTGGGAATCCTAGGCCGTTTGGGGTCAGCCAAAGCCAACTAAGTCAATTAGAATCATTGGGTCTCGCCTCGAACCCTTGCCATCATTCCCCGGCCCCGTCGGGTGATCGCGTGTGCCGAGTGAGTAAGACGCTATCGTGAAAATCATTGGAGTGCTTGTATGCTTGCGGGTCTAGGTCCTAAGTTGCTCATTTCATACTTAGTCATCCTTTGGCTGTGCCACATCAGTAGCCGTGAACAGTACTCTGAGAAGATGTTCTTCATCAAATCCTCAAGTGACTCAAGCTACTTGAAGAGGAGATCAAGCCCAAGCGAAGAGAAGATAAAGCTGCATCCTTCATCCTCTTCATCATCTCAAGGGTGATCTAAACTGCATCCTCAAACCTCTTCATCAACGCAAGAAGATCAAAAGGAAGATTCAAGCAACATACATAGTCTTTCTCATCAACTAGAAGAGATTCAAGGAAGATCATCTCTCAAGGAAGAAGAAACCATCGAAGCATCAGATTCAATCTCCAACAACTCAGACAAGATCTTTCTACTTTGAGCATATTTTATATCTTGTTTGAGTGATTTTGTATTTGTTCTCTATTCATTTCTTTCAAACAATTGAAACTGAAGATCGTCCCTACCGGTGGTTAGTAGGAAGGCAATTGGAAGTTGTCCGATCTGCAGTGTTGACGTCCCTACCGGTGGTTAGTAGAAAGGCAATCAGTGGTCTTTCTGATTTGCGGTTCAGTGCGTGGCACTAGTGGAGCCTCACCGGATTTGGTGAGGGGTGGACGTAGGACTGGGGATTCAGTCCGAACCACCTTAAAATCTTTTGTGTTGTGGTTTGTTTATGTGATTGCTTCGTTCTAGATGCATGCTTAGGTTCAATCTCTATATTGCGTAATCATCTTGCTAAGCAAATCATTGTGTCCTTCGTTAAGTTAGTTATATTTCGCTGTAATTTATTTTATCTAGCTATATAGAGGGTTGCATTGTGAAAAGAGGGGTAGATCTATTCACCCCTCCCCTCTAGATCCGCTATCCACTACTCAACAATTTTTACTTCGTTTTATCATGGCTAGAGTAGTTAAGTCTTCTCTAAAACATGATATGCTCGAAGCATGATCTTTTATCTTTTTATATACTGTCAACAGGGCTCTGACGGATCAGAGTTAGACCGTCACAGACGTGTAACGACCTTATGATAAGCCATCACGTTCCATGTTATCGTTAAATTTCTCTGTGGTCTCTAACGGACCATAACTGGAGCGTTACAACATTGTAACGGCCCCACGATAAACCATCACAGACCTGTGACGCGTCCATTCTAGCCCGTTAGATTAACTGTGTTCTGTCCACCCGAGACAGAAACAAGAACAGTCAAGTTTACTTATAAATAAGCCTAGTTATCTAAGTTGTGACCTATTTATCATGACTTTGAGTTTATTGATCAATTCATGATAGGAATTTGCATGTTTTGAGCATGTTGAGTTATTTTAAGTTATGTTAATTGCATGTGCTAAAACTCTATAGTTTGTATTAAACATGATTTTACATATTGTATTGACAGAGTTTTATCATGGTTTCACATCGTTACACAATCTTTTCTATCTATAGAGTCAATTTCTCTAAGTACATGGCATATATTCCGGTACATGGCCATTAGTTCACACTTTTACACTATAGGAACATATTCTTGGACTTGAGGACCTCTTTATTGGATATTCCTTCCAATGGACTAGGAAATCTTATTTCAAGGCCTCCGTAATTCTCCGCGAGCCTGGGATTCCCACTAGGATGCCGAGTTAGTTGTACCATGAAAGCCCAATTATTAGAAAGCACTATCGATGTTTTCTGGTTCCTGGATATGTAACAGATCTATATTTGACTGTCAGGCACATCTAACGGTCCAATATATGACCATCACATTGTTTGAGTCCATAGCTATTTTCTTCTGGATTCAACCATTCTAACGGCTCAATATTCGACCGTTATGTCCATGTAACGGCCCATTGATTGACCGCCACAATGCTTGAGTGAATTAACCTGAGGTTTGACCTAAGGGTTGATATTCCAAAGTTCCTAGATGGATTATTGATGGTCTAGGACTTGTCATATTGTTCAAGATGCTTAATTTTAAATTATGGAAAAATAAGGAATGTACCGTTATGCTGTCGAATTATTTCCATGAGCATAACCTTGTTTTAAGTCATTCTTGACCCTCGCATTCTTAATTGAAGCGTTCATTCATTGAATTGTTAATATCATGAACTTATTGCACTCATTATATTATTGGCCATATTGTTTACATGGGTGGGAGTAGCTTGATTTATACTTGAAGATGCGGATCGGGCACTGATTGTGTTCAAGGGCTCTATGCTAGTCTCCTCGGTTGATTGTCGGAAATATACTATTATAAATCATGGGGTATGATGCTACTGGCGTCGCATTGCGCTGGGAGTACTTTCTTTATAAATAAGTGAAAATCCATGACATGACGAAAAATCTCAGAATTCATGGAATTATCCACAAGATGGTATTCCACAGAAATTCACGAAGTACTTGCTTGCTTGTTACATGACTTTCTAGTACATTCTTGTTCATGAAAGCCATATCATGTTCTTGTTACATTCTTGATAGTTCATACTTGCTCATTCTGTCTTACATGATCATCTTTCTTACTTTGGTATTTACATGAGATTTATCGCATTCGCATGATTTTACCTTATTCTTTAGAGCTAAAATACTAATTACTTAAATATTACTAATCATGTTGATGCGAAGATATCTACTGGGCAAGTGTGCGCATTACCTATTTCCAATCTTTTTCAGGAGATGGAAGTGATTCGAATTCGGATTCAGGTTATACAAGTAGCGGGTCCGAGAGCGATTGAAAATTATGTCAAAAAGAGAGTGAAGACTTAGGAAAGTCCATATTGTCTAGATCGAGTTCATGTAATTTTTTTTTCCTTGGGTCTGATAGATTGTAGAAGGTTGAAGAGTTATTGTAATTGAATATTTTGGTTATTAATGAGATAAAGTTGGAGTTGAGTAAATCATTTGTGCAATTGCATTTGTGTGATATGTGATTGTCTTGCGCTCTGATTGTTCTTGCTTGCAAGAGGCTTATCATGCCGGCTGTTCATGTTCCTCGAGTTAGTCTTCCGCTGTAATAAAGGCTCGGGGCGTGACAGTTAAGTTGGTATCAGAGCTTAGGCATAAGTATGTCCTAGGAAAGGTCATGTCATAATATAAGTCCAAAGTTTTAGGACCCATACCTATGAACTAAGGAGGAAATTCCTCACCCATGTGAGAATTGGATAGAACCCGGGATGAGATAGTTATATAGAAATTATCTTAGGGTAAATCTTCCCGACTCTAAATAACTAAAATATCCATGATTCTCAGGTACCTTGATTCTCAATGGCTCATCGTGTGAACTGGGACGAGATGCAGCAAACTGTTGCGGGACTTACCCAAGCCCTACAGACAGAGGCCCAAGCTGGAGGAAGGGCTGGCGCGGGGAACTTTCACGGCAATTTTTGAAGTTTAAATCCCTCATGATTATCTGGATCTTCTAACCCAGATGACACGAAAATTGGATCGACGAGATTAATCGAATATTCGATGTCATGCAATGCACCGACCAGGAGAAAGTTCGACTTGCCACATTCCAACTCAATAAGGATGCTCGTACGTGGTGGAAATCCATTCCGACATCACCTGCAGATGCACCTCATACATGGGAGGATTTTCTTACACTTTTTCGAGCCAAGTACTTCTCCAAGCATGTAAAGGAGAGAAATGCTATAGAATTTGCCTCCTTAAAATAAGGCACGATGTCCGTGGCAGAGTATGAATTACAATTCTCTCGACTAGCACCTTATGCTCCTCACTTGGTAAGCACAGATTTATTGAAAGCCGACCGATTTATGGATGATTTAAGACCCAGATTTATCCAACAATTTGGAACTCAGAATATCCGCACCTATATCGAGATGGTTCAAAGAGCGCATCTATGTGAAAGAACCATGGAGAAGGTGGAAAGGCTCCAAGGAGAAAGGTCAAGCCAAAAACATGATAGGCAAGAAGAGAAAGAAGTGGATGAAGATGAAAACTGTCACATTAAGAGGTCCCGTAATGGGAACGGTAATGAAAAAAGAAATAGAAATGGAAACGGAAAGAATAAGAAAGTTAAAGAAGAAGAGAGAATGCAAGTCTCCATGGCTTGCTCATTTTATGAAAAATTTGGGCACTCGGCAGAAGAATGTTGAAACGTCTCGGCGCTCGACTCAAATGTGGAAGTTGGAAACATCGCTTGCCCATGTGTCCTCTCATAAATGAACAATCTTCAAGGGATAACAATAGATGCGGGAAACGAGGTCAAATAAATGCCATTCTAGACGAGGAAGCTGAAATGATTAAAGGTACCCTCTTAACCCATTCGCCTTACTCTAATTTTTTTTAAATACATTAAAGTATGCACACTCTCCACAATCCATATATTAAATTTGGAGACCAAATTCTTTTAAGTGGGGGAGGGTGTAATGCCCCAGAATTTTTATAAATTATTTCTGATATAATTAAGATTTTTTTGGGATTATTAAATATCTAAATGAATTAATTAATGAATATTGGGTTAAATAAATCATTATTAATGCCCAAATATGGTAAACAATTAACCTAGCCTATTTAAATAAAGCCCAAAGGAGTTAAAGGACCAAGCCCATGAAGTTTGGCCCATATTCTAGAAGGTTATTTAGCCTATTCACGAATTATAAGGATAAATGCCATTTTTATAGATACTTATGTGGATAAACAAATAAAAGAGTTTGAATTAGGTTGAATTCAACGCATAGTGGATGTAGCGGTCTATCGTGCGACCGCCACATGCATGTAACGCGCCAGCACTAGACCGTTACGCTCTGTAAGTTCCGTGAAGTGAAGAACAAGCCAAAAGATTAGATTTTTGCTGGCTTATCTCTTAGGGATCGAGATGGGAGGACTTGTAAACGTGTTAAGGACTCTCAAAAGTCGATCTAAGCTTTAACAAGGACCCTAGAATTGATCTAATCCTCAAACCCTTGCCAAAATCCTATAAATAGACCCTAGTTTTGACCTGCGCGACCCCTACATTGGCTCGCGTGGAATCAAGATAAGGAGTCATAATTTTGGGTAAGTTTTTTAGAAGCTTTCGTTTATAATACTTTAGACTAATAGCTCGCAAAATTTCGTGCTAGGGGATCAAGTGCACGAGGAGTTAGAAGCTTCCAAAGTTGCTGGTTCGACCATAGTAACCCAGGAAACTGAACAAAAGTCCACTGAAGATCAGGAAATTAGGACGTCTAAATAAGGTAATTAGAGTTTGGTTATTTAGAACTTTTTGTTCCCAATAGTTTCATCTTTTTACCCTCCAAATTTCACGTCTTTAAGTCAAGAGACTACGGAGTTAGAGCAACGTGAAGTTGTTGAAAACCAACAGGAAGGGGAGAATTAGGGCGTGTTTTGCAGTTCCAAATTGGAAGTTGAGAGCCCAGAAAAGAGGTAGGTCATCTCATGAACAGTAATAACATCAAGTTAGGAGTAAAAGCCCTCTGATTTTGTTTGACTTCTTGCACTATAGACCATGAATTTCATGTTTTAATAGAACTATGCATACATACATATCTTTAGCCTTAATTGAAGATAAAAGATACTCTCTTGTTCATTCACTTCAACCAATGCATCCAGATAGCCTTTTTACTTCGTTTATCATGGCTAGAGTAGTTAAGTCTTCCCTAAAACATGATATGTTCAAAGCATGATCTTTTATCTTTTTATATACTGTCAACAGGGCTCTGACGGATCAGAGTTAGAACGTCACAGATGTGTAACGGCCTTACGATAAGCCGTCACATTCCCTATTACCTTTAAATTTCTCTGTTGTCTCTAACGGACCATAACAGGAGCGTTACAACACTGTAACGGCCCACGATAAACTATCACAGACCTGTGACGCGTCCATCCTAGCCCGTTAGATTAAATGTGTTCTGTCCACCCGAGACAGAAATAAGAACAGTCAAGATTACTTATAAATAAGCCTAGTTATCTAAGTTGTGACCTATTTTTCATGACTTTGAGTTTATTGATCAATTCATGATAGGAATTTGCATGTTTTGAGCATTTTGAGTTATTTTAAGTTATGTTAATTGCATGTGCTAAAACTCTATAGTTTGTATTAAACATGATTTTACATATTGTATTGACGGAGTTTTATCATGGTTTCACATCGTTACACAATCTTTTCTATCTATAGAGTCAATTTCTCTAAGTACATGGCATATATTCTGGTACATGGCCATTAGTTCACACTTTTACACTATAGGAATATATTCTTGGACTTGAGGACCTCTTTATTGGATATTCCTTCCAATGGACTAGGAAATCTTATTTCAAGGCTTCCGTAATTCTCCGCGAGCCTGGGATTCCCACTAGGATGCCGAGTTGGTTGTACCATGAAAGTCCAATTATTAGAAAGCACTATCGATGTTTTCTGGTTTTGGATATGTAACGGATCTATATTCGACCGTCAGGCACATCTACCGGTCCAATATATGATCGTCACATTGTTTGAGTCCATAGCTATTTTCTTCTGGATTCAACCATTCTAACGGCTCAATATTCGACTGTTATGTCCATGTAAGGGCCCATTGATTGACCGTCATAATGCTTGAGTGAATTAACCCGAGGTTTGACCTAAGGGTTGATATTCCAAAGTTCCTAGATGGATTATTGATGGTCTAGGACTTGTCATATTATTCAAGATACTTAATTTTAAATTATGAAAAAATAAGGAATGTATCGTTATGCTGTCGAATTATTTCCATGAGCATAACCTTATTTTTAGTCATTCTTAACCCCTCGCATTCTTAATTGAAGCGTTCATTCATTGAATTGTTAATATCATGAACTTATTACACTCATTATATTATTGGCCATATTGTTTACATGCGTGGGAGTAGCTTGATTTATACTTGAAGATGCAGATCGAGCACTGATTGTGTTCAAGGGCTCTATGTTAGTCCCCTTGACTGATTGCCGGAAATATACTATTATAAACCATGGGGTATGATGCTACTGGCGTCGCATTACACTGGGAGTACTTTCTTTATAAATAAGTGAAAATCCACGACATGACGAAAAATCTCGGAATTCATAGAATTATCCACAAGATGGTATTCCACAGAAATTCACGAAGTACTTGCTTGCTTGTTACATGACTTTCTAGTACATTCTTGTTCATGAAAGGTCATATCATGTTCTTGTTACATTCTTGATAGTTCATACTTGCTCATTCTATCTTACATGATCATCTTTCTTACTTTGGTATTTACATGAGATTTATCACATTCGCATGATTTTACCTTATTCTTTAGAGCTAAAATGCTAATTACTTAAATATTGCTAATCATGTTGATGCGAAGATACCTACTGGGCAAATGTGCTCATTACCTATTTCCAATCTTTTTCAGGAGATAGAAGTGATTCGAATTTGGATTCGGGTTATACAAGTAGTGGGTCCGAGAGTGATTGAAAATTATGTCAAAATGAGAGTGAAGACTTAGGAAAGTCCATATTGTCTAGATCAAGTTCATGTAATTTTCTTTTTCCTTGGGTCTGATAGATTGTAGAAGGTTGAAGAGTTATTGTAATTGAATATTTTGGTTATTAATGAGATAAAGTTGGAGTTGAGTAAATCATTTGTGCAATTGCATTTGTGTGATATGTGATTGTCTTGCGCTCTGATTGTTCTTACTTGCAAGAGGCTTACCATGCCGACTGTTCACGTTCCTCGAGTTAGTCTTCCGCTGTAATAAAGGCTCGGGACGTGACAGCTATATCTCAAAAACTACTCCTTCTTAAAAAAGGGAAAGATATTCTAAATGTTGACAAATCTGAAATGCTAAAGGAGCTAAGACATGAAATAGAAAGCTTTAAGAACATGAATGATAAAACTGTTGAATTGGAAGAGGAGTTGAGAAATCTGAAGAGTGATTTGTCTTAGTCTGTCGACTCCAATGAAACTATGAATGCAATGCCTAATGGAAAAGTGAGTTTTCAAAAGAACGAACCTGAACATACATCCATGAATGAAAATTCATTTGAAAAACTCCAAAACAAAAACAATGCTTTGCTAATTCAAATTTCCTTGCTTGAAAGTAGATTAAAAAATCTTGAAAATTTTAAAAAAGAAAAATGTGTGATTGATGATGATTGTGATAAATTGCACATTCTAGAATAAGAAATTGAGAGTTATAAAAGTGTTAACTCTTTGTTGATTGAGAAAATTGTGTCATGTGAGGAAGAATTGATTAGCACTGAACTGCATATCTTGTCACTTGAAAATGAAGTCAAGAGTTTGAATGAATATTTGTCTTTGTGTGATAAAGAAAATGAGAAACAGATAAATGTCAATGATCATTCTTGTATGTATGTTGAATCCTCAATTGTTAAACATGGTCATATATCTAGAAAAAGAATGAATGTTTCATGCTTTTATTGTGGAGAATTTGGCCATGAAATGTATGATTGATGTTTGATGAAGCTTGATGATGATGAAGCATTGAAATCAAGAATGAATACAGTAGATGGTTCTAAAAATTGTAAGAAATCCACAAAAGAAAATCTCAACATTCATTGTTTCTATTGTGGGTTACATGGTCATATTTTTAAAAATTATTTTACAAAGAAAAATGATGATGAATGGTATATCAAAAAGAATTTTTCTTGTCATTATTGTGGTGAATTTGGACATATGTTCTTGGTATCCTACAAACTGGCCAAACAAGGGCTTTCTCTGCATGTAGATGGGGCATCGAAAGGAAATCCCGGCAGAAGTGGTGGAGGCAGATGCATTAGGAATCACTATGGTGATTTGATTATAGGGTTTGCCTTTTATTATGGTGTAAGAAATAGCTTGATGGTAGAATGCAGGGCATTACACGATGGGCTGGCAATTGCGATGCATGGTGGAATCAAGCTATTGGCAATTTTTTCAGATTGCTCCCTGCTAGTCGAGGCATGTCAGAGTGGAATAGCTCCCAATTGGGCAATCTACCCGTGGTGGAGGGAAACTTTAAAGCTTCTTCAAGAAAGTGGAACTGAGATTCATCACATTTTCAGGGAAGGGAACTAGGTAGCGGACTCATTGGCCTCATATGCTTGCAGCATAACTACTAATATAGTTTACACCAATGAAAGGGAGTTACCACAGCTGACCAAGGGAGTCCTCAGAGTGGAAAAGGCTGGTTTGCCCTCTTTCCGACGTCACGCGGTTCGGGGTGCGAAGAGGACGAGGAGGGCGCGGGCTCCTCTTTTGTTTGCTGCAACACAGAAATAAGAGAAGAGAGAAGGGGCCACCACGGGAGATTGCTCCGGCGGGACGAGCGGGACAAATGTAATATAGCAAGATATGGGGGTTAAACGGCCATAGCGGGAAGTGACTCGCTGCGACCTCGGGGGGACGGGAATGGTGCAGAAATTAAATAGCAAGAATTGAAACGGCCATTGGGGAAGTGACTCGCCGCGGTCTCGAGAGTATGAGCATATAAGAATATAGCAAAATATAAAGAGAATATAAGAGCGGGAATTTAAACGGCCATTGGGGAAGTGACTCGCCGCGGCCTCGAGAATATGAATAGATAAGAATATAACATATAAGAACGGGAATTTAAACGGCCATTGGGGAAGTGACTCGCCGCGGCCTCGAGAATATGAGCGGAATATAACATAATATAAAGAGAATATAAGAACGAAAATTTAAACGGCCATTGGGGAAGTGACTCGCCGCGGCCTCGAGAACAATATGTGATCGCCAGGGGCCAAAAGACCCCAAAATAAGAAAGTGATCGTGCCTACCTCAAGAGCGGGAGATGGCAGGTTGCTTCTTCCTCCCCCTTCAGTCGACCGGCGGAGAGGGCTTTCCTTGGGTACCCTTGTAAAATAGTAGACAATAAACGAACGGAATTAGAAAATGGCAGTGTAGTAACAATTTCTTGCAATAAAAGTAACAAGATCGTGACCTGACACACACCTGGTTGGTGTGGTTTTAAACCCCTCTCGACTCGAGTAGGAGGAAAATGCGATGATGAATGCAAGAAGTATGCAAGAGACGGCGCCCTTATGTAGGGAGATAGAGGATGTAGTATGATGAATGTAAAGAACTATGGAGGAAAAGGAAGGATTGGCTTATTAGATATGCCGATGGTGAAATTCGGCGGAGCTCCGGCAGCGTAGGGACGACGTGGAAGCGCGGTGGATGAAGACGACCTTCCTCTCGCGAGCGTGGGCACCCAAGAAGCCGGCAGAACCTCCACCTACAAAAGACCCCACGGGTTAGAAATGACTCCGGTAGCCTCTGGGCTCCGGCAGTCTATCAGATCTCTTAGAAGCTCCCTCAGAACTGAGGGGGTGGGCCTCTATTTATAGGGCTCCGGAGGGTGGAGGCGTCCAGGACCCTGGACACCTCCATCAGGGCCGAACTAATATTTTATTCTATTTTTATTTGTTTTTTTCGAATATTTTTGTGGAGGCGTCCAGGGCCCCGGACGCCTCAAACAGGTCCACCGAACCCCACCGACGGCCGCACGCGGTTTGACACAACGCATGGTTTTGTGAGCGACGCCTCGTGATTTTGAAATGGGTGCGTCCAGTTGCCTGGACGTCTACACAATTTGGATTTTTTCATACACAACAAACCGTCGTTCGGTGGGCGGCGCCCGTGAGGGAGTTGATGGAGGCGTCCAGGACCCTGGACGCCTCCAAAAATATATTTTATTTTTTGTGTTTTATCTTTTATGCCAACTGGCATTTTGTATTTTTTATATTTGTTTTTATGGAGGCGTCCAGGGGCCTGGACGCCTCCATTAATTTATTTTTTATTTGATTTTGGGCTTTGAAAAATAAATTAAAACAATGGGGGCGTCCAGGGGCCTGGACGCCCCCATAAAGACCCACCCGGCTCCTCAGTTCAGGCGTTGGCGGCCGCCCGGCAGACACCCTTCTTGGTTCCGGAACTCCTGATGCGTCTGACTGGTGTTGATGCCGTCCAAATGCCGTGACGAGACGATTCCGGATGCCGAAAAGGGCGGAAGAAGACTCAAGAAAAGAAAGCACTCAAGTGATTCAAAACGTGTAAGCCGTCGCGGGGCGTTGTATAGTGATATGAGACTTTCTCAAGAGACGTCAGGAATAGCGTGTCTACAGCTGCCCCGCCTTGGCGTCTACTTTGCAAGGGAGCGACACGTAGTGGAATGGTTTCGAAGTGGAGTGAAATGAAGTGGGAGCGGACTGATAAGTTGATGTCAAGGTGTGATGAGACACGCTTTTGACGTTACTGTCTGGAATTTTTCCTGGAGTTTCAATGAGGCGACCTTGAAGAAGGTCTTTCAAATCTTGACGATTGCTTGAACGGAGATCAAATAAGGGAGGGTGAGATGTGCGCTCAGGCACGCAAAAGAGACCAACTTCTCGATGTGGAAGTACATGGGTCATAAACCGGAGGTTTCACCTTTGGGGAGCGGTTACCAGCCAATGTGGAAGTGCTGCGGCCAAGGTGGGTCAAACAAGGTAAAAAGTAAAGGAATATCTGTGGGTCTGTCCAAACAAGGGTCTCCTTTGGAAGAGCAGCGTAAGGCCATTTCAAGGAAATTCAGTATTTTATTCGGAGTGGAATATCTCATATTTGTAAGAATTGAAGCATAGCGGCTTTCGCAATCGAATCACTTGAATGATCTTCCGCAATAAATCAAAGTCCTATATGAATGCATGCTGGGCTTAAAGAAAAATTTAAAACAAACTAAAATAGAAAATAGCCAAGGATAATATTGTCAACTTGTTAAGAACGGGTCAGGATACCGATCCGGTGAGCCGACACTGGGCTGGGGCCCGTTTATCCGCGCACCAACTCACTGAATGGAACCGTCGTCCCCATGCTACCACAAGTTAACGGCCTATCCGTACAACCCAATTTCTTCGGGATCATCACTATTTTTGTTGAAGGGGAACTCAAATCCCAGATTCGTTCGGGCCGCAAGGTCCTTGACATGTTCTAGTAGCGTAGGTATCATATACTATGATGCATGACATGGTGGGACCAACCATTGAAAGGTGGGACAGGAGACAGGACAGAGACATCCGTTAGTAAAACCTGCACATACTAGCAAAGGTTAGCAACATCAGAAAGTAGCAGAATCATAGTAGAATCACACCACAGTACAAAGGAGATCCAGACAAAATCTTGACAATGACCACTGATGTGACATGTTTTGTCCTGTAGTGATCTTTCCTTCCTATAAGAACTCCCCTTAGGCTAGTTCATTCAAATGCACTAAGGTGGGTTTTGGAAGCTCAGGAGAGGAAGGAGAGGGGGATCTAGAGATCTCAGGATGGAAGGAGAGTCTTCCTGCGTTATGAAGAAGAGCAGGCCTAGCAGCGAGATCAGGCGACTCTCCGACCTCGAGGGTCATCTGAGTGGGATGATCATGTCGCATATGGTAAGCTGATTCTTTTCAAATTTCTCCACGTGAGCCTTCTTCTTACTTCCTTCATTTCTTCTTCTTTCTTTTCTCTTCCAGCCATATCCACTCTTCCCAGGTCCGAGGAAGTTTTCCAAACTACCATGGCTTCCAACATCTCCATCGGCATGAGGGCCATACTCTCGAAGTGGCATCTGCAGGGGCTCCTTATTCACGCCAAACACTACGAGAAGATTCGTATGGACTGGGCGGCTATGGGCACACTAGTGGAGATCTGGCATCCCAAGACCCACACTTTTATCTTCCCGACCTTCGAGGTGACCATCCTCCTCGAGGACGTGGAACTTCTACTCGGATTGAAGAAATTCAAGAGTGACGGGAAGGTGAAGGCTATGCGAATGCTGACACGGGGGACTTCCGAAAGCGTCCTTCGAAGCTTCATGCCGCCCGACGCAGCCCGAAAGGTCCGTACTCAAAAGGGGATCGATCTCCAAAAGCTCGCGGAGTGGGTCATGGACGCCCTGAGAGGGTCACCAGACGATGACTATTTGGAGGGAATCATGAAAGGGTTCACCATTTGTCTGGCGGGTGCTCTCTTATTTACTTATACCGACAACATGGTGGAGGAAGACCAACTGAGTGCTATCTGTGGGATCTGGCGTGGAAAGAGGGTGGGACCCGCTGTTCTTGCCTACCTGTATAGTGGCCTTACTGCCTCGAGCATGGGTAAGCCTCCTTTTGGTTGCGCACTTGTCCTGAGTTGCTGGCTTGATTTGCATTTCAAGTTTGATCACCGTGAGGGAATGCCAACCGCTTCGAAGCTCTTCCAACAAAGCCCTCTTCATCACATAGCCGACGTGTTAGGCTTCGGTGGTACTGTAGTGAACAGCGTTCTGTGGCTGAAGAAACGTGAAGACTGGCGGTCTCACTTTCGCATCATGACACAAAGCTTCTTCACTTGCGCACCGACGTGTTTGCTTTCGCTTGATCTCCTCATGAGGCCTTCTCCCGAAGTTTTTTTTTTATTAACTAAAGTTGATACTTGCAAGGGGGGAGACGGGAGAGGGGGTTCATCTCTTCATTGCGGAAGAAGATGAAACCACTCTCCCGCCCCCCAGGCAAGCGATTTTCATATAAGAAAGCATGGAATAGAAAGGGGTACAGAAAGAGGGGGGGGGGGAAACGGCCAAAGAGGGCCAAGAAGCGTACAAGGCCCAAAGAAGCAAAAATGAGGCCAAAGAACCCCAGCAAGGGCAGCAACAAAAGCCCGAGAACCCACACCCAAGTCCCTACAAATAGGAGTCTTCGTCGAAGACCCCTTCAGAATCAGACGAGAACACAGAACGGACACCACGCTGACGACCCGGAGAGCAAGGCCAGTCAAGAGGATCAGCCTCTGAACCGTCGGGATCGAGCACCTCCGAGTAGGAAGGGTCGACCGGCGGCGGGGGTGCCATCGAAGAAGACTGGAGCCAGAGGGAACGACGTGGAAGGAGACCAGCGTCCTCAAACATGCACTGCCGGTCACGCGAGGATGAGGTGGAGTTGGAACGCCGGAAGGAATACCGAGGAACCCCGCCTTCCATCCTTGAGGGCGGCCGAGAGCGGTCCAAGGCAGAGGTTCCCACGAAAGCCGTATGGGCCGCCGTAAGGTCACGAAACCCCGAAGCAGGCTCAAGCCCGGGGACGTGGAGAGCCTGGACGAGCTGAGGGAACCGGAGAGGTATGCCAAGGTCCGGGGGGGCACAACACCCACGGAGTGCACCAGAGCAGGAGGGGGGGCGGTGTAGTCGATTGGCCCGGGAGGGGCCCGATTGATCTTCTTCTTCAAAGCTTGGGCGAAGGAGAGGCGAGGTGCGGCCGTCGGAGAAGAGGAGGAAGCCAAAGGCCCTACAACGTTGGCCGCCTGGGCAGTGGGCTACGCCCCAGGGGACCAAGCAACCGCACCAGCATTAAGCCCAGAGGAAGGGCCGCCAACGGGGTGGGCATCCGGCGCCGGGGGGCCGAGGACCAAAGAGGAGGTCGCTCGGGCAGCAGGAGGAACAGCCGCAGGCACATCTGAGCACGGAAGGGGATCGCCCTTCCCGGAAGGGTGAGGGAACACAGTGCCCACTGTCGGCGGAGGGCAAACACCACGAGCACCTGGGTCCAGAGGAGGGGCGAGGCCAACAAATCTAGCATGTGCTGCGGGCAAGTCTGGAAAGAAAGAAATGGGCTCCAAACCTGGCACCGAGAGCACTTGAATAGTGGGGCGCACAGACAAAGGGAGCTCCACAGCAGGGGCGGGAGTTCCCTCATCTCCACGGGTAGGTGTGTGGAAAGCAGTAGGAACAGGCACCGAGGGAGATGCAGGAGGTGCTACGTCCGAAGAGGCGGTTCCCACGGGAGCATCGCCACCACCAAGCTTGGGGGCAGAGCATAAAGGAGCACAGAGCAATGGTGCAGGCGAGGGAACCCTACTGCGGGAAGAGGCAGGAGGTGCCACAGCGGTAGTTCCCTGAAAAGCATCTGGGCCCGAACCAGCAGTGACATCCGGGGAGGATGCCGTGACGGTAGTACCCTGTTCTCCCGCGACAGCCTTCGGGGCCAAAGGAGGGGCCGAGAATAGTGGGGGAAGGCCAAGCGCATGTTCTGACGGAGCAGAGGAAGTGGCCCTTGGGCCCCCAGATGCGTAAGGGACCGCAACATCAAGGCGGAGGGGTGGGCGCAACCCATGGGCCCGGTCTGCAGGAGAAGACGAAACCATGGGGTCCCCTGGAGGTGGCCCAAGTCCGCATGCAGCCGGCTGGGAGAGGATCCTGTCAACACTGCAAGGTTGTTGCAGCCCCTGAGCACCCGGGGCTGCTCTCGGCCGAAGAGCTTCCAACGCAGGTAGGCCCAAGCTCGGGTTTGGAAGCAGAGCGCTGGCAGCAGCGGACTTCAGTGTCCCCCAGGAGGAAGCGGCTGAGGATGGACTTCAAGTGACAGGGAAGCGGAGGTACCCGGGTCACCGACAGCAGCAGGTATCGGAGAGACAGGGGTAGGCAAAGACGAGGTGCCAACCCGATGCTTCCAAATCGAGCCAGGAGGGACAGAAAATCCATCTGGGCGGGCCTGATCTGCAGAGGCAGTGGCCGCCTTTAACGTCCCCAAGAGAGGGGGCGGGGTCTTCTTGCGACAGTCACCAGGAAGATGGCCCAAGCGCCGACAGTTGGAGCAGAAGAGCGGGGGGTCAGGGAAGACAACCGTTTGCCAGAAGCCACCGGCACCAATGCCAACCCAGACCCGGTGCGGGAGCTTCTTGGAGATGTCCAAAAGGACGCACACCCGAGCTGCATGCGCACGGGTTAGGCACAATGTGTTCTGGTCGATCTTCAGGGTCGGCCCAATGCTTCCAGCGATGGAGAGAATGGCCGCTTCGTGGAAGAAGTTAACCGGAAGGGTCGGGAGTTCCATCCAAACGGGAACAAGAGGAGAGTCGTGCTCCGGTGAGAAGTTCAGCGCCCATTGGAAAAACCAGAACGGGCGGCCCTGGACGAGCATCGATTCCTTGAGGAGGACTTTGAGATAGTCTTCCCGGTTGGAGAAGCGGAGCAGAAGGTGCCGTCGATCCATCGCGCTGAGAAGGAAGTCCTCCTTGAACTGGAATCGCTGGGCAAGGTGCGACCGGATCGCAGGGAAGGGAGGCCTGCTTGATCTTCAACTGATCGGCACGATCGAGTTTGTCCTTTATAACGCGCATCGATGCTGCCTCCAGGTCGGCATTCCACGCCATTTGTTCCCACTATCGACTGGCATCGTTCCTTTGAAGAAGAGAGAGTTGGGTACTGAAGCGGATGCGAAGGAAGCGAAGGCCGTCAAAGCACCCTGGAAGACAAGTGTTGCGGGAAAGGCCTTAGCGCATGTGGGGGAAGAATGCGAGCTGTGGAGAGCTTATGTGACCGAACTGGGGAAGTTAAGGCCTAAGGCGCCTAAACCCCTGATGTAGCCTATTCTGCTTCTCTGATGGAATAAAATCTGGCATGGATGTTTTGGACCCCCGTCCCCTTAATTATTATTATCTTTTTTGTGGTTTTTTTTTCTTTGTATTTTTTCTTTTGTTTGGATTATATACATACTCTTATCTTTTTTTCTTTTATTATATTTTTTTGAAATTTTATTATGGGGGCGTCCAGGGGCCTGGACGCCCCTAATTTTTTATTTATAATTTTTTCAATTTTTTTGTTTTGGGGGCGTCCAGGGTCTTGGACGCCCCTATTTTTTATTTTTTATTTTTTTTTTGGTTTTTTGTTTTGGGGGCGTCCAGGCGCCTGGACGGCCCTAAGTTTTTGAATTTTGAAAAAAAAAAAGGTGGGGGCGTCCAGACGCCTGGACGCCCCAAATAAAGTGGATTCTATATATATGGGGGGGCCTCCCCCCTTTGCTCATTTACTATTCATTCAAACGACCCAGTCAAACCAGACGACCCATTCTTAGTCCCAATGGAGCAAGGAGGCCCGAGCCAGGGTGGAGAGAAGTGCAAACGACGGGCTCGTCGTCCGAGGTGGCTGAGGGACGATGCCGAGGAGGCTGCTGCGGCGGAGGAGATTGCCGCGGAGGAGGAGGCTCCTCCTTTGGCCGTGGAGGCTGCAGTGGATGCTGGCGACGCGGGAGAGGACGAGCACGATCCGGTAAGCCCCTTAGACTTCCATTCTATTAGTTCACTGGGCTAAAAGGGCGGACGAGAGGCTGTGTGGAGAACGCCGGGGGTGAGGGAAGGAGGCGTCCAGGGGCCTGGACGCTTCCATATTTTCTTTTTTCTTTTTATTTATTTATTCATTTACATAAAGTAATAAAATAGGATTTAAAAATAAGGAGGTGTCCAGGACCTAGGACGCCTCTAAAATAATATATCTATTTTTTATTTATTTTTGTTTTTGATTTTGGGTTTTTCTAAAAATAAAATGAAGAAAATAAAAAGGAGGCGTCCAAGGAGTTGGACGCCTCCAAAAAAACAAAAATACTTTTTAAAAAAAATAAAATAACTAAGTAGCATATACAATGTTATTGTTTATTACTATCCATGATGCTGATGTGTTTTTTTGTTGGTTTTATGGTGTGCAGGGCGTGATGAAGTGCCGGATCAGCTGGTCCCTAGTGGTGGCAGCATACCGTGGGCTGCCAGACTTTCAGAGGGCGCGTGTGGATGCCATGGGCTTTGGAGCTTTCCTTAGGATCGAGCCCTTTCGGCTCGACCTTCCTCTTATCCAGGCATTGAGGGAGCGGTGGCACGCGCCGAGCCGGGCGTTTCTGATGCCCTGGGGGCACATGGTACCGTCACTGGAGGACGTGGCTCGGATCACCAGGCTACGGGTGGACGGAGAGGCGGTGAGCGGGGTCACCTACCCCGACTACCAAGAGAGTGCCCTAGACCTGCTATGGTTAGAGACGAGCGTGACTGATAGAGACAGCAGGGTAGTCGGCCGAGTGGAGATTATGGAGGTGCTCAGATTCGTCGACCCGCGCCAGCGGGTTAGCGAGACTGGAGCGGAGTTTCTGGCACGATTGGAGGGAGATGCCCGTGCAGCTTTCACCCAGGACCCGAGCGAGAGGGAGCTGGTGGATCTAGACCTCCGGAGGTTTCTTTTCTTCTTCTTGGGCCGCCTTCTGCTGGGGACGAAGGGGGATGGCATCCACAGCCGTTTCCTCAGGATCCTGGCGGACCTTGATAGAGTGGGGCACTACGCGTGGGGAGCGGCTCTTCTTGCCCATTTGATTGCCGATCTCTCCCAGACTTCAGAGAGGGAGACGACAGTCAGCGGCTTCGCACCTTTTCTCCAGGTACACAATTTATTTATGCATTTTGCCGTAGTTAAATATGCAATTACTCGTGCTAATGATGTATGATGGATGCAGGTGTGGAGCTACTACTACTTCCCGATGGGAAGAGCCAGACAGGGAAACAGGAGAGCCGTTCCTCTAGCACGACAGTGGAGGCCGGTCGTGGTAGCGGCACCACACAGCTACCAGCGTGCGTCACTTCGTCGGGAGCTGAGCGAGTATCCTGAGGCCATGGTATGATGCATATGATTTTTTTGTGTTTATGCATGTGACTGAATGGTAACTAACATGATGTATGTATGGTGATGCAGGTGGTGTGGAGACCCTACTTGGGCATGGGCGACGCTGGCCAGCCTTGGGTTGTAGCGGGTCTTCCTCGTTTCAGGCGGGACGTGTGGGTCCATTGCCTGAACGAGATCGAGCCGCTTCGGCTGAGGCTGGTTATGAGGACATTGGGGCTAGCCCAGGAGTGGGTTGATGTAGATGAGCCGGCCCGCATCGGGTGGAAGACCAAGGGGAAGGCGAAGATTGTGGACTAGCGTACGCGCTTCCCAGCACAGTACCAGGACTGGCAGCAGGGCGGGGTCCCAGTGGTGTCCCATGTACAGGATAGTACTGATTACCTGAGACGGTACCGGGCTACGTACGGGGACCGCCTCTTCCTTGGTGGTATGGCAGGGGTAAGTGAAATGAAAATGCTTCACCCTTCTATATGTATATGCATGTGGCACTAACTTATAATGCAGGATGCTCGTGACAACATGATCGCCGACCTGCGGGCCCAGTTGGTGGACGCCAGGCGGCAGTTGGTGGCCATCCGACAGGAGTTGGAGATCCTGGTGAGTTTATGCGATGCATTTTTTTTGCGACCTGGATTTCGATGCTTAGCCTCTGACTGTCATTTACCCCATGTTTCAGCGGGCCCACCAGCCAGCAGCAGTCGAGACAGCTGGTGGAGCGGGTTCCAGTTCGTGGGGCCCTCCCCCGGAGATCTCTACCCTTCAGGAGCAGCTGGCGCATGCGGTGGCTCGGGCTGAGGAGGCCGAGCGTGACCGCGAGGCTCGAGTGAGTGCTTGCTTGGCCCTGACCCTCTTCTAGCTACTTTCCTTCCATCACTGCTCTCTCACGGTGCATGCGTGTTTGGATAGGTGGCCAAGATTCGGGAGGCCCTGGCCCGTGCTGTTCGTGCCGAGCAGGAGCGCGATGCTCTGGTGGCGGAGCGTGACGCCCGGATTGTGGAGCTTGAGGAGGAGCGGCGACGGGAGGCTAAGGAGCTCCCTAGTGACGTGCTGGATCTACGGATCGCCCTCGAGCTGTCGAGGAGGGAGGCGGTGAGAGAGAGAGAGGGAGGAGCGACAGCGGGATCAGACCGAGAGGAGGGCTCTGGAGGCCCAGCTGCTGGATCTCCGATTGAGTCTCGGCACGGCGGAGGGGAGGCTTCGGGAGAGTGAGGAGCGGTACCAGAGGGCGAAGGAATGCGGGGCGCGACTTCGTCAGTCTGGTTCTTTTTCCATGGGCAGCTATCTGGTTTCTTCGGCCGAGGAGCGTCGTCGCGCCTTCGAGGCTGGAGTGCCACCGCAGGGCGAGGCGAGCACAGCTTCTCAGGGTTCGCAGAGGCCCCCTAGGGATCCCTGGTAGAGGAGGGAGGAGAGAGATGACCAGGAGGGTGGCAGCGAGAGTTAGAGAGTTGCTTGTACACGTCACCCTTCTTACTGTATGATGTACTTTTTTTTAATAGAAACCTAGCCTAGAGGTCAATGGGAGAGTGCACCCCTTACCAGAGGTAAGGAGAAAGCCACTCCACCATCAGACCACTAGGAGGCAAAAAATTTCAACTGTATGATGTACTTTGATTATTATATGAAATAGATTTCGTGTGGCGTGCCCTTTTCTTTCCCGCACTTTCTTTTGCACCACGTTGTTTACGCTTCATGAGACTTTTGCCCTGGATAGAAGGGAACTACTTTGCACGGGGGGATTATGTTCCTTTCTCCCTTTTTGGGCGCGTCCAGGCGCGAGGACGCGTCTTAATCCTTGAATTCAAATTTAAAGCGTCGGGTGGCCTTTTTTCTCCCGTGCCTTACCCGCAAACGAGCCCGCCTTCCGCCGAAACTCGCTTGCCCCCTTTTTCATCTTCCTCCTCTTTTGATCGATGGAGTTCGGTGGGCCCGACCATGGTGAAGGTGGAGAGGGACGAGGAACTCCTCGCCCGAGGAGGGACACGCAAGAACACGGAACGGCGTCCATGGAGGAGGAAGGGCCGCTTCGGGCCCCCGAGGGACCCGAGGGGCCCGATGTCGCGGAGGGAGGTGAACACGGTCTGGTAGGTCTTCCGATCTCTTCCTCTTTTGATCTATTTTGAGTTTTGAAGCGAGCCGCGCGAGGGGGGAAAGGGTTCGGCGAGTGTTGCACTCAAATGATGGACGCGTCCTAGACAGGGGACGCGTTCTTTGTTATGATGCGAGGCCCTTCTTTCTTGGTGCAGGACATGGCGAGGACCCTCGGCCTGGCCGATGAGTGGGCGAGTGCAGACGAGCCGAGCCGTGTCAGGAAGGAGAGTCACGGCAAGGCGAAGCTCGAGGATTGGCGCATACGTCTCCCTGGACAGCAGGGGAGCGTACTGGTGCAGGATAGTGCCGACTTCCTGCGGCGGCAGAGAGAGAGTTATGCGAGGCTTCCCCAAGCCGGGGATACGCGCGACGTCGACGGGTCGCGTGCCCAATTAGCCGAGGTCAGGCGGCAGCTGGCCGCCACTCAACAGGAACTATCGCTCCTGGTAAGCTAAGTGCTGCATTTTCTATTTTTAAATGTGGAGCTTAGCTGACGGCTGTTGTTTGTTCGTTCCAGCGTGCCCAGCAGACAGCGATGGTGGGAGTGACTGGCGGCGCATCTTCCAGTTCCTCGGCCCTTTCTCTTGAGATTGCCTCCCTCCGGGAGCAACTTGCCGGTGCGGTGGCTCGGGCTGCCCAGGCGGAAGAGGAGCGTGATGCCTGGGTGGCGACTATAGCAGAGCTGCGACATCGCGGTGAGGAGAGACCTTCTCTAGACATCCTAGAGTTAAGGGTTCTTCTGCAGATGATGAGGAGAGAGGCAGAGAGAGAGAAAGCCGAGAGAAGGTCCGAGCGACAGCGGGATCAGACCGAGAGGAGGGCCTTGGAGGCCCAAGTGAGGGAGCTCCAGCTGGGCCTTCAGGCCGTCGTGCAGAGACTAGGAGGGATGGAGATGCGCTACGAGAGAGTGCGAGAGTTCGGGGAGCGACTGCGCCTGTCTGGTTGCTTTGACGCTAGTGGCTTCTTTGCCACGCCAGGGGAGGAGCAGCGAGTCATTGCTGTGGAGCCGACACCACGAGGCGAGGCGGGTGCTACTGCACGGGGATCCCGGAGGCTTCTGAGGGACCCTCACCTCAGGGGAGAGGAGAGGGACGCCTAGAGGGACGAGCATGAAGATAATGGCAAGAGTTGGCGAGCTAGTGGACCCGCCACCTATCTATGATTGTAGTGTTTATGACAGCTTATGTAGAATTATAAATGGAGTGATTTGATTTTCTGCTGCTTATTTGTTCTCTTGTGCATTCCTTCTTCCCTACACTTCCTCTCCTTTGCACTGTTCCCATGTGATGGGTCTGTCGAGACTCCACCCCAAGCAGAGAATCGCGTCTTGTTGTGACCATTTTCCACGGGAATCTGCCGTCGAAGTCAATAATGATGGCCCTAGTTCCTTCTCCCGGATGTTGCGTCAAATTTTGCGGACGTCCTTCAAAACATGATAGGGTATCCCTAGACAACATAGGGTGCTAGTCGTCATATTCTTCGTCCAATCAATCACCCAACGCTCGCGAGCGGTGAAGTGACACACGGGACCGATGGCAGGTGCCTCATTGCGAGGGCTATCATTAAAAGGTGATGGAGGCAATCTTGGCACACACTCCTTCCATTTCTATAAATTCTTGTCCCTTTTATCCTCCCAGGTATATCGAGAGCTAACTCGAGGAGCACAAGTTCTCACGGGAGAGGAGGAGTTTAAAATTCTGACAGTTGGATGGAGGGTGAATCTTCCCACTCCTCGAAGAGAAGCAGATCCAGTGATAGTAGTTCCAGAAGGCTTTCGGACCTCGAAGGGCACTTCAGCGAAAGGGCCCAATCACAACTCGTAAGCTGAGCTTTCTTGCCCTTTTTTCCATTCTTTTTTCTTCCTTTCTTTCTGACCAAACCTCCTCTCCATTCCCTATATGCGTAGAGTGTGATGAAATCACAGATCTCATGGGAGTTAGTAGTGGCAGCATACTGAGGTCTCCCAGATTTTCAGAAGGCCAGGCTAGACGTGATGAGATTTGGCACCTTTCTTCGGATCGAGCCGATCCAGCTCGACCTGGTCCTGATCCAAGCCTTGTGTGAGAGATGGGACCCAGTGAGTCGAGCATTCCTGATGCCTTGGGGGTACATGGTGCCCAGCCTGAAAGATGTGGTCCAAATTACGAGCCACAAGGTGGATGGCGAGGCAGTGACCGAAGTCACTTACGCAGACTACCGAGAAGGTGCCCAGAAGTTACTGGGTTTGGACCTAGATGGTTGGAAAAATAGGTCGGTAGCTAGGGCGTCCCTCATGGATGCATTAGGGCTCACTGACACTCGTCGACGGGACGATGAATCCTCAGAAGAATTCATGGAAAGGATGGAAAGAGGATATCGTGCTGTGTACTGCACAGATTTCGGCAATTGGGAAAGATGCAACATAGATTTGAGGAGATTTCTCCTCTTCTTTTTGGGGAGATTGGTACTGAGCTCGAAAGGGGACGGTATACAATGTCGCTTCCTGGAGCTACTGTCAGACCTTGAAAGAGTAGGATACTATGCCTGGGGAGCTGCCATGCTGGCACACTTATTTACAGGTCTGTTCCGAGAAGCGGACCGTGAGATGACTGTGAGTGGTTTCACACCATTCATCCAGGTATTTTTGGTTTTGCTTGTTTTGTATTTTTTTTGTGTTTTCGCAAGGTACTGATGACCTGCGCTGAGTAGCTGTGGAGCTATTATTACCTCCCCATGGGGAGAGCTCGGCATTCGGTGGGAACCCATCATGAGTGCGGCACCCCTAACCTACCAACTGATGGTGCTAATGCGGGAGCTACAGGAGTTCCCTGCAGCGATGGTAAACTGGAGACCCTACTCAGACATGGTCGATGCTGACCAGCCGTGGGTTCTAGCAAGTCGTGCCCGGTTTGGACGGGAACTGTGGATGCACTGCCTGAATGAAATCGAGCCGCTTCGGCTACGATTGGTTATGAGGACTTTAGGACTGGCTCAGGAATGGGTGGATACAGCTGCACCACCTCATGTCGGGAGAAAGATGCGAGGACCTGTGACCTGCATTGACTGGCGCGTGCGGTTCCCTGAACAGTATGAGGACTGGCAACGGGGTGGCACGATTGTAGAATCACATGCGCGGGATAGCGAGGACTACTTGCGTCTATATAGGACAAAGTACGCAGAGCGGCTCCAACCCCGGGGACTTGTCGAGGTAGGTTTCCCCTTTTTCTCTTTACTTCTTTCTCCTTTTTTTTTGATTTTCTGGTGGAAATGCCGACCCGTATGGCTGCAGGATATCCGTGATACGATGATAGCGACTTTACGAACTCGCTTGGCAGAGATGGAGCAACGGTTGGGCGATGCCCGCAGAGCTACGAGTGCCTTGGTAGGTGTACAGTGCGTTCCTAATTAAAACCCCAGATTCCAGATGTTGGCTGCTAATTCACGTGGTCGTAGCATGCCCAGATTGGTGCGGCTTCCCCAGCGATGGGAGTAGGTGGTGCCTCTTCCAGCTTGTGGATTCCCACCTCAGAACTTGACTTTCTTCATGAGCAACTTGCTCATGCCACGCAGCGTGCTGCGGAGGCAGAATGGATGCTCTGTATACAGGTAAAAGTTTCAGTGTTGAGTTCTCTTTATTTATGCCTTGCCGCGTATCTTGAGATGGTACATCTAGCAGGAAAAGGAGACGGAAGAAGCGCTTGCCCAAGCTGCGCAGAAGGAGGCTAGGATAGCAGAACTGGAGAGGGAACTGCGGCGTCATCCTGATGACGACTCTTCTAGGGATGCCATGGAACTGAGGATCACTCTCCAGTTGGAGAGGGAAGACCGCGAGAGAGAACGTGCAGAGAAAGAAAGAGACGCAGAGAGAGAAAGAGCCAACAGATTGACTGAAAGGGAGGAACGAAGGGCCATGGAGGCCCAACTATTCAAACTCCGAATCAGCCTTGGTCTTGCTGAACAGTGGCTGAGAGATGGTGAGGAGCGCTACCGAAGAGCACGAGAGCGTGGCTTTCGTGTTGGTAGCTTCTCTGCTGCTTCCGTGGATCAACGCCGGGGTGTGGGAATAGGAAGGGGAGTACAGAGCGGTAGGAGTACCGCTTTTCGTAGTTGGGTAGCACCTTTGAGAGCGTTGTGCCCGGAGAGTAGTGGGACGAGTAATGCAGAGAGAGAGGGCGGAACTTGATGTAAATTTTTTTGATTTTTTTGGAATAAAGTACAAGGTTCGGTTTGTTTATTTTTCACCTTTACTTCTGTTGCCTGAATCCCTGCATACATCACTGAAACAAGCAAATCAGAATTTCTGTTCTGATTTGGCCCCTTGCTCAATAAGCAAATGGTCACTGTGACTGTTCTTGATAACTGGTCAAGGGGCCAAGCCTTTATTTAACGAAGGCAAGGGAAAGATGCGGTGATGATAAATGTGACAGGCAAGCACACGAATGCAAGCGGTATTTAAAAAAAAAGTGAGATGCTGCACGCAAAATGCAAAATTGATTTGTTTTTCTTTTTTATATTTGGCATTTTTTTTGTTTTATCATAAAAAAGATTTTTTTTGTTTGCAAATATGTACATTTTCTCTTTTCTATTTTTTGTTGTTTTTATCATTTCAATTTTTTTTCTTTCTAATGCTTGGCAAGCACCCAAATGGCACCTAACCTACGTGAGACAGGGGTTTCTTACTAACCTCCCAGGTATCCTAAGTACACATCTAGGTTGATTTGGGCCTCTAGACCCCTCGAATGATGATCCCGCCGGCTAAGACTTACCCTGATGACAATACCGTCATGCCATGCTTAGGCCCCATGTCGCTTCCGACCACAGGGATTCACCCAAAAGATGTTTGAGGTAAATGATTTGCCCGACCCGGGTCTGTTTCCTCACAACTCTAGATGGTATATGATGGAACACCCTGGAACCCTAACGACCAACCGCGCGACGCTGACCCGGAATCAGACGCCGTCGCACCCATAGGTGACGCGCTTGCATTGGCCTAAGCCCGAGGTTAAACAAGAAGACATCAAGGCGGTAAACAGGGGTCTTGACCAGCCAGAAACATGGAGACTGCTTCGCAGCGATAGCTTTTCCTTTTCAAAGTATCCAACCATATGTGTATATTAAAATAAGGTCGTAGACCCTGGGCAGTTTTCACCCTTCAGAAACTCCATCAAACCTTCATCTTTAGAGGGAGAAGGAAGAGTGTAGGGGATAAACCTCCTGAGAGGACCGGCAAAGCCGTTAACCCGGCGAGCGAATAAGGGCCCATTAACTCTTTCCTTTCGGACAACTTCGGACCAAATCTTGAGCATTTACATTCCATAGCCCCCCCCCCTTTTTGTGGATTCAAACTTTTGCTTTGATGGGTTCCATTTATCGCATCAGGCACGGTCACGACCAGGCTCTTGATTTTGATGTTGTATTTCTTTTTGTGAGGGAGATATAGTCGTTTGACGTTTGTGGGCTCCCTTTCGTATGCCTGCGGGGACACTGCCCTCTTCTCGTGCTCTGATCGATGCTCGAGGAAATGGATCCTACTCTTGCCCTTGGGGTTTGAGTTTCGGTTTCTCATGCTCAGCGCTTTAAGGGCGCCGACTGTCTCATTTGGTCGAAGAGAAAAGAATAAAGATTACAGCTTTCGGAGATCTTCTGGGTGGGGCCCCACCGTAGGTGATGCTACCGACTTTTTTTTTTTGAATAAAATACATAAGTGAGCACATGTTAGCTTCCTTCGAGCGAGCATAGGCCGACGTGGCCGGACAGGGATCTCCACAGTTCTGGCAAACCAAGACCCGGTGCCTACTAAGCCTTAATGGGCCCTATCCTAACATGAAGGTTAGATGCAGGGACTTAACTACATGGTGACTACCAGGCATCGGCATTTTGAATCTTCCATATTTTTAGTGGTTTTTGGTATTTCTTTGTTTTTGATGTTTTTTATCTTTTCATCATTTTTTTTGTTTTGTGCTAAGGGTAGTATTTCTTAAGATAAAGCACATTCCAAGGGTGGGATAACTCGGTCCCTTCGGCGTTGATTAGCTTGTAGGCATTGCCAGGGTACACAGCTTGAATTATAAATGGTCCTTCCAATTGGGTTGGAGCTTAGAACGCGGCCCTCCAGGTTTGACAAAAATTCTTTTTACGACCATCTCACCGACTTTGAATTTTCTCTCAACGACTTTCTTTTGGTAAAAGCGAGCGAGTCTATTTTGATACACACGCGCGTGTTCAGCAGCGGCCAGCCACTTCTCATCCAAGAGTTCCAACTGGGCGAGGAGTGAATTACGACGATCGTCGAGGGGAAATTCCTCGTCCAATTATACCCTGAGAGAAGGGATCAGAGTCTCGTACGGGACTACCGCTTCCATGCCATAAGTAAGGGTAAATGGAGTCTGCCCGGTGGGGGTACGGATTGAAGTGCGATAGGCCCATAGGGCTTCGATAAGGTTTTCTGGCCAGTCTGAAAACTTACTAGACTCAGAGGTTTTTTTGATGATTTTGAGCAATGTTTTATTGGTGGCCTCTGCTTGGCCGTTACCTTGTGGGTAATAAGGCGATGAATGATGCAATGCAATTGCGTACCTTTTGCAGAGGTCCTGTAGGTCCTGAGAAATGAACTGTGGCCCATTATCGGTGACGATCGTGCTTGGGATGCCAAATCTGGCGAGGATGTTCTTCATGATGAATTTGCAGACTGTTGACGCCTTGATTTCTGCGTAAGCTTCAGCTTCGGCCCATTTGGTGAAGTATTCCGTCGCAGTAAGGATGAAAGATTTCTGTTTGGTGAGGGAATTGGGATCACCTAGGGGACCAATGATGTCGAATGCCCACATGGAGAAAGGCCATGGGGAGGATATTGGATGAAGTGAGGAAGATGGTGAATAGATTTTATCGGCGTGAAGTTGACACTTGACACACCTACGGACATAGACAGCACAATCCTCTTCCATAGTGGGCCAATAAAAGCCTTGCCGAATGATCTTCTTGGCGAGCATCTGACTATTCACGTGGCCACCGCACACACCCGAGTGCGTCTCCTCTACACATTTCCAAACCTCATCGTCACCAAGACATCTTAACAGAATACCAGTAAGGCTCCTCCTACAGAGTAGACCTCCAACGAATGTATATTTCTGAGCCACCCTTCTTATGGCTTTCTTGTCCTCTGTGGTGTCCCCTTCAGGATAAGACTGATCTTGGCAGTATTTGACGATTTCATAGAACCATGGTTTCTCTTCATCAGCCAGTTCTTCTTCGACCTATGCCAACATGATCTCCCTCTTCTCAAGGATATCTTCCTACAGGATCTTTCTTGCTATCCTGTCTTTGATATTTACGTAGGAAGCATCATCGATTGCAGGGGCGTGAAGTTTGTAGATGGAAATGGACTTAAACCATCTTCCTAGAGGGAACCTTATGGATGATGCCAACGAGGCAAGGGCATCGGCGAGAATATTCTGATGATGAGGGACATGAACAAAGATCAGTTTTATGAACAGTTTGGCAAAGGCAGCAGTGAGTTCTTGGTATGGCTTGAGTTTGGGATCGCGAGTGCGATATTTAGTGAGCACCTGGCGAAGGATGAGTTGACTATCACCTACGACTCGCAACTCAGTGATACGAAAAGAATGGGCGAGTTCTAGGCCAGCTAGAAGGGCTTCATATTCGGCTATATTGTTGGTGACTGGAAATTTGAGTTGGTATGCCAATAAGAATGTGAGGCCTTCGGGCGACAGGAGGGCGACGCCGATTCCTCTCCCTTGAGAATTCAGAGCTCCATCAAAATATAGTGTCCACATTGGCTCATCTGATTGGTTGACGGACATTAGTTTCTCATCTGGAAACTCTGATTGGACGGGATCGAACTTGGGAAGAGGATGGTGAGCGAGGTGCTCGGCTATGGCATAGCCTTTAATCACCTTTTGCTGGATGTAGGTGATGTCGAACTGAGAGAGAAAACTTTGTCAGCGTGCTAGCCTATCCGTAAGGACGGGTTTCTCCAGAAGGAATTTGATAGGATTCATTCGAGCAATCAAGTGGACCTCATGAGCCAAGAAGTAGTGCTTCAATTTCTGCACTACCCAAACAAGGGCAGCACAGGTTTTCTCCATGACGGTGTACTTCTGCTCACAGGGGTTGAGAAGTTTGGACAAGTAATAGGTCACCCGTTCCTTGCCTTCTTCATCAGCTTGTGCGAGGACGGCTCCCACGGAGTCATTCAAGACTGAGACGTAAAGGATCAGAGGTTTTTCTGGTTTAGGTGGAATGAGAACGGGTGGACTAGCCAGATATTCCTTCAACCCTTCAAAAGCTTTCTGACATTTAGAATTCCAGTGGAATTCTACTCCTGGCTTGGTCAACTCGTAGAGAGGTCTACACCTTTGTGAATGTTGGGACACAAACCGACGAATAAACTACAACCTCCCGATTAAACCTCGGACTTCCCGCAAATTCTTGGGAGGCGGCATATCCCTGATAGCCTTGGCTTTGTCGGGATCTATCTCGATCCCTCTTTTACTCACAATGAACCCCAGCAATTTACCCGACGACACACCAAACACACACTTTTTCGGGTTCATTTTCAATTGGAACTCCCTTGACCTCTGCAAGACCTTAGCCAAAACTTCTGGATGTTCCATCCTAGTCCTTGATTTCACCAATAAGTCATCCACATACACTTCCAGATATATGTGCATCATGTCATGAAATATGACCATCATCGCTCTTTGGTAAGTAGCTCCAGCATTCTTTAATCCGAACGGCATGACCACGTAACAATATGTTCCCCAAGGGGTAGTGAATGACGTCTTTTACTGATCTTCTTCTGCCAAACGAATTTGATTGTATCCTGAAAATCCATCCATGAATGAGAGGGTTTCATATCCTACCGTGTTATCGATCAACACATCAATGTGAGGCAAGGGAAAATCATCCTTTGGACACGCGCGGTTAAGGTCCCGGAAGTCGATACAAATCCTGACTTTCCCATCTTTTTTCATGACCGGGACAATGTTCGCCACCCATTGAGGATAAAGAACGACTCTAATGAACCTGGCTTTGTGGAGCTTATCGACCTCTTCTTTCATTTTCAAAGCCATTTGAGGGTGGAAACGCCTTAACCTTTGTTTTACCGAGACGGACCCTGGTTTTAGGGTTAAACAGTGTTCGACCAAGGTTGAATCTAGCCCAGGCATATCCTCGTAGCTCCATGCAAATGTGTCCTTATATTCCTTGAGAACCTCAATTAATGCCTCTTCTTCAGAGGGTGGTAGGTTGTCACTTATGAGGATGATCCTAGGATCTTCCTCAGTTCCCAAGTTGACTTCTTTGGTGGATTCTTCTACGGCGGCTGACGGCTCGTCGAATCTCCTCATTCCACTAGCGTATGCGCCCGCCACATCCTCATATTCTTCACCCTCATCTTCAGTGGGGCATTCTTCATCCGTGATCTCGTAGACTCCATACCCTTCATCAAATGCACAGTCGCCCTCACATTCTATTTCCGGTAGCCGGATGGGATTTTCTAGCAATTGGGGGATGGCAAGGAGGGCTTGACACCTGGAGGCTAAATCCAGAAGGAATCGACGAGGGATCTGTCTACCCTTGGATTTCTTCCTAGGTACTACCCTTGACCTATCATTCCTAGATTGACTGACATTATTTACAGAAGAAGAGGAAGACAAAGAGGATGGTGTAGAATGTACAGGAGAAGACCCCTCAGAGGAGGGGTAGAAAAGGTCATTCATCGGACCTTGGACGGGTGGTCCGCAAGGGGGGACGCACCCGTGGGAGATGTAGGAGGTTTCCTCAACGAAGATGTGTTGTTGGGGAGTTTAAAAATTGACGTTTTTTTTTCGTTTTCATTTTTGATGACAAAATACTGAAAAGAAATCGGAGGAGAAAGAAAAGTGGTTATGGCTAGAGGATTGGGAGGCTCGTAGAGCAGATCATGATTAAAGCCTGGCGCGGGTTGAGAAGCCCGCGTAGGTATGTAAGGAGAGAAGGGGACCTGGGAAGATCATCAGACAATTATCTGGCCCAGGAAGAAGATATCAGCAAAGGCTGAGACGAGTGGATGGAGAAGATGGCGGCTAATGAGCCGTCGACGGCAATGTTGAGGACGGATGAAGATCCGTCGATGACAGGGTCCTTCTGGCGAGGACGATGATAGTTTGGAACCTTGGCAAGAGTGGTAATATTCTCTGGTATTCCGGAGATCAATGGTGGTCCTTCAAGCTGCGGAGACGAGAACATCCTTTCCAGTGCAACGGAAATATCTCGTATGTCGAACCATTTGTTCCACTCGCATTCCGGATCATTGATCTTGCCTCTTTTGGTGATCCTCAGACATTTTTCAGCCAAATATACAGCATGTGATCCCCCATATGCTTCTCGTGGGTAATCTCCCATCTGAACAACGGGCCCTTTGTTGAAGTGGTTTGATAGAGTCCATGTGGGGGGCTTCCAATCCGCCTTGAACGGTCCTTTGAAGCCTAGGCCAAACCTACGGTTCGGCCTAATTTCCTTTGGCGGTTTGAGCATACCCTGTAATTGTGCCCCCAGACCTTTATCCTGTTGATAGCCGATGTTCCTCATAATCTCCCAACCTTTGGAGTGAAAAGGGAGACATGATGTTGCGGTTGTCCTGACCGGCTCCTTTGGTGCTAGTGGAACGTGAGATAGATCACGCACGTCCAGCAATGACAATATGGGCCGATGAGATGGCCACACAGAGGGCAGAGAGGTGTTGATAGCATCCACTGTGTGAAGGACAGGTGTACTGACCACTTTAATAATCCTCCCATTGTAAGGAAACTTCAGGCACTGATGGTTGGTGGAAGACACAGCGTCCATGGCTTCGATGTAAGGGCGACCCAGTATAGCCTTGAATGTGGGGTCCATGTCGAGGACATGGAATTCCGTGGGAATTGACATGGGGCCTAGTTCTGCCTTCAGAATAATCATCCCCTGTGGCGGCCTTTTGCTATTGTCATAAGCCGTGACCGTGATCGAGGAAGGTCTTATTTGTTCCTCGTTGACCCCACACAACTGAAGGGTGTCCATGGAGATCACATTTATGGACTGTTGACAGCTAAAATATGAACAAAGATAAAGATGAGACCAGACCAGCAACGAAGATTGAAAGATGCTTGCAAAGTCAGGATTGAGGGAGGGCCCTCACTACCAACTACTTGCCCAGCTAGGACACCCTCAGGCTGAGCCGATGTCCAGTATTGTCGTCATCCAAACGGCGATACCGATGAAACTCCGGTCTGTTGGCTGATGAGAAACTTCTGGATTATTCAGATGATGATGCATACACCGTTAAAGAAGGAGCCCTCGTCAGTGCTGATGCAATCAAAGGAATTAACAAGGCCAAAGAAAAGAATGGGCCTGTTGAATGGGCCTGTTAATGTGCTATTAAGGATGGGCTTGATACCCCTCGCGCCGAGAACCTCTCCATGGCAGCAGGCGCGCCGGGAAGCCCCTCCAAGGGAGTGCGCCGGGAAGCCCCTCCAAAGGAGGCGCGCCGGGAAGCCCCTCGAATGGGCACGTCGGGAACCGGTGATGCAGGCACGCCGAGTGCCATTGATGTGAACAGGGTCCTATAAAACCCATTACTTTACCCACAGGAAAAGGGGGACGACGGAGGGCGGCAAGAGAAAAAAAAGGAAGAGGCAGATATTGAGAGGATAGCCAGAAACCAAAAAGAGAAAACGAGAGCTCAAAGAGAAGGAGGAAGAAGAAGCTGCAGGTGGGTTGCTCCGGGGAGGGAGAGGAGTCAATGCTCCGCCCTCCCCCATGCTTTCTTTCCTTTTCTTTGATGTAATCTAGCGAGTTCTTTTTCTCGATTTATCAAATGTAGCCGGACAATCCCGATTCTGCTTTGTATCTCTGCTTCTTATTTTCCCTTTATGGTTGATGTAAGTATGAGACGATGCAATGAAATGGAATGCTGCAGCTGCAGTGATGAATATTGGGCAATCGAAGCTCTTCCCCTTTGTATCCCGTGGATATGTCTTCTATTCGAAATGTCTAATAGTTTATATAGTACCGGTTTCAGAATCCTCGTTGGTTCTCCGAAGAGGCATGAAGATAGGGCCCCCATCCCTATCTAATGGGTGATTGGGCTCTATTTCCTTCTCCCCTTCTGTCTTAATGGCAGATCCTCCACGTATAGTCCGAGTTTTCCTTCGAGCCCTTCGTGTTGTTCAGGAACCCGAGACATCAATCTCTTGGTACCCTGGACTGCTGGCTGTACAAAGATGTGTCTGCTCTGCAGGTTGACGCCATCCCGCGAGGTTCTAGCAAACGGATCTCGATCTCTCGACCCTCCATTCTAACCCTTGAATGATTAGGGTCTGGAGTCTCGATGCGGAGGGTTCCTCCGTCGCCGGTTTAGATGCCATTAGGACTCGTCCGGGGGATCAGAGATAGTCATCTCTTGATCCCCCCCAGACGGCCTGCATCAAATAGATAAAGCTCTCCACAGGATCTGGACGATGGTCTCAATTCCCCCTGTTGATTCCACCTTCTAATTCCCTTGGCATCCTTCTAACAGAAGCCCCCATGAAATCTCTCACCTACATTCTAAATCCAGCCTCAATCTGAGCCAGAAATCTCATAAAATCCCCGAACAGAGCATCGTTATCGAGCTCTGAAACCCTGTAGCAATTCCACCTTCTCGGCGTACAAAATTCCCCGCCGAGAACTACGCTACCGAGAGGCCTCCCTCTTCAGCAAACTGACAAAAAAACCATCTAAACCCCTTTCCATGCAAACCTCCCAGCCCACAGGCTCCCGGCGCGGCGAGGAGCGCGCCGGGAAGCTCCACGCGGAGATCCCCCTTTTTTTTTGCCAAGAAGCCACTTCCACGTGAACCCCCCAGCCCTTAGCTTCCCGGCGCCACCTTCCCGGCGCGGTAATAGGCGCGCCGGGAAGTCCCACGCCGAGAGCTTCTTCAGGCCAACTCAACCCATGCCGAGAGCCCCCCTTGGCCAACCTGTAAACCCATGCCGAGAACCCCTTGGCCAACCTATAATCCCACGCCGAGAGCCATCTTTTTGCCAATGAAAACCATGCTGAGAGCCCCTCCTTTGTCCACCCCTTTGGCCTCTTCGTCCACTTATCCTGGGGCATTCGTGAGTCATCATATGTACCCCAGGAGATAAATTAACTGGGGATTGACCTCCCCTACATTCTGAGGTCCCTAATTGGATTCACATGCAACCCCGTGAGTCTGACGAACCCTGTCTCTACATGAGTTTCGTTAGTCTCCGAGAAGGGGAATAGTGACCGATGCCAGAGACATGGATAGTCTCTTCGAGCCTTAGTGCTCACTCATTTTCCAGCTTTCATCCCGGCACTACGTGGATGTCAGCCTATACCACTTTCTGGAAAATGCTCGGTCTAGGGGAGGTGCTGCCAAAATTCTCTCAGGAAGATGAAAGTCGACATCAGGTTGTCCCCCGGGCTCTGCATGATAATGGTGACAGGGTTTCCCTCGACCCTTGACTTCCCAAATTCCTCTTCTATCCTGATGCTCCTGCAAAGCCCAAATCTAATTAAGCTCAGATTTGATGCACTGATCCACTTTGATCCCAAAAGAACCCATTCACCATGGCCTGGATAGTCGAGAAACCCAAAAGCAGGGTTCCGTAAACCCTTAGAGACCATCTCGGCATCATCTTGGTTCCCGGCGCCACGAATAGTAAAAGGCATGAGCATCTCTCGGCGCATGATTTCTTGCACCGAGAACCCCATCCCTTGGCGCGCCGGGAAGTCCCCTTGCCCATTTTGCCAAGCCGAGAACCCTATCTCTCGGGTGCGCCGAGAACCCCATCCCTTAGCGCGCCGGGAACCCTCCTTCTTGCGCCGGGAGCCTTGGCCATCTTGCCTTCGCGCCGGGAACCTATGCACGCTTGAACTGCACTGATAACCTACTCAAATATTGTTACTGAGTCTTCAATCCAAATTTTGTTCCGGGGGCTCCGCCCCCGGAAACCCCCGCAAGGGGTGCTGCCCCCTTGACCCCCGCGACCTGACCGGGCAGGTCGATCCCCGCGACCTGACCACGCAGGTCGATCCGCGTGCGAGGGCGCAACATTAAGCGGTCGCTTACATTCCGTCGTCCCGCAGCGGGTTCACGAATAACCCCTTTAGCTCGGGAGGGCTCTGCCATTGCACGAGTGTCGCCGGCTTCTATAGGGAATATCAAGCATTGCCCCATGGCAGATACGCGATTCGGGAAGTTCAACACTTCTCTCTCTCTTGGCTTTCATCCCGGCACTCCGTGGGTGATAGCCTATTTCCCCCTGGGCATAATCCAGATAAAAGGGGAGATGCTGCCGAAACGTCCATCGATGTTTTAAACCCCCATTATGGCCATGGCTCAGCCTGTCTGTGACTAAAATTTCCCCTTCCCCCCTAAGCCCGGTCTCTGAACCGCTGACTTAACGATATCGTCTGTTTCTACAGTTGATGTTATTATCTTACCAGCCTTCCTGGCTCTGGTATGAAATTCAAACTGCGCACATGAATATATTTTTTTTGCCTCTCGGGGCCTCCTATTTTGGCGTTTAATCAAGGGTTGTCCTTCCTTGGAACGACGTAATTAACGTCATAGCCTTTATGGTATGACAGACTTCTGGTCCCGACTCGGACCTCACAATCGACTGACCAAGTCAGGATGAGCGCACGATAAAATCGTCACACATGTGACTGGCACGCCAATAAATCAAATAATAAACAAAATAAATAATTAAAAAGATAAAAATCCGCGTCCACAAGTCTGGCACGCCCGGTGGGACTGAGTCTCCCTTCATCTCTACGCCAACATAGGAGGCCCAGCGGGCCCCCCTCCAATTTCTGATGTTGTGTGCTTTCTCTATTTTTAGGAAGCTACGATGATGACCAGGACCATGTCCGTCTGCTTTGACCGGCAACCGGTCGATATGCATGTGCGAGAGGGTTACTTGGCGGTACCACTATCATTCGGATCGTTGCCCCCTGCCGTCGGGCTGCCCAACTGTCTGGGCCTCGTCTTCACCGACCTTCTGCAGGTCGACAACAACAAGCAAGGCACCGTTGCAAGTGCCTCGATAAGGGCTGCTGATGAGAAGGCCAGCTTACCGGAGAAGACGGCCTCGACAGCCGTCGCCTGCTATGTGCACCATGTTCAAAGGAGGGACATGGTCTCCACTGCTGCCCAGAAGGGAAAAAGAACCAACCGGAGGAGCCGGTATGCTGCTGCTGACCGTCGTCTTTCAAATTCTGGGAAGACAATGATGATGGGTGATGTTAGGGTGAACCTCGACGGTCGCCCCCGAGAAGTCCGGCCGGACAGGATTGTCCCGACCATCCAGATTGACAACAAGTTCCAAGTTCTGGCCACCAGGAAGGCCAACTGGGAAGCTGATGGGAGGAAGCCACTGGCGCCCAAGCCAGCAAGATATAAGCAGATATGGCGGTCAAAGAAGATTCAGAGCTGGGCCCCATCTCAAGATGAAGAAAACCCTGCTGATATCACTGTTGCCCGCTTCAGAGCAGGGGGCAGAAGGGAATAAGGAAAATACAGAAGAGATGCTACTGCTGTTTACCCCAGGGCTCGGGGTAGGAGAGATGAGACTGAGGGTCAAGAAGAAATCTGACCGCTGCTCGCCCCGTGATGAGGGGCAGAGGATATGAGAAGAAGGAGGACTTTACCGCCGCCCGTTCCAGGGCCGGGGGCAGAAGATGGGAAAGGAAGATCTATGATACTGCTGCCAACCGCTGCCAAGTTGGCGATGTGAGAAGGAGTGAACCAGTCACTATGGTTGCTGCAAGAAGACCAAGAGCCTGTGCCAGACAGGCTGATATCTTCAGATACTCCAGAACCGAGCACTTGAATGCTCAGGTGGCAAGACTGGCTTATCAGCAAAAGAGCCAGGATAGATTGATACTCCAACCCGAGCCACAAAGGCACAATCCGGAGGAGATGAAGCAAGTGGTCCAGGACTACTTCCAATACCTGGGGAGCTCCGCCCTCGGTCAACAAAGACTATCCCGTGCCTTGGGCACCAGAGGTGAAGAAAAAGAAGAAACACTTCAAGAAATGATGATCGGAGCCTCTTCCTCCGATTCAAATCACTATGAAGAAGGTCTCAGGGCCGGATATGACAAAGAAGACCTGTACCGGGAAGAAGCCAAAGAAAGAATATCGGTCTTTGACCGGCTCAAATATCCTGACCAGGTGAAAAGAAAGGTCTACAGGCGGAAGGGAAAAATGCAAATCTTCGCCTGCAACATGGCTGGACTTGCCAGGGGGCAAGATATACTACCAACTCAGCCAGATGAACTGCTCAGGTTGGCTACTAGACCTGGTCCTGTCACAAGAAGAGGCCAGGCCGCAAAAGATAAGATGAAGAAATATGATGAAGCCCGCAAGATCACCACCATGATAGTCAATGTGGTGATGGCAGAGGATGAAGACAATCCCCTTATTGATGATGCTGAAGGGACTTCTGAAGATATGCAAATCCCATCAGCCTTGGATCCTATGATCCAGATGATGTTCAGAAGATACCAGCAGGAGATCAGTGCTCTCTGAAGGCAGCTCAATGAGAGACATGAAGCTACATCAGTCTCAAAGCAAGCTGAACCTGCGGGGCAGACATCCAGCTCAGCAGAGACGGCTATCCCAGCTAACCCTCTCCTAGCTGAAAAGGGCAAGACACCGAGCTAACCTGTTCCACAGCAAACAGCAGCTCAGCCCTCTGTGTCTCAGACACAGCCTACCGCGCCCATCTTGCGCGCCACTGTGATGACAACTCCTCACAGCCAGCAACAAGCTCACTTCTTCCCAGAAGAGATAGATCCAGCCATAGCCCACAAGCTGATGATTGAAAGAATTGTGGAGATGAAGCTGTCTGAGAAGACTGGTAACGATGTTAGCACCTATGATGTGTACAAGGTGTCGTATCCTCCCCAATATGCTGCTAAAAGACTACCTCCAAGCGTCAGTAAGCCGCCGAAATTTGAGAAGTTCAATGGCCAAGGCTCCCCCAGGGAGCACATAGCTTACTACACCACAATTATGGGCGATTTGGCAGCCGATGAAGCTTATCTGCTCAAATTCTTTGGCTCATCCCTCACTGGGTTAGCCTTTGAATGGTATTCAAGCCTGCCGGCTGGATCAGTGGTTGATTGGCCTGATATGCAAAGAAAGTTCCACGACAGATTTCATGTCACGGAGAGAGAAATCGCAATAGCCGAGCTATATGCAACAAGGCAGAAGCAAGATGAGACCGCTCTGGATTATATAAAAAGATGGAGAAATCTCGCCATGAGATGCAGGCGGCCTCCACATCACGAGGATGCCGTCCAGATTTGCAAGTAGAATCTTCGGCGGGAGACTCTCGAAAAGATGATCGGGATGGAGATAGGGTCATTCGACCGACTAAACAATGCCGCGGCGGAGGTCAAGGCCTTCCTCTCCAGTAGTCCTTCAGTTGCTACTGCTGTGTACCATAAAGCTAGGTCGGCTGATAAACGTCCCATGCCTGCAGAAGTCAGTACAGTAGACTTCAATATGTTCGAGCAACAAAAAGATAAAGAAAAAGGCGTTGCTCACCCTCCTCCCGCTAGGCCGGCTGATCAGAAGGAGGGCCCCGCTCTGCGAGCCAGGATGAGCAAGCCTTATTCCTTTCCTAAGGAAAAGACTTGGCTCCTGTTTGAATGGGCGGCCCAATTTGACAAGATTGTCCTTCCAGACCCAAAGAGACCTGATGATACCAAAAGAAAAGATGACCCCCGCTTCTGCCCATATCATCAAGCATTGGGTCATCCCATTGAAGATTGCTATTTATTTAAAGATATTATTGAAAGAATGATTAAAAAAGGGGAGCTCAAACTGGGTGAGTATAGAGTGGACCCTCCATGCCTGCATGAGTTGCCTGAGTTAAAAAGAGCAGTCAATATGGTATCTCTATACTGGCAGTCGCCCAAAGAAATGTTAAAAGAAACAGACACCGATGAGCCCATCCTGTGGGAGCGCGTCAAATCCCCAGGCCTGATGAATAAGATGAAAAATAAATCAAAAATGCCAGATGTGCTAGATGACCCGTTATGGGTGCAGATGTCGACCGTTGAAAGGAAGGAAGAGCAGATGCAAACAAACACAAGGAGGGACAAAGTCTTCTCCTGTAACATGCTGTCAGTTTTACCCGGCAATGGCCAGACTTCCGAAGAGGATGATGAAGAGATATGCTTCATGCCGATAAGGTCAGAGCAAGCCAAAGCTTCAGCCTCCTGTCCTGATGATAAAACTAGCAAGAAGCCTGGGCACCTCCCGCTACCAGAAGAAGAAGCATGCTACCACACTCCTCCTCCATATGCGGGGACGAGGGCCAAGATGTTAATTTCTAAAAGCCTGGACGCGTCCGGCGCCTGTAATAGGGTACTGCCAGTCCCTCCTAGGATTAGGGCCGGGGGCAACATTCTTGACCTTGCCATGATGACAGAGCTATCTAAAAAACTACAAGAAGTCAAAGTGTTACAGAGCAAGCTGAATGAAATGGGTTTGCATCTGCCTGGTTTGCACTTAAACTCACCAGCTCCGGCAGTAATGGGTAAACCCGATATGAAACAAACAATGAAAATCAACTCTGCCAAGGGAGAAGTTACTAAGGCAGAATTGTATGAGACCAAACAAAGGGCTGATGAATCTGCTCTGGATTATATCTACCGATGGAAGGACCTTTATGCCAGATGTCGGCACCCACCAAACCAGGAGGAGGCTGTCCAGATATGCAAGCGCAACCTGAAGACAGAAGTCTTAACAAGGTTGGTTGGCATCGAAGTCAAGTCCTTCGATCTCTTGAATGAGATTGTGGCTGATATTGAGGCCTTTTTGGCGAAATATTACCCGGCCGCTACCGCCCTAAGACAAAAGAGCAAGCCTGCTGGTGAACAGCCAATGCATAAAGATATTTACATTGCCGACTTCCAAGCTCTCGAGAAGAAAAAGGCAAAGGAGGCAGCTAGCTCTTCGCCAGCAAAGACTGGCGAGCTAGGCCATTCCCTAAGAAGCAAAATGACTAAACCCTACTCCTTTCCAAAGGAAAAGACTCGGGTCCTATTCGAATGGGTCACCCACCACGGCAAGATCATACTCCCGGCCCCAAAGAAGCCCGATGATGCCGCAAGGAAAGACGAGCCTCGCTTCTGTCCGTACCATCAGATGCTCGGACACCCTATTGAGGACTGCTACGTCTTCAAAGATGTTATAGAAAGCTTGATACAGAAAGGTGAGCTGCAGATAGGGGAATATAAAGTGGACCCACCGCGTCCCCATCGAATGCTCAATTTCAAGAAGGCAGCCGATATGGCCGCACCACACTCGCCAAAGAGCGATTTGCTCTAAAGGGCATTTTCAATACGAATGATACCCCGTTCTGGGGTAGGTGTATGCCAAAAAGAATGATGGTGAAAGATGCCAGTGATACCCCTTTCCAGGGGCAGATGTACACACAAAAAAATGAATAAAAAAAAGAAAGAAGAAGAAGAAAATGAGGGATGCAAATGATACCCTATTCCGGGGGCAGATGTATGCAAAAAAAAAGAAAAGAGAAGAGAAAGGAAAAGAAGAGATGAGATCATATTAACGATGAAACCCACATCTCCAGCGAACGGCTTTATGCCCGAGCTGCTATACACCTTCTTTGAATCAATTCAGACCTTTCGTCTGGATAGATCATGAAACCCTATTCCTTTGCGTTAATGGCAAACCCCACATTAATGATAAAACCCACATTTCCAGTGAGCGATTCCGTGCCCGAGCTGCTATCCATACCCTCTAGGTCAATTCAGACCTTTCGTCTGGACAGATCATGAAACCCTATTCCTTTGCGTTAATGTCAAACCCCACATTAACGATAAAACCTACATTTCCAGTGAACGGCTCCGTGCCCAAGCTGCTATCCATATCCCATAAATCAATTCAGACCTTTCGTCTGGATAGATTATGAAACCCTATTCCTTTGCATTAATGCTAAAAACCCCAACATTAATGATGAAACATACATTCCCGGCAAACAGCTTCATACCCAAGCCCGCCATCCATGAACTTCAGTTCAGACCTTCCGTCTGAATTGCATGATGAAGCCCTACTCTCCTTTGCATTGATGTTTACCCCACATCAATGAGTGACTTTCCGCCCTCGATAAGCTCTACCCACCTTGGCCTGGTGGCACTCCGCCCTAGCCGAGCTACCCTTTCTTGGTCTAGCGGCACTCCGCCCTAGCCGAGCTACCCTTTTCTTGGCCTAGCGGCGCTCCGCCCTAGCCGAGCTACCCTTTCTTGGTCTAGCAGGACTCCGCCCTAACCGAGCTACCCTCTTCTTGGTCTAGCGGCACGCCACCCTAACCAAGCTACCCCTTATCTTAATCCGATGGCATTCCGACCTGTCACCCTCTAAAAAAAAAGAAGAGAATAGAAATGGGGTTGAAAATAGAGATACCCCGCCAGACTTGCTCCTATAATAGGGACAAGGGCAAAAAAATGGCCAAAAACCCAGCTGTGGTGAAAACCCGAAAGGGCACTGCAGGCAAAATTGGGTACCCCGACACGTGAAAACCCGAAAGGGCGCGTGGGCAAAAGCAAGAGGGGGCTGGCTCCGGTGAAAACCTGAAAGGGCACTTGGGTCAGTAATGTGGTAATTCAAAAGTTCCATGCCAACCGACACGCTGCCTTTACCTCCCCTTCACTGATGAAGCTTTCCGTCGGTCATCTGGCTCTATGCCCCACCGATGATAAAGCCTTCCCAAGGTAGACCTTACGTTTACCCTGATGAAATCTACATACTCTCTTTCGACTGTCCCACCGACAATGAAACCCATCACCATCCTGATGAAGCCTATCCAGCTCAGACCTCACGTCTGTCCTGATGAAGCCTACGTATTTCTTGGCAAGCCCCACATGCGATAAAACCTGTTGGAATAGACCTTACGTCTGTCCTGACGAGACCAACACCTTCACATACGTCCCACTGTTGATCGATTGGCACCCTGCCCGATCAATGATGAAACCCTACCCAGTTTAGACCTTTCGTCTATTCTGATGAAACTTATAAATCCCTTTGCATCGATATAAACCCAATATCGATGATGAAACCAACTGTTGATCGATTGGCACCCTGCCCGATCAATGATGAAACCTTATCCAGTTTAGACCTTTCATCTATTCTGATGAAACTTATAAATCCCTTTGCATCGATATAAACCCAATATCGATGATGAAAGCAACTGTTGATCGATTGGCACCCTGCCCGATCAATGATGAAACCCTATCCAGTTTAGACCTTTCGTCTATTCTGATGAAACTTATAAATCCCTTTGCATCGATATAAACCCAATATCGATGATGAAACCAACTGTTGATCGATTGGCACCCTGCTCGATCAATGATGAAACCCTATCCAGTTTAGACCTTTCGTCTATTCTGATGAAACTTATAAATCCCTTTGCATCGATATAAACCCAATATCAATGATGAAACCAACCGTTGATCGATTGGCATCCTGCCCGATCAATGATGAAACCTTGTCCAGTTTAGACCTTTCGTCTATTCTGATGAAACTTATAAATCCCTTTACATCGATATAAACCCAATATCGATGATGAAACCAACTGTTGATCGATTGGCACTCTGCCCGATCAATGATGAAACCTTATCCAGTCTAGACCTTTCGTCTATTCTGATGAAACTTATAAATCCCTTTGCATCGATATAAACCCAATATCGATGATGAAACCAATTGTTGATCGATTGGCACCCTGCCCGATCAATGATGAAACCCTGTCCAGTTTAGACCTTTCGTCTATTCTGATGAAACTTATAAATCCCTTTGCATCGATATAAACCCAATATCGATGATGAAACCAACCGTTGATCGATTGGCATCCTGCCCGATCAATGATGAAACCTTGTCCAGTTTAGACCTTTCATCTATTCTGATGAAACTTATAAATCCCTTTGCATCGATATAAACCCAATATCGATGATGAAACCAACTGTTGATCGATTGGCACCCTGCCCGATCAATGATGAAACCCTATCCAGTTTAGACCTTACGTCTATTCTGATAAAACATATGAAATCCCTTTGCGTCGATATAAACCCAATATCGATGATGAAACCCGCTATTGATCGACCGGCACCTTGCCCGATCAATGATGAAACCCTACCCAGTTTAGACCTTACGTCTATTCTAAAATCCCCCTTGCATCGATATAAGCTCAATATCGATGATGAAGTCAACCGTTGGCTGATCGGTACATCGCCCGGCCAATGATAAAATCTGTCCAGTTCGTACTTTATGTCCGTTCTTATGACAACCACATATCCTTTTCAATGTCCCACTGCAACAGTCTCTACCCAATCTAGACCATACGTCTACTCTGACGAGACCTCCTCATTTGCATTCCGGCAAATCGTCTCCCTTACGGCACACATGGCCAATAGGACGTTTGCTGCCACCAACAAAAATTCGGTTCAAGCACCTCCTCGGATGCCGTCACGCGGTGGAGCGAGTTCCCCGTCCTTTCTCTGAAGGGGTGGACGCTCTCCTGCTGAACACGGGTCATCCGCATAAAGGCTGCTGAGACCACTACTCTTCTATACGAAGGAAATAACAACACATGAAGCAGATGTACAGCCAATCAGGGATTAAAACAGATAGATGCAAGATGTACAGCCAATCAGGGCTTAAAACTGACAGATGCAAGATATACAGCCAATCAGGGCTTAAAATTGACAGATGCAAGATGTACAGTCAATCAGGGCTTAAAACTGACAGATGTCAAATTTATAGCCAATCGGGGCTCAAAACCGACAGATGCAAGATATACAGCCAATCAGGGCTTAAAACTGACAGATGCAAGATATACAGCCAATCAGGGCTTAAAACTGACAGATGCAAGATATACAGCCAATCAGGGCTTAAAACTGACAGATGCAAGATGTACAGTCAATCAGGGCTTAAAACTGACAGATGTCAAATGTATAGCCAATCGGGGCTCAAAACCGACAGATGCAAGATATACAGCCAATCAGGGCTTAAAACTGACATATGCAAGATATACAGCCAATCAGGGCTTAAAACTGACAGATGCAAGATATACAGCCAATCAGGGCTTAAAATTGACAGATGCAAGATGTACAGTCAATCAGGGCTTAAAACTGACAGATGTCAAATGTATAGCCAATCGGGGCTCAAAACCGACAGATGCAAGATATACAGCCAATCAGGGCTTAAAACTGACATATGCAAGATATACAGCCAATCAGGGCTTAAAACTGACAGATGCCAAATGTACAGCCAATCAGGGCTTAAAACTGACAGATGCAAGATATACAGCCAATCAGGGCTTAAAACTGACAGATGCAAGATATACAGCCAATCAGGGCTTAAAACTGACAGATGCCAAATGTATAGCCAATCGGGGCTCAAAATCGACAGATGCAAGATATACAGCCAATCAGGGCTTAAAACTGACAGATGCAAGATATACAGCCAATCAGGGCTTAAAACTGATAGATGCAAGATATACAGCCAATCAGGGCTTAAAACTGACAGATGCAAGATATACAGCCAATCAGGGCTTAAAACTGACAGATGCAAGATAGACAGCCAATCAGGGCTTAAAACTGACAGATGCAAGATAGACAGCCGATCGGGGTTCAAAACCGATAGATACAAGATGTACAGCCGATCGGGGCTTAAGACCGATAGATGCAAGATGTACAGCCGATCGGGGCTTCAAGCCGACAGATACAAGATGTACAGCCGATCGGGGCTTCAAGCCGACAGATACAAGATGTTCAGCCGGGCGGGGCTTCAAGCCGACAGATGCCAGATGGTCAGCCAGGCAGGGTTTAAAGCCGATAAAAGTCAAATGTGCTGTTGATCGGGGCCTGAAACCGACAGATGTCAGATGTGCCAGTTGATCACGGTACAAGCCAATAGATATTCAACTGATCGAGGCTCAAGCCAAGAAGATCATGCCAGGATGAAATCCCAATATGGGGATACTGCCAAGCTATAACTGAAAGAATGAGTCAATAGCATTGAGATAAAGATGCACCTGCGGACACCGTGCCGCTTATTCTGCACTTACGCCGTCTGCAGGTGGGGGGCATTTGTTGACAGCTAAAATATGAACAAAGATAAAGATGAGACCAGACCAGCAACGAAGACTGAAAGATGCTTGCAAAGTCAGGATTGAGGGAGGGCCCTCACTACCAACTACTTGCCCAGCTAGGACACCCTCAAGCTGAGCCGATGTCCAGTATTGTCGTCATCCAAATGGCGATACCGATGAAACTCCGGTCTGTTGGCTGATGAGAAACTTCTGGATTATTCAGAAGATGATGCATACACCGTTAAAGAAGGAGCCCTCGTCAGTGCTGATGCAATCAAAGGAATTAACAAGGCCAAAGAAAAGAATGGGCCTGTTGAATGGGCCTGTTAATGTGCTATTAAGGATGGGCTTGATACCCCTCGCACCGAGAACCTCTCCATGGCAGCAGGCGCGCCGGGAAGCCCCACCAAGGGAGTGCGCCGGGAAGCCCCTCCAAAGGAGGCGCGCCGGGAAGCCCCTCGAATGGGCGCGCCGGGAACCGGTGATGCAGGCACGCCGAGTGCCATTGATGTGAACAGGGTCCTATAAAACCCATTACTTTGCCCACAGGAAAAGGGGGACGACGGAGGGCGGCAAGAGAAAAAAAAGGAAGAGGCAGATATTGAGAGGATAGCCAGAAACCAAAAAGAGAAAACGAGAGCTCAAAGAGAAGGAGGAAGAAGAAGCTGCAGGTGGGTTGCTCCGGGGAGGGAGAGGAGTCAATGCTCCGCCCTCCCCCATGCTTTCTTTCCTTTTCTTTGATGTAATCTAGCGAGTTCTTTTTCTCGATTTATCAAATGTAGCCGGACAATCCCGGTTCTGCTTTGTATCTCTGCTTCTTATTTTCCCTTTATGGTTGATGTAAGTATGAGACGATGCAATGAAATGGAATGCTGCAGCTGCAGTGATGAATATTGGGCAATCGAAGCTCTTCCCCTTTGTATCCCGTGGATATGTCTTCTATTCGAAATGTCTAATAGTTTATATAGTACCGGTTTCAGAATCCTCGTTGGTTCTCCGAAGAGGCATGAAGATAGGGCCCCCATCCCTATCTAATGGGTGATTGGGCTCTATTTCCTTCTCCCCTTCTGTCTCAATGGCAGATCCTCCGCATATAGTCCGAGTTTTCCTTCGAGCCCTTCGTGTTGTTCAGGAACCCGAGACATCAATCTCTTGGTTCCCTGGACTGCTGGCTGTACAAAGATGTGTCTGCTCTGCAGGTTGACGCCATCCCGCGAGGTTCTAGCAAACGGATCTCGATCTCTCGACCCTCCATTCTAACCCTTGAATGATTAGGGTCTGGAGTCTCGATGCTGAGGGTTCCTCCGTCACCGGTTTAGATGCCATTAGGACTCGTCCGGGGGATCAGAGACAGTCATCTCTTGATCCCCCCCAGACGGCCTGCATCAAATAGATAAAGCTCTCCATAGGATCTGGACGATGGTCTCAATTCCCCCTGTTGATTCCACCTTCTAATTCCCTTGGCATCCTTCTAACAGAAGCCCCCATGAAATCTCTCGCCTACACTCTAAATCCAGCCTCAATCCGAGCCAGAAATCTCATAAAATCCCCGAACAGAGCATCGTTATCGAGCTCTGAAACCCTGTAGCAATTCCACCTTCTCGGCGTACAAAATTCCCCGCCGAGAACTACGCTGCCGAGAGGCCTCCCTCTTCAGCAAACTGACAAAAAAACCATCTAAACCCCTTTCCATGCAAACCTCCCAGCCCACAGGCTCCCGGCGCGGCGAGGAGCGCGCCGGGAAGCTCCACGCGGAGATCCCCCTTTTTTTTGGCCAAGAAGCCACTTCCACGTGAACCCCCCAGCCCTTAGCTTCCCGGCGCCACCTTCCCGGCGCGGTAATAGACGCGCCGGGAAGTCCCACGCCGAGAGCTTCTTCAGGCCAACTCAACCCATGCTGAGAGCCCCCCTTGGCCAACCTGTAAACCCATGCCGAGAACCCCTTGGCCAACCTATAATCCCACGCCGAGAGCCCCTCCTTTGTCCACCCCTTTGGCCTCTTCGTCCACTTATCCTGGGGCGTTCGTGAGTCATCATATGTACCCCAGGAGATAAATTAACTGGGGATTGACCTCCCCTACATTCTGAGGTCCCTAATTGGATTCACATGCAACCCCGTGAGTCTGACGAACCCTGTCTCTACATGAGTTTCGTTAGTCTCCGAGAAGGGGAATAGTGACCGATGCCAGAGACATGGATAGTCTCTTCGAGCCTTAGTGCTCACTCATTTTTCAGCTTTCATCCCGGCACTACGTGGATGTCAGCCTATACCACTTTCTGGAAAATGCTCGGTCTAGGGGAGGTGCTGCCAAAATTCTCTCAGGAAGATGAAAGTCGACATCAGGTTGTCCCCCGGGCTCTGCATGATAATGGTGACAGGGTTTCCCTCGACCCTTGACTTCCCAAATTCCTCTTCTATCCTGATGCTCCTGCAAAGCCCAAATCTAATTAAGCTCAGATTTGATGCACTGATCCACTTTGATCCCAAAAGAACCCATTCACCATGGCCTGGATAGTCGAGAAACCCAAAAGCAGGGTTCCGTAAACCCTTAGAGACCATCTCGGCATCATCTTGGCTCCCGGCGCCACGAATAGTAAAAGGCATGAGCATCTCTCGGCGCATGATTTCTTGCACCGAGAACCCCATCCCTTGGCGCGCCGGGAAGTCCCCTTGCCCATTTTGCCAAGCCGAGAACCCTATCTCTCGGGTGCGCCGAGAACCCCATCCCTTAGCGCGCCGGGAACCCTCCTTCTTGCGCCGGGAGCCTTGGCCATCTTGCCTTCGCGCCGGGAACCTATGCACGCTTGAACTGCACTGATAACCTACTCAAATATTGTTACTGAGTCTTCAATCCAAATTTTGTTCCGGGGGCTCCGCCCCCGGAAACCCCCGCAAGGGGTGCTGCCCCCTTGACCCCCGCGACCTGACCGGGCAGGTCGATCCCCGCGACCTGACCACGCAGGTCGATCCGCGTGCGAGGGCGCAACATTAAGCGTTCGCTTACATTCCATCGTCCCACAGCGGGTTCACGAATAACCCCTTTAGCTCGGGAGGGCTCTGCCATTGCACGAGTGCCGCCGGCTTCTATAGGGAATATCAAGCATTGCCCCATGGCAGATACGTGATTCGGGAAGTTCAACACTTCTCTCTCTCTTGGCTTTCATCCCGGCACTCCGTGGGTGATAGCCTATTTCCCCCTGGGCATAATCCAGATAAAAGGGGAGATGCTGCCGAAACGTCGATCGATGTTTTAAACCCCCATTATGGCCATGGCTCAGCCTGTCTGTGACTGAAATTTCCCCTTCCCCCCTAAGCCCGGTCTCTGAACCGCTGACTTAACGATATCGTCTGTTTCTACAGTTGATGTTATTATCTTGCCAGCCTTCCTGGCTCTGGTATGAAATTCAAACTGCGCACATGAATATATTTTTTTTGCCTCTCGAGGCCTCCTATTTTGGCGTTTAATCAAGGGTTGTCCTTCCTTGGAACGACGTAATTAACGTCATAGCCTTTATGGTGTGACAGACTTCTGGTCCTGACTCGGACCTCACAATCGACTGACCAAGTCAGGATGAGCACACGATAAAATCATCACACATGTGACTGGCACGCCAATAAATCAAATAATAAACAAAATAAATAATTAAAAAGATAAAAATCTGCGTCCACATGGACGCACCCGTGTCCACAAGACACGGGTTTATGGATACCCCATTAATTTTTATTGAAATGCACAATGCATATTTTCGAGCTTCCTTGGGAGCGAGCTCGTAGTTGTGGAACATGATGGCCGGTTGTGTGTCTGTTGGGGTCAGGACGGTCGAAATCTTCTCCACGGGGAGGTCCTCATTAACCATGACTTTTTGAAGGTATTCCATCAAGGCCGCCTGGTAGGATGTGGATCTTTGAAGTAGCTCCAGGATGGAGATCCGAGCAGGTGTCTTGTCCAAGTGTTTCAATAGATCATACTGTGTTCCAGGGATAGCTCTTTCTGGTTGTTCTCCATCATCCTTCTCTAGCTGAGATTGCTCAGGATTCTGACTGTTGTGGGGGAAAACCCTGTGGAAAATCCTTCCACTCCAGAGCACCATTGCCTGCGGCTTTTGTACCTCTGTGGGGGTAGTAGTGGGTTTTAACAGGGATTTGAGGGGTAGCGGTGGAGGAATGGTTGATGGAGCAGGGGTGACGACGGGAGCAGAGATTCTGATGAGGGGTTTGTTAGGTGGAGGCATGGTGGAGGTAGAGGGGATATCGCGCGGATTATGAAGGATAAGGGGTCTGGAAGGCGGAGGTGGAGACGAAGTAGAAATGGGTAGGGCTTGAAGTGGGCAATGATTTTGAGGTGGGTGATGGGTAATGAGTGGTTTTGAAGGCATTAGTGGTGATACGGTGGAGAAAGACGGGGTTATGTATGGTTGACGGATGATAAGGGGTTTAGAAGGCGTAGGGGTAAATGTTGTAGAGGTGGATGGTAAAGTGGGGGAGTGGGATAAGATGAGAGGGTGTGAAGGCGTAGTGGAGAGTGTCGGTTGATAGGGGATCGGGGTACGGATGAGATGGCGTAATGGTAGTGGAAATGGTGAAGGCGATACTGACGCGGGTTGATGAGAGAGAGGTGCTACCCGGGCAAGGCAAGGGTGTTGCGTGATGATAGGATTTACGGTAGAAAGAATGGAGGTACTTTCCTGGTGCCACACCTGCTCTCTCCCGACTTCCGGGAAGGAGGAGATGAGGTTAACCTGATGATTGGGCTATTGGTGCTCCGGTAATGGATTCTGGATTATGCCCATGTCGGGCTGTTGTTGTGGGGCCTGTTGAGGCTGTTGTTGTTGTTGTGGTTGCTGCTGCTGCTGCTGTTGTAACTGCTGCTGTGGCCTATGAGGAGGTCTCCTAGCCTTAAGAGCGGCGACGTATTGTCTCATTTCATCCCAATCTATTTGATGTTCATCATTCATATCGTGGATGTAATCTTTGAAATGGAAGCAGTAATCTACTTTGTGTCCTGGCTGCCTGTGGTAGACGCAGTATTTGGAGGTATCAACATTTGGGGGCCACACGGGCCTTTCTCTGGGTAGGGCAAGTTGGTTTGATGCCATGAGGGCATTAAAAATGTCTGCTAAGGTTTTTGGCAATGGTGGATAGTAGGCTCTCTTGGGACAGAGCGGCCTCCTTTGTTGCTGTTGGGGACCATAGTTCCCCGAGGGTGGAACTTGGTTGTACTAAAGCGGTGGTTGTTGTTGCTGAGGTTGTGGTTGTTGTTGCTGGGGTTGACGTAATGGAGGCATATTATCCTGGGGTGGATTATTTTGGGGTGGAGGATGAAGAGGGAAAGGACCTGGTTGGAGGGGAAGTCGGGGCATTTGTGGAGGCCTTGGGTTGACTGCATAGTTGGCATTGTTGACCGCACCCACTTGCTCATTTGTCACGACCCCTTCTGTGGCTCCGCCCGGGACACCAGCGCCTGTTTTTCTGACCACTTTGGGCTTTGGCGACTCAAACATGTTCATAATGGGGGAGTCTTTTAACTGGGTTTGGATGTACCGGGCCCTTTCATAGAGTTCCTCCATTGTAGTAAGTTTATTCATGGCCAAGACGTGTCTGAACTGTGGAGTTGCATTAGACACAATCATCTTCACTTGTTCGGGCTCCGAGAGGGTATCCCTTATTCTTTCCGCCAGAGACCTCCATCTATCAGCATAGCGGACAAAATCTTCGTCGGGCTTCATCTTTTCGGCCACTAGGTCGGTAATGGAGAGTGAGGGACCGACCCTATCCCTATATTTCTGCAAGAACCTTCTCTGGACTATTTCAAAATTCTCGGCCTCGCGGGGCTCCAAAGAATAGAACCACTCTAGCGCGGGACCATCCAATGATCTCCGAAAGAGGTATGCCAGGGACCTCTGATCGTTTTGCCAATAGGAGGATTCATACATGAAATCCTTGAGGTGAATGAAGGGGTTGCCGGTACCATTGCATCGGTGGTACATGGGCATTTCAGAGGGAGGAAGATGAATGACGGGAAGGATTGGCAAAGCAACCTCCGGGGTGGCTTTCACGTCCACCATTCTTCTCAGATTTTGAAACTGCTCGTCCACGATTGAACCTATTGAGGAGCGATTAAGCACGCTCCTCTGGAGGTGAAGGTGGCACTTGCCACTGGGGGAGAAATTGTCTCCCGGAGACTTGAGGGGGGAACCCGAAATGAGAGGGAGCTATCGGACCGCCGACAGTTGGCCGTGGCTGAAGCGGTGTGTGGGGAACAACGGGAGTTTGAGATTGTGACGGGAACTGGAATGAGGGTGGCTGTTGGCTCGCTTGTCCTTGAAGCGAGGGAGACTGGATGGCTTGCACCAATGAAGGAGATGGAATGGCCTGCACGGACTCTTGGAGAGGTGCGATGGCCGGAGTTGATTCCTGGGGCGTGGGGGAAATAGATTTCCCCTTCAAAATGGCCTGGAAGGCCCGGAGATGTTCAGAGGTAAGCTCCGTGTTGGCGAGGACGCCCAGTAAGGAAGAGATATCCTGTGGTGGGGACGTGTCCCCGGCAATAACCTGCACCTCATGCGAGGGCTCATGAGAAGGACCCGAGTCCATAGCATAGACTCGCGGGTCGGCTGACAAACCACGACTAGGGTGGTTCTCCTCAAAAGACTCGTGAGCCATGCTCACAGTTTTCCCAGAACGCAAAAATATACACTAGCAAGCAGGTAGCAGAGATTATCAAACAAGTGGATGCCTTTACGCCTTTTTTTGTGTTTTGATTTTGATGATTTTTTTTGTGTTTTTAGCGAGATCCGAAGTTCACACAAAATAGGGACCCTAGTTTATTTTTGTTTCACCGCCGTGTCAGCTAGGGTCTCTCGTCTCACCACGAATGAAATGACTAACTCTGGAGAACTTCAATGGTACAATCGGCCCAGTGAACGAAGAGGAGATTCTTCGATGTCGGGGACTTACGGAGGTCCCAATGTAGGATATTCTAGTCCGTTGAGAGAAATTCCCAAACGGAGAGTCCTTCCTTCACCGGGAAAGGGTGATCCTCAAAAAAATGAAAAAAGGATAGAAAAGAGGGATGGATGCATGCAATGAAATGCTGACAGAGATATGGAGTGGGAAAACAACAGAAATAACAGACATATATAAAACAAACAACCAATCACAACTGACAGTGCTACCGTGAGCACAATGGGGGCGCACGCGGGCGCCAAGGTGGAGAGGCACGGATGGTGCCGAACTTGCAAGGGTAGCCGAAAGGAAGCAGTAGAGGTCCCACCGTGATCGCCAATCTGTGAGCGACGTCACGCGGTTCGGGGTACGAAGAGGATGCGGAGGGCGCGGGCTCCTCTTTTGTTTGCTGCAACACAGAAATAAGAGATGAGAGAAGGGGCCACCACGGGAGATTGCTCCGGCGGGGCGAGCGGGACAAATGTAATATAGCAAGATATGGGGGTTAAACGGCCATAGCGGGAAGTGACTCGCCGCGACCTCGGGGGGACGGGAATGGTGCAGAAATTAAATAGCAAGAATTGAAACGGCCATTGGGGAAGTGACTCGCCGCGGCCTCGAGAGTATGAGCATATAAGAATATAGCAAAATATAAAGAGAATATAAGAGCGGAAATTTAAACGGCCATTGGGGAAGTGACTCGCCGCGGCCTCGAGAATATGAATAGATAAGAATATAACATATAAGAACGGAAATTTAAACGGCCATTGGGGAAGTGACTCGCCGCGGCCTCGAGAATATGAATAGATAAGAATATAACATATAAGAATGGGAATTTAAACGGCCATTGGGGAAGTGACTCGCCGCGGCCTCGAGAATATGAGCGGAATATAACAGAATATAAAGAGAATATAAGAACGGGAATTTAAACGGCCATTGGGGGAGTGACTCGCCGCGGCCTCGAGAACAATATGTGATCGCCAGGGGCCAAAAGACCCCAAAATAAGAAAGTGATCGCGCCTACCTCAAGAGCGGGAGATGGCTGGTTGCTTCTTCCTCCCCCTTCGGCCGGCCGACGGAGCGGGCTTTCCTTGGGTACCCTTGCAAAATAGTACACAATAAACGAACGGAATTAGAAAATGGCAGTGTAGTAACAATTCCTTGCAATAAAAGTAACGAGATCGTGACCTGACACACACCTGGTTGGTGTGGTTTTAAACCCCTCTCGGACTCGAGTAGGAGGAAAATGCGATGATGAATGCAAGAAGTATGCAAGAGACGGCGCCCTTATGTAGGGAGATAGAGGATGCAATATGATGAATGTAAAGAACTATGGAGAAAAAGGAAGGATTGGCTTATTAGATATGCCGATGGTGAAATTCGGCGGAGCTCCGGCAGCGTAGGGACGACGTGGAAGCGCGGTGGATGAAGACGACCTTCCTCTCGCGAGCGTGGGCACCCGAGAAGCCGACAGAACCTCCACCTACAAAAGACCCCACGGGTTAGAAATGACTCCGGTAGTCTCTGGGCTCCAGAAGCATATCGGATCTCTTAGAAGCTCCCTCAGAACTGAGGGGGTGGGCCTCTATTTATAGGGCTCTGGAGGGTGGAGGCGTCCAGGACCCTGGACACCTCCATCAGGGCCGAACTAATATTTTATTCTATTTTTATTTAGTTTTTCCGAATATTTTTGTGGAGGCGTCCAGGGCCCCGGACGCCTCAAACAGATCCACCGAACCCCACCGACGGCCGCATGCGGTTTGACACAACGCGTGGTTTTGTGAGCGGTGCCTCGTGATTTTGAAATGGGCGCGTCCAGCTGCCTGGACGTCTCCACAATTTGGATTTTTTCACACACGACAAACCGTCATTCGGTGGGCGGCGCCCGTGAGGGAGTTGATGGAGGCGTCCAGGACCCTGGACGCCTCCAAAAATATATTTTATTTTTTGTGTTTTGTCTTTTATGCCAACTGGCATTTTGTATTTTTAATATTTGTTTTTATGGAGGCGTCCAGGGGCCTGGACGCCTCCATTAATTTATTTTTTATTTGATTTTGGGCTTTGAAAAATAAATTAAAAGAATGGGGGCGTCCAGGGGCCTGGACGCCCCCATAAAGACCCACCCGGCTCCTCAGTTCAGGCGTTGGCGGCCGCCCGACAGACACCCTTCTTGGTTCCGGAACCTCCTGATGCGTCAGACTGGTGTTGATGCCGTCCGAATGCCGTGACGAGACGATTCCGGATGCCGAAAAGGGCGGAAGAAGACTCAAGAAAAGAAAGCACTCAAGTGATTCAAAACGCGTAAGCCGTCGCGGGGCATTGTATAGTGATATGAGACTTTCTCAGGAGACGTCAGGAATAGCGTGTCTACAAGCTGACCAAGGGAGTCCTCAGAGTGGAAAAGGCTGGTTTGCCCTCTTTCCGTTGTCACTAATTCTCTTGATTGTTATTTCAGTTCTAGTGTCTAATATCATTGTAATCTTGTTCGGGCCCTCATAATAAGCCCTTTATTTTTCCCAGGGGTATGCCCCTTTGACAGTGTACATCGCCCATTTTCTTAATAAAAATAAGGACCACAGGGTGAGCCAGGAGGAGGAGTGAGAACACTCCCCCTCTCTGAGGGAGGGTGCACTCGACCTGTGCCCACTCTAATTGGTCGGTGTTGGTTAAAAAAAAAGAATTTGGACATATGATGAATAATTACTTTTCAATGAAAAATGATGAAAAATGGTCTATGAAAAGGACATTTTCTTATTGTTATTACTGTGGTGAGAATGGTCATTCTATGGATGACTGTTCCACAATGAGATTTGATGATGATCGGTTTGCTAGGAGATATAAGAATTCATCTGTTCGTGTTAACACTAACCCCTCGGGACCCAAGATGGCTTGAGTACCCAAATGCCCAAAATGAGAATATTTTTTGTGGGGGGGGGGGGGGCCTTGAGGCCAAGGAATGTTAATAAATAAAGGACTCTCAAGGTGAGAAAGAAAAATAGTTTATTTTTGAAAATTATTTTGCTTAGGTTCATTTTGAAAAATCTGAAAAGGTAAATTTTGAGTCTGGAGGAAAGTGTTCGCATTTAAACAATTGCATTCCTATTTTGTTCACCTTGGCAATTTCTGAAGGAATGAGACTTGGTGATTCTGATGATTAGATGACTTGAACACTCTTCTCTACACATCTTCTGAATAACTTTAGTTTTTAAATTCTTAACATTGCACATATATAGTTTCACATACACCACCTTTTCTTTCGTTTTGCAAATAATGATTCAGTGTTGAATGCTTTGGTCTATGCATAAAGTCTTTCATACTTTTACTCACATCTTACAAATAATAGTTCATTTGTGCATACATAGAACACATACTTAGTTGCATGATACACACTACACATCATACACATCTTTGCATACATGTACATAAAGAAAGTCTTTGATTATCTGTTCGGTTACGTGCATATACTTGCATATACTTGACATATTTGTATGCTTGAATGCCATGATTATCCGGTATATCAAATGGCGATAGTGGAACGTTGGACTTTGTCCAACTGGAAGCCTTCCCCATGCTTGATGGTGGTCTTCGGACCTACGTTCTCAGCCACGTACCGGTAGTCAACTTGTGTGAAAACTTTACCTTGATGAATGTTTGAGTGTATATATATTATATCACCCTCTCCTTGAAAACATCCTATGACATTTTCCCTTGCTAGAAAAAATTGCCTTGATTTAGACATGTTTGTTACATGGCATATATTAAGGGGGAGATTTTTTTTATATAACTGTGCATACACTTAGGGGGAGACATAACTGTGATTAGACTAATTCATGTCTTACATTCAATACAACCACCCACACACTTTACACCTTTTTGAGTTAAATGATTCAATTTAATAAGAATTTCAATTATTCCTCTCAATACTTCAGAGGACTCTTGATTCCCTACATAGAAATCACATGTCTCGTGAGGAAAAAGATGTTTGCCCCACCAAAAATTCTGTATAAGTGGAACGTGATCCGAGTAGCCGAGAATCTTCCCTGAAATAAAGGAGGAAACTCGCGTCGAAAAGAGAAGCCAATTCACATTTAAAATAAGTGGGATTTGACACCGAGTAGTCGGGAAGTGCCCCTGAGATAAAGGGTACAACTCGCGCCGAAAAGTGACAAAATCCGCAATTAAGATAAGTGACAAAACTGAGTAACCAGGAAGTGTCCCTGAGATAAAGGATACAACTCGTGTAAAAAGGTTAGTCACACCATTAATAGTAATTAAAAATAATTGGGGTTATACGTAGCTACCAATACTCGAGCATTGTGTATGGAAGTGTATGGAAAAAAAGTTTTTTTTAGTGTTCTTTAGAAAATATGATTATCCATATTACTTTGGAATTCATTGCTCAATTTTCACATTTACACCTTGGGTTTGATTGTGTGAATGTTCTTTATGAATCAGTCGTCTTTCATAGTTAATGCAATACCTTCTTTACGTAAGCACAACCTTCTTAGTATTGCACATGTTCATCATGTTCAAACATCAATTGCATAATTCTTACACCTGTCCCGAAGGTACTACTTGCTTGAGTATATATTTTATTATGCATGCTTGAGTGCTTGATTGCTTGATCCTTTTTGTTCATACCATACATCATTTCATATTGATGCATCTTTAGCTCATACATGTACATATCAGCTTAAATAACCCTGTTGTCAGTCAGTTATTGTTAATGACACAGGGGGGAATAATATGCTTTCAAGTCAAACACTTGCATATAACTCAGTCTGGTCATACATTTGGTGCATATTTAGTCACACATTTGCATACAATCCAAAAATAGAGCATTTGCACATATTATAAAAACTTTGCATATTTCACTTCAAATTTCACTTTCTTGCTTGATGATCATAGTTCAAACACCTTCCATTTATGGTAGGTAAATTACCGGGTTCATGCGCCATTGGTAATTCATTATATATTATTCATGTTGGAATTTCACATTTGTCATCTTAACCCCCACTTTTTGATAATGCCAAAGGGGGAGAGAGCTTTGGAGACCATAATATATTGTCATCATCAAAAAGGGGGAGATTGTTAGGTTTGACGCGCTCCCTCTTTGTCCTTGGTGATGGTTTTGATGATAATAATATATTGTGTATAAGTATTGTGGAAAATGCTCATTGATCATTTTGGAGCTTATGTGTTAATATCTTGTTTTGTAGGTTTGGATGGTTGGCAAATAATTTGTTTAGATGCAAAATGTGCCTTGTGGAGTCGACCTCATTGTGCTAAAGAGTCGACCTCAATATGCTGTGGAGTTGACTTCAATGAGCTGTGGAGTCGACCCCTTCTTCATAAGTGTCGACCTCACTTTTGATGTTTGCTACATATGCTTAGACCTTGGGTCATATGCACCAATCTTCCTATAGTGTTTCCATTATATGCTTTGACCTTGGTCTCTTGATGCACTTCATGCATGATGTTTCTCATTGGTAAAATCATGTTTTCATAGAAGGTCATAAGGCCTTTAATTTTGGTTAAATGTCATTGGATGCTCTTGGGTGGAACTGGACTGCCTTTAGGCAGACTCTTTATTTCCCACTACCAGGGTCGACCCCATGGGTTGACCCCTGGCGCTCTGAGTCTTGTCTCTTATTTTGAATTGTTCAGATAATAATAAGTCTTGGTTCCTGCATGCAGGAATTTGATTAATTTTGAATGAGAAACTGGTTTCCATGTTGGTTTATATGATGAGTTTACGTCACAGAAATTCATGTCTCTAAGTGCCTTTGAATGGGGTTTAATGATCCTTATATTATCTGGTTTTGTATTGATTTGAGTTGCCTAGTTTTGGAATGAACTTGCACTCATCAGTGGCTTGCTTGAATTCTATTTTGAAATGGATTGCTTGAATCATTTTCAGTTTGAGAGGCCTATTAATGATTTCACATTCTTGGTTTCTGAATCTTGCTGTCAATGGAGTGTGCGAGTTTCATTTACCTTGGGTTGCAATTATAGCTCATGTGTGAATTTATACCAAGGTGGTTGAGATACTTTTGAAATGAGTTGCAGGTATCTGGAAATAGGTATCTTGAAAATGGGTTTTCATGCATAAACCTATTGTGTATTGAGAGCTTGTGCCCTGTATGAACTGAAAGTTCCTCTATCATCTTTATAGGTGATTGTATCTCATGACTTCTAACAGCATGATGAATGGTTTCTCCATTAAGACTACCTGTGTGAAGAATGGGCTCAGTCTTACTTGGATTGAATCTGAATTTACTGAACCGAACTTGACTTCTTGAACTATTCATGCAACTCATGTATGCTTTGTTTGTAATCACAATTGATGTGTGAGCTTATGGAGAAACTGGTTGAAAAGCTTTGAATCACTCATTTGAAGTTGCATTTTAGCATTCTATACTGCAGGTTGATTGAGATAGTTAAGTGTACAAAAATGGTTTGAAAATGATTTCTTCAAATGCATTGACTTATGATTCTCATGAATTTGAATTTCTAGAAAGTGCAGGTTTAAACATGTCCACAAATCATGAAGTCATGGTAAGAATTTATTTTTAATGTAATTCATGTTTGATTACATTGGGGTGCATGTTTAGGTCATTGGGAATGCATTAAAAATCTTTTTTTACGGTCCCAAGGTCAATGGGTCGACCCCCCCCCACTCAATGGGTCGACCCCGGGACTTAATTCACTGCAATCTGCTTGCTGGCTGAAGATGGGTCAACCCCCTTATCAAGATGGGTCGACCCCTATAACCTATCTACAGCAAACAGGTTCTGGCAGCTAGATGGGTCGACCCCCCATCCAGATGGGTCGACCCCCCCAAGTTCGCAGGTCTGCGCGGCTAATCTGTGGGCCACCGTAGCCCTATGAAATGACTTCCAAATGGGCTGAAATTTTACCCTAATGCCCTTGGGTTATTAATGAACATATTAGAGTGGTTTTGCTAGGGTTTTAGGAGGGCATTCATGTCTTTAATCTGGCCTTCTTTGGGTATATATATGTTGCGAATTTGGGAGAAAAAAAGCAAATGCTTAATGTTCTATCTTTCTTGTAGAGGAAGGAAAGAGGGATTGGCCGCAGGTGAAAAGGGGAGATGGTTTATTAAAGGTTTTCATGTGTTTTCTTTCTTTTAGGGATGATTTAAAGTGAAGAAGTCAAAGCTACATCAAGTTCCATCAATATTTCATGCTCCGACGAAGCTGAATGTGCAGCGACAAGTTCGTGCGACTTCGGATCTGTTGAAGTTGACCCCCTCACTTTGGAAGCTTCAAGAAAGATCATCTATTGGCCATTTATCATACAAGGATACCATTCTCCAACCCTCTTAAGTTTATTTTGAACATTTGTCTTCAGTTTATACAAAGTCTGGGCTTGTATTGTATATCTTCTTAATTTTCTGAACATCAGAATATCTGTGTGTGGTGTACGGAGCTGTGTCTCCGTGTGGGTTTTGTGTCCAGGGTGTGTTCCCTGACTCCGTGTGTGTGTGCTACGGTGGCAGCGGCTTGGGGCTAGGCCCCGTGCTTGTGTATTGCTGCGAAAGTAGCGTGTGTGGTGTTGGGGCTCGTCCCCATGTTGCTACATCTCGTAGCGTGTAGTGAAGCCTCACCGGGTTTCGATGAGGGGTGGACGTAGGGAGCCCGTCGTGATCCTGAACCACCTAAAAATATTTGTGTTCTGTGTGGATGCCTGTGTGATTGTCCATTTCCTCTATCTTCATTCACAGATCAATTATATTGGTTTTTATGCACTGCACCATCGCACATCGCTTTATCTGCTAGCTGTGTCTGGCTTAAATTCAATTGTTATTTGCATTGTCAATCCGTGTGGGATCAGAAAGATCGAGAGAACATTTTAATCTCACTCAAGTTTAGATAATTAACATAGTTTATTTTAATTTCGTTGTAATTTGTTTAGATTGTTTTTAAAATCCAACATCTCGGCTGGGGGATAATTCAGCCCCCCTTCTTGTCTGCCATCTAGTCTGGGCCAACACATGTTCATCTGAAGTTTTCGTAAATAAGATTTGGTCAATGTTACTTCTTTTGAGACCATTTTCAATTAAAAAGAACTTAATATTTCATACCATGCCCTGGGGGCCTATTTCAAACCATGTAGTGCTTTATCTAGTTTGTATACTTGGTTTAAAAATTTGTCATCTTCAAAACTCGACGGTTGCTCCACGTACACATCTTCTTTTACTACTCCATTTAAGAAAGCACTCTTCACGTCCATTTGATATAGCTTGATAATCCTGAAACATGCAAAAGTAAGAAGAATTCTTACTGCTTCTAGTCTAGCCACAGGAGTAAATGACTCATCAAAATCAATTTTAAATTCTTGGCTATAGCCTTTGGCTACTAACCTTCCCTTATTCCTAATTATCACCCCCTCTTCACTAAGTTTGTTCCAGAAAAGCCACTTAGTTCTGATAACTAGGTGATCATCAGGTCGGGGCACAAGGAACCACACCTTATTCATTTGGAATTAGTGTAGTTCTTCTTGCATGGCCAGAACCCAGGAGTTATCATTTAATGCTTCATCTACAGATTTAGGCTCAATATGAGAAAGTAAAGCTAGATTATCAAATTGTTCAACTTCCCTTATTGAAACCCTTGTCTTTACACCTTCATCCACGCTCCCAATGATGTTCTCTTAAGGATGATCCTTGAGAAAGCTCCATTGGTGTAGAAGCTCCTGCTGTGGCATTTCTTGTGCTTCTTCATTTTGATCCCCTTGTTCTTGATTTTCACATGCCTCACCTTGTCTGCTCATTTCAGCTTTGTCCTTTTCTTCCTCACCTGTAATAGGAAAATATTCTTTATCATTAGACCTCCTTGGAGAAAATTCATCCACAATTATATGAGGGCTTTCCTCTACCATAAGAGTTCTCAAATTATAAAAACGGTAAGCCCTATAAGTTAATGAATATCCAAGAAAAATTCCATTGTCACTTTTTGCATCAAAATTTTCAAGATTATCCTTTCCATTTTTCAAGATGTAGCAAACTGAACCAAAAGGCTTGAGATGAGAAATTTTTGGCTTCTTACCTTTATAAAGCTCATATGGAGTTTTCTTTAAAATTGGTCTTACCATGGCACGGTTTGTGATATAGCAGGCCGTGTTAACTGCCTCGGCTCAAAAATACCTTGGTAAACCATTTCTAACAGTATTGTCCTTTGCCATCTCCACGAGCGTCCGATTCTTTCGTTCAACAACGTCGTTCTGTTGTGGGGTCCTTGGTGCAGAAAAATTATGAGCATACCCATGTTTCCTGCAAAACTCATCAAATTCATGGTTATCAAACTCTTTATCATGATCACTTTGAATTTTTTGAATGAAGTAGCCTTTTTCATTTTGAACTCTTTGACAAAAATCAACGAACTCCTGAAAAGCATCACTCTTGTTAGCCAAAAATAATAACCATGCAAAACGAGAGTAATCATCAACGATGACGAATCCATACAACTTCCCTCCAAGGCTGTGTGTCCTGGTGGGTCCAAATAAATCCAAATGCAGTAATTGTAGGGTCTTTCAGTTGAAACAATATTTTTGCATTTGAAAGAAATCCTGATTTGTTTTCCTTTATTACAAGCTTCACAAATTTTTGTTGTTTAAAATTTCATTTTTGGTAAACCTCTGACCAAATCTCTTCTAGACAATTTAGAAAGAACATTAAAACTGACATGCCCTAAACAGCGGTGCCATAACCAAACATCATCATGTTTATTTGCAACTAAACAAAGATTTTCTTTAAGTAAATCATCAAAATCAATTGTGTATCTATCTTTCTCTCTAATGCCTATGAATTTTATTTCATTTATATTTACATCTATGATGGAGCAGTGTGAAGATTCAGAAATAACTTTGTGACCTTTGTCACATAGTTGACTAATGCTAAGCAAGTTATGATTTAAGCCCTTAATAAGCATGACATTATCAATAAATTGTTCAGAATTCTTACTTATTTTTCCCATGACGATTATCTTACCTCTATCCTGTCCACCAAAAATCACTACACCTCCTTCTTTTTTATCCAGGTCTGCAAAAAGCTCTTTATTTCCCATCATATGCTTGGAGCATCCACTCTTCAGGTACCATTTATTCTCCTTGACTTTTAAGCAGACCTGCAAAGGCACATTAAATCTCAAGCTGATTTTGGTACCCAAGCAAAGCTTGGGTCCATTTGAGTTAGCTTTCCTATTTACAATGGAATTCCTAAACTTCTTGGCAAACAGATCATCATCATATTTCATCAAGTTGTATATGTACATGTCATGTCCCAATCTACCACAATAAAAATGTGGGTTTCTTCTTTACAAAATTGTTCCAACTATATACATTTTGAAAAGCATTAGGGGAATGTGAATGTGAACCTTTGGATTTTTGTGGTTTTGTGTGTGAGGATGATGAGCTACCATCATGCAAATATGAGGTTTTAACTTTGAATTCAAATGACTTTTTATTTGTGAGCATGTATCCCAAACCCTCTTTTCTGAAGTTCACTTTAATGCCTAAAAGATTGTCCAAATTATTCTTTCCTTTGACAAGTTTTTCCTGAACCAGTTTCGCATCATTTAATTGTAAAATCAAAGTTTCGCATTTTTTCTCAGCTTCCTTGCAAGCTTGCTCACTTTGATTTAGTTTTATGGTTACTTCTTCCAATTTCAATTTCAAAGTTTCATTTGTCTCTTCCAACCCATCCTTGATTTTGAACACACTCTATTTTTCAAATTCTAAACTTGAAATTTCTTCTTCAAACAAATTCAGCTTAGACACAAGCATTTCATTTTCGTGTTTAAAAGATTCAATTTCATGCTCATATGAACTACATTTATCACAAGGAGTCTTGGTGTGAATAATCTCATGAAATTTCTTTTCCAAATTTTTATTTTTAGATTTAAATTTTTTATATTTTTTATACAAATCAGCATAAGCAAGTTGCCATTATTCACTAGAAAGATTTTCTGAATCAAAATTTATCTCGGTATCTTCTCCTTGAGCCATCAGGCAAAAACTTTTCACGAGCTCATCAATGTCATCTTCTTCTTCAAATTTGGAGTCGTCCTCATCTTCATCACTCTATGTCGCTTTCATAGCTCTTGGCTTCTTTCCTTTGCCCTTATTCATTTTCTTCTAGAGTTTAGGGCATTCACCCCTCATATGCCCCATTTTCTTACACTTGTAGCACATTACCTCATCCTTCTTACTTGATTCCCCTTTCTTGGTCATTGATTTCTTCTAGAATTTTTTGGGGAAATTTTCATCCTTTTTAACTCTCCTGGAAAATCTTCTAGCTCCTTTTGTAATAAGAGCCATAAGCTCTTCTTCATCACTTTCAATGATTGATCCACCATCACTTTCTCCGGATGATTGTGAGTTCACTTTTAAGGTAATTGTTTTCTTCTTCTTACTCTCGTCCTTAGTTCTCTTGATATTCAGCTCATATGTCATGAGCGACCCGATCAGCTCATCAGGAGACAGTGTAGATAAATCCTTCAAATCTTCTATAACAGTTGCCTTGGTATGCCATTGTGGTGACAATGACCGTAATACCTTCTGGACCAGCTCTTTCTTGGTGTAGTTCTTCCCCAATGCCTTTAGTGCATTTGTGATCTCACTAAGTCTTGCAAACATTTGTGATATTATCTCGTCTGGCTTCATTGCAAATAACTCATAATCCCTGATGAGTATATTCACCTTGGTTTCTTTAACTTCGGAAGTCCCCTCGTATATGAGCCTCAACTTATCCCACATCTCCTGTGCAGAAGAATACATTGAAATGCGTGAATATTCATTCGAATGAATTATGCATTGGATAATATTCATAGTTTTGTAATTAGCACATGATTTCTTAATATGCTCATCATTCCATTTTTCCTCATCTACAGGTAATTCATAGGATCATTTACTCACAACACGCCAGACATCATACTCTTGTGCTCTTAGAAAAACAGTCATCCTATTTTTCCAATAGGAATAATTGTTCCCATCAAAGAATGGGGGTCGGTGAATTGAATATCCCTCAGGAAGTATGCCTTTGTTAGCCATGGAAAAATGATCTTTACTCTGAGACCACTAGGTCTAACTAAATAACCAGAGCCACAAGCTTTGATACCACTTGTTGGCCCAGAGAGCAAGTAAACAAGAAGGGGGGGTAGAATTGTTTACCCCCAAATCGCACGAACAATCGAAACTATTACTTTGTAGATCAATTAAATTCATGAATCAAGTAAATTGATGAAGCAAGGTTCTCTCCACTCACCATTCACAGATTCACACTTGAGAATATATCAAGCAAACACAAGATGATCAATCAACCAAGGAGTGCACAGGAAATTTTTAAGGTGGTTCGGTGAGACCTACACGTCTTCCAATGTCCACCCCTCACCAACTTGGTGACGCTTCATGACGTGACAAGACCTAGGGGAGCAGCAGGGATGACACGGGGACCCTCAGACCTACCGTTGCAAGCATACTAGTAAGGTAACGGACTCGATTTCGGCGCACTAGCTCACACGACACGTCCCGCTTCCTAGGGTGACTCGGGGATGGATGTACGAGTCTGATGACCAGACCCTTGCAGGTTGGAGATAATGGCAGGTCTGAGATGGAACCCACCCTTAGATTTTGAAGCTCTCATGTCAATGAGGCAGACCACGCACCTTGGACGGCGCGGGTAACACTCACACTCTCTCCCGCGATGGCCACACAACGTAGCTGGTCAGCTGGGGCGGGGTGCCCTCTTCCTCACTGGTGGAGCTCAGAAACGATATTGAATCACAGGAACGACCAGGAAGAGGGGAAGGAGCTCACCTATTCGGCTTGAAGAAGCCGACTTCAATCGAAGACGAGGGCGAGCAGGGAGACGTGGGGAACCCTGCACGCTGTGTCGGTGAAGCTTGGGGTGACCTGTTTATTACAAAACTACTCCTCACGCAGGAGGGATGACTCTGGCGCGGGGGAGGAGACGTTATAACCAAAATGTGCCTCCACGTAGGGAGGGGCGATCAGCCGGCCAGGCGGGAAGAGGAATGAGGATGAAGTACGCAATCTGCCTGCGCTGTTTTCTATAGGACAGTAAGTCGTTGCAGGAGACGCCTATGGCTCCTCCGGACGCTGTTCAAGGTGAGGTCGGTGTCAATTATCCATAGTTGAGCCTTCTTTGTACTATAGAAAGAACATGTTTGTTTGACAACGTATGGGCCTGGTGCTGATCATTTCGAGACTGAGCAGTTAGGACGACCCTGCAGGACCCAACAGAAGAGCGCAGCGATGCCGGGGGTACTACCAGCTCCTCCGATCTCTGAAAGTGGCAGAACAGGGGTAGAACTGATCTTGGACGTGTCTGCTATGCGCGGTAGGAGGGACGGTCCAGTTTGGGGATGGAGGTTGGAGCAAAAGACCCAAAGGTAGGGAGTGGTCCAACTTAAGCAGGGGGCAAGCAGTCTGCGCACGCCATGGAAAATGAACGATCTAGAGTGCTCCGGTGGCCAAATGGACTCCTTCTTCCTATTGCTGGAGGAGGACTCATAGGGGAATATCTAGATCAAAGGGAGCATCCAGAAACTTGGTGTGGAGTTCATGGGGGTCTCTGCAACTCGTCTTTGGTTGCTTGCTGGAGTCAGTTTGCCTAGTCGGACGAGAACAGCTCTCCCGCACAGCTCCGACGTCGGATGAGGGTGCACAAACTCTCGTTGCGAAGCTAGTTTGGAGAAGAATCCACCAGTACAGTTTTTATCTTTAGAAGCTTCACATAGGAGGTTGGGGTGGCGCTGCAACTAGATGGACGGTTATGCTACTGCTACTGTCTAGACAGTCAGTGGGCGAGGAGGAGAGAAGAAGGGAGAATAGAGGGAGGAAGGGGTGTGAGGGTGAACGGGGGTCTTCCCTGGTGAGAGGGGAGATGGTTTGGGAGAGGGTAGAGAGAGGGGGGCGCAGCTAGGAGGGGGAATGGAGCTGGGGTCGCAGCTTGGTATGGGTGGAGGGAGAGAGAGGTGGTGGCAGCCTAGTTGGTGGTGGTATTGGTGGGAATTGAAGGTGGGGGTCTTGGGTATGCCAAGGGGTGGCTTGGGAGTGGGGAGGGGTGCCTAGGGGAGTGAAAGATTGGCTTGGGGAGTGGAAGAGGTGTATCGGGGAGTGGAGGGGTGTTTATGGGGCTCTGGGTCTTAATGAGGGAATTGAATGGGTGTTGTGGATTGGAAGAGTCACGATGAGGTGGTGGTCAAACGGGTGACATGGCAGGTGAGGTGGCGGGCTAGGGCTGATGTGGAGGGCAGGTGGGGTGCCTAGAGAGAGAAGGTGAGATGGAGAGAGAGATGGGAGAATCCACTCCCAAGGGAGAATACACTCCCACTATGGAATTCACCCTAAGCTATTGGCATCCACCAATAAATAAACATAAGAGAAAACTCTTGATTTTTCATTCATTCAACATTAGCTTCAAATGAGAAGAGTTGGGTCCTATTTATAGGAGCTCAACTCTTTACATGACCAAACTGCCCCTGACTTTTAAACAAAGGACCAAGCTTGTCCTATAGAGTAGACTATGTTGGGTACCTTGGGTGCAATGGATATAGAAGGGGGGGTTGAATAGATCCTCTCAAAAATTTTGGCCTAAATAAAATCTTAGCTACATAAAACAGAACCCACTGCTTTTAATACAAATGAACTACTTTAGGCACAATGCACAACGGAATAAAAGGGAATAGCTCAAAGGGAAACGGCAAAGCACAATGCACTGACAACCAAGGTCGACACCACTATATAGTGAGGTCGACACTCCTTTAGAGCAAGTTAAGAGCCAAGGGAGATCTGCTGCACTAGTCTGCAGAGATCTCACGAGATTCCAACCAGATGAATGAACAGGCTACCTGCATGAGTGAAGTCAGTGTAATAGAGTGTGTTGGAAAAGCAACTACAAATCCATAAGTCAGTGCTGATAAAACAATCCAAGAACAAACCCTTTATGCTGCCCGTCTTGTGAATGGGGGAAAGAAGAAATGGATCAATGACACAAGGCACACCCCATTGCACAAGAAATTTTAAGGTGGTTCAGTCTGCAAACCTGCAGACCTACATCCACCCCTCAGCAAATCCGGTGAGACTTTCTCCACTCGAGGACGAAGTCCTCAACCCACACACGAGGATGAAATCCTCAACCCCCCCCCCATACGCACACGGGGATGAGATCCACCACACACACATACACACGCACGCACACACGAGGATGAGATCCACAACACACGCACACACACACACAAAATAAAACAACAAGCTGCCAGTGCAACACCCACACTTCCGGTCTCTCACAAGAGCAAGGTATTATGATACCTCCAAGCGCCCAAAACCATGTCTCGATCGTCAAAGGATAGACGAGACACTCACGCAGTCACGTGTCAACCACTGGGTCACAACTGATTTGACTAGAAATCATAATGACCCTCAAAATAATACAAAATACTACTCGGTACAATGGCACTCTCAGACACTCTATAACACGGTCACAGCCCTCATAGGATGTCTAGGACATCCACGGAACAATGGGCTAACCAAGGGGTCAAAGCCACATTAACCGGAAACCAAACCAACACAAAAGAATACTCTGGGCCCGTGGCGGTCTTACCCTTGGCCGCTAAACTAACCTAGCAGTCATCCAAAGGGCCACTACCATCAACACAGAGCAACAGGTTAATGGCGGTCAATCGCATGGCCTCCAAACCCACCTAGTGGTCACCCACGGGCCTCTAAACCAAATGGCGGTCAGTCGCATGACCGTTACCAGCGAACCGACTTAAAAGAGCCAAAACCATATAACATTCTCCCTTGGACCATTTCCAGGGAATGGTGGTCACCCCAGGGCCGCCAAAGACCCCATGCTATCAGAGCTAGACCGCTAGCCCAAATCGACTTAAAATGAAATAACCGACTTAAACGTCGAATAGCAGTCGCTCAAGGGCCGCTAAAACCAGCCTTGTGGTCGATCGTGATATTGCTAAATCAAACCAATAAGGGACTCTACCTAACGGTCTCCAGAGGGCCGCTAAACACAATTAGCGGTCTCAGGTAGGACCGCCAAACCGTTCCGGCGGGAAAACCGTGGGACTACCCAAAACCTGATTTTTCCACACCCCAATCGCGTCTAAACGACCGGGAAACAACCCTAACGTCGATGTCGACCTTCCACAAGCTGGAAGGGATCAAACCATCTGCAAAATCACAAGAAACGGGCGATTCCCATGAATCGACCCAAAACGACTCACATGGACGGCCGGGCTCATACCGGCTCCGATTCTCAACCAAATGCAATAAAACTGGTGGGAAATGAATCCCAAGATGATAGGGGTTCAAATGAAACCATTCAAACTGAAAACCGTCATCTGGAATGGCGAACACGGTTCACACCCCCCGAACATGCATTTCGCCCAAACGTGGCAAAACCCGCTCAAACTCACACCGTTCAGCTCCAAATCGCGAGAGGATGTAGGAAAAGAGTAGGGCATCTGTCCCCCTACCTCCACCAAAGATCTCACGTGCCGAGACGGCCAAACCTCACCAGAAACCATCACACGAACAACCCACACCTGCTTTGAATCCACGAATGGGATCGCGCCAACGCCACCCTCCGATACTCGCGCTGTCACGCCCCGACGCGAAATATCGGAACGCGACAGTAGAAAAATATTTAAAATATGTTGATTTCCAGACATGATGTGTCTTGGGTTAGCGAAATCCATTCAGCTCAATACCATGGCCAGAAATAATTTCATCATAACCATTAAATACCAACTAATTAAACATAATGAGTTTCACGACCATCCTCCATTAATGTGCCAAGAAATTTTCAATATCTACCAACTTAACATAGTTACATAACCACTGACTTAACAAAATTACAACTCTTTTAACATAACTACAACTCCCAGACTAAAACTATCTAGAACGACTCCACGAGGCCTTCTAGCTGGCTCGCTCTAAGGTTTTCACTCCTACCCATCCCCGTTAGTTTGAGAGTCCTCACCTGAGCTACCTGAAAGGGGGGAAACAACTGGGTGAGCGAACACTCAGTAGGTAATAGCAGGCAATGTTTAAGTAACTAACCAGTTACATTAATCTTATGGGATAAAAGAAAAGGATAACGACAATGAACTACTTAAAATAAAAGAACAAGAATATAGCATATCCAGGGACGGGCCGATTATGCATGTAACAAGCAAGTCATGTAATTATTTCTATGGAGGAAATCAATACCTTGAATTCAAGAAAAAGAGTCAAGTAAATGAATTGTTATAGACATCACGCTAGTCATGCACTTGGTGCAATGTCTCACCATGTCATTACAACTCCCCGAGGTACTAGTACTTTTTGGGTGCTTCTCCCAGGACCATACCGGGCTGTTATGATGCGTTGGCATTGATTTAAGTGGATCCAAGATCCCAAGTTATGTCTAGACATTCACAGGATTCGGCCAGAAAAGATATCAAAGTTCTAATATATAATGAGAATAATCAAGGGTTAAAAGTAGTACAAGCCACTCTTGGCCCGACCACCGAGGCACACAAGAATCCACGTGAAATCACAAGCTGGAGGGTACACTGTCATATTTGGGCCGCTAATAACAAAATGGTGTAATACTGGACCGTGGAAGTGAATGGGGCCACATGAAAGCCCAGTTCGGTGTTAAAGGATAAACGGTCCACAATTGGGCCGTCCAACAATTGAACGGTTTAACATGGACCGCTGAAATGCCGCTCTGGGTTTGAAAGAACAAGGCCCAGAGTTATGAAACTAAACGGTCCTAAAATGGGCCGCTCAACAGATAGAACGGTCCAGTAAGGGCTGTGTAAGACTGAGCTCGACGCACCCAGAATGAAGGTCTACACGGTCACCCAAGGGTCGTTCATAGTGACAAACGGTCAAGCGTGAACCGCTTAATGACGGAAAGGTCCCAGAAGGGCCGCTAATAACAAGACAGTCCAATTCTAGGCTTGACAAAATCACGTGATTCGATAGAGTCCAAAAGTTCAACTTTTGGGGGCACAATCCACCCGGCGTCCTAGTGGGAATCCAAGACTCGCGGAAGCTTACGGAGGTCTCATAATGGAGGGCCTAGTCCTACGGAAGGACTGTCCGACGGAGAGTCCCAACCATTACAAGAAATTGAGGGCTAATACACCAACGAAAAATGAATATATGACGGTCAGTCAACATCACCGGGATGAAGTGACTGTAAAACAATTCTAATAAGAATTTATTCCAATATATAACACAATTAAAGTTCATGCATTCATTTAATGAAAGCAAGGGAATAGGATTGACAAAGGAAGGACAAAATTTATACATGTAAGAATCAGCATTAATCAGTCTTCACATTTACCAATTAATTGTGGGTTACTATCTTACTCACAAGCCTAGATTAATAAGAACTAATCATGCTTCAAATATTATCTAAGAGATATTGCGTGAAGTAAACGGTCTGTCCAGAGCCGCCCAACAGGCCCTAGCGGTCTATCGATAGGCCATGTAAGACATGGAAGCCGGACACAAAGTCAGGATAAATGGTCAAAACTATGACTGCGCCATGGACCCGGCAGTCTATCGCGAGGTCACTTAGTGCCAAACGGTTCCTGTTTGGACCGTGGCCCACTCGTCATCCCGATGTCCGGCAAACATCCGAACGAGGCTAATCAAAACGAGAAATTCGCACAATATAGAGCACAAAATTGGGCAAAAACATACCACTAGAAAGAGGACAAAAAGATGCATGTTATGGATTGATTAATTTAAACTTTAAGCCTGCTAAACTAACTCTTGTTTGAGGATAACGGAGGTAACCCTAGTTTTAACATGCTCCGACTAAAATGACCAATACTCACATGAGATAGAATCAAATTTAGTGCTTTTTTATCATTGGAAAGAGGACTTGACGATGATTTCAGTAGTATATAACTCTTAAGGTTTTGTCCACTAGAACCTACCTTAAACAAAGGAAGAAGAGGGACGATGGTCGCGGGCCGATCGCGCGAAGAACACCCAAGAACACGCCTAAATTCTCCCTCGATCGAGCTCCTCGTCGGCCGCAGCTACCAAACGTCGATGCTAGGAGTCCTTAGGGTTAGTTTTATAGGATGAATCGATTCCTATAGGCATCTATCGAGAGGATAGAGTCCACGATGCCGGTCGCGGGAGATTCACTCCTTGACCCGGTCACGCCGCCGCTCACCTTCAAAATTCGAAGTCTAGGGTTTTGGGTTTCTGCTGGAAACATAGGGGAAAAGATCTTCTCATCAAGGCCGTCCATTTGGGTCCGATATGAGCTCAAATGGTTGGGTATTGGGTTCGAATTTGATCATCCAAGGTCCGATAGGTTAAAACGTGGATTTCGCCATAATTCCCTTAATTCGGCTAGCTTAGAATTTTAATTAGGGTCAGACCCAGAAGAACAAAAGTCTAAACTATTCGCCCTCTACGGGATTATAATTTTTATGGATTGTAATAAATTGATTGCACCTTAACCTATCCAAATTTCTATGAATTTCTTTCATAATTCCCCTTTATTTTATTTAATAATACATCGGGGTGCTACACCCTCCCCCACTTTAAGGAATTTGGTCTTCCAAATTCACTGCATTGGCCACAAATAATGGGGAGTGAGATAATTGACCTTAGAATAAATCGGGGTATTGCTTCCGAATAGCATCTTAAGATTCCCAAGTAGCTTCTTCAGTCCCACGTCAGCTCCACTGAACCTTGACCATAGGTATAGAACGATTCCTTAGTTGCTGCTGCTTGCGGTCTAAAATCTTGATAGGTCTTTCTTCATACGTCAGATCTTCCTTCAACTCCAGATCCATATGCTGAATGATGTGAGTGGGGTCATAAACATATTTCCGTAACATAGATACATGGAAGGCATTATGTACTCCAGATAACTGAGGTGGTAACGCTAATCTGTAAGCAACTTCACCCACTCTTTCCAGAATCTCGAAAGGGCCAACATATCTCGGACTTAGCTTGCCACGAATGCCAAACCTTCGAAGTCCTCTCATCGGCGAAACCTTCAAGAACACATGCTTGCCGACTTGAAATTCCAAAGCTCTCCTTCTACAATCCGCAAAACTTTTCTGCCTTGATTGTGCCACATGCAAATGATCTCAGATAATACGAATACTCTTAGTTGATTCTGAGATGAGATATGGTCCCAAGTATTGCTTCTCACCTACCTCATCCCAACACAGGGGTGATCTACCGCTTCTTCCATAAAGAGCTTCAAACAGAGCCATCTGGATACTCGACTGGTAACTATTATTATAGGCCAATTCAATTAAAGCTAAGTGCTCATGCCAGTTGCCTCCAAAATCAATCACGCAAGCTCTTAACATATCCTCCACAATCTGATTTGTTCTTTCCGTCTGCCCGTCTGTCTGAGGATGAAAAGCAGTGCTGAAATTCAGATGGGTTCCCAAGGATTCGTGTAATCCTCTCCAAAAGTGTGAAGTGAACCTTGGGTCTCAATCCGACACAATACTTACCGGTATACCATGAAGTCTTACAATTTCCTTCATATACAAAGCAGCCAAAACGTCAACGGTCCATTTGGACTTAATGGACAAGAAATGAGCGGACTTAGTCAGTCCATCCACAATGACCCATATCGCATCAAATCCACTACGAGTCTTAGGTAGACCCATGATAAAATCGATGCCAATGCTTTCCCATTTCCATTGCGGTATATCAAGTGGCTTCAACTTCCCAGCAGGTCTGAAGTGCTCAGCCTTTACTTGCTGACACACTAGACATCTACTTACAAATTCTGCGACTTCCTTCTTCATGTTCGGCCACCAAAAAGATCTTTTCAAATCTCGGTACATCTTAGTACCTCCAGGATGAATAGTATACCTGGACCTATGGACTTCTTCCAAGATCTTGCTTTTTACTTCAGCTACATCAGGCATACAAGTCCTTCCTTGAAATAACAATCTGCCATCATCAGCTAAATCAAAACTAGGTCTATTGCTCAGACTTTCCTTGATCTCCACTAACATCAGATCATTTTCTTGCAAGGACTTGATTTCCATCAATAACTCTGGACGAAGTTGTATCTGTGCGATCAAGACCCGATCCTCACTAACATTGAGATCTAAACTAGCCAACTATTTCAGCAGTCTCCATTCTTGCAACATGAGACTTGATAATTTTGCTATCGGCTTATGGCTTAAAGCATCTGCGACCACATTACCTTTTCCAGGATGGTACTTTATAAAAAAATCAAAATCCTTCAAATACTCAAGCCATCTCCTATGCCTCATATTAAGCTCCTTCTGAGAAAATAAGCACTTCAACCTCTTATGATCTGAAAACACCGTGAATGTTTCTCCGTACAAATAGTGCCTCCAAATCTTCAAGACAAACACTACAGCTGCTAGCTCCAAATCATGGACATGGTAATTCTCTTTGTGCTTCCTTAACTGCCTAGAGGAATAAGCTATCACATTCCCATGCTGTATAAGCACATAGCCTAGGCCAATACCTGAAGCATCAGTGTAAACTACAAAACCTCCTTCCCCAGAAGGTAAGGCCAAAACAGGGGCAGTGGTTAAACATTCCTTCAGAGTCTGAAAACTCCGTTCACAATCTTCGGACCAATTAAATTGGTTCTCCTTGCGGGTTAATCTGGTTAAAGGTACTACAATTTTAAAGAAATCCTTGATAAACCTCCGATAGTAACCTGCCAAGCCTAGAAAACTTCTTACTTTAGATACATTTGCAGGTCAATCCCAGTTCTTTACTGCCTCTACTTTCGAAGGATCAACAGAAATACCTTCCTTAGTGATAATATGTCCTAGAAAAGACACTTCCTGTAACCAGAAATCATATTTGCTAAACTTGGCGTACAATTGATGATCTCTTAATAATTGCAATGCCATCCTCAAATGTTCAGCATAATCCTCCTTACTTTTAGAGTATATCAAAATGTCATCAATAAACACTACGACCCACTGATCAAGGTAGGGCCGGAACACGCTATTCATCAACTGCATAAAAGCTGCAGGGGCATTTGTTAGTCCAAAAGGTATTACTACAAATTCAAAATACCCATACCTGCTACGGAAGGCTATTTTAAGGATATCCTCATCCTTGATCCGCAGCTGGTGGTATCCTGATCGAAGATCAATCTTAGAAAAATATTGTGCTCCAGCTATCTGGTCAAACAGTTCATCAATTCTCAACAATGGGTACTTGTTCTTGATAGTAAGCTGGTTCAATTGCCGGAAGTCAATGCATAGCCTCATCGAACCATCCTTCTTCCGAACGAACAACACTGGGGCTCCCCACGGGGATATACTTGGACGAATAAACCCCTTCTCGAGCAACTCCGTTAATTATCGCTTTAACTCCTTCAACTCCGCAGGAGACATACGATATGGAGCCTTAGAAACAGGGGACGCGCCAGGAATTAGATCAATAGAAAAGACTACCTCTCTCTCAGGTGGAAGTCCTGGCAAATCCTCCGGAAAGATATTTGGGAAATATTGAACAACATGAATGTCTTTAATCTCAATCTCCTTCTTAGGGGTTAAAGAAACCAAGGCTAGGAAAGCCTGACATCCTTTCTTTAATAACTTCTCAGCTCGAGGAGCCGAAATAAGCGGCACGGATATAGAACGCCTAACCCCAATAAAAGAAAGCTCGGGGTGTCCAGAAAAAGACACAGAGCTAGTGCTCCAATGGACATCGGCCTCATGTTTAGCCAACTAATCTGCTCCTAGGATTACATCATAATCCTTCATTTCCATACAAACCAAATCAGCCGGTAGATTCTGCCCACTAACCATAACCTTACTAGAAGGGTAGTAATATTTAATTGCTGATCTTGAACCATTGGGGGTTGAAATTTCTAGTGGAGAATTCATTAACACAGGTTTCACAGCTAAAGACTTAGCAAAACTCCGAGAAATAAAAGAGTGTGTTGCCCCCGAGTCAAATAAAACAAAAGCTCGCTTATCACAAACAATAAGTGTACCTTCCATAATTCCACCCTCCTCGGTGGTTCCCGCCTCATCTTCCTATAGGGCTTGAAGCTTGCCCTGACGTTTCTGACCTCCTTGTGGTTTAGTTGGTGTAGCTTGGTCCGTCAGGAGGGGACACTCGGGAATACAATGGTCCCGACTTCCGCAACGAAGACAAGCACCTAACTTGCACCAACACTCCTCTATCTTATGGCCTGGACGGTCACAGTACTTGCAATGGGCCTTGGATGGTATAATCGGGCCAGGCTTCTTCTCGTCATTCTTTGGCACCTTGCCTTTCCATGAGCTAGACCCGCCGTTGGGTCTCTTCTTGTCATTACCGGGTTTAAAGTTCCCGAAACTAGTGGTATGTTCTTTCTTGGGGTTTTTCCCTTGGATCATCTCCGTCATCTCCAGGGTATCTTCAAGAACCTATGCTTTTCTCACCATCTCTGCATAAGTCTGAATCTTCATAGGTGCCAATTGGTTGATGTATTGCAACTTTAATCCATTAATAAAGTGCTTGGCCTTCATCTTCTCATTAGATACTAAATGAGTTGCATAGCGAGATAGCCTGGAAAACTGAGCTTCATACTCAGCAATAGATAGGTTCCTCTGTTTCAAAGCAGCGAACTCTACCGCCTTCTTCTCTTGCACTCTGTTAGAAAGGTACTTGTTGTTGAAGAGTTCCTTGAACTCCTTCCATGTTACCTATTTATCTCCCAAGGTGGCTTTTACGGCATCCCACCATGTCCTTGCATCTCGTTCTAACTGGAAAGTCATCAGGAGAACACGCTCTTGATCACTGCACTGCATTACTTCAAAGATTCGATCCATCTCCTTCAGCCAATGCTCGGCTTTGTCTAGATCCGTCGAGCCACTGAATCGTGGGGGATTCATCCCACGGAAGTTTCGATGAAGATCTCTTGCTCCCTGATGTGCTCCTCCTCCTTAGGCCACTTGCTGCAGGGCCCGAGTTAATCCTTGTACTGTTCGCTGCATGTCTCTCCATTGTGCACATTCTGTCACATTGCACGAACCCTACACGTGGAATAATTAATTAGAACCACCTAGCAGGACTTTTCTAGAGTATAATTTATCAACTCAACCCGAGTCTCTACCCGATCTCACTGGGTGGAAATCTTAAACTTTTAACGAGTCATGGTTCCAAGACACCACTAGGGAACCTAGGAACTTTAGAAAACCTAGGCTTTGATACCACTAAACTGTCACGCCCTGACACGGAATATCGGAATGCGACAGTAGAAAAATAGTTAAAATATGTTGATTTCCAGACATGTTGTGTCTTGGGTTAGCGAAATCCATTCAGCTCAATACCATGGCCAGAAATAATTCCATCATAACCATTAAATACCAACTAATTAAACATAATGAGTTTCACGACCATCCTTCATTAACGTGCCAAGAAAATTTCAATATCTACCAACTTAACATAGTTACATAACCACTGACTTAACAAAATTACAACTCTTTGAACATAACAACAACTCCCAGACTAAAACTATCTAGAACGACTCCACGAGGCCTTCTAGCTGGCTTGCTCCAAGGTCTTTACTTCTACCCATCCCCGTCAGTTTGAGAGTCCTCACCTGAGCTACCTGAAAGGAGGGAAACAACTCGGTGAGCGAACGCTCAGTAGGTAATAGCAGGCAATGTTTAAGTAACTAACTAGTTACATTAATCTTATGTGATAAAAGAAAAGGATAACAACAATGAACTGCTTAAAATAAAAGAACAAGAATATAGCATATCCAGGGACGGGCCGATTAAGCATGTAACAAGCAAGTCATGTAATTATTTCCATGGAGGAAATCAATACCTTGAATTCAAGAAAAAGAGTCAAGTAAATGAATTGTCGTAGACATCACGCTAGTCATGCACTTGATGCAATGCCTCACCATGTCATTACAACTCCCCGAGGTACTAGTACTTTTTGGGCGCTCCTCCCAGGACCAGACCGGGCCGTTATGATGCGTTGGCATTGATTTAAGTGGATCCAAGATCCCAAGTTATGTCTAGACATTCACAGGATTCGGCCAGAAAAGATACGAAAGTTCCAATATATAATGAGAATAATCAAGGGTTAAAAGTAGTACAAGCCACTCTTGGCCCGACCACTGAGGCACACAAGAATCCTCGCGAAATCACAAGCTGGAGGGTACACGATCATATTTGGGCCGCTTATAACAAAATGGTCCAATACTGGACCGTGGAAGTGAACGGGGCCACAGGAAAGTCCAGTACGGTGTCAAAGGATAAACGGTCCACAATTGGGCCGTGCAATAATTGAACGGTTTAACATGGACCGCTAAAATGCCGCTCTGGGTTTGAAAGAACAAGGCTCAGAGTTATGAAACTAAACGGTCCTAAAATGGGCCGCTCAACAGATAGAACGGTCCAGTAAGGGTCGTGTACAACTGAGCTCGACGCACCAAGAATGAAGGTCTACACGGTCACCCAAGGGCCATTCATAGTGACAAATGGTCAAGCGTGAACCGCTTAATGACGGAACGGTCCCAAAAGGGCCGCTAATTACAAGACAGTCCAATTCTGGGCTTAACAAAATCACACGATTCGATAGAGTCCAAAAGTTCAGGTTTTGGGGGTACAACCCGTCCGACGTCCTAGTGGGAATCTCAGGCTCGCGAGAGCTTACGGAGGTCTCATAATGGAGGTCCTAGTCCGACGGAAGGAGTATCCGACGGAGAGTCCCAACCATTACAAGAAATTGAGGGCTAATACACCAACGGAAAACGAATATATGACGGTCAGTCAACATCACCGGGATGGAGTGACTGTAAAACAATCCTAATAAGAATTTATTCCAATATATAACACAATTAAAGTTCATGCATTCATTTAATAAAAGCAAGGGAATAGGATTGACAAAGGAAGGACAAAATTTATACATGTAAGAATCATCATTATTCAGTCTTCACATTTACCAATTAATTGTGGGTTACTATCTTACTTACAAGCCTAGCTTAATAAGAACTAATCATGCTTCAACTATTATCTAAGAGATACTGCGTGAAGTAAACGGTCTGTCCAGAGCTGCCCAACAGGCCCTAGCGGTCTATCGATAGGCCGTGTAAGGCATGGAAGCCGGAAGGCCATGCGCCCTAAGAAGTCTATCTAACTGCCGCTAGTATCCCTAAGCGGTCTGTCGTTGGGCCGCTACCGATCGCGGGGTCTCGAACACAAAGTTAGGATAAAAGGTCAAAACTATGACCGCGCCATGGACCCGACGGTCTATCGCGAGGCCGCTTAGTGCCAAACGGTTCCTGTTAGGACCGTGGCCCACTCGTCGTCCCTATGTATGGTGAACATCCAAACGAGGCTAATCAAAACGAGAAATTCGCACAATATAGAGCATAGAAATTGGGCAAAAACATACCACTAGAAAGAGGACAAAAAGATGCATTTTATGGATTGATTAATTTAAACTTTAAGCCTGCTAAACTAACTCTTGTTCGAGGATAACGGAGGTAACCCTTGTTTTAACATGCTCTGACTAAAACGACCAATACTCACATGAGATAGAATCAAATTTAGGGCTTTTATATCATTGGAAAGAGGAATTGATGACAAATTTAGTAGTATATAACTCTTAAGGTTTGGTCCACTAGAACCTACCTTAAACAAGGGAAGAAGAGGGACAATGGTCGTCGGCCGGTCGCACGAAGAACACCCAAGAACACGCCTAAATTCTCCCTTGATCGAGCTCCCCGTCGGCCGCAGCTACCAAACGTTGATGCTAGGAGTCCTTAGGGTTAGTTTTATAGGATGAATCGATTCCTAGAGGGATTTATCGAGAGGATAGAGTCCACGATGCCGGTAGCGCGAGATTCACGCCTTGACCCGGTCACGCCGCCGTTCGCCTTCAAAATTCGAAGTCTAGGGTTTTGGGTTTCGGCTGGAAACAGAGAGGGAAACGATCTCCTCATCAAGGTCGTCCATTTGGGTCTGATCTGAGCTCAAATGGTCGGGTATTGGGTTCGAATTCGACGATCCAAGGTCCGATAGGTTAAAACGTGGATTTTTCCCTAATTCCCTTAATTCGGCTGGCTTAGAATTTTAATTAGGGTCAGACCCAGAAGAACAAAAGTCTAAACTATTCACCCTCTATGAGATTATAATTTTTCTGGATTTTAATAAATTGATTGCAACTTAACCTATCGAAATTTCCATGAATTTCTTTCATAATTCCCCTTTATTTTATTTAATAATATATCGGGGTGCTACACGCGCCATCACGCTCCAGGTCAGCTCCACGCCATCACCACCTCACCCAGCTTCACACCGATCTTACACCCTTGGGGAGAGGAGAAGAGACAAGAGAGAACGGAGGGAGAGAAAGTGAGAGACGTGAGGGAGGAGAGAGGAGAGAGAAGGGTTAAGAAGGAAAAAAAGGAAAATTAGCAAATTTCCTAAAATTCGATTTTCTGGCATGAAATTCCATAAATTCAAAAAAATACGAAAAAATAGTCTCCACGATCCTCAGAACGAGCACAATGCACCTGTAGCGTCCTTGAGTCGCAAAACTCAACGGTCAACTCTCCACAGTGTTCCGTAATTTATACAAGGAAAAAACTCGAGTGGATCGTAAAACACGTATCAGGACCTGCGAAAGCGATCCGAAAGCTCTCCAATTCCAATCCGAAGAATCCAGGATATTACAGTCCTCTCCCCTTTAAGAAATTTCATCTTCGAAATTCAAGGAGTCAACAAGTGGACAAGGGAAGAACAAACCCAAAACACTAGCTACGCTCTCCACGCATCAGCCAAACCTCAAACACAAAACACGATAACATAATTCTCAAGAAACATAATTCAGAGGGACACTGCCAGACCACAATCACAGGCACATGCTCCAGATCTCAAGGCACATCGATCCACAGGACGAGCATGGCACACAAGTGAACACAAGTCCGGCACCTCCGAAATAGGGCATCATCGCTATCTGTCTCACAGGAAAAGGAGACACGACCCATGCCACAAAAATAGCTACCGATAACACACTCGGCAGATGCAACAAGCATCAGCTTAGACAACGAAATATAGTCCTCTCAGTTGACAGCTCTACCCATCGGCTTCCGCGCCATGAACAATAACAAAACGAAGCTGGCACGCAGAACGCCAATGACTGCACTGGACCACGAGCACAATCAAGTCTTTTCTCACTCAAACATTACATCTGATTCGAGTCATATACCACCTCTACCACGACAGAAGAGTACAGCAAAACCAACCGACAAGACCTCGGTCCACACAATGCCAAATAAGACTCACAGGGAACTCCTCCCAAGCTGAACACAAGCACACCCCAACACACAAAATCCAACAGCACCTACAGGATTCCCGGCTCCGTTCTCAACACAGAACAACGGGACACAACTGCAAGCTGGGTCACATCAAGGCACAATTACAGCTGAACACACAGCTAAAATATACTAGCCACTCGTAGCTTACCAATAAGGACCTACAACAACAATCTCAGAGAATGCATCACTAGGACCACGATCCGTCCCGACAGCACAACTCCCAAGAAATATAGAGAAAGAATAGGGTACTCAATCAGCATATATGCCGACACATTTCCCAAATCCTCACAACATGTCAATGCCAACAACCATAATGCCTCCAGTAATGGCACGGGAACCAACAACTTTAAGGCACACATAGCCAAGATGACGATACACCGAGGAAACAAATCTCTTGGCCGGTCAAAATCTTCCAACCAAACGATCCTCGACCCGTGGGTTATAAGCCCACACGCTTCCACTGCGCACTCAACACAACGGACACATGCATCACAAACAACTCGGCATCCGCATCTCAGTAAACACACGACGCCATGGCAATTCACAAAACTACAATGTACCACGCCTCAAGTATCGATCCTGTAAACAGCCGATCACAAATCGCCATAGTGCAGACTATCATGCCAAGAGCCATAGCACAAGCCACAAAGAAAATCTAATCTCAGCTTATCCTTACGTCCTGAAACAATCACCGAACCTTCACAGCACAAAAGTCACCAAACACGGCATGTCGAACACGGTGCACAACGGCCCCCAATTCCAAAAATTGGGTCCAAAGCCAAGCAACCGCCGAACAAGAGCAGATCAGGTTCAGAACTAACACAGTCCACACATAAGCAGACACAAGACAAAAGCTTCACCGAGATAGCACTTCCAAAGCTTACCTCGAAAAGGCGCCATAAAACAAGATGAGAAGAATCAAGCTCGACTAACAGTAGCTCACCAGGAAGGAAAATCCAAGGTTCGCCCGAGCATTCTTTCAAACAAGGCATCTAACAACAACCTCAACACAACCTTAACACCTCAGGGGCTGAACAAACCTCAAGCTGGGACAGCCAAAACAACATAAAAATGTGCACGACCATCATCCCAATAATAATGACATCATCCACCTGAACAAACCAAGTAAAAATCTCGAACACCGCACCACAGATTCACGCATGTCGACGAACTCTACCAAGTACAGCATAACCGAGACAAACACCATGACGAAAGAAAAACACTCCGTCGCATCCTGACGAGAGCAAAACCATCTCGCACAGTGCCAACACAGCACGCACAAGACCACACGTGAAAGCAAAGCGATAAACAATCGTAAAACCTATGCTAGCTGTCCACTGTACTGGACCTTAAGGACTCTGAGTACTACAATATCTTGAATTCCCATGTACTTTAACACACCTAGCTCAAAAACAACTCAAGCTAGCTCTGATACCACCTGTGGTGACCCAGACTCCGGATACCGGGTAAACCCGATACCACTTGGAACCTGCGAGGCCTCCCAAGAGCGAAAAAGCTCTGAAGGGAAAAAAGGAGTGTATGGAGTACATTGAACTTCCAGATAAAGCAGTAAGCAATTAAATTTCAATGACCAGGATTGCTAAAATAGTAGAAATAAAATTACATTTTCTATAACAATTAAAACTAACAGAGTCCAATCCAACAGAAAAGAGAATGTGCCCTCAAGTCGGGGGAAACCCGACACTCGGAACGTTGGCACTAAGAACCACGCAGCAGGTACCTCCCAGCATGAGGAAGAATAGCTACACTTGAAAAGTTAGGGGTGAGCCTCGTCTCACTGGCTTAGTAAGGATCCCGCAAAACCCTACCACAAAACACACAATAACAACAGTGCTAAACTAAAGAAAAGTAGTAACAATAGGAGCAATAACAGTAAAAGTAAAGAGGAAATCCGTAACACGGAACCACGGTAGCCGAAGGAATCTCGGCCCTCTAAACTACTCCAAATAGCAACAGAAAGGCGAATCCCAATCTCACAAAGACGGGCGTTACCAGTCCATTATCAAATCATGGAAACCTATCATAAAAAGCCTACCAAAATAAGTAAAGGCCTACTAAAAGACCTACACGGTCGAAGGCATAAAACATACACGAGCTCACCATCGTGTACGCTACAGAACCCGTAACCTCGAGTGAAGCCAAACATAGGCTACTCGGACAAGTCATGAAAACACAAGTCATCGTGTCGAGTGACAGAAGCACCTCCTGACTAGAAGAACAACCAGATGCATCTACTGAAGTCTTACACTGCGCCTCAAGTATCTTGCACTCGCCTAGCACGGCGGTAACTGAGACACTCACAAGGAACCAAGGAACGACAGTAACGAGTGACTAGTCAGGGTCACGCCCGTCGGCACTTGTCCAACCGCCCCTGACCATGTGTGCACACACAAGCCCAATGCCTTGAACCAGGCCTCTAGCTAGTTTTCCCCCCAATAGGACGCTACCGCAAAGCATGGGGGCCCACGGAAACTAGCCTAAAAACCGTCAACCGGGAACTACCCCGCCACCACTCCCTGGTGGACCGACACACCGGAAGGTGTCGTTAGGCTACGACTAGTGGAGGATCACTAGATACAGAGACTCAAAATAGTGAACACCGAAGTACACGGAGCATAATGTTGTATACAACTGCTACCAGACTTAGGACAGTCAACTAGACCTATTGACAACGATCCTTGAGTCACAAGACTCGGGTCAAGATCGTCGCACATCAGAGCAACATGCTATTAATCAGCCTAGTCCATAATTGAAAAACTACGGGAAACACATTATGGAAGATGGCACAGAATAGCCGAATCCATAACAGCAATAATGATAATCATGAGTCATCGGCCTCTGAGCCGCACAATGGACTCACAAATCCGCATAACACGAAACACGGCACATGAGGGATTACCGAAGCCCTCAAACTACATGGCACGTAGACCAAGGTATTATGATACCTCCAAGAGCCCAAAATCATGTATCGATCGTCACAGGATAGACGAGACACTAGGGCTGTCAATGGGCCTGGCCGGCCGGACAGGCCCGCGGGCCTGGCCCGATTTCGGGCCGGGCCGCAAGGTCTTTTTCGGCCCGTGGATTTTTAGTCGGGCCTAAAAGCCCGGCCCGACTAGACTCGCGGGCCGGGCTCGGGCTTTGAGTTCGGCCCGCGGGCCGGCCCAGCCCGATCCCTTTTTTTATTCTCACTTCAATATTTAAAAACTATTTAGTCAAACTTATGTTATTTTACTTAATTAGAAATTTTAAAATTCTCTTTTCACACAAATTATGTAATTAATATCAAAATTTTAATTTATTTAGTGAGATTATAAGTTTTATATTATTAAATCTATTAATTTTTATTATTTTATTTAAGTAGTCGGGCCGGGCCGGGCCTTAGTCGGGCTTTGAATTTTTTACATAATGTCGGGCCCGGCCCAGCCTGACATAGGTCGGGCCCGGGCTGGGCTCGGGCCTTACTCTTGATAAGTCAGGCCCAAGCCGGGCCGACCTAAGCCCGGCCCGGGCCCGGCCCATTGACAGCCCTACGGGACACTCACGAGGTCACGTGTCAACCACTGGGTCACAACCGGGTTGACCAGAAACCATAATGACCCTCGAAATAATACAAAACACTACTCGGTATAATGGCACTCTCAGACACCCTATAACACGGTCACAGCCCTCATAGGACATCCAAGACATCCACTTAACAATGGGCTAACCAAGGGGTCAAAGCCACATTATAACCGAAAACCAAACCAACAGAAAAGAATACTCTGGGCCGGTGGCGGTCTTACCCCTGGTCGCTAAACCAACCTAGCGGTCATCCAAAGGGCCGCTACCATCAACACAGAGCAACAGGTGAATGGCGGTCAATCGCATGGCCGCCAAAGCCACCTAGCGGTCACCCAAGGGCCGCTAAACCAAATGGCGGTCAGTCGCATGGCCGTTACCAGCGAACTGACTTAAAATAGCCAAAACCATATAACGGTCTCCCTTGGACCGTTTCCAGGGAATGGCGGTCACCCCAGGGCCGCCAAAGACCCCATGCGGTTGGAATTAGACCTCTAGCCCGAACCGACTTCAAACGAAATAACCGACTTAAATGTCGAATAGCGTTTGCTCAAGGGCTGCTAAAACTAGCCTTTAGGTCGGTCGTGAGACCGCTAAACTAAACTGACAAGGGACTCTACCTAACGGTCTCCAGAGGGCCGCTAAACACAATTAGCGGTCTCTAGTAGGACCACCAAACCGTTCCGGGGGAAAAATCATGGGACTACCTAAAACCTGATTTTTCCACGCCCCAATCGCGTCTAAACGACCGGGAAACAACCCAAACGTCGATGTCGACCTTCCACAAGCCGGAAGGGATCAAACCATCCGCAAAATCACAAGAAACGGGCGATTCCCATGAATCGACCCAAAACGACTAACATGGATGGCCGGGCTCATATCGGCTCCGATTCTCGACCAAATGTAGTAAAACCAGCGGAAAATGAATTCCAACATGCCATGGGTTCAAATGAAACCATTCAAACTAAAAACCGTCATCTGGAACGGTGAACACGGCTCACACCCCCCGAACATGCATTTCGCCCAAACATGGCAAAACCCACTAAAACTCACACCGTTCGGCTCCAAATCGCGAGACGATGCAGGAAAAGAGTAGGGCATCTGTCCCCCTACCTCCACCAAAGATCTCACGCGCCGAGACGACCAAACCTCGTCGAAAACTATCACACGGACAACGCACGCCGACTTTGAGTCCACGAACGGGATCGTGCCAACGCCATGCTTCGATACTCGAGCCATGATGCTCTAGGTCAGCTCTACGCTGTCGCCATCTCACCTAGCTCCGCATCGATCGTACGCCCTGGGGGAGAGGAGAAGAGATGAGAGAGAACGGAGGGAGAGAAAGTGAGAGATGTGAGGGAGGAGAGAGGAGAGAGAGAAGGGTTAAGAAAAAAAAGAAAATAAGAAAAAAATAGGAAAATTAGCAAATTTCCTAAAATTTGATTTTCTGGCATGAAATTCCATAAATTTAGAAAAATACTAAAAATAGTCTCCGCGATCCTCGTAATGAACACAACACACCAGTAGCGTCCTTGAGTCACAAAACTCAACGGTCAACTCTCCACAGGGTTCCGCATGTTATACAAGGGAAAAACCCGAGTGGATCATAAAACACGTATCAGGACCCATGAAAGGGATCCGAAAGCTCTCCGATTTCGATCCGAAGAATCCAGGATATTACATAGCTAAAGGTATTCTTGAAACTGCTTGAAGTTGTTTCTGGTGCATCAATGCAGTACTGCCGTTATAACAGTCTCTGAAAGGCACATGAGGTCGACCTGCTGTAACAGTAGAGTCGACCTATCTTAAGAAAACTGCCTGTTATAACGGTTTCTGGAAGATGCCTAAGGTCGACCTTCTGAGAAATAAGTGTCAACCTGTCTTGATGGCCTGCCAATACCTTGTAGCTGAAGTCGGAGAAATGTGAAATGAGGTCGGGGCAGCTCTGCTGTAAAGTGAGAGCAGCTTGAGGTGAGGTCAATCGAGGCAGTTCTGTTGTGAGTCGAGAGCAACCTTGAAGAGTAGCAGGTGGACTGCTTGCTGTGAGGTTCTAAGGTCGACACTTAAAGGCCTGAGGTCGACTTGTCTTTTAAGTTTTGCTTAACTTTTGCAACTAAGTTCCACCATATGCATAGCTCCTTGTCCTTGAAGTTTTTCCCAAACATTTTTAGCTTCATATCAATATGGGGAAAGCCCTTCTCACCTTAGACAGACCATGTACAAAGCTTCTCATTTGAACTGCCATTTCTGTTGCTGATCTTGCTGTTGGTTGCAGTTGCTTCCCAAGTCAACTTGGACATGGTGCCTTGATCTGACAGTGTCACTCTTTGACCTTGAGATCTTTAAACAAGAGAGTGTTTTCATGATGAGCATAGCCTGGGAGCAGCAAGAACCTTATCATGAACATTAGAGCATAGTTGAATCAATTCAATAGACTTGAAGTGAATAAAGCTCAGACATCATCAAAACAACATATATCTAACATTCTCCCCCTTTTTGATGATGGTAATTGTTGGCCTGGTTAGGATTGCAATCAAGAGGGGGGGTGAATTGATTGCACCCCCTTTTGCAGAAAATTTAAAACTAAGATGCTTATGCAACAAGGAATTTATATTGATTATCTGCAGAGATATTAATATGAGATGATGGACCACTCTAAATTCAAATTAATGTGAACTAACTAGATGAGGATCATCCAACCACTCACAACTTCCCAACACAGATAATAAACACTCAGACGGCAATTTGAGATCGGACGGCATATATAAACTCTCAGCTCACCGGATCAAACTTGGAAATGAGACGGATGATCAATGGAAAGAAAGGCTAATGCCTCATATTTACAGTTAACTCAAAGCAGAGCATGTGAAGTGGAATGGATGATCAATCAAGCACACATGCATTCATAGTAAGATATAGAATCAAACAAGTCTGAGAGGGATGGCTTAAGAAATATGCAATCGATTTTGAGCATGATGTGCATGAATAATATTAAGAAAGATGTGCTTACAAAAAGATGGCACTGCATTACTTATGAATTATGACTGATTCAAAAGGTACATTCACACAATCACTCTCTAAGTGAAAAATGAGTAATGAAATCTATATGAATATGGATTAACAGATTTTCGTAAGAACACTAGAAAGAACTTGTCCGCCCTACATTTTCATACATAGTGCTCGACTTTTGGTAGCTTCGCACAGCCCCATTTTTTTTAAAATATGAACAAGATGACTAACTTTTTGACATGAGTCATGCCCTTTGTTTCAAGGGCAATTCCTGATTACTCAGTTGCATCACTTTTGAATTGTGGTTATTTGTCATCTTTCGATCCGAGTTTCCTCCTTTGTTTCAGGGGGAGTCCCGACTACTCGGTTCCAAATCCACTTATTGAGATTTTTGGTGGGGCTGACAGCTTTTTCCTCACGAGGCACGTGACTTTTATGTAGGGATTCAAGAGCCCTCAAAAGTGTTGAGTGGAATAACTGAAATCCTTATTAAATAGAGTCATTTATCTCAAAAGAGCACATTGTAGCAAGATTGTACTGAATGTAAGAGATGAATTAGTCTAATCATTGTTATGTCTCCCCCTAAGTGTATGCACAGTTATAAAAAGAACCTCCCCCTTAATGTGTGGCATGTAACAGACATGTCTTAATCAATGCGGTTTTATTTAGCAAGGGAAGAAGGTCATAGGAGGAATCAAAAAAAGGGTGATATATTATATACACTCAGACATGCACTGAGATGAATTTGTCACACATGTTGATTACCGGTACATGACGGAGAACATAGGTCTGAAAACCACCATCGCGCATGAGGAAAGCTTCCAGCTGGATATAATCCAACCTTCCGCAATCGACATTTGATATACCGGATAATCATGGTACTCAAGCACACATTTGTATAAAATATATGGAATTATATATATGCGGATGCAACTGAATGAAGATATGAGTGAAAATCAAATATTATTCAATGTGTTATGCACAAAAAAGAATGATTGAAACGTAAGTGCACTGAAAAATCTCCTTATGTGCAAGAAAGTAAACCAGTATTCACAATTGCTTTATTAGAATTTTTGAAAGAGTATGTACAAAGCAAATCAAAATGACTTTAACTATCTAATCTGCACACACCTAATTCTCTCCTAAGAAAGCAAAACTGATCAGAGTTCAAAGGTTTTGTGAAAATATCTGCAAGTTGATGTTTTGTATCTACAAAAGTCAATTCAAAATCACCTTTATTAATATGATCTCTAATGAAGTGGTGTCTAACTTCTATGTGTTTTGTGCGAGAGTGTTGGACAGGATTTTTAGACAGATTTATTACAGAAGTGTTATCACACATGATGGGAGTCTTTTTGAAGGAAATACCAAAATCTAACAACTGGTGTTGGATCCAGAGTACCTGGGCCGCACAATTACCTACAGCCACATATTCGACTTCAGCAGTTGATAAAGCCACACAATGTTGTTTCTTTGAGGCCCATGAAACCATGTAGCCCCTAGAAACTGACAGTGACCGCTTGTGCTCTTACGATCCATTTTACACCCAGCATAATCAGAATCAGTATATGCAATCAAACCAAATGAATTATTTCTAGGAAACCACAAACCAAGATCAATAGAACCTTTCAAATACCTGAAAATCCTTTTCACGGCCGACAAATGAGATTCCCTTGCACAGAGACACACAATGAAATGTATGTCAGGCCTACTAGCAGTAAGATATAACAATGAGCCTATCATACCCGTAAAAAAATTTTGATATACGACATTACCTTTATCATCTTCTAACTTAAGTGAGGTGGACATCGGTGTAGCAAACGGCTTGGCATTTTCTAGTTGAAACTTCTTCAGGATTTCTTGTGTGTACTTCTTCTGGTTGATAAAGATACCATCGTCCAGTTGCTTTATTTGAAGCCCCAAGAAGAAGTTTAGCACGCCCATCAAGCTCATCTCGAATTCTCCCTGCATGAGTTGGGCAAAGTCATCATTCATTTTAAGATCTGTGGCTCCAAAAATTATATCATCTACATAAACTTGCACAAGTAAAGCATGCTCATCACAAGTCTTAGTAAACAATGTTTGGTCTATATTACCTCGTTTGAAGCCATTATCAATCAAAAATAAACTTAAGCGATCATACCATGCCCGAGGAGCTTGTTTTAACCCATACAGTGCCTTGTCCAATTTGTAGACGTGGTCCGGAAAATTTTCATCCTCGAAGCCCCGCGGTTGCTCCACGTATACTTCTTCTTTGATAACCCCGTTGAGGAAGGCACTCTTCACGTCCATTTGGAAAAGCTTGATGTTCATGTGACATGCATAAGCAAGAAGTATTCTTACTGCCTCCAATCTAGTCACAGGAGCGAAGGATTCATCAAAATCAATACTAAATTCTTGAGAGTAGCTCTTAGCTATTAATTCTTACTGTCTTCACTAAGTTTGTTTCGAAAAACCCACTTAGTTCCGATTATGGGATGATCATCAGGCCGAGGCACAAGGAACCACACCTGATTCCTTTGGAATTGGTGCAGTTCTTCTTGCATGGCGAGAACCCAAGAATTATTATTAGGTGCATCATCTAAAGATTTAGGCTCAATATTGGAAAGTAAAGCTAAATTATCATGAAGTTCAACTTCCCTGATTGAAGCCCAGGTTCTTATCCCTTCATCCACACCACCAATCACATTCTCCAAGGGATGATCTTTAAGTTAGTCCATTGGTGTGGTAGAGTCAGTTGTACTTGCTTCTCTTGTTGCGCTTGCTCCTTTTCCTTGTCTTCACCTTCTGTCTCACCTTGTTTGCTCGATTCTCCTTTCTCAACTTCACTCTCACTTGTAACCAGAAAAATGATCATCATCATTTGGCTTTCTCAAGGTGAATTCATCAACTACAACATGCGGACTTTCCTCGACAACAAGAGTTCTAGAATTGTAAACACGGTAAGCTCTAGGTGTTAAAGAATACCCGAGGAAAATCCCTTTATCACTCTTAGCATCAAATTTCTCCAAATTATCTTTACCATTATTCAAAATATAACAGATAGATCCAAATGGTTTAAAATGAGATATGTTGGGTTTTTTACCTTTGTACAGCTCGTAAGGAGTTTTCTTAAGGATAGGTCTTACCATTGCCCGATTGGTGATATAGCAGGTAGTATTCACTGCCTCTACCCATAAATACCGTGGATGACTATTCTCCGCTAGCATCATATGTGCCATCTCCATGAGCGTTATGTTTTTCCACTCGACCACTCCATTTTGTTGTGGGATCCTTGGTGCTGAAAATTGATGCTTGTACCCCTGCTTCCTGCAAAATTCATCAAATTCAAAATTTTCAAATTCTTTTCCGTGGTCACTTTGGATTTTCTGAATAGTATATCCCTTTTCATTTTGAACCTTTGCATAGAAATCAATAAATTTTTTGCATTCATCACTCTTGTTAGCTAAAAACAAAACTCATGCATATCTTGAGAAATCATCGACGATCACAAAGCCATAAAGTTTCCCTCCAAGACTACGTGTCCTGGTGGGACCAAACAAATCCAAATATAATAACTGAAGGGGTTTTTCAGTGGAAACAATATTTTTGCATTTGAATGAGGTTGTGGTTTGTTTTCCTTTATTACATGCTTCACAAATTTTTGAAGTTTCAAAATTTAAACATGGAAGACCTCTAACTGAATTATTTCGATTCAACTTCCTAATGACATTGAAACTGGCATGCCCAAGACGGCGATGCCACAACCAAACATCATCATTTTTATTAGCAACCAAGCACAAGTTTTTAGAAGAAATTTCATTAAAGTCAACATGATAAGTGTTGTTACTCCTCACTCCTATGAATTTAATTTCATGAGTGTTTGCATCAACAATGGAGCAGTGAGAAGATTCAAAAATAACCTTGTGACCTTTATAACAAAGTTGACTAATGCTAAGCAAGTTTTGGTTTAGACCTTTAACATATAGAACATCTTTGATGCAGTGTTTAGGGTCCTTACCAACTCTCCCAATTCCAACAATCATACCTTTGTCATGTACATCAAAAATTACCGTTCCACCATTTTTCTCTGCTAGGTCTACAAAAAGGTCTTTATTTCCTGTCATGTACCTGGAGCATCTCCTGTCCAGGTACCACTTATTTTATGTCGCCTTCATACAGACCTGCCCCAATAAGCAAACAAGCTCATTTTGATTTGGGTACCCAAGCAAGCTTGGGTCCCTTAATGTTAGCATTCACAGAAATCTGATTATACTTGCTGAAAAATAGATCATCATCATACTTCATCAATTGGCATATGTACATATCATGCCCTACTTTCCCACAATAAAAACAAGTGGGTCTTTTCCTACCAAAATTGTTTCTTTTATTTACATTTCTAGAGGTAGAGGGGAATCGAGAATAAACAGCTTGTGGATTGGTGTGTGTGTTTGAACATTCTCCATGAACTTGTGAATTTTTGATGTTATAATGAACTTGATTTTTTTTGCCATGCATGAAGCTTGAATTTTCCTTTGCTTTCAACAATTTTTCATGAGCACTTTTCAAATCATTCAATTCTGTAACCAGCAATTCAGTTTTACTCTTCAACTCTCCTTTGATTTTCTCACATTCATGTATTTTCTCATTCATCTCTTCCAAGTCCTTTTTCAACATTTCATTTTTCTCTTGAATTTCTTCTTTAACTTTGAATGCATTCTAGTTTTCTACTTCTAAACAAGCAATTACATCTTCAAACATGACCAATTTTGATTCTAGAGACTCATTGATAGTTTTGAATTTTTGAACTTGCAATTCAAACAAACTACATCTATTGTAGGAGTTAGTTGAATGGATAATTTCATGAATGTTCTTTCTCAAGTTTTTATTTTCATTCCTAATCTTTTTGTACTTTTCATACAACTCCTCATAAGCAAGTTCCCATTGATCATTAGTAATGGGTTCAGTGTCAGAATTTACCTGCACCTCGTCTTCCTGAGCCATAAGGCAGAAGTTCTTCACAATCTCCTCAATGTCTTCTTCTTCATCGGACGTAGGCCCATCCTCGTCCTCATCGCTCCACGTCGCCTTCATTGCCTTTGGCTTCTTTCAATTGGCTTTCTTGGCTTTCTTCCACAGCTCGGGGCATTCACCTCTCATGCGCCCCATCTTCTTGCACTCGTAGCATATCACTTCAGCTGGTTTAGATGGTTCAGCCCTTTGCTTGGCCTGCCTCTTTCCTTTTCTGAACTTCCCTCCAAATTTTCTTCTTTCCCGGGGAAACTATCTCACCTTTCTTGTGATCATGGCAACTTCTTCGTCATCGGTGTTGTCCATCGAATCCTCTTGACTTGAGATAGTTTCGGGGTTTGCCTTCAATGCTATTGTTTTTTTCTTCATGGTATCCTCTTCCGTCCTATTAATGTTTATCTCATATGCCATTAAAGACCCTATGAGAGCATCCAGTGTTAGTGTAGAAAGATCCTTCGAATCCTCTATCACCGTTGCCTTGGTGTGCCAACTAGGTGACAATGACCTCATCACCTTTCTAACAAGATCCGTATCCTTGAAGTCCTTGCCGAGTGATTTCAAACCATTGGTAATCTCCATGAGACGTGCGAACATCTCGGAGATGGTCTCTTCCTCTTTCATGTGGAATAGCTCGTAATCCCGGATAAGCATGTTTGCCTTTGTCTCCTTGACCTCCGAAGTGCCTTCATAAATCAACCTTAGCTTATCCCACATTTCTTTTGCATTCCTGCACATAGACACACGAGCATATTCAGTCGGGTGAATGGCACACTGAATAATATTTAAAGCATTGAAGTTCACAGTGGACTTCTTAATGTGTTCTTCATTCCACTTCACCTCATCTTCCGGCAAAGTATGTGGGCCGTTGTTAACAATGGTCCATATTTCATGGCTTTGAGCACGAAGGAAAACAGTCATCCTATTCTTCCAGTATGTGTAATTTGTACCATCAAAGAAGGTAGGCCTATGAATAGAATGTCATTCGGGCATTAACCCCTTGTTAGCCATTCCAAACAGATCTCTCTAAACTGCTAGGTTTCAGAATAAGACAGAGCCGAGGCTCTGATACCAATTCTTGGCACGGTTAGGAATGAAATCAAGAGGGGGTGAATTGATTGCACCCCCTTTTGCAAAAAAATTAAAACTAAGATGCTTATGCAACAAGGAATTCATGCTGATTATCTGCAGAGATATTAATATGAGATGATGGACCACTCTAAATTCAGATTAATGTGAACTAACTGAATGAGGATCATCCAACCACTCACAACTTCCCAGCGCAGATGATAAACACTCGGACGATAATTTGAGATCGGACGGTATATATAAACTCTCAGCTCACCGGATCACACTTGGAAAGGAGACGGATACAATGAAACAATGATTTCACATATAGCAACCCACGGCACAGTGATTTTTTAGGTGGTTCGGACGCACCTGAGTGCCGTCCTACGTCCACCCCTCTCAACTCGAGAGGATTCCACTAAGAAACGATGCACAATGGTAGCAAAACCACCATACACGGGCTCAACGGCCCCACACACACGCATGTCCTCGCACGACGATGAGAGATCACGCCAACGGAGACGATGCTCCGAAATCATTTATGAAGGAAATAAAATATGGAAATACAATGCCCAGTCCAAAGATAATAAGCTATGCTCAAATGGAAATAAGAAAACAAGATAACCAGAATTTTCCCTTTAATCTTCAACACAACTCGGAGATGATATGGAAGGGTGCATTAGAACAAGTAAACCATGAGTGGAAGAAATCGGCCCCTTGAAGACATGCACCCAAGCACACAGCCGGCGAAGAGCAACAACGGCTTGCCTCTAGATCCAAGCTTGGGGTCGTGAGAAGTTGCCCACGGCGGCACTTTCTTCCTCCTCCAATAGCAAGACGCCCTCTCCCTCCGTTCCTGCAAGAATAGAGATGTTTAACCCAAGAAGTTCTTCTTATTCTCGAATGCATTTCGCAGCATATATATACCATGAGAGAAGTAAATGCAACAGGACCAAAATTCTTAGCTAAGCCTCTTCAGACCACACCCAATCGATGGAGGAAACCCCAAGGTTAATATAGTAAATCATCATGGCAATCGGATCCAGAAAACCTAGGTTCAAATTCAAAACCGACAAACCAGTTCTGGACGCTTGGGATAAGTGTCGACTCTTGGAGTCGACACTCGTTCGTGAGTGTTCTGCCCATAAAATAAAAAAAATTAAACTCTAGTTGAAAGAGTCGACTCTCAAAGTCGACCCTTTTCAACCTGGGTTCTATTTTTGTGAAACACAGACCTGCCAGCCATAAGAGTCGACTCTTTTTGGCAGTTGTTCTGTCTGCACCAAAGAATCATGCAGCACCTGTAAGTGTCGACTCCCAGCGTCGACACTTGCAGCCTGCTATCTTCAGACAGCAAGACTGTCACGCCCCGAGCGCGGAAGATACTCGGATGCGTGACGCGTCTATATAGATCGTGTCATTAGAGCAATATAATTTTTGATATACAAAGTTTTCGGAGTGCGTAATTAACTAAAATCTAATACATTCCAATAGTCCAAGTGCCGTTTATTTGATTAATCAAATGAAATAAAGATAGTCCATGACAATTCTAGGCTAAGTGCCTCAATACGGTTTAGACAATTAAATGACATACTAAGTTACAATTTAAGACTCAATTAAATTCAAAAGACGCGACTAGATAATGACGGTGATTGGCGTTCTAGCACTCTTCACTCGATGTCCACCCCATTCTGGTCACTATCCGAATCACCAGAAAATTTTAGGAAGTAACTTGATGAGCGAATTGCTCAGTAGGAATTACATCTCAAATACGAGCAATCTTTACGTTAATTACAATTTTGCATGTAAATTCAGTATGGCTATGCATGGGATACGTATAGCAAAATCAGGTATATAGGTAAATCTAGACATGATGAATAAGAACTGTATAAAGAGAGTATAACAAGAATTTCAAGTATTCACAAACTGTATTTCAAGAATTTACAGATGTAAATATCACTTCAGATAAGTAGGGATTCGTGTACAAGTATAAACGCAGGTACGAGAAAGAACTCATGTACAAGTATATCAAGTATAGATTCAATTCAAGCAAGTCTTGTCAAGTACGCATCAGTAGAATTGGCTATTATCATTTAATTATTTTGCCCTTTTCTCAGGCCACAAGTCAAGTATCGCCCGTTCCGGGCCACGCAAGTCAAACAAGTAAAGAGAGAGAGAGTAGTGGTGGACTGTCTCAAGTGAAGCAAGTACTCCGGTGCAATGCTAAACACTGTGGTCAACAAACTCCCATGGGCACAAGTACCTTCGGGTGCTCCCCCCCCCCAGGACCAGACCGGGCCCTATATGTACAGCATTTCATGTATTACCTTTGACATCCACTCTCATTTATAGCCAATATGGAATTTCAAGAATCTAGAAACGTAGTATTACAGACGAGATTAACTAGTCATTTGGTTATGGAGGATTCTAGAGGTGGCCCCTACAGGCTCAAGAGGTGGCTCCCGTTGTGTAGCACTTTGCGCCGTACGGCCTCAAGAGGTGGCTACCACAACGTAGCACTTTGCCCCGCATGGCACTTATTTCCTACACTCCCAAATGGTAGTTTAAGAGATTCAAGGATTGACCACACGAGTAGACTTTTCGTGGGATGGAATTCCCAAATTTGTCGACGAAGGGGTTAAGATTTATCATTCTTCTCAATTCTCGAGGCAGATCAGGGTCATAAATTGAAATTACTGAGTTATCATCTTATGGTTTGCAATTTTTTCAAAAATCTGATTTTTTTTATTTATACAAGCTTTTTGAAATTGGCGCCCCCTAGCATGTCATTATTTAATTAACGGCGTCCTGGACGTCGTCAATTCGTAAATTGGCGCCCTGTCTTGGGGCGTTAATCATAGGGGCTATTTATTTGATTAAAATTCGAAAATAGAATTGATGTCCCTCAGGAAGCCTTCAATTCTTAAATTAGCGCCCTGGTCGGAGGTGCTGTTCTTTCTAGAATTCAATTGACGACTGTGAATACAGTCTTTAATTTTGTAATTGACGCCCTGGTCAGGGACGCTAATTACAGTGATTCGGATTTTGCTGTGAAGCTGGAAATTTCAGGAACAGAATTATGAATTGAGGCCCCGGCCTAGGGCGCTAATTACAATCAGATCTTCATTTGACGACTGGGAAAATAGTCTTCAATTATTGAATTGACGCCCATCTCTGGGACGTTAATTTCAGATTGATTTTTAAATTGAACTAATTTCTGTTATAATCATGTAATTGACGACTGTGGAAACAGCCTTCAATTTTAAAATTGACGCTCCTGTCTAGGACGTTAATTTCAATCTGATTTTAATTGAATTATAATTACTGTTATATAATAATGTAATCAACGTCTGTCAAAACAGTGTTCATTTGTTGAATTGGCGCCCTTGTCCGGGGCGCTAATTCCAGCAAGATTATAATTAATGCAGATTTCATTTCAGGTTTAAATTGATGACTGTGTATACAGTCTTCAGATTTTCAATTGACGCCCTTGTGAGGGGCGTGATTTACAATTGACGCCCTGTGAAGGGACGTCATTTGTTTTTGATTAGCAGAATTACTAAGATAACTATATGATAAAATAACGAATGTAATAGGCATAAAATCATGATAACTGATATAAAAAAAATCATGATAACTGATATTGATAGATGTGAAACATGGTATTATGATGATCTTACCTAACATATGTAACACAGACATGGTGTATGTATATATATATATATATATATATATATATTGCATGGTTTACCAATTTATCAATCTCTAAACATGCTCCAGTTATCCTATTACCTACAAGTTAGGCAAGGATTTAAGAAGACCTACTTTTGACGTGTGATACCGATTAGACCTGCAGCAGGATCCCAGTAGTAGGGGAGGCAAAGCTTCAGCAGCACGGGAGGCAGAGCTTCTGCAAGCACAGCAGTAGCCTTCTCACAGTGCTACGGATGCCATTTGATATAGGGAATCACAAGACCTTAGACAATGTCTTATGGGTTAGGCTGAGTGGGATTTGTCCCTGCCAGCTCGAAAGAGTCGTTCGTGTCTAGACATTCTAGAAGCATATGTGAAAATGACGCCCGGGAGAAGGGGCGTCCATTTAATAACTGACGCCTTGCATGAGGGCGTCATTTTGTTGGGTGCATTATTGGGCAATTATTAAGGATAATGACGTCCTTACAGAGGGCGTCATTTGTTAGACACTGCTGCCCCACGCACGTGATTTTGTTTTGTTAAAATTGACGCCTCTATGCATGTCTTTAGTTTGAAATTGACGCCAGGAAAACGGTCTTCAATTTTACAATTGACGTCCTAGTGAGGGGTGTCAATTCTTTTAGTGGTTTAAGGAATCTTTTTATGTATGATCTATGGCCCATATGTTTAAAGAACAAATGATGTCTTAATGCTTGTCTTTAATTTATAAATGGACGCCTATCAATACGGTAGTCCATTTTACAATTGATGCCATTGTAAGGGGCGTCATTTTATGACATTCATCAACTCAAAGTCTGTACTTCCTCTCAAGGTCTATACGTTGGCTTCCATATCCTCTCAAAGTCTATACATTGGCTTCCATCACAAAGTCTGTACATCCTCTCAAAGTCTATACATTGGCTTCCATCACAAAGTCTATACATTGCACCTCAAGTCTATACATTGGCCATTTGTGCAAAGTCTATACATTGCTGCAACTCCAAGTCTATACATTGCATCTCAAGTCTATACATTGGCCATTTGTGAAGTCTATACATTGGCCATTGGCTTCCTCAAGTCTATACATTGGCCATTTGTGAAGTCTATACATTGGCTTCCTCAAAGTCTATACATTGCAGCTCAAGTCTATACATTGGCCATTTGTGCAAAGTCTATACATTGCTGCAACTCCAAGTCTATACATTGGCCATTTGTGAAGTCTATACATTGGCTTTACAAGTCTGTACATTCTCTCCCTCTCAAAGTCTATACACCGGCTTCCATATCCTCTCAAAGTCTATACATTGGCTTCCATCACAAAGTCTGCACATCCTCTCAAAGTCTATACATTGCTATTGCTAGCCTATTTACCAAGTCTGTACGTTGCTAACCTATAATGTATAATTAATTGGCACAAAAGCTAAATGGTGGATGCTAAGATTTGAACCCTGGTCATTGGGTTGAAAGGCAAGCTACTTAACCAACTACCCTAGGAAACCACTTGTTAAGTGAATAATCTTTACATATGATAACTTCGTGTTCCAACTTCTTACTTAAGCTTCCTCTAGAGTTTATCTAATATATATATTTTTAGAAATATTATTAATAAATATATATATATATATTTTATACGGGGTGCTACACCCTCCCCTACTTAAAAGAATTTGGTCCCCAAATTCAATTACTATATACAGAAATAGGGAAGGTGTAAAGTTCTTACAATTAGAATAACTCGGGAAACCTTCTTTTCATAAATTCTTCAGTTTCCCAGGTAGCTTCTTGTTCTGAACATTGATTCCATTGGATTTTCACCATAGGGATCGTCTTGTTTCTTAGAACTCGGACTTCTCGGTCAAGGATCTTCAGTGGCTTCTGCTCGTAGGTAAGGTCCTTCTGTACCGCTATAACACTATGGTTAATGACATGGGAGGGATCGTGCACGTATTTCTTCAGCATAGAAGTATGAAATACGTTGTGCACTTCAGACAGTTGTGGAGGTAGGGCGATGCGATAAGCCATTTCGCCTACCCTTTCCAGTACTTCGAATGGACCGATAAACCTTGGTGTTAGTTTACCTTTAACACCGAATCTTCTAATGCCTCGGCCAGGAGATACCTTGAGGAAAACATGGTCTCCAACTTGAAATTCCAGGTCTCACCTTCTGTTATTGGCATAAGATTTCTGCCTTGACTGTGCTATCATTAACCTTTCTCTAATGAGTTGTATCTTCTCAGTAGAATCTCGTACCATGTCTGGGCCTAGAATTTGTTTTTCACCGACTTCATCCCAGCATATGGGAGATCGGCAACTCCTGCCATATAATGCCTCGAAAGGTGCCATTCGTATACTGGCTTGATAGCTATTGTTATATGCAAATTCGGCTAGTGGTAAGTGGTCATGCCAGCTTCCGTCGAAATCTACAATACATGCTCTTAACATATCTTCAACAACCTGATTTGTCCTTTTAGTCTGACCATCTGTCTGGGGATGGAAAGCAGTGCTGAAATTAAGTTTCATCCCCAGAGAGTGTTGTAGACTTTTCCAAAAATGAGAGGTGAAGCGTGGGTCTCGGTCAGATATGATCGAGACGGGAACTCCATGCAATCTAACCATCTCCTTAATATACAGGGCAGCAAGTACGTCGACTGACCATCGACTTTTGATGGGTAAGAAATGGGCCGATTTAGTTAACCGGTCGATAATTACCCAAATTCCATCATATCCGCCCCTAGACTTGGGCAAACCCATGATAAAGTCCATGCCAATGTCTTCCCACTTCCACTTGGGAATATCCAGCGGATGTAGCTTTCCGGCGGGTTTTTGATGTTCCGCCTTCACTTGTTGGCATGTGAGGCAACGAGACACAAAGTTTGCTACCTCCCTTTTCATGTTAGGCCACCAGAAAGTTCTTTTCAAGTCTTGGTACATCTTAGTGGCCCCAGGGTGGATTGTCTACCTCGATCTATGAGCTTCTTCAAGAATCTTCTTCTTCAATTCGGGACAGTCGGGCACACATGTCCGTTCATGAAATAGCAATCTGCCATCAGGTGCCAGCTTGAAATCCAGTCTCTCGTCCATCTTGCTCTTTATCTCCACTAGCGAGGGATCCTCTTCTTGTAGCTTTTTGATTTCAGGTAGCAAATCTGGATTTAGGCTCATATGAGATAGAATAATACACATGTTCTTCTCATCTGTGCTGATATCAAGCTCAGAGAATTTCTCCAGCAGTTTCCATTCTTGTATCATGCAGTTGGCCAATATTATTCTCGGCTTTCGACTAAGGGCATCAGCTACGAAATTACCCTTACCAGGATGGTACTGTATAGTGAAGTCGAAATCCTTGAGATACTCGAGCCAACGCCTTTGCCGCATGTTCAGCTCCTTTTGGGAGAATAAGTACTTGAGGCTTTTATGATCGGAGTACACATTGAATTGTTATCCGTAGAGATAGTGCCTCCAGATCTTTAAAGCGAATACTACTGCGGCCAGTTCTAAGTCGTGAACCGGGTAGTTCTCTTCATGTTTCTTCAATTGTCGGGAAGAGTATGCAATGACTCTCCCATTCTACATCAATTCACATCCGAGGCCAATACCAGAAGCATCGGTATATACCTCGTATTTTTCTCCTTCCATTGGTAATGATAAGACTAGAGTAGTTGTCAAGAGATCCTTCAAAGCTTGAAAACTCTTTTCACAGTCCTCATTCCACTCATGAGGCACTTCCTTGCGGGTTAACCTGGTCAGAGGAACGGCAATCTTGGAGAAGTCCTTGATAAAACGCCGGTATTAACCAGCTAGACCCAAGAAGCTCCGAATCTTTGTTGCATTTGTGGGTCGTTCCCAATTCTTCACGGCTTCAACCTTTGACGGGTCAACAGCAATTCCATTTTTTGAAATAATATAGCCTAAGAAGGATTCTTCCTCGAGCCAGAACTCACATTTGCTGAATTTGGAATATAGTTTGTTTTCCCTTAATATCTGTAGTGCCTTCTTGAGATGTTCTTCATGGTCCTCTTTGGTCTTTGAATAGATCAGAATATCATCAATGAAGATCACAATAAATTGGTCTAAATAGGGCCTAAATATGCTGTTCATTAACTGCATAAAAGCTGCGGGGGCATTTGTTAGTCCGAAAGGCATAACAGTAAATTCGTAATGCCCATACCTACTTCAGAATGCAGTTTTATGAATGTCTTCTTCTTTGATCTTCAATTGGTAGTAACCAGAACGAAGATCAATCATGGAGAAATATAAAGCTCCAGATAGTTGATCGAACAGCTCATCAATCCTTGGCAGTGGATACTTATTCTTGATTGTAAGGTGATTTAGCTGCCAATAATCTATGCATAATCTCATCGATCCATCCTTCTTTTTGACGAATAGCACGGGTGCTCCCCATGGGGAAGTACTCGGCCTAATGAAACCCTTGTTCAATAACTCTATTAGCTGCTCCTTTAGTTCCTTCAGCTCAGCAGGGGACATTCTATACGGTGCCCTGGAAACAGGACCAACACCGAGGACAAGGTCGATTGTAAACGACACTTCCCTTTCCGGGGGTAAGCCGGTTAAATCTTCTGGAAAAACATCAGAAAAATCTCGAATTACTCGGATGTCTTCAAGTTTAACCTTCTCGACTTCTGTGGCAGTCACGAATGCTATGAAAGCCATGCATCCCTTATTCATAAGTTTACTAGCTCAGAGTGCTGATATAAGAAGTGATTTACTCCGAGGGCTATTATAAACTAGCTCTGGGAAATCCACAAAAGTTACCTTACCATGCCGGCAATCTACAGTTGCTTGGTATGTGGATAGCCAGTCGGCACCTAGTATGACGTCAAAACCCTTCATATCTAGGCATATCAGGTCAGCAGGTAAATTACTTCCCTTAATCATCACTTCACAATTTGGATAGTGATAAGTGATATCAGACTCATTCCCAAGAGGTGTAGATATGAACAAATCTAATAGTTCATGTTTATTAGAAAATGAAGCTGCAAAGTTCTTGGAAACGAATGAATGAGTTGCTCCGGTATCGAATAAAACTTGAGCAATTTTTGAACAAATAGTGAGAGTACCTTCCACAATTCCGCCTTCAGTGGTTTCCATCTCTCGGAGAGCTTGCAGACGGCCTTGTTTCTTTACCGGACGCTTCTCGTCTTTGGTGTCTTGTTCCTTCATCAGTGGGCAGTCTGGAATCCGATGCTCTCGGCTCCCCCATCGAAGACAAGCTCCTAACTTCCTCCAGCATTCCTCAGTCTTATGGCCAGTTTTATCACAATACTTGCAAATTTCCTTTGATGGTGTGGTGGTGGAGAATGGCCTGTCATTCTTCTGGAATTTCTTTGCCTTGGAGGGCTCCCCTCCCATGAAGAACCGCTTCTTGTTGAAGGATTATTTGAATTTTCCCAGGCTTTTGACGGGTTCCTTCTTGTCTCTTCCTCGGATTCTCTCGGATAATTCGGTGGCGTCTTCTAGAAGTTGGGCAAGCCGAACTATCTCCGAATAGACTTGGATGTCCATCGGGGCAAGTTGTGTGATATAATGGGGCCGAAGCCCGTTGAGGAATCTTCTCGCCTTCATCTTTTCCGTACACACCAAGTGGGGTGCATACCTAGATAATTTGGAAAATTGGGCCTCATACTCGGCCACTTTCAAGCCCCGTTGTTTTAGAACGGCGAATTCCGTGGCCTTCTTCTCCTGAATATGATCGGAGAAGTACTTGTTGTTGAAATACTCCGTGAATTCATCCCAAGTGACATGGTATTCTGGCAGTGTTGCTTCTATGGATTCCCACCAGCATCGAGCGTCCCGCTCAAGTTGGAATACGGCAAGTAAAACCTTCTCCTCGTCCGCGCATTGCATTACACGGAAGATTCGTTCCATCTCCTTTAGCCAATTCTCGGCATCCTCGGGGTCGGACGAACCCGTGAACCTCGGTGGGTTCATGTTACGGAAACTTTGGTGGAGATCTCCCGCTCCACGGTTTGCTCCTCCTTGGGCCACTTGCTGTAGTGCCTGTGTGAGGCCTTGCACGGTGCACTGCATCTCGCGCCATTGTGCTCTTTCCGCAGCCATGATCCTACAAAAGAGTTAAGTATGATAAAGATCGGGTTTACTTGTAATGTCGAAAGTCATTATAGAACTTAACCCATGGCTCTATCCATCTCACCGGGTAGGGTATATCTATCCTTGAACTTGGGTTTTACCTATCCTTGGACTGAAGTTTTTACTTAGATTTCAATTGCTAACCTTTTATTTCTTCTAGTTCCCTAGGTTTGAAAACCTAGGCTTTGATACCACGAAGACTGTCACGCCCCGAGTGCGAAAGATACTCGGATGCCTGACGCGTCTATATAGATTGTGTCATTAGAGCGATATAATTTTTGATATACAAAGTTTTCAGAGTGCGCAATTAACTAAAATCTAATACATTCCAATAGTCCAAGTGCCGTTTATTTGATTAATCAAATGAAATAAAGATAGTCCATGACAATTCTAGGCTAAGTGCCTCAATACGGTTTAGACAATTAAATGACATACTAAGTTACAATTTAAGACTCAATTAAATTCAAAAGATGCGACTAGTTAATGACGGTGACTGGCGTTCTAGCACTCTTCACTCGATGTCCACCCCATTCTGGTCGCTATCCGAATCACCTGAAAATTTCAGGAAGTAACTTGATGAGCGAATTGCTCAGTAGGAATTACATCTCAAATACGAGCAATCTTTACGTTAATTACAATTTTGCATGTAAATTCAGTATGGCTATGCATGGGATACGTATAGCAAAATCAGGTATATAGGTAAATCTAGACATGATGAATAAGAACTGTATAAAGAGAGTATAACAAGAATTTCGAGTATTCACAAACTGTATTTCAAGAATTTATAGATGTAAATGCCACTTCAGATAAGCAGGGATTCGTGTACAAGTATGAACGCAGGTACGAGAAAGAACTCATGTACAAGTATATCAAGTATAAATTCAAGTCAAGCAAGTCTTGTCAAGTACGCATCAGTAGAATTGGCTATTAGCATGTAATTATTTTGCCCTTTTCTCGGGCCACAAGTCAAGTATCGCCCGTTCCGGGCCACGCAAATCAAACAAGTAAAGAGAGAGAGAGTAGTGGTGGAGTGTCTCAAGTCAAGCAAGTACTCCGGTGCAATGCTAAACACCGTGGTCAATAAACTCCCATGGGCACAAGTACCTTCGGGTGCTCCCCCCCCCCAGGACCAGACCGCGCCCTATATGCACAGCATTTCATGTATTACCTTTGACATCCACTCTCATTTATAGCCAATATGGAATTTCAAGAATCTAGAAACGTAGTATTACAGACGAGATTAACTAGTCATTTGGTTATGGAGGATTCTAGAGGTGGCCCCTACAGGCTCAAGAGGTGGCTCCCGTCGTGTAGCACTTTGCACCGTACGGCCTCAAGAGGTGGCTCCCACAACGTGGCACTTTGCCCCGCATGGCACTTAGTTCCTACACTCCCAAATGGTAGTTTAAGAGATTCAAGGATTGACCACACTAGTAGACTTTTCGTGGGATGGAATTCCCGAATTTGTCAACGAAGGGGTAAAGATTTATCATTCTTCTCAATTCTCGAGACAGATCAGGGTCATAAATTGAAATTACTGAGTTATCATCTTATGGTTTGCAATTCTTTCAAAAATCTGATTTTTTTTTATTTATACAAGCTTTTTGAAATTGGCGCCCCCTAGCATGTCATTATTTAATTAACGACATCCTGGACGTCGTCAATTCGTAAATTGGCGCCCTGTCTTGGGGCGTTAATCATAGGGGCTATTTATTTGATTAAAATTCGAAAATAGAATTGACGTCCCTCAGGAAGCCTTCAATTCTTAAATTAGCGCCCTGGTTGGAGGCGCTGTTCTTTCTAGAATTCAATTGACGACTGTGAATACAGTCTTTAATTCTGTAATTGACGCCCTGGTCAGGGACGCTAATTACAGTGATTCGGATTTTGCTGTGAAGCTGGAAATTTCAGGAACAGAATTGACGACTGTCGGATTACCATTTAATTTATGAATTGACGCCCCGGTCTAGGGCGCTAATTACAATCAGATCTTCATTTGAAGACTGGAAAAATAGTCTTCAATTATTGAATTGACGCCCATCTCTGGGACGTTAATTTCAGACTGATTTTCAAATTGAACTAATTTCTATTATAATCATGTAATTGACGACTATGGAAACAACCTTCAATTTTAAAATTGACGCCCCTGTCTAGGACGTTAATTTCAATCTGATTTTAATTGAATTATAATTACTGTTATATAATAATGTAATCAACGTCTGTCAAAATAGTGTTCATTTGTTGAATTGGCGCCCTTGTCTGGGGCGATAATTCCAGCAAGATTATAATTAATGCAGATTTCATTTCAGGTTTAAATTGACGACTGTGTATACAGTCTTCAGATTTTCAATTAACGCCCTTGTCAGGGGCGTGATTTACAATTGACGCCCTATGAAGGGACGTCATTTGTTTTTGATTAGCAGAATTACTAAGATAACTATATGATAAAATAACGAATGTAATAGGCATAAAATCATGATAACTGATATTAAAAAAATCATGATAACTTATATTGATAGATGTGAAACATGGTATTATGATGATCTTACCTAACATATGTAACACAGACATGGTATATGTATATATATATATATAGATATTGCATGGTTTACCAATTTATCAATCTCTAAACATGCTCCAGTTATCCTATTACCTACTAGTTAGGCAAGGATTTGAGAAGACCTACTTTTGACGTGTGATACCAATTAGACCTGCAGCAGGATCCCAGTAGTAGGGGAGGCAAAGCTTTAGCAGCACGGGAGGCAGAGCTTCTGCAGCATAGCAGTAGCCTTCTCACAGTGCTACAGATGCCATTTGATATAGGGAATCACAAGACATTAGACAATGTCTTATGGGTCAGCTGAGTAGGATTTCTCCCTGCCAGCTTGGAAGAGTCGTTCGTGTCTAGACATTCTAGAAGCATGTGTGAAAATGACGCCCGGGAGAAGGGGCGTCCATTTAATAAATGACGCCTTGCATGAGGGCGTCATTTTATTGGGTGCATTATTGGGCAATTATTAAGGATAATGACGTCCTTACAGAGGGCGTCATTTGTTAGACACTGCTGCCCTACGCACGTGATTTTGTTTTGTTAAAATTGACGCCTCTATGCATGTCTTTAATTTGAAATTGACGCCCAGGAAAATGGTCTTCAATTTTACAATTGACGTCCTAGTGAGGGGCATCAATTCTTTTAGTGGTTTAAGGAATCTTTTTATGTACGATCTATGGCCCATATGTTTAAAGAACAAATGATGTCTTAATGCTTGTCTTTAATTTATAAATGGACGCCTATCAATACAGTCGTCCATCGTCCATTTTACAATTGATGCCATTGTAAGGGGCGTCATTTTATGACATTCATCAACTCAAAGTCTGTACTTCCTCTCAAGGTCTATACATTGGCTTCCATCACAAAGTCTGTACATCCTCTCAAAGTCTATACATTGGCCATTTGTGCAAAGTCTATACATTGTTGCAACTCCAAGTCTATACATTGCAGCTCAAGTCTATACATTGGCCATTGGCTTCCTCAAGTCTATACATTGGCCATTTGTGCACAGTCTATACATTGCGCTAGCCTATTTACTAAGTCTGTACGATGCTAGCCTATAATGTATAATTAATTGGCACAAAAGGTAAATGGTGGATGCTAGCCTATAATGAACCCTGCTCATTGGGTTGAAAGGTAAGCTACTTAACCAACTACCCTAGGAAGCCACTTGTTATGTGAATAATCTTTACATATGATAACTTCGTGTTCCAACTTCTTACTTAAGCTTCCTATAGAGTTTATCTAATATATTTTTTTTAGGAAATATTATTAATATATATATATATATGTTTTTTTATACGGGGTGCTACAAAGATGGGCTACAAGTGTCGACTCTGGGAGTCGACTCTTGTAGCTCCAGAGCAGAAAAATGAAAACAGCAATGAATTAAGCATCAAAAGCATTAAGCACAAATCAACCCCAGTCTATTCACATGAAAAATTCATTCATCCATAAAGTCTTACCATGACTTCCATGAATAGAGAGCAAATTCCATAATAACTTGCACTAATACAGATTGTCAATCATATCAGTCTTAAGGCTTAACAAATGAGTTCCACATTCAATCTGACATAGTTTATTCAATATGCATATACATATATTGAAATGCAATAACCCATGTGAGTGATTCAAACCAAAACCTTCATAAGTTCACATATCCAATGTGATCCAAGCAACCTACTCAAGAATTCCAAGTCAACCAAGACATTCACACTGATTTAGGTTATAGCAGACCATATCAAACAGAGATTCAATCTTAACCATCGCGTCCAGATTGAATTCAGCCAGAATTCACGTGAAATGTAACTTCAGTCCAAAAACACAAAGTTCAGTCCAAAGCATGGAACTCCTATTACTTACTCAGATATCAAAACTCAGTCTAAAGACCACTCAGCAATAGTTAATACCATGTTAGCCATTCATGTGACCTTTCAACAAAAAACTCACATTCATCAAAGAATATTCAATGCAAATCATATAGTATAGAACAAAATGTCTTCGTCAAAATACGCCAGGGCACAACAGTAACTATGTGTCCTTATGAGTCACTTAAGCAATGGAATCATGAAACAGACGATGACTCAACATGGCTTCTCTCTTCTCTCCCCCTTTGAATAGATGCTGACTCATCAAGACATCTCTCCCCCTTTGCCATCAGTAAAGAGGGCTTAAATTTAAGCCAATTACTAAAATAGAAGATGAGCACATGGGGTCAGAAATCTTCAAATGTAGATCACAAGCATGGTGTAAGCAGATCATACAAGTTGTTAAAAACCATGAGTTCTGAAGCAGCCTAATGCAGGAGCAGATTGTTGGGTTCCCTGTTAATACAAGCATGGTTATAAATACCATGATACCAATTGTTGGGCCCCTTAGCTTGGCAAGAACAGTTCACACAGGGTGACATTGGAGGCTATGAAGTCATAGCTAGGCAACACAGGCTGAAACATGAGAGACGACAAATATATGCAGGACATTCATCATAATAGGAAGATGCAATCAGAGAGCAATTCTGCAGCCATAAAATAGATTTGGTTTTCAGGTTTTTCAAAAATTTTAGTTTTCTGGTTTTCAGATTTTTAAGGTTTTCTGTGCAATGCATGGAGAAAGGAAAATGTAAACCAACCAAATACATGAAGAACTGAAACCAAATATTTAGAGATATGATACCAATTATAAAGAGCATCAAATGTTGTGAATGGTTAGGAGTGGTCATGCTTTCGTAGCATCCAGGAGCATGGATCATCAAGAGGCCAATTTATCTTGAGGACAAATGCCTAGGACAGCCAGACAGAAGTCTGGACGCAAGGAGTCAACTCTTGGGGTCAACACTTGGAATTTTTGAGCCACAAGATCTAGGAGATGATAAGATGGGGGTTCGTCAACCTGAAGCTAAGTTCATAAATGCAGAGTTATAGATTTTTAAGAATCTTTAGTTATAGAACTCTAATGATAAAGCCCTTATATTCAGATTGTTTTAAAACTGGTGAATTCTGAGTTTCTCAATAAAAGCAACACTTGAAAATATCTGCATTCAAAATTAATAGAAATGAACCAGAAATTCATACTAAAACTAGGTTAACCTCCTCTCACCTTGCTCATTCAATTTCATTAGCTCCTTTAAGAGTAACTACAAAAAGTATTGAGGTTAAACACCTAGACGTTTCTGATTTTATCCATGAGCAATACAAATTCAGATTTTTCTTTTGAAATCATTGTTAGATACCAATTGTTATTGCTTTTCATTTTTTATGAGCAGTCAAGTGTAGCATGCACTTTTTGACGTGAGAGTGCGCGTTGATCAGACGCCAGCACCCCCAGTTACTCTGTGTAGCTCACCATTCTGCTTCACATAGAATAGAGGTAGCAAGGCACTTCATGACGTTGTCCTCTCCACTTCATTGGTGAAGGGACTCGGTCTCTCGGTGAATCTGATGACATTACTCTGCCTTAGAGCATTGAACTCAGCACACACTTTTTGCATACAGATATACGTTTATCAGACGCCAATATCTCAAGTTACTCAGCATGACTAAAGTTCATTGCTTTCATTGTAGCCCCCCCTTTTTTAAAATCTTCAAATTTGACAAATGTGTAAAAATAATACTCGAATGAAGTTTCTCAATGAAGGATGCCTTTGTACTTAAAATAAACTTTTAGATTTAAGAAGCCGTAGCAAGTTAAAACATGAAAAACTGGGTTAGGTCCATTAACAATGAATACAACCACTTTCATGAAAATTCAGTTCAAAACTCATGAACCCATTAACCTTAAACTAGTAGCTTTCATGTTTAGGGCAATCATAGAGCTCCATACAAAAGATTCCTCTTGAAGATTTACTCTAATAAGTGAACTCAACAATCAGATAGAAATTCTTCTAAGGAATTCGAGACATTCAAAGAAGCAAGGATCAGACAATTGAGCATGTAGAAGATGGTAGATTTTCAGATAACCCAGGAAGGTACAAAGAAGTTAAAGCAATTCAGACCCAAAATGAGACACAACAATTCATAATCATGATGCGGGGGCTGAAGAAGGCATGGAATGCACTTGGGTAGATGAATGGAAGTAGGCACTGAACACTCCCCCTGAGGATATGCAGTGAGCTCAGACAGGATAAGTGAATATCACCAGCAGATGAAGGAGTGTCGACACTGGCATCTCAAGGTGTCGAGGCACTGAGCTCATACAGAAAGTAGCTTTTAAGTAGAGATGAACTGCGAGGTCGACCTGAGTAGGTCTAAGGTCGACCTGATCAACAGCATTGCGGATTTTCACATATTTTGCTCAGAATAAGCTCCCCCTAAGAAGATGTAGTCTATACATATGTCACCAAAGATGTGTAAGGATACAGACTGGATTTATAATGTTGACTCCCCCAAAACTTGTGCATGGGTTGACAATGAAGTATGCAACCTATGACTTATGTGAACACATGATGCAATAGAGATGATACCAATTGATATGCATTATTGTACTCCTCTAACATGATATGCATTGGAGTGTATGAGACCACAAAATGATACTCTATGATAGATGCAAGCTCAGATTACCAATTGTGCTTGATGTCCAAAACACATGTAGATTTAAGACATTTGCAATGCAGTCTAAATTGAGGTGAAAATGCTCAGACTCCCCCTTAGACCAATGCTTATGGAAGATCAAGACATTTAATCAGTGTTAAGAATCCACAAGAATGATGAATTGAAATGTATGTGCAGCCATGGCAGACATCATCAAAAGCAATGAATGCTAAACAAGAAATTCATATGGTTGCAGCATGGTAACAAGAAGCAAACATCAACTCATCATTATATCAATTCCATCAGCATGAAGGTTTCTAAAGAAGGGAATAACTGAAATATCTGATTTCTAACACGAGGCAGAGGTATAAATCTAAAGACCCACCTCATGCGTAGTGAGAGTTCCGGACAGACTTAATCTGTCTTTCTGCACCTCACCATTTGATATACCAAAATTCAAACTAAGTGTTAATCTTTCAATTCAGATCAGACATTCAGCTTACATGATTTATTGAAAAACAAGCCAGACTTAAAATGCAATAACTACGCATCAAGCCTATCATGCAAAATTTGAACACAAATTGGAAAGTTTATTTACATACCTGTGCCTTTCACATTTATTTTCTAGTTGAACCTTGCTCAGCTCCAAGGCACCTGCAACCAAATTTCACATTTGGAATTTTTAGGTACCCAAGCTTATTTTGGTCCTTGTTCGTTAGCAGCCCTTCCAGCAAATGAATTTCTTTTCTCTGCTGCGTGTATACCATCACTTTTCCTCCAGTGGCAATTATCCAGTATATTACCATATTTACCATAATAAAAGCAGCATATACTTGAGTTAACATTCTTTATATGTGCTTGTGCATTGAACCTTTGTGGGTGAGGATGGAAATTACCTTTTTTGGCATAAATGTGGGTTTTACCCTTCAAAAGCCAACAGTCTTTGACTATATGCCCAACTCTTCCATAGTGAAAGCTTCAAGGCGGAGGGTTTCTTCTGACGGCCTTAGGGTGGGTCGACTTATCCTGAGGGGGCATCGACGCACAGGGTCATTTCTGGGTTTCTGTACATGAGTGCACTGAGCGTGTTTCCTCCCAGAGTTGACCCGTCCTTTGGCATTGCCATCTCCATTGCTTCTTCTGTTCTTACTTGCTCTTAATTCATCCTTCCTCAAAATAAAATAGTTATGCACAACATGACCGCTCATACCACAATAAAAGCAAGGAACATTCAGTTTATAAGAAGCATGGTATTTAGCATTGGACTTCTTATTGTGCATATTAGGACAAGCAATGTGGTTTTGGGGCACCACACGAGGTGCTGGCTTCATTTGAGCCAATGACGAAAGAGGTGTACACTTTGCTTCCGAAGGATTTTTTGTTTATGGGTTTATAGCCCAAACCCTCTCTTTGAAAATTGACCTTAGTCCCAAGAATCTTGTCTAAATTTTCTTTACCCTGCACAAACTTTTGACAGGGAGTCATTTAAGTCTTTGACATCATGTTCCAACGAGGAGATGTGCATTTCAGAACTAGCCAAGTCCTCATCACACGTAGCCAATTGCTCATTGAGCATGGCGTTCACAGTTTTAAGATTTTCTATTTCTTGTTCTAAGGCATGCATCTTATTGGAACCATCACTAGCAACTTCCTTGCCTTTTTCAAAGGCAGCTAGCTTCTCACATAGCACCTTGTTTTGTTCTTTCAAATTTTCATTTTATTTTACAAGTTTTTCATCCTAGGGGATGGAATTCAGTTTGTCATTCAATTCTTCTTCAGCTTGTTCAAGGTCTAAAACATTCGATAACATGTGTCTGATTTCTTCTTTCAACGAATCAATTAGTTTTTCTTGCCACTCAAGATCAGAATGGAGACCTTCATTTATCTTTTTCAGAAATGAACAAGTTTTGCATGCAGAATTAACAGAACATGAATTTTCAGTTTCTCTTACAAGTTTTCTATTTTGGGTTTCCAAATTTTCAAGCCTTTTCTGAAGTTCTGCATTTTCATTTCTAACAGAGTCAGTCAATTCCTTGTGAGCGTTAACATCGAGGGAAAGGGATTCATTTAGTTCCTCAAGTTTATTGAGTTTCTCACTAGCTTCTTCAATTTGATTCCTGAGATTTTCATTTTCAGAGTTCAAAGCCTTCAAGTTTTCATCATCAGAATCAGTGTGAACTGAAGCATTCAATTTCCTTTTTAAGGATTTCTTTTTTTCCCTAATTTTTCATATCTCTCAAGCAGGTCAGCATAAGCATCTTGCCAATCATCTATAGAGAAGTTTTCAAACAAAAAGTTTACCTCCTCATCAGCACTTTCTCCATGGCTTTGCAAGCTATCACCCATGAGACACTTGTGTTGTTCTTCCTTTTTGTGGATAGCAACTAGTTTATCCCAGATTTCCTTCGCAAACCTGGAGGAAGTGTAGCACCCCGTGAATTTCTAAAATTTGCATAAAGGGTAAAATTGAGAAATTTGCTATTATTTAATTAAAATCCCCTTTTTTGGCCAAATCAAAAACTAAATTATAAAAGTCTGGAAAAATTATAATCATGTAGAGGACAAAAAAATTAGACAAATTGTTTTCTTGGTCGAACCCTAAGCAAAATTCTAACCAAGCTAAATTAAGAGAATTAGGGCTAAAAGTGGAGTTTGTTTAACTAGACCTTAGATCGGCAAATTCGAGCCCAAATCTCGATCATTTGAGCCCAAACCAGGCCCATTCAAACGGCCTTGATGGGTGGCTCATTTCCCCTCTCATTGTGCGCGAAAACCCTAAACCTAGAGGTCCGATTTTGGGAGGGATGGCGGAGCGACTAGGTCAATGCATGGAATCTACGCACATTGAGTTCGTGGACTCTATCCAGCCTCATCACCGCCCCTAGATCAAATTGCCTTCTATAAATCTTACCCTAGCTCGACCTAGAACTCCCATTTGCTGTGGCGGCCAGTGTGGAGCACGTTCGAGGAAGGGATCGACGAGTTGGAGCGAGGTTTTGTTCGTGCAGTTCCGAGCATCGACGTCCCTTTGTTCTTTGATTAAAGAAGGTTCTAGTAGACCAAACCTTGAATAAAAATATATCATTAGATGTGCCTTTGAGTCCCCTTTCTATTTATTCCAAAAGCCCTAAATTCTATTATGTATAGTGATCGTATTTTTGACTTTAGTCAGAGCATGTCAATCTAGGGCACGTTCTCGTTAGTTTGATTCAATGTTAGGTTATGAAGGCTCAAATCCTAATTGATCATGCTAAATCGTGCGCCCTTTTGTCCTCTTTCTGTTGATATTATTTCGCCCAATTTTTACGTACTACACTGCGTGAATTTCATGTTACATTCGAGGTCTATCAGACTTTGCCGAAGGCCGAAGCCGCAGACTTGCTACGGTCCAATAGGAACCGTTTCTAATCCTGGCGGCCTCGCGACAGACCACTTTTACTTTTTTAAAATTTTGAAACTCGTTACATACTAGCGGTCCCTTGATAGACCGCAAGGGTTTGGGTTGCGGCCAGTTCCTGACCGCTACCGAACCCTGGCGGCTGCGCGACAGACCGCCATTTTCTTACGGTTTACATTAAATTAGTGTTTTATTAATTGTGTTCCCCTTGTTTTAGACAGGATGTATAGGGCAGAAATACACTTAATAAATGGACTATATGGAACATTTTTAATACCTAATTTAACTGTAGTCATTCACAATCATGTCTTATTTATTATTCCTCTTGTTACGTATAATACAACTCAATTGGGAAATTATTTCAATGTTAATTGATATTGTGGAAAGTTTACTAGGGTTGTTTAACAGTCACGCCACTCTGGTGGTGCTGGCTGACCATAATTACCCCGTTTTCTGAGTTTTCATAGCCCTTAATCTTGTAATAGTTGGGACTCTCCGCCGGATATTCCTTCCGTCTAAGTAGGACCTCTGTTACGAGACCTCCGTAAGACCCGGCGAGCCTGGGATTCCCACTAGGACGCCGGGCGGGTTGTACCTCCAAAGCCTGAACTTGTCAGCTCGATCGAATCGTGTGTTTTCACAGCCCAATTCGGGACTATTCTGTCTGATTGCGGCTCTTCTAGGACCGCTACTATCTGTAGTAGCCACAGAGATGACCGCCTTGCTCCAGCATGCGGCCATTTGGTGACCGCATTTCTGATTTAACCTGGCCTGTGTGCCAGTTTGTCGGTCGACCTTCCCTTGATTTCCAGTCAACCTGGCCTGTGTAGGTCGATCTAAGCCCTTGGGACTGATCTGGGATATATGGGCTGGACCTTGGTCTGGTTCCACCATGCCCAGGCTGACCTAAGATCAGCTAAGTCGACTGGTAAACCATTGCTGGGCCCAAACCTAGTTGCGGCAAGCCTTGGACCGTTTCTATATGAAGCGGCCCAGTAAGGACCGTTTTATTTCATGTTGCGGCCCTTCTCGGACCATCTTCACGGCTTCGTCCTTGTGGCCCAGTATTCACCCTTGCGGTCCATTACAGACCGTTTCCTCATTGCTGCGGCCCATTCATGACCGCAACCTGTCTAGAGCTTGTTTCCTGCATGTATCTTGTGTGCTTCCATAGCCAAGTTAGGGTGGCTTGTGCTGCAAACTATCTTGACCATATCCATTGATCTCTAGACTTCATTTCCAATATTGAAAAAAAAAATTTACTTGGCCCCAGCTGTTAAGTTTCATAGCTTGACTTTGAAATTCTTGGTCGATTCCAATGAATGTCTAGATATTACTTGGGATCTTGGATCCACCAAATCAATGTCAACGTATCATAAGGGCTCGGTCGGGTCCTGGGAGGAGCGCCCAAAAAGTACTTGTGCTCTGGGGAGTTGTCATGACATGGTGAGGCATTGCACCAAGTACTTGCTAGTGTGTGGACTATGACATTCATGTCCTTTCTACAGGAAGGCTGAACTCTACATGGCTTGCTATACTTGTGTGCTTGATCGGCCAAATCTTGGAACATGTTAAAATTATGTTCAACTTATTTCTAAATTATTGTCTGCATTCTTGTCATCTCGCCATTTCTAGTTATTGTCCTTAGTTTGTTTTACTATTCATTATCTCACATGGCATTATTAAATTGGTTAATCACTTATACTTTGCCTGCTTTAGAATCTACTGAGTGTTCGATCACCTAGTTTTTCCCCCCTTTCAGGTAATTCCGAGGATGATTCGCAAATAGAAGGGGATGGGCAAGAGTAAAGACCCGGAATGGGCCCATTAGATGTGATTTTGATAGTTGTCTTAGTAGAATGGTCACATAGTGGTTTTTATTGAGTCATTGTTTAGTGATGTCTCTATGAGTCATCGTTAAAAGTTGTAATATTTTCTTTATTTTCTTTTCTTTCGAGTCATGTTGTAAGATGTTATAGGTTGTGGGAAACATTTTGTTCTCTTATTTAAGAGTAAATGGGTATTTTGGAGTAATCCTTTCTCTTTGCAATTATGTTCTTTTAAATTTCCATTATTGCTCTGCTTATCATGAATGTATATAACTACCGCGTTCCGATATTCCGCGTCGGAGCGTGACAGGAAGACACAAATGGAAAGATCTTGTGATAAGTAGTATCTTGCAAATTCTTTAGAGCTCTAAGATTTTCATTGTTCTTCATCCTGTGACTGTCTGTCCATCTGGACATATTTTTGGGCAGTTTGTGTGGACCTTTGGAAATGATGTTCCATAGGTTTGGATTTCCTACATTTGCAAAAGTGCACATACTGCCTAGCCAGGTAGAAAAATCTGAACCTTCAAACATCGGTGGATGAACCATGGGAATCAAATTAGAGTTACAACCCTTGATCATAGAAGTACCCGTGCAGCAGGATCCTCTCTACAGATGGTTAAATCTGATCTATCAGAGACCTGCTCTGATACCAATTGTTGGGTACCTTGGGTGAAATGGATCTAGAGGGGGGCTTGAATAGATTCTACCAAAAACTTTTGCCTAAATAAAATCTTAGATACATAAAACAGAACCCACTACTTTTAATACAAATGAACTACTTTAGGCACAATGCACAGTATAATAAAAGGGAATAGCTCAAATGGAAATGGCAAAGCCCAATGCACTAATAGCCGAGGTCGACACCACTATACAGTGAGGTCGACACTCCTTCAGAGCAAGTTCAGAGCCAAGGGAGATCTGCTGCACTAGTCTGCAGAGATCTCATGAGATTCCAACCAGATGAATGAACAGACTACCTGCATGAGTGAAGTTAGTGTAATAGAGTGCGTTGGAAAAGTAACTACAAATGCATAAGTCAGTGCTGATAAAACAGTCCAAGAATAAACCCTTCATGTTGCCCGTCCTGTGAATGGGGGAAAGAAGAAATGGATCAATCACACAAGGCACACCCCATTGCACAAGGAATTTTTAAGGTGGTTCAGTCTGCAAACCTGCAGACCTACGTCCACCCCTCACCAAATCCGGTGAGACTTTCTCCCCACGAGGACGAAGTCCTCAACCCACACACACACACACACACACACACACACACACACACACACACACACACACACATGCACGCACGCACGCACGCACGCATGCATGCATGCACGCACACACACACACATGCACAAACAATGATGAGATCCACAACACACACACACGCACGCACACACAAGGATGAGATCTACAGCACATGCATACACATACACAATACAAGACAACAAGCTGCAAGTGTAGCACCCACACTTTCGGTCTCTCACAAGAGCACCGGACCCCCTCGGTTTAAAGACTACAAATACATAAATAAAACCAGAAAAGCTAATACAGGGAAAAGGCAATGGTGGCTTCAGATCGAAGTCTTGAAGCTCTATCAAACTCAGGCCGGCTGTAAGGAGGGGCTACACTCCTTTCAGCTTCTTCTTCCTTTCTCACCACTAGTTGAACTCGAACTAGGATTGGGCTGCTCTTCAACACTCCTTTCTTTTCTTTATAAAGGAACCAGGGTTGGCTGGCTGGATCCTTCTCCTTTCTCTTCTCTTTTCTCTCTTTCCTACGATCTACTCTTTCAGTAGGCTAACTTGGAACTCCAGCAGCAACTTCATGCAAGGGAAGGGCGTCCAATATATAGGCTCAAGTAGTTGGGAAGTTTTCCTCCAAAAGAAGTTCTCCAATTTCAAATTGCTGGAATAGTCAATTGATGTTTGACCAAGGAAACCTGTAGAACCTTAATTTCTATTAGCAGAGAGGACGACCTTTGTCTAGGGATATTTTTTCTTCTAGATAGAATCCTTGCTGGCTGGCGCAGGTGACAGAGTTGGCAGTGAGAAAGCCTTTTCCAAGGTTTGGTACTGACAGATATTTGGAGTAAGAAGTTACCATGGACACTTATAATGACAAGGACCTTTGTGTGTCCTAGAAATCTTCTTCAAACCTCAAAATCTGTGCATTTTAAAGGTTTACGTCAGACCTTTCTCCCCTCTGTACTGTCTACGAAGGGACATATCTGTTAGAAGACTTTGAGCTTCTTCTTCAACGAGATCGACCTGCTGAGAGGTGAGGTCGACACTACTTCACAAAATCTGGTTCATAACGGCTTCTGGAATGATCTTGAGGTCGACCTCCTGTAAAGGTGAGGTCGACACTGCTTGCCCTGGCAGCTTTCCAGAGTGCTGGTCATCATGTCGATGCAACATTGTAGGTGCGTCAAGGCAACCTTGTGATCCTACCCTCACTGCTAGAGCTGATCAGGTTGATACAGCTTCATAGGTCTTCTGAACTGCTGGCAGGCTTGCTGTAATACCCTAGATTCTTATTGGGTCTTTTGGATCTTTATCGGGGAGTTTTGGATCACTTTTGTGGGTCCTGAGTTGAGTTTTATGATCCACGTGTACTTTTCTCTCATACTAGTTACGGAACCTTGTGGTGAGTTTATTTCTCAGTTCATCGACTCGAGGACGCTACAGTTACGATGTACTCTTTGAGAGGATCGTTTCGACTATTTCTGCGTATTTTTCTGACTTGGTGGATTTTCGAGTCAATTATCGAATTTTCAGAAATTGGGAGAATTTCCTAATTTCTTTCCTTTTCTTTCTTCTTCCTCTCTCCTCCCTCTCATTCACCGCCGTGACTCTCTCTCCCCTATTTTCTCTCTTCTCTCGCCCTCCCGCCTCTAGCTGCAGATGGAGGAGGCTCGGGCAGGTTGAGGAGATACCGTGGGAATGGTCCGGAGCGCGAAGGGGCGAGGATCGGACCGTTTCTGGCACGATCCCAAACGGTGGATTCAAAGCCGACGGTCGAGCTCGCGACATGGTTTTCGACGCGGTTTAGTCACTTCAGTGCACGGAATCTTCTATGGAGGTAGGGAGACAGATCACCTACTTCTCTGTTACGTTTCCTCATAGTTTCACGTCGAACGGTGAGTATTCGACTGGGTTTCTTTCAGTTTTGGGAAAACCATGCTTTTGGGGTGTTCGTTGGGTTCACCGAAAATCGGTGACAAATTTTAGCTAGATTAGTATCATTGGAACCCCCAGCATGTTAGCTTTCCATTCCCACAAGTTTCATCGAGATCGGTCGTCATTTGGGGCCGGTACAAGCCCGGGAACCCTGGTGACTCCGTTTGGGTCGATTCGTTGGAATCGCCCGTTTCTTGTGATTTAGCTGTTGCATGGACCCCTTCCGGCCTGTGGAAGGTTATTTTCATCGATTAGGAGTGTTTCCCCTGCGTTTAGACACGTATGGGGCGTGGAACGGCCGAGATCGGCATTTCCCCTATTTTCCCGCCGTATCATGCTTGCGGTCGTTTCAGAGACCGCTACAGGTCTCTGGTGGCCCCACGATAGAACCGCCACACTCCATAGTGTGTCGGTTAGTTTTAGGTCAGCTGAGGTTGACGGCCCAACCTCTGACTGCCACCTGCCTCTGGCGGCCCTATGGAGGTGCACCAAGGTTCATTTTTCCTCGATTTTAGCGTATGTCGGTTCGAGTTGGCGGCCCTAGTTTTGACAGCCATTGTCCTGTAGCGCGCCTTTCTTAGGCTGCTACTGTGCGTTTGATCGGGTCAATGTTTTAAGTCGGTTGGCCTTAGCGGCCTAACCTTCGTCCGCCTCTTCCTTGTAGCGCGCCCTTCTTAGGCCGATATAGTCTGTTCGTCTTAGGTCAATGTGTTAGGGCGATTAGTGTGGCGGCTCATGTTTTGACCGCCTTAGTCCGTGTGGCGCGTCTTCATTAGACCGCTATGGTGGTTTGACTGGATAAGTCGGTTCGAGTGTTGACTGAGAGTAGCGGCCATATCTTTGACCGCCACAGTGACCTCGCAGCCCAGTGTAAGACCGCCATAGTCTTTGCCTCTGTGTGTGTAGAGGCTTCTTCCTTGACTGCTTGTGTTGGTTAGCGGCCGAGTGATGTACCGCTTGCGTCCTAGAGGATGGTTTACCGGTATTTTGATTTTCGATTGTCTTGGCTTGACCTTGTGGTTTGTCTGTTGTCCCGTGGATGTCTCTTGATGTCCTATGTGGGCTATGACCATGATATAAGGTAGTCAGGCATGCCTTAGTTTCTGTACTACTGTAGAGTCGTTGTCAGGTTCCAGTCAACTCAGTGATACCCAGTGATTGACAAGTAATCTTGCGTGTGTCTTAACTATTCTAGATAGCTCGAGACATGGTTCTGGATGCCTTGAGGTATCGTCTTACCTCGATTTATGTGTCCAGGTGTGCTGAGGGTCATGGTGATTCCTCATATCTCCGCAAGTCATTTTATGTGGATGTGTCATTTCCTTTGGCTTAGGATTAGATCGATTGGTGATTTGTTCCGCTTGGTAACGATCTTGACCCCGAGTCTTCTGACTGAAGGATCGTTGTGTTTTCAGGTCTAGTTGCCCTGTCCTGAGTCTATTGACAGTTGGTATACTGCTTGGTGCTTTGTAGTACTAGCGACAATGCTTTCTTAGCTTGTCTATACTTTAGCACTCGTGTTTTAGAGTCTCTGTGTCTAGTAAGCCTCCACTAGTCGTAGCCTTACGACCTCGAGTGTCGGTCCACCTGGGAGTAGGTGGTATGGCAGTTCCCGATATACGGTTTTTAAGCTAGTTCCGTGGGCCCCTGCTTAACGGTAGCATCCTGCTGGCGGGCAAAACTAGCTAGAGACCTGGCTCTAGGCAAGAGTTGGTGTGTGCACACGTGGTCAGGGGCGTTGGACTGGCGCCGATGGGCATGCCCATGACTAGTCACTCATTACTGTAGTTCATGTTCTAGTTCTGTGTGTATCTCAGTCTCCATCATTCTCGGCGTCCGTAGCGAGATACTTGTGGCGCAGTATAAGACGTCAGTGGACGCATCTGGCTGTTCTTCTAGTGAGGAGGTGCTTCCGTCACGTGACACGTGACTCTCACGTTTCTCGTGCGTCTTGGCGTTCCCAGGTTAGTCTTTTATTGGCCTTACCCGAGGTCAGTGCTGTGTGGTATACACGACAATCCAGTCGTGTATGCGTTTGGGCTTAGGGACCATGCACGACAATCCAGTCGTGTAGGCTTTAGTGTTCCGTGTCCGTCTAGGACTCTTCTAGGGCTTGTTGCCTGTCTTTGTAGGCCTTCGCCTTAGGTTTTGTGCTTAGTCAACGGATCGGTAACTCCTGACTCTGTGAGATCAGGGTTCGCCTTTCTGTTGCTGTTGGTGTAGCGTAGGAGCCGAGGTTTTGATTCGGTTCGGCTTCTCTTCTTCTGTTATGGCTTTCTTTTACAGCTTTCTAGTTGTAGTTTAGCTTTTCCTACTTTACTACTCCTGCTGTTTTAGTTGTTGTTCCGTGTTACTGCGTGTTTTTTAGTGGGGATCCGCGTGACCCCAACTGAGCCAGTGACACGAGGCTCACCCCTGCTTTTCAGGTGTGGTCGTCTCTGCTTCCTCGCGGTTCTTGGCGTGGCGAGTTCGTAGTTGCCAGCAATACCTGCGTTGGGCTTCCCCCGACCTCAGGGTACACCCTTCTTTCTGTTGAATGTACTTGTCTTTCCTTTGGACTGGACTCTGGTATAATTGTTAATTTTAACTGTTAATTAAAAAGTAATTTTATTTCTACTACTTTAGCAAACCTGGTTAATAAAATTTAATTGCTTACTGTTATATCTGCGACTTCAATGTACTACACGACAATCCTTTTATCCCTTCGGAGCTTTACCGCTCTTGGGAGGCTTCGCGGGTTCCAAGTGGTATCATGTCTACTCGGTAGTCCTATTGGGTATATCCGATATCTGGGGTTCGGGTCGTCACACTTGCCCTGAAGGCATTGATGTTGGATGGACAGTGCGTCGTTGCATCACTGCCATTGCTTTGAGGTAGTTGAAGGTATTCTTGAAACTGCTTGAAGATGTTTCTAGTGCATCGATGCAGTACTGCAATTATAATAGTCTCTGAAAGGCACATGAGGTCGACCTGCTGTAACAGTAGTGTCGACCTATCTTAAGAAAATTGCCCGTTATAACGGTTTCTGGAAGATGCCTGGGGTCCACCTTCTGAGAAATAAGTGTCGACCAGTCTTGATGGCTTGCCAGCACCTTGTAGCTGAAGTCGGAGCAATGTGAAATGATGTCGGGGCAGCTCTGCTGTGAAGTCGGAGCAGCTTGAGGTGAGGTCGAGGCAGTTCTTTTGTGAGGTCGGAGCAGCCTTGAAGAATAGCAGGTGGACTGCTTGCTCTGAGGGTCTAATGTCGACACTTGAAGGCCTGAGGTCGACCTATCTTTTAAGTTTTGCTTAACCTTTGCAACTAAGTTCCACCATATGCATAGCTCCTTGTCCTTGAAGTTTTTCCCAAACATTTTTAGCTTCATATCAATATGGGGAAAGCCCTTCTCACCTTAGACAGACCATGTACACAGCTTCTCCTTTGAACTGCCATTTATGTTGATGATCTTGCTGTTGGTTGCAGTTGCTCCCCAAGTCAACTTGGACTTGGTGCCTTGATCTGACAGTGTCACTCTTTGACCCTGAAATCTTTAAACAAGAAAGTGTTTTCATGATGAGCATAGCTTGGGAGCATCAAGAACCTTATCATGAACATTAGAGCATAGTTGAATCAATTCAATAGACTTGAAGTGAATAAAGCTCAGACATCATCAAAACAACATATATCCAACAGACTATGGGCCTAACTAATGGACTAAGGCCCAATTGACATGGAACTTAGATAAATAACCACCTAATCTAGGTACTTGACTTAATAAAAGTAAAAATTATATTTATATGACTCTAAAAAAATAAAGAAAATACATAATGTGACCAAAAAAAGATGGCGAGCTCGAATTCTTGCTGTCGATGATCATCCGAGTCTCGAGCGAGAGGGAATTGGGGAAGATTTCCCCATTAATCCCCCGAGGTGCAAATAACTTGACTCCGTCGCGTAGAGGTGCACCGCCTTAATTGGAAGCAGGCCTACCATGGTGCGGACACCAGAGCACTCGATCGGCACTAGTCAGCGAGCCCCGATACCGTACGCGGAGCACCACCCGAGCGACAGCAGCTTCCATCTGGCTCGGAGATGGCCTGGAGACTCCGCCCTGAGTCTTCCCATTTATTATATTTAGTTAGACTTTATGTGTGTTTAATTGTGTTTATTTCGTTGCATTCGGTTTGCCATTTTGATTGTAATAGGGGCTTATGTGTAATTCAGACCCCGTGGGCCCCCCAGGCCCCACCCCATTGGGCCACCTCAGCCTAGGGTCCCACGTGGGGCCAGTCAACATGCCACATGGGGGTATCTAGAAGTTTGATTGGTAATTGGACACATGGGGGACAATGGACTTGAAAAGTCCACATGGGAGGCCACCTACCCCACCTACCAAGTCCACCCTCTCTCCTTGGTCCAAGGGCCGCCCCCCCCCCCTTTTGTTTTTTTTATATAATTTTTGTGTGATGTTCACATCTCATCCCATCCCTTCATCCCCTTCCCCTAGATCCAATGGTGGATAATAGATGTGATATGTAACATATAAAAGTTGTATTTTCTCCTTTTAGTAAATTAATGCCATTTGATTCACACAAATTCAAGAGTAAAGGGCTGGTGCGCCCCCCTCCTCTCCCCTCCCTCTCCCCCTTGGATGCTGTGAAGGCTTCCATTCTGAGGTGTGAAGCCTCATTTATCAGTTCCGACGATCGCCGCCACCGCCACGAGCCGCCACCACACCGCCATCGTCTTCATCGGAGTTCTGCCCGCGCAGTACCACAGCAACTTCCACGAAATTTGTGTCTCAGCCACGAGCTCAGATAGACCTGGGGATTTTACTGGAGGTTCCATAGATGTCAAGGATGTCCCAAAAACATTGGTTTGTCATTCAGATCCCGTTCCATATTTTTAGATTTTCGTCCACTCTTCCATTTCAGTTCTGCCATCAGCCTGTCCAGATTCATCTCCGCCCTGAGTTTTAGGTCTTAGGTCCATTTTTTGATTTTTTTTGGTTCGCCCAATTTTACTTGATCTTCCTTCCACCAAACCCTTCATCCACAATTTTTCTAAATTTCTAGTTCGTCCATTTCATATTTTCCACAAATCGTTCTCAGATCCACCTAAAGTTCTGTCCACCCGTTCCCAGATCCGTCCACCAGTCATTCCAAAAATCATATCAAATCGCCACCACCTCTAAATCCAATTCCAAAAATTGTCAAAATTTCGTGGTTTGATTTCCTACAATTTGAAGAATAGCTCGAAGCCTGATTCCAACGGCAAGCAGTCGGTCAACGGCCATTTACAGGAAACTCATTTGCTGATCTAATATTTCGGGAGCTGTGCAACAGAGGATTGAAAAATAATTAAAGCCCAGGTCCGCAGAGGTTCAGAAGATTCCATTGGCTCTAGGTTTAAGGATTTTGAATTCTCTTTCCAACGGCGCTGGTTTCATTGCATTTTGACGACGGGGCTGATCGCAGCGGCCGTTTTCGCCGGAGCGCGCGCTGCTAAAACAGCAACCTCAGCTCGTGGACAGCAACTTCAAAGCTTGGAGATCGGGACCGATCGACCCCGATCGGTGTTCCCGGCCGACCGCCGTCCGTGGAGGCACGCCACCAGGGGTCCCCATCATAGTGGGTCCCACCCCCGCAGATCCGGAGGACAGCGCCATCCGTGGGCCCCGCGGGCCCACAGAACCCGCCGTTCGGAAAGCACGAAAACGCGGAGTTCGGCACCGCCGGGCGACATCAAGATGCTGCCCGTCAACCCAATTCGCGTGATTCCCGGGCCCCGCATGTGACCTTTTACCTCCCTGCGTGGAGTGGGTCAAATTATTGTACTGCTGTAAAATTGTGTTAACCGGGGGTCCGTGATTGGCCGGGATTGTCTTCGCCACGCCGGGTGCGTGGAGGTAAAGTCTTAACTCCTTGGTGTTACATTGCTTAGCTAGTATACGGTCTTAGGCCGCTGCCGAGAGTGTAGGTACTAGCCCGTGTGTCCATGTCACCGCTGTGAGGGTGAGAGTGACCCGTCCCGCGACTCGATCCGAGTCCGGAAGTTGAGTCGGACTACCCTTGACCTCCGCCGGTTTCTTAACCGCGCACGGTCCGCGCTTTCCCTCGCTTGGGGCGACGAGTGAGCTTCTACTTCTGTTAGCGACATTTTGCCACTAGGAGCTCGTAGTGTCGGGCTTAGTGTCTCCCTGGTGTGTGCTGCTGGTCGCGTCTTCATCTAGAGTCTGAGGGTGGCACCTAATAGTGTCGTCTCCCGTGTCCGTCCCGCAACAGTTTGGTATCAGAGACAAGTTGAGTCTAGGGTAGTCGTTGCATAAGTCATGCATAGTCTAAGGTTACCCCACACACACCTTCACTTGGTATATAAAAAGGTGTTGTCCGACCGTTAGGTTGCGCCTATCAGGAAGACCGCACACTTGTGCGAGTGACCTTCGGGTCGATTATCTCCCCCGCGTACCGAGTCGTGGTCGTGTCTAGGGTGTAGTCGAGTCTCATTCTTTTCAAAACAAAAAAAAATGTTTTAAATTGCATTCTTTTCAAAATACCAAAAAAAAAAGAGAGTGTTTCAAATTACATTTAGGTCTAAGTGCATCATCTAGTGTGTGTTTGCATTAGTCAGTTTGTCTTGTCCCTTTGTGTCGGCATGTCCATCGTATAGTCTCCAATTTCCCATGGATTCCTCATCACCCAGGCAATATGGCCGTTGGCCCACCCATGGGCTTGGCAACCATCCTCTCCGCTTCTGTAGGCCTGAAGCCTCAGATTTTTTTGGCTCCAATGACCCGGGCATCTACCTCAAGTGGGAGGCCACCATGGACACCTACTTTGAGTGTTATACTATGTCCGAGGCAGTGCAATCATCTTTTGCCAAAGAGCGGCTTCTTCATGAGGCTGCCGAAAAAGTGGGATTACATCGAAAGAATGAGAGCGGTTAGGGGGCAATGGCCCCTCGAGTCATGGTGGGACATGAAGAGAGAGCTTAGGAAGGTCTACGTGCCCCAACCGGTCACCTCCAACCGGCCCCACCCAATCACTTCCAACCAAGTGGGTTCTAGTCGGAGGCAAAGAGTCCCACACGTAGATGAGCCAAGACCCAATCCTAGGACGGTTGACTACGGGTGAGTCCACCATGATATCCCTATTCCAACCCACTCCGTTGCCGAACTAATGCAAATGATTTTGGACCGGTTGGATGGGGTGGATAGGACACGTACTCCTAGTGATGTACTCCAACCCGAGCCTAAGGAGGTCATCGCCGGTAGTCTTAACCCGGCCCCATCAACGGAGTCCCTAAGCCCTCTCCCCATCATAGTGGATCCGCTTCTCCCACCCACGAGAGCCCCATTGCCTACACCCCCTGTCCGTCAGGAGGATAAGGGTAGGGACCCACTTATCAGGGAGCGTAGTGGGTCACGACAGCAGTGTTATCGCTGCCAGGGGTTCGGCCACTACGCTGGACAATGTCCCACTCGGACTTCTCTAGCCATAAGGGACAAAAGGGTTGGAGAAGCCCCACTCTCCGATCTTTATTCTAAACCACCACAGCCCGAGCCACCCGTGTTTCTAACGCGTATGCTTTACATAGCCGAGCCACTACTTAGTTGGCTCAAGGATGGCTTGGTCCCACTTCCCTTCCCATCTATGGACCCTATCCTACCTCTGGTGCCAATCAATTCATTTCACACCACTTTCCGGTCTACTCACTATGTGGATACATTGGATGGCCTTCTTAAAGGGTTAGACCGGCAATTGATATTTACGCACTTGTTGGCTCCAGGCTTCGACCGACCCACAGGTCGTAGTTTCACTCATCTCGCTTTAGGGTCCATCACCTCCGTGTGCACCGTGGGTCATGTTACCACGGAGGTTCTTCTACTCCTCCCTATGCCGGTCGAGTCCGACTTCATTCCCCTTTGCCCAAGGGAGGAATCTTACTTTCTACCTATGACTGTCGTCCCATCTCTCACAATGAATGAAGGTGATCATTTGCACCTCCAAGATTTCCAAATGTGGGACAGTGATTTGTGGAAGCCTAGCCCGAGGGGTCATACCTTCTTTGATCCCTTCGACCCATTCTCTTGTGGACCCCGTGACCTACCGCATTTACTCCACCTTTTTGAGAGAGTCCACCATCATACCCCCACCGTCTCATCTCCCTTCAAGGATGAAGGAGATCAACAACACCTTCTAGACTTCCACACATGGGATCTTGAGATGAGGGAATCCATATCGAGGGGTCACACATTCTTTGATCCCTTCGATCCCTTTCTTCATGGGCCCCTTGGCCCACAACCTCCGTTCCCCCTCTTTAAGGAAGTCCACTATCACACCCCTCCTACTCGGGCCTGGCAACCTTCACATGGAAATATGTCCGAACCGTCATTTGGGGGTAATGAAGACTTTTGTTTCCCCGGCCCACCTCAACCACCCAAGCCTCCCGGACTTCCCACATCCAAACCCCATGTCCATGGTTGGTGCATCGTAGGATGTCTAGGAGTCCACCATGACATTAACCTCCGGTTATGTCAAATGCATGCATGGCATACATTCGGATGTCCTGGACCACCTTGCATATGATTGGGTTTTACTAACTGTAGGGTTGTTTAGGGTCGTGTGTGCATCCGTGTGTTTCTTTTCTTTTGCTAAGCATGTTAGGTCGTGTGTGCATCCTGTGTTTCTTTTCTTTTGCTAATCATGTTAGGAGTCTGCATGACGATGTCCGTCGTCACAGTTGAGGCCAGCAATGCACGGTACAAGGAGTTAGCCGATGCCCACCGACACCACCGAAAGTTCCAGGAGGGCGAATATGTCATGATCAGGGTAAGACCTAAACGGTTTCCCTCTGGAACTGTTAAGAAGTTGCAAGCTCGCGGAGTCGGTCCATTTAGAGTGTTGAAACGCGTTGGATCCAATGCGTATGTTGTGGACCTGCCCGAGGAATATGGTATAAGCTCTACCTTCAATGTATCGGATCTTATTGCATATAGGAACCCAGCGGTGATCCCTAGTGAGCCTTTTGAGCCATCTCCTCCCCTTGAGAGTGATCCCACACCTGAGTGTCCACTTCCACCTCCAGCCCCTTTTTCACGGCAGCGTGAACATATAGATCGTATACTGGACGAGCAAGTGACAGTTACCAGGAGTGGATCTTACCCGCGCTACCTAGTGCGATGGAGAGGACGGCCCGCTACTGAGGACACATGGATCACACATGGCGAGTTGCAGCGGATCGATCCGGACCTTCTGGAGCGATACAGGAGCGATACAGACCCTTACTCGACAGGGTCGAGTTTCCCCCACCCGGGGAGAATTGGTGCGGACACCAGAGCACTCGATCGGCACGAGTCAGCGAGCCCCAATACCGTACGCGGAGCACCACCCGAGCAACAGCGGCTTCCATCTGGCTCGGAGATGGCCTGGAGACTCCGCCCTGAGTCTTCCCATTTATTATATTTAGTTAGACTTTATGTGTGTTTAATTTGTGTTTATTGCATTCGGTTTGCCATTTTGATTGTAATAGGGGCTTATGTGCAATTCAGACCCCGTGGGCCCCCCAGGCCCCACCCCATTGGGCCACCTCAGCCTAGGGTCCCACGTGGGGCCAGTCAACATGCCACATGGGGGTATCTAGAAGTTTGACTGGTAATTGGACACATGGGGGACAATGGACTTGAAAAGTCCACATGGGAGGCCACCTACCCCACCTACCAAGTCCACCCTCTCTCCTTGGTCCAAGGGCCGCCCCCCCCCCTTTTGTTTTTTTTATATAATTTTTGTGTGATGTTCACATCTCATCCCATCCCTTCATCCCCTTCCCCTAGATCCAATGGTGGATAATAGATGTGATATGTAACATATAAAAGTTGTATTTTTCTCCTTTTAGTAAATTAATGCCATTTGATTCACACAAATTCAAGAGTAAAGGGCTGGTGCGCCCCCCTCCTCTCCCCTCCCTCTCCCCCTTGGATGCTGTGAAGGCTTCCATTCTGAGGTGTGAAGCCTCATTTATCAGTTCCGACGATCGCCGCCACCGCCACGAGCCGCCACCGCACTGCCATCGTCTTCATCGGAGTTCTGCCCGCGCAGTACCATAGCAACTTCCACGAAATTTGTGTCTCAGCCACGAGCTCAGATAGACCTGGGAATTTTACTGGAGGTTCCATACGTGTCCAGGATGTCCCAAAAAAATTGGTTTATCATTCAGATCCCGTTCCATATTTTTAGATTTTCGTCCACTCTTCCATTTCATTTCTGCCATCAGCCTGTCCAGATTCATCTCCGCCCTGCGTTTTAGGTCTTAGGTCCACTTTTTAATTTTTTTTGGTTTGCCCAATTTTACTGGATCTTCCTTCTACCAAACCCTTCATCCATAATTTTTCTAAATTTCTAGTTCGTCCATTTCATATTTTCCACAAATCGTTCTCAGATCCACCTGAAGTTATGTCCACCCGTTCCCAGATCCGTCCACCAGTCATTCAAAAATCATATCAAATCGCCACCACCTCCAAATCCAATTCCACAAATTGTCCCAATTTTTTAGTTTAATTCCCTACAACTTTAAAGAATAGCTCGAAGCCTGATTCCAAGGGCAAGCAGTCGGTCAACGGCCATTTACAGGAAACTCATATGCTGATCTGATATTTCGGGAGCTGTGCAACAGAGGATTGAAAAATAGTTAAAGCCCAGGTCCACAGAGGTTCAGAAGATTCCACTGGCCCTAGGTTTAAGGATTTTGAATCCTCTTTCCAACGGCGCTGGTTTCATCGCATTCCGACGATGGGGCTGATCGCAGCGGCCGTTTTCGCCGGAGCGTACGCCACTAAAACAGCAACCTCAGCTCGTGGACAGCAACTTCAAAGCTTGGAGATCGGGACCGATCGACCCCCGATCGGTGTTCCCGGCCGACCGCCGTCCGTGGAGGCGCGCCACCAGGGGTCCCCATCATAGTGGGTCCCACCCCCGCAGATCCGGAGGACAGCGCCGTCCGTGGGCCCCGCGGGCCCGCAGAACCCGCCGTTCGAAAGCAAGAAAACGCGGAGTTCGGCACCGCCGGGCGACATCAAGATGCTGCCCGTCAACCCAATTCGCGTGATTCCCGGGCCCCGCATGTGACTTTTTACCTCCCTGCGTGGAGTGGGTCAAATTATTGTACTGCTGTAAAATTGTGTTAACCGGGGGTCCGTGATTGGCCGAGGTTGTCTTCGCCACGCCGGGTGCGTGGAGGTAAAGTCTTAACTCCTTGGTGTTACATTGCTTAGCTCGTATACGATCTTAGGCCGCTGCCGAGAGTGTAGGTACTAGCCCGTGTGTCCATGTCATCACTGTGAGAGTGAGAGTGACCCGTCCCGCGACTCGATCCGAGTCCGGAAGTTGAGTCGGACTACCCTTGACCTCCGCCGGTTTCTTAACCGTGCACGGTCCGTGCTTTCCCTCGCTTGGGGCGACGAGTGAGCTTCTACTTCTGTTAGCGACGTTTTGCCACTAGGAGCTCGTAGTGTCGGGCTTAGTGTCTCCCTGGTGTGTGCTGCTGGTCGCGTCTTCATCTAGAGTCCGAGGGTGGCACCTAATAGTGTCGTCTCCCGTGTCCGTCCCGCATCATACCAGCCCCAAGTCAAGCTGTAGTAGAGCCCTCGATGGAGGTCGATCCTTCCGCCCAAAGCAGTAGCACTCATCGCCATGTTCCTAGTAATGGTACCATGTTCATCCAGTATCATCTCATGTTGCTCACATCGGGCACTCAAGGCTGAATTGGGTCCCTCGAGGTTAGGTTCACTCACAAGGTGGGGAGTAAGCCTGATTTCTTTACTAGGTACTATCGCGGGGCCCTTATGGGGCATGAGGTGTACCACATTGCCAACGGGGATAACTCTGTGATCCATGGGAAGGCCCCACTCGTGGTTGCCATTACGCCTCAAGACCTTGAAGGGTTTGTTACCTTGGGCTCTCGATGTTGAGAAAACCCTGGAGATGGGCCTCTTAATCCTCACCATTCCAGAGTCATCTTCATGGAACTCTTGGGGGCGCTCAAGTGAATTGGTCCGCCTTTTTGAGTTTTTGTTGACCTTATTAATGTGCTTGCAAGCATACAACCTCCTGACATGTCGGACAAATGACTTGGTGGATGTTGACTCTTTAGTGGATATCAGGGGTCCTGGGCACCCAAAAGTGGACCTAGCATGCCTAGACTCCCTCTCAAGGTTGGTGAAGGTTGGAAGGTCGGGGCATCCAAATGTAGTCCTATCATGCATGTGGTTTCTACTAACTTGAACCGATAGGGGTGGACCAGGACATCCATACGTGAACCTATCATGCAGAGACTTGATTGATATCGAAGGACTTGGACATTTGAACTTATTGACTTCTTTAGCCTTTGGACTCATGACTATATGTGTTGTTATCCACTTGATGGGCTTCATGCTCCTAAGGGTGGATGTATGTAGGGAAGGGATTCGTGCAACCCTTGTGTGGTCAACTTGTGTAGGAGTGAGGGGACTAATGTGACGACCCAAGATCCGGATACCGGAAAGAGCCCGATACCATTCAAATCCTGGCCCGCTGCCCACGAGCCGGGAGGGCTCGGAAGGGCTAAAAGGAGTGTGTAGATATAAAGAAATAGGAAATAAGGCAGGATAATTCAACATTTAACAGAAATAAATAAACAACTACTACATTAGAGTCCAGTCCAATAGAAAGTACAGTCTAAAGTAGTAAAACGTACCACATGCCAAGCGAACACTCGGCCCGGCGAGTTGGCAACTGAGAACCTCCGAACAGCACCCTCGAACCTTGAGGAAGAACCGCCGCACCTGAAGAGTAGGGATGAGTCTCCAAACAGAGACTCAACAGGGGTCCCGCGGAACCCCAACCGGAAACAACGACGGTAGTGGAAAGGAAAGCTACAACTATAGCAGGAACAGAAAACCAGTGGCCAGTCAAAACTCGGCACTACAGCTACTCCTACTGTACCAGAAAGGAAGACACCAATCTTAAAATCGGGATCCGGACCACACTAACACCACCTACCGAGGCGAAACCTACGGCAATCCCGCCACAGAGGCCTGTCCTCCCTGGACAAGGCCACCCTGGACACGCTGTCCAAGGTGCAACCACGACCACCTAGTCGCGGGCGCCACACCAACAAGATGCAACCTTGGTAAAGCCACTGGCCCCCAGGCCACTAACTCGGAAACACCGGACGGTCCAGAAAACAACGTCCCACAGACGGGAAGCGGAACCCAGAAACAGGAGAGTCACGTCTCACGTGACAGGAGTACCTACCCACCAGAAGTAAGGTCGGATACGTCCACTAACGGCTTAGACCGCGCCTCAGGTGTCCCCCTCGACCCCCGGTGGAACGGGGACAACGTACTAGTAACCACAGAACAAGTGACTAGTTGGGGTCACGCTCGTCAGTGCGGGTCCAACCGCCCCCAACCACGTGTGCACACACAGACCGTGCGTCTCTGGTCTGGCCCTCTGACTGGTTTTTCCCTCAGCCGGAATCTGGTTGGTAGACGTGGGGCCCGACGAAAACCAGTCTAAAACTGTCTCTCTCTGGAGTAGCCTCACCACCACTCCCTGGTGGGACCACTCGCGTGTCGGAAGGCTACGACTAGTGGGGAGTCACTAGTGTGACCACTCTCCAAGGAGAAACTTCGAGAAACACGCACGCACCCTGCGCGAAAGTCGAGAAGAACCAAGCGGCATCGAGCCACTAGACTCTGGACAGTCCTCTAGACTCACTAAATCCAACGGTCCTTGAGTCACGAGACTTGGGGTCAAGATCGTCGTACGCAATGGCATAATGCCATTAATCCAACCTAATCCCTAGGTCTAACACCACGGTGGCACGAATACTGAGATAGCTCACGAGCCGTCGAGACCATTCCCTCAGAAGGGAACTGAGAAACCCTCTAGCCTCAGGCTGGGTGATTGGACTCAGAGTCCACGGGCCACTCACACGGTCTATGAGGAAAGCACAGAATCATGGTTCCCAAGGTAGCTCATAAGCCGTCACGCCGATTCCCCGTCCCAGGGAAAAGTGGGAAACCTCTAGCCCCAGGCCGGATGAATGGACTCGCAGTCCAAGGCCAAACACTTGGCCCACTTGGGAACCATCTTCTGCAGAAATCTACGACATGCGGGCGAAGCCCCACCGCTCACACACCGATACACGGTGATTCGATCAAGCGTAACACAAAGCCCGGAACACACACCTACGGGCATGCTAATCGAAGTAACACGGCATCTCCCGACACCCTAGAAACACTGACACAGAACCCACGCGGTGTCTGGGACACTCACAAGGCCGAAGGTCAACCACTGGGTCACAACCGGGTCGACCGGAGACCAACACAATGCAACCGGAGCACAAGAGGGTCACCCAGACCCTTAAACTCACAGGAACGCTAATCGAGGTAAAGTGATACCTCCGGACACCCAAAAACTCAGTCACGGTACTCACAGGGTGTCCAAGACACTCATGGGGTCATAGGTCGTTCATTGGGTCTCAACCGGACCGACCGGAGCCCAAAGCGAGCCAAAACACAGCATTTCGGTCGACCTGACCCCCGGGGTCGGTCGACCTAACAAGGTCGGTCGACCGGCCCAGGGCGGTCGGTCGACCGGACCGACACGGCCAAAACACCTCCGCTGCGAACGCCAGCCGGTCGACCGGACCGACAGAGTCGGTCGACCGGTTACGGCTGAAACCCGTCCGAGCTCGCCCTAGGGGCTCGGTTCCATGCCCATTCGATCCCGACCCCAAAACCCAAAAATGGGAGGAAGAAATAGAAGAAACGGCGCTCGATCCGACGAAATCGTCACACGCCCTAAAAACATGATTTTTTCCCCAAACGGTAATAAACCCACGCTCGACTCACCACGAGCTACCAAACTCGCGGAAAAGGAAGTACCGGGGTTAAGGATCCATCTCCCTACCTCCACCGAGGATTTCACGCCCCGTGGACGCCGTTCCGACGAGAAACGCCCACGAAACCCCCCTCGGTTCACAAACTCGCGACCGCGCTTCCACGCGCCACCACGCCTCGATCCTTGCCCCGTTCCCGCTCCACGCCCCCAGCACCTCGCCGTCTTGCCCTCCTCTGCCGCCATCGGCCGCCCGGGGATAGGGGAGAGAAAGAGAAGTGAGAGAGAGCAAAAGAGAGAATGGGAGAAAAGAGAGGGGGTGGGGGGTTTAAATAGAAATGAATTTGGGATTTTAAAATCCAAAAAATACGGAAAATAGGGGAAAATACTCCCCGCGATCCTTGGAAGGCACACAACGCCGTGGTAACATCCCGGAGCCGGAGAACGTGATGGTTTGCCCTACACAGGGTTCCGAAGGTCCGACAGACGAAAACACGCGTAAAACCCAAAATGCGACCCAGGACCCACAAAGGCGCTCTAAAAATTCCATAAAATTACCGACGTGCTCCTCACAACGCCACGGACCCAAAGAAATTCATGGGCATGCCACCAACGGGTCCGACAATCTGGTATAAAAGTCTGCAGCTCACTCGGACACACTCTACAACCCGCGGAAAGATGATCCGAAACCCCACGGATCCAGATCCAAAAAACCCGGGGCATTACAGCCCTCCCCCTTAAAGAAATTTCACCCTCGAAATTAAGGACAAACGCGGGAACACCGGGGAAGAAAGCCTGAACCAACTGACAACGCTGTCAGAGCCCCAGCACAAAAAACCTCGATTCTCATGAAAGCATCGATCCTGAGGGACACAGCCAGACTACAATCACGAACGACACCTCGCTCCGCATGCCATGCACACCATCCATCAGAGCAGGCATACACCAAAGGACACCATCCGGTATCACCTTAGACAATGCGAAAACCACTCATGGCACCGCTGCCACCCTCTCGCTCACCGAGGAGACACAGTCCTCGTCACGAGAAATAGCTACCGATCCATCCTATGGTCGGCAGACAAATCACACATCAACTTCACAGCCAGCTGACAGGTCGCATACCCTTCTCAAGGGAATAACCAATACAGAGCCTCCATCAGCTCACAATAGCACGGGGCCAACTCTGTCAGAACTCAAACTTCGACAAAGCCTAGATCCCATCTGGAAAGCACACCACGGAAAAGAGCACCAAAGGTCTCACCGATACACAGCTCTCACCGTTCACGATGCACCACCAACAACATCTTCTATCTGTGAAAGACCACCAGCTACTCATCAACAGGAAACCTCCACCGGCCCAACGGGCACGATCCAACTCACAACAGGCCATCCGCTGACTCACACACAGACAATTACCACATCTCGAGCTGCACTCCTCTCGGACATCACATCCGATCTCGATCATCGCGCCAACTCGACCCTCTCGAGGAGCACGATGAAACCAAATGACAAGATCTTGGTGTCTTCGGTCATCACCTCACTCGACTCAGACTTACAGGGAAATCCTCTCATGCTGGTCACCAGACTAGGGATAACCATTGCGACACCAACGTCCCATCAAGGACCACCATTCTGACGCCAATCTCACTAAAAGACCTATGCCCACAGGTGTCACTCTTCCGTCTTGTCTCATCGAAACCTTCGTCTCAATTAATCTAAGTGGACACCTATCAATCTCGATTCCGCCCTTACCACAGAGCCACGAGACACCACCGAAACGATTCATGGCACACGTCTCTAGGGGAGGAAAGTGCCATCCAATATCACAGCAACCTGGTCGCCAACGCTGCAACCAATGAATATGGGTCCCCAATGATACACATCTTACTGTGGTCGACTACGAGACTAGCCTTACCAGTCACTCGCAACTACCAATAGGAATCCATAATCTGCCAGAGATCACTTCCTCAAAACACGATCTCTTCCGAGGACACAACCTCCAATACAAGTCGGGCACCAAGCCACCGACTTTGCCCAACACGACCTCGACCACCATCAGGTGACATCCTCAACAGCCCCTTCCGGGTCACACCGACGCCTGACACAGCTTCCATCATAAGAACAGGGTACTCATGTGGCACACTTGCCAACATTTTTCCCCAACACTCTATCTTGCCAGTGCCAAGAACCACGATATCTCGAGCAACGACATGACAACAACACGTCTCACACCAAGGAACCAATCCTCCGATGCTCAACGCAACCTCAGGAAATCTGCCCGTAGCAACCAACGCTACGATCCTGAACCAGTAGGTCACAGGCCCACCAGGCTTCCACTGCGCCACTTTGATCCATGCGCACAGCCAAACACGGCAACTCGGGACTCGCCATCCCGACAATCCACAACTCGGCTGGTCAACTTCAGAAAATAGGGTGAGGAAGGCTCCATTACCTCAAACCCCAAGCACAGATTCACTCCCAAATCTGGCAATCCTCTATAACTCCGCAGGCTCCGAACCGCCACGCATCGGAAAGTTCCAACACCAGCCAAAAATGCGAACACCGTCCAACCAGCACTCATCCTTCCGGAACAGTGCCAGTACCCTCACATAGCAAAGGAATTGGGCATGACTTCTCACAGGCAACCACCTTGCCAAAACACAGGACACAACTCGCACGGATTTCATGGCATATAGAGGCCAACCAATCCGAACACACAATGCAAGATGATAAACCTTAGTCAAACACAATCTCTACAACCAAAGGAGAAACCGACATACCTCCGACCAACAGAAGAATCTCCACACTCTACCTGACCTCAAACCTCGCACATGGTGGGAACAGCACCTTCCAGCACCAAGAAAACCATCGCTCCCATCAGGTCAGCGCCTCCGACACACTCGACGAGTGTCACGTCGGACCACAATCACAGCATCTCTCGATGCACCACCGCTGTAATTCCGCGACTGCAACACGTCACGCCAAGAGCCGCAACACGAGCCATAATCGACAACCGTCAACGCTCATCCTCGAGTCTCGAACTCGCCACGGAACCTTTATATCTCAAACCAAATCCAGGGTGAACACAATCCATTCGCACGCAAGAGTGCAGGAGCAAGACTTACTGGGACATCACAGCCCAATCCTGTCTTGAAATCTGCAAAACAATCGAGACCAACACGTCATTCCCGACGCCATAGAGCACGACAAGAACATCGGACTCGACGAAACAGCAGCTCACCGAGAAGATCCTCCGCTCACCCGAGCACACTTCTCGATCAGAGCACCCGCTCTGACACCTTAAAACACAACGTTAACACCTCAGGGGCTGTATAAAACTCAAGCTGGAGTGGTCAGACTCAACAACAGCTCCCTCAGAGCATGCTCATGGCCACTTCACGATGAACAGTCCTCGCCAGCCACCTGACCTCACTGTAGAAACCTCGAACGTAGCACAGCAGCAACGCACCAACCGGCAACCTCTGCCCAACATAGCACAATCGGGGCTACCACTGATGAGGGTGAAACCTCTCGACCTCGATCCTTAGACCCCACACCGGCACGGAAGCCGCGAACAGCAACCATCTTAACAGCACCACACGGCGCACTCAAGCTCTAGAGCGAGAAACAAGGTGAAAAACAAACACAAGACCCTAAGCCAGCTGTCGACTGTACTAGACCTTATGGACTCTGATCACTACAATATCTCAAATTCCTATGTACGTCCACAACTACCACTCTGATACCAGCTGTGACGACCCAAGATCTGGATACCGGGAGAAGCCCGACACCATTCGAATCCTGACCCGCCGCCCACGAGCCGGGAGGGCTCGGAAGGGCTAAAAGGAGTGTGGAGGTACAAAGAAATAGGAAATAAGGCAGGATAATTCAAAAACTAATAGAAATAAATAAATAACTACTACAACAGAGTCCAGTCCAATAAAAAGTACAGTCTAAAGTAGTAAAACGTACCACATGTCAAGTGAACACTCGGCCCGGCGAGCTGGCAACTGAGAACCTCCGAATAGCACCCTCGAACCTCGAGGAAGAACCGTCGCACCTGAAAAGTAGGGATGAGTCTCCAAACAAAGACTCAGTAGGGGTCCCGCAAAACCCCAACCGGAAACAATGGCGGTAGCGAAAAGGAAAGCTACAACTACAGCAGGAATAGCAAACCGGTGGCTAGTCAAAACTCGACACTACAGCTACTCCTACTGTACCGGAAAGGATGACACCGATCTCACAATCGGGATCCGGACCACACTAACACCACCTACTGAGGTGAAACCTACGGCAATCCCGCCGTAGAGGCCTGTCCTCCCTGGACAAGGCCGCCCTTGACACGCTGTTGTAGATACGAAAAATATGTATGTGTATAAGCGTGCTGACCCCACAAATCACATGAATAAGCATGAAGGCATATGTCCACCAATCAAGTGAATAGCATGAATATGTGACTATGTGAACATGGTAGCATGATCATACGATAAATAAAATGTGACAAAAGATATAGAAGAGATACCGTGATCGCCACCAAGGAATGACAACGCCAAAGAATGTGAAAGGGGAAACTAAGTGCGCGTTGTGTACCTTGGAAAAGAGGATGACCGCGCTAAATATAAGGATGCGGGAACCAATGTAGATTACCTCTCCTCACCTTCCAGCCGGCTAGAAGGTAAGGGCCTCACTTTCCATGCTTTCCTGTGAAACAAACATAAAATAAGAGGAAAAATCCATTAGAAAATACTAAGTGTAGAAATCTGCCCAAGTGTATAAAGTAGCATGAAAGATTGAGGGTAAACTTACCGGGGGAGGGTTTTTAACCCCTATGGAAAGGTGCAAAAAATAGGTGTGTATATTGTGATGAGATTAACATGAAGAGATTGATTTAATATGTTATGATGAACATAGATAAACAAGGTGCAAAAGTGCAAGTCACAAGAAAAAATTGTGCAAATAGTGTAAATGGGGTGCAAAGACTAATGCAAACAGTAGGGCAAACGATGCCCAAATAGGGTAAAAATTGATATTATAGAAGACTTGAGTGTTGTGAAGAAGTAGGAACAAGAATCACTTAAACATAAGGTCGGAACAAAAAGTTATGATGCCAACGATTTGGGGAAAACATAGAATGTGCAGAAAATGCAGAACAGTGCACAAAATGGACTCAAAGAATGATAAATATCTCACAAGATAGAACACCAAAAAAGGAAAGAGAGGATGCTATGCAAAGGTGGGAATATTGTAATGAAACTAGGGCAAAAAGGAGGGTTTAAAACGGGGAAGACAACATTGAAAAATGGGGTGGAAAACACAAGAAAACAATGGGGTGCAGAACATGACAGAAAAATGACTAAGTGTAAAAATAGAATGAAAGTGCAAAACTCATGGACAAAAATATGTATAAAGATGACAAGATAATGAGCCCAAAACCAAGGAAAACAAAGATTATACTTCCCTCTAGAGCCTGGAGTTGAAAGGACAGATCAAGAGTGCCGCATGGCCTCGCTCCGGCGACGCAAACATGCCCCCGTCGGAAGAAATATGTTATTCAGAAAAGTGCAGAACAGAGTGGTGAAACCTCAAAAGTTGGGGCTTGGAAGAAGGGGAAAAGATAGGAGAAATAAGGCACACATATAATGAAAATGAATCTAATACTCCCCTCTTCAAGATGGAGTCAAAGGAGGATGAAAAGCATGAAGCAAACTCCGCCCCGGCTTGATGAACAGGCCCCCGTCGCGGACTTGTAGCAGAAAAATAGCAAACTGTGATGATTTGTCAAAAGTAGGGGCGAAGTTGAGTGGGCAAACGTTGATGAAATTGAGTAAATAAGGAACTAAAATGAAGTTAATACTTTCCTCTTCATGCTATGGTCAAAAAAAGATGAAGACAGTTTGGCATGGCTTCGCCGTCGCCTTGGAAACGTGCCCCGTTGCGAGGTTCGCACATGGCACTTTATATAGAAAACTACCGAAGTCCCCAACTTTCCTCCATGAGTTTAAGAGATAGAGTCTACCAAATCTCGAGATCTATGGATCAATCTCGAGATAATAGTCAAGATAAGATGTAGGAGAAAATAGGACTCTATTTGGATGAAGGATCTAGAAGATATGGCTTCTAGAAGGGAGCCCAGAGCTTAATCTGCAGAGTTTGTGTTGAACTAGGATGCATAAACCCCTACTTTCATCCATGTTTCTGAGCAAGATAGTCAATGAAAATCTGAGATCTATGGATCAAATTCAAGATAATATAAAGGAGAAGCCATAGGAACAAACGACGCTCAATTCGGAGTAGAATTCAAGAAGTTATGGGCTCTGCAAGGGGGCCACGGCGCACAAAAACGGAGCAGAGTCCAACGCAGGTTGGACTCTTGGTTTGCTTAGCGGTCTATCGTAAGACCGCTAAGGAACCGTTAGCAATAAGAAACGGTCGTTTGCACGATCGTTTGGGTAGACTTCGCGTGACTTAGAAATCAGATCATATCTCGAAAATGATGTAGAATTAGCGAAAGTGATAGAAGAAGAAATTGTAGATAACTAAAGATGAACAACTTTCAGGAAGAGTGCAAGATGAAAAGACGATCATAATATAGAGAAAATGGGGCTACAATAAAGAGAAAGAATTCTGAGACATAGGTGAACAGCACGTCGGAAAAATGCGAATAGATTGAAATCGGTGCAGAACTGGCTAATAGAGTAGAAGAAGAAATTGTATAGCTTTGAAAGATGAACAACTTTGGTGAAGGGCACGTTTTGAATAGAGGAAGAGAATGGGATGAAAAAGGACTGTTTTCAAGACTGCACAACGAAAGAGAGCCGAATGCTTGATGGAAATGGGCCTACATGGGCCGTAAGCTGACTTGGAAGACCGGAAGTTGATAAGATAAGCTCCAGGGCTCTAAGAAATCATGATCTCCAAGGCTCAAAGGCTAGGGAACAATGAAATGGGCTCGAAATCTATTCAAGGAAGGCTCCAAAATAATGGGTAATTCGGACATCAAAAATGGTGAATAAGGGAAATAACGCAACTTGTGGATCAAGAACGGGTGTCAACAGATGCCCCTCCTTGATGTCCGATTTGTAAGGGAGTGAGCGAAAGCGAAGCGGAGGCGGAATGGAAAGGAGATCGAGCAAAAGCGATAGCGACGTGAAGCGGAGATGAAGCATAGATGAAGCGGAGAGAACTGAAAAGTGTGCATCAAGGTAAAAGACACCCGTCACAACCAACAAGTGACAGGAATTCTCCCGAAAAATGTCGAACTAACCACAGGGAATGGATGACACGGATGAGACATGTCTGGAGAGCTAAACTAAGGGAAAAAGGAAACACGACCAACCTCATTGGGGACATAATCCATGGACAATGAGTGGGTCGGAAGGAAACACAGCATAAGAGCTTGAAAGGAGAAGATAAAACTGAGGTAAAATCCAGACAAGAATCACGCCGACCAACCAGACCAAGCGGGCAGATCAGAGAGAACGTTCAAATTCGGAGTCGAATAGGGATCTCTTGTCCAAGAGAATTGAAGTGTAATTAACCATTGCTGAGGAGAAATTTTGAGAGGATCACGATACGTGAATGCTCAAAATGACATGATGCATGCTGGGTAAAATAAAGAAATCATCAAAATGAATGTAAAGAAAGTTAAAATAGAAAGTACTCAGGGATACTATTGCTAGACCAAGCCAAGATGGGTCAAGAGTCGTCCGCAACCACAGCGTGTGAGACAGAGTCCATCGTCCCCCACCCGACTCAACCGAGCGGCCTATCCAATGATTAACCGTATGCTCCTAGATCATCATCATTTTTGTTAAAGGGGAACATCAGATCCCAGAACACACGGATAACCATCCGGTCCTTGAGAGGCTATAATACTGTAGATACCATATAGTAATATAACAATGAGATGGGATAGAGAGCCATACCTGACTTACCTGCCAAGCGAAGCAGTAATTTTTTTTTTTGGATTTTAGATTTTTTAATTTTTATGGGATTTCATGTATAAGACAAACATGAACATAACAAGCATGAACATAACAAAGATAACATAACGATCAACTGAACCACTGACAACACCACATAACATAACAATCAAACGAATGGAAAACAATGCAACATAACATAACAAAGACAAACAAGCACATATGCAATGACATGAACAAACAACATGCATGCACGAACATGGTGGGACAAGACAACAACGCGGTGGGACAACACACGGTTGGGACGGGAATATGAGGGATGACCACATGATTGGGACAACACACGGGACATAGAGGGACTACTAACAACATATGCAAGATAACTAACAACACGTGGTGAGGGACAAAACAACATGTGTGGGACGACACAGAGAGACATAAATACGTGACAAGGATATGGCGGGACAAAAGACATGACGAATACACCCTTCAATCAAAACCCAAGGTCAAAATGAAGTAGAACTGCGAAGTTCATAATCGTGAGGCAAAGCCCTCCCATAAAGATATGATGAAGCGAAGCGAGAGCTGAGAAGGACATAAGCTTCATAACAGATCGAGAGATAAGATTGAAGAAAAGATAGAACAAATCAGAAGCACGTGAACAAGGGACAGAGCAAAAGATATAGCAAAGAAGCTTGAACACTTGTAACCTGCACACTTAACAAATAGATCATATCCGTCCTCAAAACAAATAGATAGAAAGGAACAAAAAGATAAATATTTTTGGATTTTTCAATTTTCCTGATTTTTTTAGATTTTTGAAAATATTTGATTTTTTTATTTTTGAAGTATTTGATTTCTTTGGATTTTGAAATATTTTATTTTTCTGGAATTTTGAAGTATTTCATTTTTTTTGGAATTTTGAAGTATTTCATTTTTTTTAATTTTTTACAAAGCTATCTGCAGCACCCAGGGACGGCCTTAAACTATTAGCCAGGGATCGTCGTTCCCACCCCTCTTATAAAAGGTTTCTCTTAAGTAGGGCGTGCATGTGAGGGTGGCTCGCCACAACCAACCGCCTCTAAAGAACGGTGCCCCTACTAAGGCCATACCCAGGATATAACCCAGCCTAAGAGGGAGAAGCCGAAGAAAAATTAGAGACAAGTTTTATGCAGGATGGGAGACATCAGGACTTGAATTCCTTCTAAGGCACTACCCCTCAAAGATACAGTTTGTTGCGTCGGGGCTTTGTGTCCTTGATTATGAGACCCATATTTACTAGGCATGCATGCGACTAGGCTCATGACGTCCCGCAGAGAACTATACTGCCACTCTTGCCATGTCTTTGATTTCCATAATTTTGCTTTGATCAGATCATTGATTTATTTTTGACAGCCCTTATTGGCTAGATTATACATGAACGCTCATTTTTATAAGGGTCAAGACTGCCCCTATTTGAGACATCTCTCGTATTAGGGAGCGCCTAGGTTGGTCATCTCATCCATCAATCTCTTGCCCATGCACTTGGCTGAGCAGAGAAGAGAAAAGACCTTTGTGCATTCCCAAAGTATGGCCAATGTAGCAACGGTGTGCCTTAGAGAGATCGGTTATGGCTTGCCGTGTGGTGTGTGAAAAATCCATGCTCAATGGTCACCCTCAACGATCGGGGAAAGAAACTAGACTCCCAGTACGGTGCTATCACCAGCCTAAGGATGTTACAGAAGTGAACTTGACTCTTTTGACAAAACTAAGCAAACTTTCTAAAGCCACTCAAATCATGTGAGGAACCAACATTTATCTTAACAATGCGCAGGAATAACACTGATAATAATAGCATGTTCTTTGCACAAAATAAAGATACCTTGCAAATCCATGGAACGAAAACTAGCATCCTGAAGCAATCTTGATCATCGAGCTTCGCACAGCACGAGCTTCATATTCCTTGCTTGACATGATGAAAGGGAGAGACTAGCAAGGATTAAAGATTCCTCTACACGGAGGAGCGGCAGACACTAAACTGGACGAAGAAGGATGAAAAGGAAGAGAGACGAGGGCTAGAACTCTCTCGTTAAGGCGCAGAGACCCTGATAACAGGGAACCAGATACAGAATAAACAGATCAACTGAGATCAAGGCGGACTAAAGCCTCGAAAATAGCATGAAAAATGGTGATGACCTCGAAAGGGTGACGAGGAATGAGTAGAAAGATGAGAAGAAGAATCATCCGACATGGTCGGGGAAGGGGAATGGGAATCATCCGACAGGGTCGGAGAAGGAGAATGAGAGACACTCGATAGGGTCGGGGAAAGAGAATCATAGACACCCGACAAGGTCGGGGAAGGAGAATTAGAGACGGAACCCGAAGATACTGGAGGAGAAGGATTAGAAGAAGAAATCCCTAGATCGGGATGAAAGGATGACGTGGGCTGAGGCCTAAGACAGTAAGAATAGTGGGAGTTTGCGGACCCGGGAAGAAAGGAGAAGATCATGGAGGTGGGATTGGAATAAGGAAGGTACACCACCCAAGGGTGGGAGCTGAGTAGAAGGAAAGATGAATGAACAGACAGGGAAGAGGGAGTGGACCCCTGAGTGCACAATCGATGGCCCTTGAACTTGCGTCGCCGTCTCTTCTTAGCTGAAATTGGCTTGAAATGGACATACTTGGCACGGACTTGGACCTTCAGGCCTCTTATTTTGTAGTGTCTCCTTAAATAACGGGCCCATCTGGCAGAGGACCTGACCCGGCTATGAATATGCAGCTTCATCGGGGCAGTTGCCCCTAGACACCCGGCGCTAACAACAGTAGACGGACATTCTTGAACAACTAACTCCTCATAATGCTGAATATCATAGAACCATGGGGTCTTGTTACTTGGCAGAAGTAGCATGAGATTTGGCAGCTCCACTCGGCAATCAGACTTGAAGCGTAACTCCCTTGTTAGTAGAGAAGGACGAAACTGAGTGAGGGCAATACACGGCATTGACATGGCCGGCGTACTGACAAACTGAGAGAGGTTGCATATAATGTGCAAAATGTCCTTCGAAAGCACAGAAAATACGGCCAACTACCTCTTAAACATGGAATTCATCAATCCTTTGGCAGCCGTATGAGTTAGCAAAATACGGGTGGAGAACCCTTCTTGGCTAGTGAACTGAACAGCAATGGAGCGAGAAGTAACAACAGCATCAATGGTGAACTTTTTGACGAGCAATGAGATTGCCACCGGTCTCGCTCTTGAAGACATTGGCATCAGTGCAAGGGAACTCTTTTTAGCAACCGTCATCAGGAGTGCAGGCACATCATCCCCAAAATGGCCAGGGCCGAGGATGCGAATCAGCATCCGACAGATAAAATCCTGAATCTTGAAATGCAGAACCGGTAATGCATCATCCTGATTCGGCTCATCGTCTCCATGGGGATCAGACCCAAGAGGCATCGGAGATAATGCACACCCGCTCCGTGGGGTGTAACTGGATGGAGAGGTGGAGGTGGTAGGCTTGGAAGGCGTGGGTAAAGGCTCGGAAGGCGTAAGTGGGGGTAAAGGCAAAGGTGGAGGCGTAAGTGAGGGTAAAGGCGAAGGTGGAGGTGTGGGTATAGGTATAGCCTACTTAGGCTCGAGCAACGATGGCGAAGGGGAGGGTAAAGGCGGTGGAGATGGTGGAAGTGATGGCAGAGGGGTCGCTGGGAGAGGAAGGGGTGAAGATGATGGTGATGGGTTAGGCAATGGTGAAGATGGTGGAGATGGAGAGGGTGAAGAGGAGGGTCACAGCGCCTGCCGTCGACGTATCAACATGACGCGTTGAGCGGCATTAGGAGTGGAAATTGTGGTAATGGAAATGGAGGAGGAAAGGGTGGCACTTGCCTGAGTAGAGGCTTGGATTGGTGGAGGTTGTGAAGGTTGAGTAGGAGATGGTGAAGGTGAGGGGGTAGGTGGAGATGAAGAGGGTGGTGAGGTAGGCAACGAGGTAGGCAAAAGCATAGGTGAGGGAACATGTGATGGGGTAGGTGACAGAGCGGGTGCAATGCCAGATAAAGAATCACAGGGGTGCCCCTGGTCTTGTAGTGGAGACGGCTACCAGGGCGGCGACTGCTGCTGCTGCTTATTGCGGAGATTTAAAATAGCTTCATGCATGGCGGCCCAATCGATCATCTTCTTAGCTTCCATATCATAAACATAATCTCGGAACTCGGGGCAATCCTCGACCAGATGCCTCTGCTGACGATGAAAATCGCAAAATTGGAGCAAATCCTCGACGGCGGGTCGGCAAGGCACAGCTGGAGAGAGCGGCAACGCGTGAGTGGCCATTAAAGCCCCAAAAATGTCGGTAAAGCACTCCGGCAATGGAGGATAAGGAGCCCGCTTCGGGCAAGGTGGATGCCGAGGGGTATGAGGTGGTGGAGACGAAAGTGGAGGTTGCGTAGGCAAGAGTGCGTGGCTAGTGGTGGAGGGCTTCGGTGATGGCATATGTGGAGTGGGATGAGGGGGTATATAGACGGCATCTACTTGCTCGGGGTGTGCTGTTCCCTTGACCGGAGGTGGAAACGGAGCCAGGTATGTGTGTACGGGAGGCTGACTCATGGAGGGTTGATATGTGGGAGTCTACGGATATGTAGAGGTGGGAGGTTGGCTCATGGAAGGATATGCGGCGAAAGGTTGACTCATGGCAGGCTGACTCATGGGAGCGTAGGGTTGGCTTGTGGAGGGCGAGGTGTAGGTGGATGGGGATGGTGGTGACTCAAGGTCAAGGGAATCTTGAAGTTGTTGGTGAACGAAGCGGGATCGGCTATAAAGTTGTTGCCAGGAGGTGATGTCGTTGAGGCTAAGATAAACCGATACTCAGGCGTTACATTGGATATAAGCATCTTGATTTGTTCTCCCTCTGGAATGTGCCCCGGGACTTGCGCGGCGAGGCGACGCCAGCGATCGACAAAGGTGCAGAAATCCTCATCGGGCTTCATCTTCTCGTGGGTCAGATCCATAACAGAGAACTTGGGCCCAACCTGGTCTTGATACTGCTGAATAAACTTTTCTTGAACGGCTTTAAAACTCACAACTTGCTCTTGCGGAAGAGAGAAGAACCAATCCCGAGCTGGGCCTTCCAATGACAGACCAAATAGATAGGCCATCAAGCGTTGGTCATGTCGAAACTGGGCCGACTCATAAACAAACTCCTTCAAGTGCACATATGGGTCACTGACTCCACCATAACGACGATATGCGGGAATTTCTGAAGATGGCGAAAGCCGAAGACCTTGAAATGCGAATGGTACATTTAAGGAGGACTTAGGATCAATTCGGCGTTGGAGTTCATCAAGTTGACGCTGAGTTTGAGCAATCATCTCCTGGGTAGGGAGAGATCGAGAGTAATGTGGGCCAACTTGAGTAAGAGGTTGTGAATTCGGACCAGGATGATAATGGGCCGGATAAGAGGATCCGGGCTGACAAGAAGAAGGGTCCATTCCAAGAATGGAAGGATATGCGGGCCTGGAGGAAACATTGTCATATGGACTGAATGGGCCAACAGCAACATGGGCTGAAGAATGAGGCCCCTTAAGAGAATAAGGTCCATTAGAAATTGGGCCAGCGGCATATGAAGGAGAAGAAAGAGGCCCATGAAGGGTAGAGGGCCCATTATGAGAAGAAGGCCCATTAAGATGAAATGAAATGAGACGTTGGGCCTGGGCCGGGTCCATTTGGTGAACAAGGCTTGATAAGTGGGCCATGAGATTAGCCTGTTCCTCGGATGGATCAGAAGGACCACGGGAAGATGGGCCCACGTGGGAAGAGGATTCCATGCGGGAATAGGAGGAATATTGGGAAAAAGAATGATACAAGGGGTTGGAATGATGCTCCATGAGGGCAAATGGAGACTTAATATAAGAATATCAAGGAGAATACAAGTGGGGAAGCAATGGCTTAATGGGCTTGAGGACAAGAGGGGACTGACCCACTAATGCAAAGACGAATGGAGAACGAAACTGGACAATGGACCAGATAATGAACACACGAAATGGGCTAGCTAAATGGGCCAAACAACAAAGAATATGTGAATGCAACACAAAACACCACTAATGGGCTTGGACAAGCCCAAACAACACAATCAATGCAATGTGAGAGTTTTCACCAAAGTCAAACAAGTTGATATGATGGGAAATATTTTAGGGGTTTTAATAGACCTTTTAATGATTTGAGTTAATAACAATTCCCTCAAGATATGAATCCTATGGGAATAAGGTCCAAACTTTTGATTGACTAAGGTTAACTCCCTCACACGGATGCAAATGCAAGCCTAAAGGATGGAAAAGGTACAACCGGCCCGGCGTCCGTGTGGGAATCCACGGCTCGCGGGGACTTACGGAGGTCCCGGATAAGATCACCTAGTCGACCTCAAGGAATATGAAGGCGAGAGGATCACTTACCAAGGTAGGAAATACAACTATGATATGCAATGTATGACCCTATGTGCACCGGAGTGCATGCAATTTCTAGCCTAAATCTAACAAATCAAGATATGATGAACATATGCAAACATAATAATATGGATGCAAACAAGGTGAACAATATGAACATGAAATGCTATCTAAACATGGATATACATACCAAAATCGTAGCAAAGCATAAACAAAGTGATGGGCACTAGAGGTCCCACCGTGATCGCCAAAAAAGGGGTGTAGATGTGAAAAATATGCATGTGTATAAGCGTGCCGACCCCAACAATCACATGAATAAGCATGAAGGCATATGTCCACCAATCAAGTGAATAGCATGAATATGTGACTATGTGAACATGGTAGCATGATCATACAATAAAGAAAAGGTGACAAAAGATATAGAAGAAATACTGTGATCGCCACTAAGGAATGACAATGCCAAAGAATGTGAAAGGGGAAACTAAGTGCGCGTTGTGTACCTTGGAAAAGAGGATGACCGCGCTAAATATAAGAATGCGGGAAGCAATGTAGATTACCTCTCCTCACCTTCTAGCCAGCTAGAAGGTAAGGGCCTCACTTTCCATGCTTTCCTGCGAAACAAACACAAAATAAGAGGAAAAACCCATTAGAAAATACCAAGTGTAGAAATCTGCCCAAGTGTATAAAGTAGCATGAAAGATTAAGGGTAAACTTACCGGGGGAGGCTTTTTAACCCCTATTGTAGGGTGCAAAGAATAGGTGTGTATATTGTGATGAGATTAACATGAAGAGATTGATTTAATATGCCATGATGGACATAGATAAACAAGGTGCAAAAGTGCAAGTCACAAGAAAAAACTGTGCATACATTATAAATTGGGTGCAAAGACTAATGCAAATAGTAAGGCAAACGATGTCCAAATAGGGTGAAAATTAGTATGACAGAAGACTTGAGTGTTATGAAGAAGTTGGAACAAGAATCACTCAAAAATAAGGTCGGGACGAAAAGGTATGATGCCTGAGATTTAGGGAAAACATAGATTGTGCAGAAAATGCAGAATAGTGCACAAAATGGACTCAAAGAATGATGAATATCTCACAAGATAGAACACCAAAAAGGGAAAGAGAAGATGCTATGGAAAGGTAGGAATATTGTGGTGAAACTAGGGCAAAAAGGAGGGTTTAAAACGGGGAAGACAACAATGAAAATGGGGTGGAAAACACAAGAAAACAATGGGGTGCAGAACATGACAGAAAAATGACTAAGTGTAAAAACAGAATGAAAGTGCAAAACTCATGGACAAAAATATGTATGAAGATGACAAGATAATGAGCCCAAAACCAAGGAAAACAAATATTATACTTTCCTCTAGAGCCTGGAGTTGAAAGGACAGATCAAGAGTGCCCCATGGCCTCGCTCCGGCGACGAAAACATGCCCCCATCACAAGAAATATGTGATTCAAAAAAGTGTAGAACAGAGTGGGGAAACCTCAAAAGTTGGTGCTTGGAAGAAGGGGAAAAGATAGGAGAAATAAGGGACACATATAAGGAAAATGAAGCTAATACTCTCCTCTTCAAGATGGAGTCAAAGGAGGACGAAAAGCATGAAGCATGACTCCTCCCCGGCTTGATGAATAGGCCCCCGTCGCGGACTTGTAGCAGAAAAACAGCAAACTGTGATGATTTGCCAAAAGTATGGGCGAAGTTGAGTGGGCAAACGTTGATGAAATTGAGCAAATAAGGAACTAAAACGAAGTTAATACTTCCCTCTTCAGGCTATGGTCGAAGGAAGATGAAGACAGTTTGGCATGGCTTCGCCGTCGCCTTGGAAACGCGCCCCCGTTGCGAGGTTCGCACATGGCACTTTATATAGAAAACTGCCTAAGTCCCCATCTTTCCTCCATGAGTTTAAGAGATAGAGTCCATCAAATCTCGAGATCTATGGATCAATCTCGAGATAATAGCCAAGATAAGATGTAGGAGAAAATAGGACTCTATTTGGATGAAGGATCTAGAAGATATGGCTTCTAGAAGGGAGCCCCAGAGCTTAATTTGCAGAGTTTATGTTGAACTAGGGCGCATAAACCTCTAACTTTTATCCATGTTTCTGAGCAAGATAGCCAATGAAAATTTGAGATCTTTGAACCGAATTCAAGATAATATCAAGGAGAAGCCATAGGAACAAACGACGCTCAATTCGGAGTAGAATTCAAGAAGTTATGGGCTCTGCAAGGGGGCCATGGCGCACAAAAACGGACCAGAGTCCAGCGCAGGTTGGACTCTCGGTTTGCTTAGCGGTCTATCGTAAGACCGCTAAGGAACCGTTAGCAATAAGAAACGGTCATTTACACGACTGTTTGGGTAGACTTCGTGCAACTTTAGAAATCAGATCATATCTCGAAAACGGTGCAGAATTAGCGAAAGTGGTAGAAGAAGAAATTGTAGATAACTAAAAGATGAACAACTTTTAGGAAGGGAGCAAGATGAAAAGATGATTAGAATATAGAGAAAATGGGGGTAGAACAGAGAGAAAGAATTCTGGGACACATGTGAATAGCACGTCGGAAAAATGTGAATAGATTGAAATCAGTGCAAAACTGGCTAATAGAGTAGAAGAAGAAATTGTATAGCTTTGAAAGATGAACAACTTTGGTGAAGGGAACGTTTTGAATAGAGGAAGAGAATAGGATAAAAAAGGACCATTTTCAAGACTGCGCAACGAAAGAGAGCCGAATGCTTGATGGAAATGGGCCTACATGGGCCGTAAGCTGACTTGGAAGACCGGAAGTTGATAAGATAAGCTCCAGGGCTGTAAGAAATCATGATCTCCAAGGCTCAAAGGCTAGGGAACAATGAAATGGGCTCAAAATCTATCCAAGGAAGGCTCTAAAATAATGGGTAATTCGGGACATCAAAATGATGAATAAGAGAAATAACGTAACTTGTGGGTCAAAAACGGGTGTCAACAGCTGTCCAAGGTGCAACCCAGACCACCTGGTCGCGGGCGCCACACCCACAAGACGCAACCTCGGTAAAGCCACTGGCACCCAGGCCACTAACTCAGAAACACTGGATGGTCCAGAAAACCACGTCTCGCAGATGGGAAGTGGAACCCGGAAACAGGAGAGCCACGTCTCACGTGACTGGAGTACCTGCCCACCAGAAGCAAGGTCAAAGGCGTCCACTGATGGCTTATACTGCGCCTCAGGTGTCCCCCTTGACCCCTGGTGGAACGGGGACACCGTACTAGTAACCACAGAATAAGTGACTAGTTGGGGTCACGCTCGTCAGCGCGGGTCCAACCATTCCCAACCACGTGTGCACACATTGACCGTGCGTCTCTGGTCTGGCTCTCTAACTGGCTTTCCCCTCTGTCGGACTCTGGCTGGTAGACGTGTGGCCCGATGGAAACCAGTCTAAAATCGTCTCTCTCTGGGGTAGCCTCGCCACCGCTCCCTGATGGGACCACTCGCATGTCGGAAGGCTACGACTAGTGGGGAGTCACTAGTGTGACCACTCTCCAAGGAGAAACTGCGAGAAACATGCACGCACCCTGCGCGAAAGCCAAGAAGAACCAAGTGGCATCGAGCCACTGGACTCTGGACAGTCCTCTAGACTCACTAAATCCAACGGTCCTTGAGTCACGAGACTCGGGGTCAAGACCGTCGAACGCAACGGCACAATGTCGTTAATCCAACCTAATCCCTAGGTCTAACACCACGGTGGCATGAATACAGAGGTAGCTCACGAGCCACCGAGACCATTCTCTTGGAAGGGAACTGAGAAACCCTCTAGCCTCAGGTTGGGTGATTGGACTCACAGTCTACGGGTCACTCACACGGCCCATGCGGAAAAAACAGAATCACGGTTCCCAAGGAAGCTCACAAGTCGCAACGCCGATTCCCCATCCCAGAGAAAAGTGGGAAACCTCCAGCCCCAGACCGGATGACTGGACTCGCAGTCCAAGGCCAAACACTTGGCCCACTCGGGAACCATCTTCCGTAAAAATCTACGACATGCGGGCAAAGCCCCACCGCTCACACACCGATACACGATGATTCAATCAAGCGTAACACAAAGCCCGGAACACACACCTATGGGCACGCTAATCGAAGTAACACGTCATCTCCCGACACCCCAGAAACACAGACACAGAACCCACGGGGTGTCCGGGACACTCACAAGGCCTTAGGTCAACCATTGAGTCACAACCGGGTCAACCGGAGACCAATACAATGCAACCGGAGCACAAGAGGGTCACCCAGACCCTTAAAATCATGGGAACGCTAATCGAGGTAAAGCGATACCTCCGAACACCCAGAAACTCTGTCACGGTACTCACAGGGTGTCCGAGACACTCATGGGGTCATAGGTCGGTATTGGGTCTCAACGGACCGACCGAAGCCTAAAACGAGCGAAAACACAGCATTTCGGTCGACCTGACCCCTGGGGTCGGTCGACCTAACAGGGTCGGTCGACCGGACCGACATGGCCAAAACACCTCCGCTGTGAACGTCGACCGGTCGACCCAACCGACAGAGTCGGTCGACCGGTTACGGCAGAAACCCGTCCGAGCTCGCCCTAGGGGCTCGGTTCCACGCCCCGTTCGATCCCGATCGAAGGGGAAGACATGGGGAAACATTTCCCCGACCCCAAAACCCAAAAATGGGAGGAAGAAACGGAGGAAACGGCGCTCGATCCAATGAAATCGTCACACGCCCTAAAAACATGATTTTTCCCCCAAATGGTAATAAACCCACTCTCGACTCACCACGAGCTACCAAACTCACGAAAAAGAAAGTACCGGGGTTAAGGATCCATCTCCCTACCTCCACCGAAGATTTCACGCGCCGTGGACACCGGTCAGATGAGAAGCGCCCATGAAACCCCCATCGATTCACAAACCCACGACCGTGCTTCCACGCGCCACCACGCCTCGATCCTTGCCCCGTTCCCGCTCCACGCCCCCAGCACCTCGTCGTCTCGCCCTCCTCTGCCGCCGTCGGCCGCCCGGGGAGAGGGGGAGAGAAAGAGAAGTGAGAGAGAGCGAAAGAGAGAATGAGAGAAAAGAGAGGGGGTGGGGGGTTTAAATAGAAATGAATTTGGGATTTTAAATCCAAAAAATCTAGAAAATAAGAAAAAATACTCCCCGCGATCCTCGGAAGACACACAACGCCGTGGTAACGTCCCGGAGCCGGAGAACGTGACGGTTCGCCCTACACGGGGTTCCGAAGGTCCGACAGACGAAAACACGCGTAAAACCCAAAACGCGACCCGGGACCCACAAAGGCGCTCTGAAAATTCTAGAAAATTACCGGCGTGCTCCTCACAACGCCACGGACCCAAATAAATTCACGGGCACACCACCAACGGGTCCGACAATCTGGTATAAAAGTCCGAAGCTCACTCGGACACACTCCGCAACCCGCAGAAAGACGATCCGAAACCCCACGGATCCAGATCCGAAAAACCTGGGGCATTACAACTAACACCTTTGATGGGTTGGAGTGGGGATGGAGGTTTTAAGAGTTCCCAAAAGAATGGATCAAATGGATCAAGGAGGGGTAGGTCTTTGGGGAAGTGTGTCCATTCCAACACTTGACATATGAATACCCATTTTACAAGCTCTCCTTGGCGGGTTGGGTCCTTGCCAACTAGCAGAACCAATGACATGGTGGGTCCTTTGATTAGGGCTGAGCATAGTGAGGCATATGGTTCGATCCGACAGATGGGTGCTGGGCCCAATAGACATGTGGGGGTAGATTCGGGAGGTGATGAGTGGTCGATAGTGGAGTAGGAGGGGAAAGAGATAGGTTGGTGCCATGGTTCCCAATCGGTGGGGTCAAAGGGATCAAAGAAAGTGTGACTTGGAGTGGTAAATTCCTCCTCTATATTTGCCCATGTTATGTGTTCTTCAATGCGCAATGGGTCCTCTTCTACCATAAAGGTAGATGGGACATTGGCTTCATTTGGATGCTTGGACTCCTCATGTGGGACATCAATGGCTTGGGTTTGGATCGGGTTAGGTTTGTCAGGTGTGGGGAGGAACAAGAGGATTTCACTGGTGTAACAACCCATGGTGTAGACAGATCGAGATAATGGAGCCAAAATAGGGGAGGATGAAACCAATATATTTGGGTTGGTCGGTTCCTAGGGCCAACAATCCAGTCAACTCCAATTGCCATCCTAGACCCTTAATAAGATCTTCCATGGTCTCTACAATATAATAGGATTGGAAGGTGGTGTGAAAGGAGTTGATGGGCACTATTTAGGAATGGTGCTCCATGAGCGGACAAAATGGGCTTGGCCTTCCCAAGATTAAACATCTCCTTAGTCAATGAGCAAGGGATTCTCCTATGGTTATCTCTCTTACTTCGGTGAAGACGGGGATGGTAGGGATCCTAGGCCAATCATCTTCTTTGGTTTGAATGTGGAGACACTCAACCATACCTAGCTGTGGGTCGATGGGTTGGATGTGAAGTTCCTGGCCCAACTCATGACATTGTGCCTCATATTCATCTTCCCAGACGGGGGAGGCCTCTTGCACATTGATAACACTCTCTATTCTCATGTTCACGCCCTCATCAGGGGTGGATTTGGAGAGAGGCCGAGATGGTGGGGGTATATGATGATGCCCTATGGAGGTGTGAGTGGACTGGTCCGGGGTTGACTCTACCATGAGCGTTTGGACTATGGGAGGGCTATGAGTGAGGAGTGGAGGTGGGGAGGGTGTTGAGTTCCTCCGGCTATGGCCTCTTTGGTAGGAGGTGAAAGGACGGGGTCGGTAGGACTTCCTAAGTTGGCCCTTCATTTCGTCCCATGTGTCAATGCGCTCTTGCCTCCTAACCTCTCTTAAGCCTTCAATGTGTCGCCAAACATCCCTAGCCTGACGCAAAAGCCTATTCTTGGCAAAATGGACTTTCATGGGATCAGACATGGGAGACCTCTTAAAGTGTTTGTCCATGACATTCTCCCACTCTAGGTATGCACTGGGGCGGGATCGATCAAAAATATGGGCCTCTAATTGGACTAGGTCCAAAAGGGGGTCGTTCGGATCTTCCTAGGGACTCCTATCATCACACCCATGACAGCGGTTCCTCTTTTGGTCATAATGGTGGCCCGGGTCATAGACATCCCACTCAAAATCAACCCATTGGGGCTATGCCCTTCTATCATAGGCTCTAGGCTTGTGCTCATCTCCCATATTCTAGGTGCCAAGTTGGCTAGCTATGGTATCGAGTTTCCCAAGGATGTTTGTGATGGTCCCCATGAGGGTGTTTACTTGGCCTTGGAGACCACCCATCCTAGTGGCTAGGCCCTCTTGGGGATTGGGGTGCATGGTTAGAGCTGAAGAGGTTCGGCCGGGCCGAGAGGGAGGACCAACACGAGTAGACATGCCAAAGTGTGCGAATTGACAATGCACGAGTGAGAAAATGATGATGCACGGGTGACTCTAATGTAAATGCGCCCTAGGACCAGACTTGTAGAGATAAGTCTAAGACTTGCTGTTATATCAAGTTGATGTGACACGACCTAGGGGAGCAGCGGGGATGACACGGGGAACCTCGGACCTACCGTTGCAAGCACACTAGTAAGGGAACGGGGTTGATTTTGGCGGACTAGCTCACACGACACGTCCCGCTTCCCGGGGTGACTCGGGATGGAAGTTCGAGTCCGGGGACCAGACCCTTGCAGCTAGGGCTGAGATGGAACCCACCCTTAGATTTTGAAACTCTCGTGTCAATGGGGCATACTACACGCCTTGGAGGGCGCGGGTAACACTCACACTCTCTCTGACGATGGCCACACAACGTAGCTAGTTAGCCTGGGCCAGGCGCTCTCTTCCTCACCGGCAGAGCCCAGAAATGATATTGAATCACATGAATGACCAGGAAGAGGGGGAGGAGCTCACCTAGTCGGCTTGAATAAGCCGACTCTGATCGAACATGAGGGCGAGCGGGGAGACGTGGGGAACCCCGCACGCCGCATCGGTGAAGCTTGGGGCGACCTGTTTATTACAAAACTACTCCTCACGCAGGAGGGATGACTCTAGGGTGGGGGAGGAGACGTTACAACCAAAATGTACCTCCATGTAGGGAGGGGCGATCAGCCGGCCAGGCGGGGAGGGGAATGAAGATGAAGTACGCAGTCTGCCTGTGCTCTTTTCTGCAGGACAGCAAGTCGTTGCAGGAGACGCGTACGGCTCCTCCGGATGCTGTTGAAGGTAGGGTCGGTGTCAAATCATCCATAGTTGAGCCCTCTTTGTACTATAGAGAGAACATGTCTGTTTGATGTCGTATGGGCCTGGTGCCGATCATTTGGAGACTGAGCAGTCAGGATGACCCTACAGGACCCAGCAGACGAGCGCAGTGATGCCGGGGGCACTACCAGCTCCTTCGATCGCTAAAAGGGGTGGGACTAGGGTAGAACTTATCCTGGACGTGTCTGCTACTCATGGTAGGAGGCACGGTCTAGTTTGGGGATGGAGGTTGTAGCAAAAGACCCAAAGGCAAGGAGTGGTCCAACCTGAGCAAGGGGCGAGCAGTCTGCGCACACCGTGGAAAATGAATGATCTGGGGTGCTCTAGTGCCCAAATGGACTCCTTCTTCCTATTTTTGGAGGAGGACTCATAGGGAAATACCTTGGTCGAAGGGAGTGTCCAGAAACTTCGTGTGGAGGTCGTCGGGGTCTCTGCAGCTCATCTCTGGTCGCTCGCCAGAGTCAGTCTGCGCAGTCCGACGGGAATAGCTCTCCCGCATAGCTCCGACGTTGGATGTGGGTGCACAAACTCTCTTTACGAAGCTAGTTCATAGAAGAATCCACCAGTACTAGGATTATCTTCAGAAGCTTCACAGAGGAGGTCGGGGTGGTGCTGCAACTAGACGGATGGTTCTGCTGTTGCTACTGTCTGGACAGTCAGTGGGAGAAGAAGGGAGAATAGGGGGAGGAAGGGGTGTGAGGGTGAATGAGGGTCTTCCCTAGTGAGAGGGGAGATGGTGTGGGAGAGGGGAGAGAGAGGGGGCCATAGATAAGAGGGGGAATGGAGCTAGGGTCGCAGCTTGGTGTGGGTGGAGGGAGAGAGAGGCGATAGCAGCCTAGTTGGTGGTGGTATCGGTGGGAATTGAAGGTGGGGGTTTTGGGTATGCCAAGGGGTGGCTTGGGAGTGGGAGGAGTGCCTAGGGGAGTGAAAGATTGACTTGGGGAGTGGAATAGGTGTGTTGGGGAGTGGAGGGGTGTCTAGGGGGCTCTGGGTCTTCATGAGGGAATTGAATGGGTGGTGGTAGATTTGAAGAGTCACGATGAGGTGATGGTCAAACGGGTGACATGGCGGGTGAGGTGGTGGGCTAGGGCTGATGTGGAGGGCAGGTGGGGGTGCTAGGAAGGTGTGGAGGTGATGGAGAGAGAGAGAGGGTCAACCTAGAGAGAGAAAGTAGAGAGAGAAAGTGAGATAGAGAGAGAGGTGGGAGAATCCACTCCCACTAGGGAATCTACCCTAGGCTATTGGTATCCACCAATAAAAAAACACAAGAGAAAAACTCTCAATTTTTTATTCATTCAACATTAGCTTCAAATGGGGGGAGTTGGGTCCTATTTATAGGAGCTCAACTCTTTACATGACCAAACTGCCCCTGACATTTAAACAAAGGACCAAGCTTGTCCTATAGAGTAGACTATGGGCCTAACTAATGGACTAAGGCCCAATTGACATGGAACTTAGATAAATAACTACCTAATCTATGTACTTGACTAAATAAAAGCAAAAATTATATTTATATGACTCCGGAAAAATGAGGAAAATACATAATGTGATCAGAAAAAGACGACGAGCTCGAATTCTTGTTGCCGATGATCATCCGAGTCTCGAGCGAGGGAGAATTGGGGAAGATGTCCCCATCACTTCACTCACTTCAAAAGAAGCAAATCAAGGAAAGAATCTCCTACACACCACGGAGACGGCATCTCCAACACACACGCTACAAAATGCAGCAAAACTCCACACGCTACACAAGTTGCAGCACAATGTCCACAAAACGCTGCTCACACGCAGCTAACACACAAACTACAAAGATTCGGCAGGAATATTCAAAGGATATACAGATCTGACCGTCCAAAAATTAAACTCGGATAAACATCAACCAAGAAAAACTTAATAAAGGGGTAGAAATTCTTCTCCTCGTGAAGATGAACTCATTGCACAGCTTTTCTTTGGGTTTCAGAGTGATGAAACTCGGATCCAGCATTTCGCCCTTGAAACATCGATCCTCCGAACTCGTCGATGGCGCTCCGGCTTCAATAGATGATGTAGATGATCAATTCGCTCATAGTTCTTTGATCTTCAGGGTTAAAATCAAGAGATGAAAGGGTAGAATGCTCTCCACATTCTTCCTTCTCCACCTTCTTCTTCCTGCACAAGAAAAACACAAAACCCCTAGATGATTCTCCCAAATTCGCAACATGAGTATATATATCAAAGAGAGGGGCTAAAAGACATGGTTACTCCTTCTAGAATGGTCTAAGAGCCTCCCTATGAGGTTAGAATGGGAGAGGGGACAGTATGGAAAAGTTTTGAGGCCATTAAAATGGGTTAAATACGCTTTTGCAAAACCCGTCCGGAAGGGGTCGACCCCTAAGCAATCTTGCTCAGGCCAACACCAAACAGAAGCCTGGACTGGGGGGGTCGACCCCTGTGCAATTTCTGCACAGATTGGCTAAAACATAAAGCAAGCTAATGAGGGTCGACCCTATGGGTCGACCCATACACCTTCACCCATTCCAACAACTCCAACTTGCCCTGGAACCAGCGAGGGTCGACCCTATGGGTCAACCCATGCCCAATATGATCAAAAACCTTCATATTAACCTTGCAAAACCATGAAGAATACCACATTAGTATGAGCATTAATATCAAATAACCTTCTCCTTTGTAACTGGCATTTCTTAATTGAAAATGTACAAGATCAAGCCTCACAAAACACTAAACTATAATCCAAGATTGAGAAGGACTCTTGTTAACATGGATTTCATTTTTAGAACACAATCATCCCCATTTACATGCCATGATCTCAAGAGTGAAATTTTGAGTTCAAAACATATAAGACTTGCACGAACACAAATCCAACAATGTAGCATTTCAAACACACCATGCAAGTCGACTCGAATTGTCACTATCAAAGAGATGAATAAAATTAACGTCAAGACACACATATTTTGGGATCATCAAAGTCATATTCCCAAAATCAATTAGGGAGTCTGATGTAATCCCTTCTCCCTTTTTTTTGCTTTCAGCTCAAGCTATTTCTGGGCGATGTAAGAACAGAAAATCGAGTCTCCATTTTCTGTGGCCCCTTTCTTCAGGCTCTCCCCCTGTTTATGATTATGCTTGTTGTTCCCAAAGAGCTGAATGAAATTTACATAGTTGGAAGGATTTCCTTTCATTCTTCTATAGTTTGTGTGCATGTTGCTCGCTCCCTTTGCGCCATGTGCATACATATATGTCTTCATCTTCTGCTACTCTCTCTCCTTTTCCATCGTTGCTATTTCGTTGTGTGTGTTGTGAACGATGATTTGTGGGTCAACTAGTAGACCAGCAGGTGATTGAGTTACTGTGTGAAGTCTCGGCTCGGGGTTTATCCAATAGATGGATATGACCCCGTAACCGGACACCTATGAAGGGCAAGGTTATGAAATAGTGAAAGTTTCCATATTTTGTTGCCGGTCATTTGCTTATACAAACCCTTATCTTCATAGACTTCACCAAATTGCCTCACGCATGGTTGACCCGGTAGCCCCATTGTGGCTGACCGAGCAGCCTTTGTAGAAGAATATTTAGCTATATTTCGTTACTTTCCATCTGAATTCAAAGCTTTCATCACATGGGTGATGCTGCCTTCTGCGCACCGTAATGATTAAGGGGGTCATCTCGGTTATCCGTGGATGAACACCCATTGCATACACCCCTAAACACCGTCGGTCTGGGGGAGATGCTGAAAAAATTTCATCGGACTTAAGTTAAAAAGATAATAATAATAATAAAAGAAGCAGATAACGTAATTGTGGCAGTAGCGAAGCAATCAACTCGTCAAGTTCCTTGTCACACAACCTCAGTTTTAATAAATGGCATGTGTTATTTCTTTTAACCGGCAGAACAACCCAAGCCATTTAACTGGCCCCCATCATTATGGCTTTACTGGCAGGCCCCCTTTTCCTTTAACCGATGGGCCCTTCGCGCCTATCCGACAGTGCCTTCTCCCCTTTAATCGGTAGTGCATTGGCACGCTAGACGGTGGGGCCTTCCTCCTTTGAAGCCAGCCGCGCCCCCCAACGTTATAACCGGTAGGGGTTGCTCCCCCTGATAACCTGCATGCCCCTTTCCTCCTTAATCGGCAGCCCTTCTGCCTCTATACACCTGTGGAAAAGAAAAAAATAATATAAAAAAATGAAGCATAGAACAAAGGAAAAGGAAACACAAAAAGGGGGTTTTAAAAAAATATTGCTAAATGAAAATAATAAAAAAAAAATATAAAAGAAAATAATAATATATATAATTCAATGGAATATATATAGCAATATAACAAAATGAATAACAGAAGTGATAAGTAAAAAAATGAATGAATGAATAAATAAATAATAATAAAAGGGGGGACAACAAAAGATAGCATAGGTCCACACATACATCAATATTTGAGGAGCTAGTAGCATCCGATCGGGGCCCCTTATCTCCCAGACCTCATGTAAAGGGAATAAAAATGTTACCCTCGCACGTCATGTCTGGATCTCTGGGTTTTGCACCGCCATAGCCGTGACCTGACTCTGCCTTGGGTCAATATTCTCTCTTACTCTGGCTTATTTCTCTCAGGGTTCATATATCCTATCCTCGTTGCCATCGGACATCAACTTGCCGTATCCCAAGCAAATATTTTCTTTTACCACTTATGATTTTGCTATGTTTCCGACTCAACACACTCTCTGAGCATCGAACATGCGACGAGCAGATAAACCAGTCTAAATGCCCCTACCCTAACACGGGGAATCCCGATACATTTTCATATCATCCACATCCTTTTATTAATATAAATTTCTGGCCATAGGCCCCTTTCTCCTGGCGACTAATCAAGGGTTTTCTCTCCCTCGGAGAGACGTAATTAACGTCGTGACCTTGCATTATGGCACGTCGGGTTTCGGTCCCGACATGCAACCCACTATCGTCTGATCAATCAGATGACGCGCACACATGGCTCTGGGCCACCTCGATCTTAGAGCCTCAACAAACTGTCACATTGTGACTGGCACGCCTACGCACCAACAAAATGATCAAATAAATAAATAAATAAATAAAAAGTGCGTCCACAGTGTTTTATTGAAATTGTAGATGGTTTCGACTTTAGTGCCTTGCAAATTTTTCGATTCATGGTGATTGTGTATGAAGGTGGTCATCTCTAAACCAGGATACAAGATATCTAAGAGGGGGGTGTCACAGTTTCGGACTCTCGAAGCTCCCATAAGTAAGCCCGACTTGGCCCAGGATCTACTCCTATTCCGCCTACGATAATAACCAAGGTGAAACCCCCCAGTAGAGCATACGTCTCTAAACGTTAGGGCCTATAAACATACAACACATCAATAATCAACACAATAAGGATATAACACATCAACGCCGCAAGGTACGCAATAACTGCTCCTTCTACCCCATTAATCATTTTCACTTCAACTTATTACTGACTTAAGTCTTGAAGAGTTCTCTCAGGATACCCCCATGCTAGATTGAGAACTTTTTCTTCGCAGGTGAACTATAATGACCCAGAATCTGAGTACCGGTAAAGGATTGGAATTGAACATCCCAAATCCTGGCCCGCCACTCACGAGCCGCGATGCTCGAACGGTTAAAGGTTGGTGCGAGGGTGTACAAGAATCTAAAATAATTTCAAGAATATACAATGCACAATTTAAATAATACAAAAAATGAACAACTATACAATTAAATAATTATATAGTCCAAAATTCCAAGTCTATAACAAGTACAGTCAACTAAAAGAAAAGTACTAGACTATAGGGCATGCCCTATCTCTGGCAAACTGGCAGCTAGACCTAACAACCGGCACCACGATGAGCCTCGGAAGCACTACAAGTAAGTCTCGCCTCACCTAAAAAATAAAGGGGGTGAGTCTCATCTCATCGGCTCAGTAGGGATCCCACATATCCCTACCTCAGGATAATAAACACGATAGGATGGTAAACAACTAGCAAGAACAATAAATAACTGGTAGGAACAATGAATAACTAGTAGAAGAGGCAGTAAATGACAGATATATAAATCCACACACCTTATAGGTACCACAGTACAATAAAGTAACACTACATCATGGTCACATATCATTGGTATGCTCTCGACCTCCTGAACACTAACCCACGATAGTAGGAAACTGGAGTCGCTACCACTCAAGTGATAGGAGTACCACCCACTAGAAGTAAAGTCAGATGTGTCCACTTACATTTTAGTTCGGGCCTCAGGTGTCTCCCTACTCGCCCCAGGTGGAAACTGAGATATTGTACAAGTAACCACGAAACAAGGATTAGCTGGGGCCGCGTGTGTGTCCAAAGTCCCCAACCACGTGTGCACACACATACTATCTTCTCTAAGCCAGGTCCTCTAGTTGGCTTTTCTCCCAGCCCGAACTCAGGCTGTAAAGGCAAGGGGCCTTACAGAAACCAACCCAAAAACCATCTCGCCAGGTCTATCTCTTCACTACTCCTGGTGGGTCGGCACCCGCGTGCCCAGGAAAGTTACGACTAGTGGGACAAGTCACTCAAGGTAAGAACTCACTGTAAGATAAGAACCATCAAAATACCGTCGGTCACATATATACACACCCGTCGCATGGGTCACGTATTACAAGACGACTGATCGATACGCTAAACTCAAGAACAAGGAGTCGGATGGCTAAACAATGTTATCGAGTCGGAATCACATGAAACTCGCACTTCCCTACTAAATACTACAATTTGTGCCTCAGAAATCGGTTCATCAGACGTTCATCAATAGGATGGCCCTCACGGGGTTAGCATTACCAATTTACCCTCTATTTTATCATTAAATACCTTAATTTACATTTTCAGGGTGGAAATTGGATTTTCTGGGCCAAAATGGTCATTTCTACAGTGGGTCGGTTGACCTTTCTTAAGGGTCGGTGGACCTATAGGGAGCATTGGTCGACCGGCCTGAAGGGGGTTGGCCTACTGAATTTCCAAGTACCCAATCTACATAGGGATCGGTCGATCGATTCCAACGGTCAGTCGACTATTTGCCCAGGTCGGTCAATCGAACCCCAGGGTCGATCTACTGATCCTGCTCTGCACCCCTTCCATTCGTTCTGTCAGGAAACGATCAACTGTTTCCATGCAATTGTCGACCGATCCTGGTGACGCCCGAACATGACCACCTTCTAGGGGTCCCGTTACATGCCCAACTCGCCTTATTACGAGTAGGAAACATGAGAAATCGATCCCCAACACTTAGCACACCCCTTTACATCAAATAAATAACAAATCGTCAATCGAATCGACAAAATCATCGCTTACCACGGAACATGCTTTTATCTTGAAACATGAATAAAACTCACTCGTTCTCACCTGGTTTTACACTAATCGGTGAGGAAACACACGGGAAGGGGGAAGGGCCCGTCCCCCTACCTGAAATGTTACTTTTACCACTCGGAAATGCTCTAATCCTCACCGGTCCTTGCCAAAACCAAGCTAAACACAAAAACTACGACCCGCTCACGTGAACCACCTCCTTCTTGCCCTCACGAATGGCCTTCCGTCACTGTCGTTGCCCAGCTGAGCCTCCTCGCACTCCACTATCTCCATCCGGGGGAAGAGAGGAGAGGAACGGGGGTAGAACGGAAGAGGAAGGAGGAGAGATGGAGAGAAAGAAGGGGGAGCACGGGGTGTTTAAAATGGGGTTTTAGGGTTTCTCAAAGCCCCCAAAAGAAGCAAAATCATATATATGCTCAATCTCCTCTTGATTTAATCAAATAACCATCGTAATTTCTACAATAATTCGACAATTTCTCCAAAAGTCAGAATTAATAATCTGAAACTTTTAAAATACTCAGGGAACCCAATCCGACACTTATTAAAGTACGATCTGAAACCCACGAATATGGGATTTGAAACTCAAGATATTATAGTCCTCCCCTCCCTAAAAAAATTTCATTCTCGAAATTTACACTAGAACAAGATCAGTCTAAGAGGAAAACTCACTTAAATAGGTAAGGAAATTGTTGCCTTATCTAGGGTTGTTCATAATTTGGTTCAAACCAAAAAACTAAATCGAACCATTCGGTTTGATTCAGTTCGAAGTCGAATTCGGTTTGGTTCGGTTTCATAATATGTGAAATCGAACCAAACCGAATAAACCAAATTTAATATTTATATTTTTTCATATTATATAATATAAATATATGAAAAAAATTAAAAAATTAATTATATACATATAAAAGCATACAAAATATAATTATGTTTATTTTTATTTTTATTATATATATATATAAATCATTAAATTTATATATATTATAATAAAAATATAAAAATTCGGTTTGAAATCGAACCAAATCGAATTTGGTTTGATTTGGTGAGCGAATTCGATTTGGTTCAGTTTGAAAAAAAATGGTCTCAAACCGAACTATGTTCACCCCTAGCCTTATCTCATCCTCACGCTCTCAGGTTGCCTCATCACCTGAGTGACACTGCCAAATGATAAGCATCTATTTTTATATATTTATTCATATCACACTGTCATTCTTAGGTTTTAATATAATTAATTATGTAAGTTTTACACTTTAATCTTAGTCTCACACAAAATTGAAATTTTTTTGTAATTAATTAAAATTCAATTTATACATAACTTAAGCAAGGAGACTTGAGAAATGTTTGAGAAGAATAAATATTATTTAATTAAATATTTTCAGGAGGGGGCCTTAGATGTAATTTTTTTACATCAAACAAACTTCACCAAAGTTTGTATATTTTGTGAACAGTGGAATAGGGCTCTCTCTCAAAGAGGCATTCGTCGGACACGGAGAAGATGACGGTAACCCCGGAGATGGCTCACGCAGGGCTTTTCGGTGTTGGCCGGCCATGCCTGGAGGTGACCGACGGCTAGTTGGGTGGCGGAGGCTCCGACGCAGACGGTGGCGATGGACTCGCATGTGCGTGCTGGCGTTCGCAGAGGGAGCTGTCCATTCGCCTAGGTGCCGTTCGCTTGCTGGACTTCGCATGCAAGGCTCGTTCGCCCACGTGCCGTATACGTGTAGGCAGTCGCAAGGAGGTGGCCGGCCATGTTCACCCAGCCATTCACATGAGGGCCCAGCCATTGGCATGGAGGTGGCTGGCCACGTTCGCCCACCCGTTCGCGTGTGAAGAGGACCCCCAGCTGCCGTGCGCATGCGGAGAACGCATGCAAGATATGAAGAGGCTGCAAGCATGGGTTTCAACGTGAATGACAACGATGGTTGACCAAGAAGAAGGAGCAGAGGGTAGCAGTCTTGCGTGATTGGCGGACGCGGTGCTAATGGGTCTGGTGTAGGCATTGAACACAGTGAGCAGGCGCATGCGGAGCAGGGCGAGCCGGAGGCATGAGTTTTTCTACAGGCATGTGAGGGATGTGCAAGGTTTTTCACAGGAGGTCCTCCATGCCGGAAGGTGGGCGCAGTAGGTGAGAAAGGTCACCAGGAGCAAGAAGGAAATGTCACGAAAAGAAATATGTGGGTCGGTGTAATAGTCGTAGGAGCGGGAGGCAGTTGGCCCGCGTGCGTGCATGGTTGGAAGAAGGTGAAAAGGTGTGTCCTCTCAGCCGTGAATGGCGGCAGGAGGGGACTGCGGGAGACTCTTGGCCCTATAAAAGGAGCCAAGATGGCTGCACCAAGAGGTATTTTTGGGGTGGGGTGTTTTAGAGGGAGAGAGACCCACATTCTTTCTTCTTTCTGCTGCTTCTTCTTCTTCTTCCGTCTCTCTATTTCTTTTCTCTCTCTAAAACTCTCTCTCCTCCTCTTTCTCTACTCCGCCAGCTGCAACTTCTTCTTCTTCTTTTTCTTCTTTCCCATTCTACACAATCGTCCCCCACCTTCTTCTTCCTTTTCTCTCTTTCTGAAATCAGTCACTCACCGTCTCCTCCAACCTCTTCCCCCCCACACAGTCTCCTTCCTCCGACGTTCTTCCTCTTATTCTTATCTCCTCATCGCCATCTTTTCATCTCCCTCTCTATCTCTTTCTCTCTTTAAACTCTCTCAAAAACTCTTCTCTACGGCGATATCTACTCTAATGTTGGGCGGCACTCAAAGGCTCAAACATTGATGTCTTCATCCTCTTTGTGGCTACATCTTACTCCTTACTTCTTATAGCGGCAAGAAAATAGTTCCTAGGCCACGTACCACCTTCTCTATTTATTTGTTGGGGAAGTCGCCTTGCACCCGTGGATGCCTGCACACACCAAGAAACCAGAAGTGCGTCAGAAGGAGTCCCGGGTTTTACCCTAGGGGACAACCCTCTGATGCTTAAGTCAGCAAGGGATTAATGAACAATAGAGAAGAGCATGGTAAGAGAGAAGTAGAAGCCGCAGTAGTCGATCCAGGGGCATGTAGGTCCTCTGCACGCATGCTCGCCGCTCCCAGTGGGCTCTCGAAGAGTGCTCGCTGGGTGGTAAGACAGTACAGGAGGAAGTGGCCCTCTAGACGTAGTAGATGGCCTCTCTGTCGTAGTTACAGGTCGGGTCGCTCTCTTCTCAGTAGGAAGCTCTAGTGGTAGAAGTATCCACCGTATCTCCTCTTGCGTAGTTGTTTGGGGGTTTAGTAGAAGAATATACCGAGCTCCTTGTGGACGTCGAAAAAATGTCAATGATGATCATACGGCATGCACATCTCGACACTCGAGAGCAAGTCGAAGATGGAAATGCCGAATAAACCTCATGCCTCGCCCGATCAGGATGAGAACTCGCTTGGTGGTCCGCTACCCATTAAGGAAGCCCCCCCCAGGCAGAAGATACAGCTACAACTCTCCGACCAGCCATGTCGAGAGCTGAATCAAAGAAAAGTCGGGAACTCCGACACAGTCTCGGCATGCACCGAAAGTCACACAAAGTCTGGGACAGAGCCCCAAAGGCTACAAACAAAATATTATGGAGGCCATACATTGCAACTAGAACATTCCGAGAATGCCAACATTCGAATAAATGGCTGCAACTTCGAAAAGAATCCATTTGATGCTTAAAACGGCGCGGAAGGGCCTTAAACCGTCGCGCTCTAAACCGGCGCGCCCCTTCAACATCCTAATCCGACGCCCCTAAAACCGGCGCGCCCCATTTCCCATTTGCCCTTGCTGTTGCCTAAATACGGCGCGCTACCTTTGCTTGTCATACCCGGCGCGCCTCTTGCAAAGCTCTAATCCGGCGCTGACAACCCCGCGCCGTTTTACCTCTGAGGCGTCCCATCCTACATCTGATCCCCTGTTTTCGGGTGTAAAGAGAAGGAACTTACCTGAAGTGGGTGAGCAACCTGCTTATGACCGACGTGCAACCGCCTGAGCCCCTCCAGCTCCCAGGAATGGAGGGCTTCGAGCTCCGCACCGAATGTCGCTTCTCCCTCGGTCACCGTCAGCCACTCCTGTGGAGGCAACTCCCCTACTCTATTACCTCCCCTACCCGCAGGCCACTCAAGATCTTCGAGCAGGAGAAGGTGAAGAAGAAAAGAAGGGAGGACGGCTCCCATACTTACTCTTATAAAAAGAGAGGCACACTCCACCGGAGAAAGAGAGGCTGGAACCCCCGAAGGGCGATTGAAAAGAGAAGAGAGGGCCACCCGAAGAGAAGAAAAAGCTTCATCCCTGTGCCGAAAAAGAGAAGAGAAGAGAAGAGAGGAGAGTGAGAGTGAGAGGTGAGCTTGGAGGGGGGGAGCTTGTGCTCCGTTTCCCCTCTCCCATTGATGTATCTCCTCCTCTTGCCCCCTAAATGTATTTCTCTCTGCCCTAGGGTAGATCCCCCTTCTGTATTTCGACCTTCCCCTTCTTGTGGATGAATGAAAGGAAGTCTGTTGGCAAGCACGGTTCTTGGCTTTAGCTCCCGTCCCCTGTTTTCTCCCTATCTTCCATGCATTCAGGGTCTTTGAAGCCTGCCTCTCCGTGGCATGGCCTTCGAAGGAACCCACATGAGGGATGAACATTCATGGCCCTCTTGAGGCACACATTTGTCCCACTTTGAGGAATCACCACCAGTAAGCTGCTGGAACTCTTGAAGGCTTGTCTTCGAGTCTCCACATGCACTTATGGGTTAACGGAGGCCTTACTCCGAGTTTTGAGGTTCACCCCGGAGCAATCCGTTTGGTGTTCCCCATTTTTCTCTGACAAGCTTCAGTCCCGGGGAGATGCTGCCCAAATTTTGCCAGACGAATAACACATAAGAACAAATGAACAAGCTAAGCTCTTTGGGAGTAAGAACAACGTGTGCTTGAAGTCTCTGATCACGACTGAATCTCTGAGTTCCTGCACAAACCCTCCTAATAAAACATTCAATCTTCATGCTCGTTCACCTTAATAAACGATTAAAATGCTTTAACTTCCTTCTCTATCAACTTAATCCATCAATTAAGTGAATAAACCAATCAAAATGTCAATCTGCAGGTTGAAGGAACAAGAACAATAGCAAAAAGAAGAAACAGAGCACAAAAGGTTGAAAGAAAGCCTTACAGAGTTTAATCCGGCACCCCCCTAATCTGGCGCGCTACCCCCCCCCCCCCCCCGCGTCGGATTAGCTTCACACTCAAATCCACTTTCCAAATCTTGGAATGAATAGTGCCCTGGCCCCTCCTATTCCGGCGCGCCCCCTTGGCATCACCTAATCCGGCGCGCACTTCATGAAAACCTCCTATTCCGGCGCGCCCCATTATACCCATTAAACCGGCGTGCCTCCTCTTCTTGCCCTCATTAACCGGCGCGCCCCCTTGCTCCCTTATCCGGCGCGCGCCCCTCCTCTTGCCCTCATTAACCGGCGCGCCCCTTGGCATTCCCTTAACCGGCGCGCCCCTTGGCATCCCCTTAACCGGCGCGCCCATTTGCTTCGTTAAACCGGCGTGCCTCATTAAAAAAAAGGGCGATTAACTAAATAGAAGAAAGGCTTAAAACTAATGAATAAAATAAAAGAAGAGACCTAAACCGATAAAACAAATAAAAGGGATAGGAAACCAATAATCAAAAGCTGCCCCTGCTATAACTAAAATTTTTGTTCCGGGGGCTCCGCCCCCTTGACCCCCGCAAGGGGCGCTGCCCCCTTGACCCCTGCGACCTGACCGGGTAGGTCGAACTCCGCGACCTGACCGCGCAGGTCGATCCGCGTGCGACGGCGCACGATGGCGAGTTCGGGCTCCACACCGAACATTTCACTCCCTCGGACTGTGTATGAAGAGAAAAGCAACGATGCCCCATGGTATCAGATGTGGACCTCAGAATCCCCGACATGGCCATAGTCTGAAACCGTCTCGGGCCAATAGTCCATCAACTTGACCACTTCTATCGAGATCCAATCCCGCAATCCCATTAAACTTGCCGTACTCACTGCAGACATTCGTACGGTTTATGGTCGTCTTCGATGCTTCAAATGTGGACTCTCGTCTGAACAATGAATGGTCCGTTAGTGACCGATATATATACCGGGATCTAATCCTGCACTTGCATTAAACTTGCCGTACTCACGGTAGACATTTACGCGGGTTCACTCCCGTCACCTTCTTGTTTTCTATACGGACCTTTGTCCGAACGTAAAATGGTCCATGTATGACCGACAAAATCCGAATGGAACAAGACGGCTCTCATCTTCCCCGAACCCTACGTGTGGGAATATCAATAAGACCTTCGTGAGTCACGTTTGGACCTCGGGTTCGCCCCAACCATGGTCATCGCCTGACCCACATCCTAGGCCTATAGCCAGCTATCTCTATACACATCTTTATTTTGGAATCTAGTCCCGGGACACTTTCCCGCTGCCCTTCGGCACCAGAAATAATAATGATGCACACACAAGCCTCGTTTGGACCGCGGGAGGCGCCCCCGGAATGGTCCTGACTCGATCTCACACCGAGCCAATAAACTCGCTGATTTCTGATCACTCTAACCGGGATTCAACCGAATGTCTCATATCCCTTTGAACAATAAACTTGCCATACCCCCGGCATACATATGCTCCAGTTTTTCCCGTGATGATCACGATTCTCTGAAGCAGGACGTTCGTCCAAATATCAAAATGGTCCCTTGAGTGACCGACATATTTTGAATGCTCGCTTCCCTAGACATCGAGCTTTCCGACTGATTCGAGACCGCTATCGACTTGTTTCTCTCGATATAGTTTTTTGGCCATGAGGCACTGATTCCCGACGATTAATCAAGGGTGTTCCCCTCTCTGAGGGGATGTAAATAACGTCGTGGCCTTTATGGCACGGCGGGTTTTGGTCCCGACCCGAACTACACAATCGTCTGATTAGTCAGATCGAGCGCACAATAGATCGTCACTTTGTGACTGGTACACCCACGCACTTAATAAATGAATAAACCCACCAAATAAATCGACTTAAAGAAACAAACAAATGAGCATGTCGAAAAGTGCGTCCACACTCCTCTCTTCTATCAATGTCCCTTTTATATGGGTTGTCTTGGAGCGAGGGGCCTCATCCCTTGATAGGGAAGGGTCCGTTTAGTAGAGTAACGTTCCCCGCTATGTTGGTGAAAGTTTCCCGTTGGAGGGCGATACCTCCGGAGTTGGCCGGTCCCTGGGCGAGTCTTACGGCACTCATGGCGCGTGCTCGCCCGTTGCGGGGTCAAGGCCGACGTCGTGGGGGTAACGGTAGGTCGTCGGAGTGTCCTCCGGCGAGAACTGTGCTTGGGCCGACCTTATCAGCGTCGTGGAATCTGATGCTCTGTTGGGCCGGTGATCCTCTTATTGGGTTGAGCATGTACGTTCGCCCTTTGCTTGGGCTTAGCATGTTCCAACCTTAATGGGCCGCTCGTGCTTGAGCAGTTTCTGGGTCAGACCAGATTTACCCTCCTCACTTCCCCCCTACTCTTAGTTACCGAGCACTCACAGGGGACTGAGAGTAACCCAAGAGAGGGTTCTTCTGGACGGTGTGATCCAAAGATGATTTCCTCGTATGGCGGGAGTTGGTGGCTTTGAGACCTGCTTGGCGCGCAAGGCACCTCTGGTGGTGGCAGAAGCCACGCTGGCAATGATGACGTCGGGTCTTGTCTTGTTCTCAAGGGTGGCTGAAGCGCTGGGGTGGACCCCTGAGATCATCCGCCTGCCGCGGCTTGCTCCTTGCCCCGTAGATCACGTTGTCCCAGGAGCCGGCCAGGTGTCGGTCGTCGCCCCCCCAGCCCAGGTTACTTTCACTCCAGGGAGGCGTCAATATCCGGCCTCTGTCGGCATTCCTCTGGTGCGTTCACCCGAGGGGTCGGTGGGTAGCTGTGGGCCCAGTCTTCGACGGAGTTCCCCCGAAGCTACTCCCAGTGCACCTGGTGACGAGTCTGCCATGGCTGGCGGTGGTCGAGCTTATCTGACCGAGGATGAGCTAGCTGAGATGGATAGTCGTCGTCGGTCGAGGAAGAGGAGGAGGGATTCGACCCCAGTCAGAAGCCAGGTCCCACACTCATCCGGGGCACCTCCCCCCAGTGTTCGCCCGTCGTCGTCGCCGGCAGCCGCTACTCCGGTGTCCGTCTCTGGTGGACGGGGGCGCGAAAGGGGCAAGGCCCCTGTTGCTGTCGAAGCTGATCTTCCCCTTCCGCAGAGGGTCCCTCCGCGTGGTTAGTCCTCGCAGCCCGAGGACTCACTGGCAGGGGTGCCTGGTGTCTCGGGCATAGTCGACCTCATGGTGCGGAGTGCTCGTTGGCATGAGCATGTTGGAGAGCTCGGTCTTGAGACCGTACGCGAGCTGACGGCCGTTGCTACGAGGAGCGTGTGCCTAGTCGTCAGCGCCATTAGATTGTAGAGGCATCGTTTCCTGGCCGCTATGCGTATGCTGGAGGCCAGTCGGGGCAGCGGGGCCTTGTTCGCTGATAAGCGTCCATTTTCTATGATAATTTATTGCATGTACACCATTTTATGTGCATATAATTAGGCAATTATGCATGATCTATCGTTAATCTCAACTTCGCATGTAGATTGGTCCTTTCATGTAAATTAATTAATTTGGTGATTTTATTTAATAAAATAGAGTTGAGAGTCATGAACATTAATTCTCCATTGCATGATTATGAGCAATTGTGATTCATGTGCACATTATGGTAATTTTATGGACTAAATCGTAATTATATGTGTGCAGGACACCGAAGGTAATTGCAAAAGAAGCTGGGGTAAAACTGTCATCACCACTTTGACCAAGTCAAAAGCATATATTTTGGTTGGAGGGAAAAAAAATTTCAAAAGTTTGAAATTGAGGAAAAGAAACACATATTTTGGTTGGAGGGAAAATTGAATTCAAAGTTTGAAATAAAGGAGAGACATGATGAGCCTTGGGAAAGGGGGTGCCCAAAGTCTAAGAAAGGGGGTGCCCACCTACTTTTTCTCTTCCCCATGTATCATATTTCACTTGAATCCCAGCCATCCATCCCCTTTTGATACAATCTCCACCCTCCATCTACCAAACTTTCTCTATAAATAGCCCATGACAAGGAGGAGAAAGGGAGTTCTTCTTTTGGCAATTTCTTTCCCAACCTTAGGTCGTCGATTTCTCCCCCTTACGTTCATTTTCTGCTCTTACACTCTTCATGTAAGTTCTTCAATTTTAAATTCTCTACAACTTCTTCTTCTGTATTATCTTCTAATTCCTTCTAATTTTTACGCTATTTCGTATATTTCACTGTACTATCCTGTTCATCTGTGAATTAGTGTTTCTCTCTGTTCTTCGTCTTATTTCTTCACTTGCTAATGATTTTCTCATCTTGCTATCTTCATGAAAGATCTTTTTTTTAAGTGTTATACAATTTCTTCTTCTACATCATCTTCTAATTCTCTCTGGTTTGTAAGTTATTTCTCATTTTTCAACTTGCTATCTTGTGATTGTACTGTTCATCTGAGGTGCTAGTTTCTGTTATTCCTCTGTTTTGAAGCCCTTCTGCTCTTCTTTTCTATCTGAGTTCTTCATAAAAGTTCTTCTTCTCCTGTAGATATAGATTTTATTCTTCTACTACTTCCTCTAAATCCATCACGTTTTTAGTTATTTTTAATTCTTCTCAGTTCAGTTTTTTCTACACAGTTACTATTCATCCGTGCAAACCACTTCACTTCTTCCTCTGATTTCACCATCTTCCTCACATTTTCTCTCTATGCCCTTCATCAAAGTTCTTTCTCTCTTCCCACTCTTCAACTTCTTTATCTTGGGCACCCCCTAATTCATCTTGAGTTCAAAGTTATTCACCCTCCAAAGGCAGCTTCAACAACGAAGGTGACTTCCTCCCGGTGTAGACGACATCTCTCGCAAGGTGGTTCGTGATCCAAGGCCAAGAGAGGACGGCACCGTCATCACCATTGCTGCTTCCATCTCCAAACTCTAAACTCCAGTCTTTTCTTGTTCTTATTACTTTTGTGTTATTTCACTTCATTGTAATCTTGTTGCATTATTAGTGTAATCTTGTTTCGCATTTCATGTACTCTTTCTTTTAAGTTAATAAAATGAGTTGTTCTTTTGACCTAGTTCTTACTCTTCTTCCCTCTCTACCACTTTCTTCTATCTCTTCTTTCCACTTCATGCAATTATTTTCTATAGCATAGGCGCATAGTCATAGGTGTTTTCAATTAAGTGTTTGGTTTGTTCATCATTTCACTATTTTCTTTAAGCAAAGTCAAATCACAAGTATTTTCCAAAGGACTTCAAGATTTTTAACTCTAAAAATCTGTTCTTCCCTGTGGAATCGACCCTTCTCGCCACCTTATTACGTCTTACTTTCATCTAGTGCGAGTTGGAATTATTAAGATTGATACACGTGTTTTAAACGACGAACTTTCGCGTTATCATTCGCTAGTTTGAAACATGGCCAGTACGCCGGGGTGGCCTTCCTAATGTGTTGGCCTCGTAGTACCGCTGTCGCCCGTTGGCTTGTGTGGGCCTGCTAGTTCCCTGTAACGGGTGGGCCTTGCTGGTCCTCCTCTAAGTAGGGGTGGCCGGAGTTATTGGCCCAGTTTTCCTCATGCAGGCCTTCTATCAGTGAAGCCTTTTATTGGCCTGAGGGCTTTGTCCCCTCTTCTCTGGCATAGGAGGCTTCTCTGTAGGTATCCTCCCACAGAACAAAGATGGGTACCTACGCCTACTCGGAGACTCGACATGATCGTTGATAGAGGACGATACCGAAGGAGCGAGTTGCTGGAGTTATATGTCGCCACTGTTGAGCACGTTTTGTTCCTCCATGTACTTGTACTTGGCCCATGTAAGGGTATTTTATCAATTTCTAGCAGCTTGTATTTTGACTAAAGAAATATAATTTCTTTATTCTGAGCCAATACTATTGTGTACCTTTTCCTGGAGTGCTTCTGCGTACTTTTCTGGGCGATCCTCCATGCTCGTATTCACATTGCTCGCGTCCTCCGCAGGAACCCTTAGGTCACCTTTTTCATTTTCAAGGGGAGCAGTGCTCGCGCCTTTAGGGAACCCTTAGGTTACCTTCTTATTTTCAAGGGGAGCGGTGCTCGCCTTTAGGGAACCCTTTGGTTACCTTTTTATTTTCAAGGGGAGCGGTGCTCGCCTCTAGGGAACCCTTAGGTTACCTTCTCATTTTCAAGGGGAGCAGTGCTCGCGCCTTTAGGGAACCCTTAGGTTACCTTGTTGTTTTCAAGGGAAGCGATGCTCGCCTTTAGGGAACCCTTAGGTTACCTTCTTGTTTTCAAGGGGAGCAGTGCTCGCCTCTAGGAAACCCTTAGGTTACCTTCTCATTTTCAAGGGGAGCGGTGCTCGCCTTTAGGGAACCCTTTGGTTACCTTCTTGTTTTCAAGGGGAGCAGTGCTCGCGCCTTTAGGGAACCCATAGGTTACCTTGTTATTTTCAAGGGGAGCAGTGCTCGCGCCTTTAGGGAACCCTTAGATTACCTTGTTGTTTTCAAGGGGAACGGTGCTCGCCTTTAGGGAACCCTTAGGTTACCTTCTTGTTTTCAAGGGGAGCAGTGCTCGCCTCTAGGAAACCCTTTGGTTACTTTCTTTATCGTTGGCAGCTTTCCTTAGTGGAGTATGGCTGGTGACGTTTCATTGGAAGTATTTCCTGAGGTTGACGGAGTTTCACGTCCTGGGCACCTCTCTCCCCCCCAGCGTCACTAGCCTGTACGCTCCTTTGCCGAGTTCTTCTGCTACCCGGTATGGGCCTTCCCAATTTGGTGCGAGTTTCTTGCGGCCCCTCGTGGGTCAGCCACGCTTGCTCGCCGTAGAACCAGATCTCCGGGGAAGAAGTGTCGCTTCTTAACTCGGGCGTTGTAGTACTGTGCCAGCTTCTGCTGATATGCCGCAAGTTTTACCTAGACATTGGTTCTTCCTTCTTCAAACAAGTCCAGGTTCTCTCACATTGTCTGGTTGTTCCTGGCCTCGTCGAAATGTCCCACTCGTAACGAGGGGTTGGATATTTCCACCGGAACCACTACCTCTGCCCCGTAAGCGAGATGGAAAGGCATCTCCCCGGTGGCGGCTCTAGCGGTGGTCCGGTGAGCCCACAGAATGTTGGGGATTGAATCAATCCATGCGTCGCCTACCTGGTCTAGGCGGGTCTTGATGCCATGAAGTAGAGTACGGTTGGCATTCTCCACAAGCCCGTTGGCTTGGGGATGTCCCACCGAAGTGTAGTGGTTCCAGATCCCCAACTCCGAGCACTTCTCCTGAAAGGCAGTGCTCGCGAACTGTCTGCCGGTGTCGATAGTGAGAACCCTGGGGATCCCAAACCGAAAAATGATGCTTCGCAACATGAATTTCCAGGCTGCTTCGCTTGTTATCTTCCCCACTGGTTCGGCTTCAATCCACTTGGTGAAGTAGTCGATGGCGACCATGAGGAACTTCTTCCTCCCTTGTGCTTCAGGGGAGGGCCCCAAGATGTCGATCCCCCACCGAGCGAACGGACGGGGCTCCATCAAGGCGTGGAGCTGCGTCATCGGCTGGTGGTGCAGGTGGGAATACTTCTTGCATTGAAGGCACCTTCGAACATAGTTGAGGCAGTCTTGTTGTAAGGTGGGCCACCAATACCCTTGTCGGATCAAGGTCCTTGCGAGTGCTCACCCTCCCACGTGGCTTCCGCAGAGTCCTTCATGGACCTCTTGGATGGCCTGGTTGGCCTCCGTGGGGAAGAGGCACTTGAGTAGAGGAGCTGAAAGGGACTGGCGGTATAGCCGGCCGTTCACCATGGTGAAGTGGGCCGCTCTTGCCCGCGTGCGCCGAGCTTTGGCGTGGTCGCGCGGGAGCTATTGTCGAAGGAGGAAATCGAGCAGGGGATTCATCCAGGAAGGCTCGTAGTCGATGGCGTTTACCTGGAGTGTTGGATCATCTATGCTCGGAGCTGATAGTTCCTCTATCAGGACCGATCTTGGACTGGAGATCGTAGTGGCTGACGCTAGGCAAGAGAGGGCGTCTGCTCGGACGTTCTCCTCGCGTGGGATGTGGACCACTTCAAAGTGGGAAACTCTTTTGCCGCGGCCTTGGCCTTTTCTAAGTATTTCATCATGGAGAGGTCGCGGGCTTATATCTCCCCTCTGACCTGGTTGGCGATGAGCATAGAGTCGTTGTACGCTCGCACGCTTGACGCCCCCAGGTGTTTTGCCATGCGCAACCCAGAGAGGAGCGCCTCGTACTCAGCCACATTGTTTGTGGTTGGGAAGTTGAAACGCAGGGAGTACTGTAGCTCCACTCCCTCTGGTGAGAGTAAGACCAACCCCGTGCCGCTGCCTGCAGCGCAGGACGATCCGTCGACGTATAGTTCCCGGGAGGGCCCCGAGGACTTCTCGGGTGAGTCTTCGGCGGGTAGGGTGTATTCGGCGATGAAGTCCGCGAGAGCCAGGGCCTTGATCGCTGTCCTCGATCGGAACCTGATGTCGAATTCTCCTAACTCGATGGCCCACTTGACTAATCTTCCAGATGCATCGGGGTTCTGTAGGATTTGCCGGAGGGGTTGATCGGTGAGGACGGCGATCCGATGGGCTAGGAAGTATGGCCGTAGCTTGCGAGCAGCTGTAATCAGGGCGAGGGTGAACTTCTTGGTCCACGAATATCGGAATTCCAGTTCTTGTAGCGCCCAGCTGACATAGTAGACAGGCTTCATGACTCCCGTCTCCTCCCGTGCGAGCATAGCACTCATAGTGTTGGGCGTTACGGATAGGTACAAGAGCAGCTATTCCCCCCCTTGGGGTTTAGCGAGGACAGAAGGTGTCGTCAGGTAGCGTTTCAGTTCTTCGAATGCCTGTTCGCACTCCTGGTCCCATTCGATCCATCCCTTCTTCTTTGGCGCCATGTTGGCTTGCTTGATCAGTCGGAAGAAGGGTAGACATCATTCGGCGGCTCGGGATAAGAATCGGGCCAGAGCGGCGACGCGCCCAGTGAGGCACTGTACGTCCCTCACTCGTTTCGATCGCTCCATCTCCAACACTGCTCTAATCTGGTCGGGGTTGGCTTCGATTCCTCGGTGGGTGATGAGGAAACCTAGAAACTTGCCTAACCGTACCCCGAACACACATTTAGCAGGGTTGAGTTTCATGTTGTACCTTCTAAGCGTGGTGAAGGTCTCCGCCAAGTCGCGCAAGTGTTCGGCTGCTCTGAGGCTTTTCACGAGCATGTCGTCGATGTAGACCTCCATATTGCAGCCGATCTGTGAGTCAAACATATGGTTGACTAGGCGTTGATACGTGGCTCCTGCGTTCTTCAGCCCAAACGGCATGCGAGTGTAGCAGTATAAGCCATGGTCGGTGATGAACGCGATCTTGTCTTGGTCGGGCTGGTGCATGCTGATCTGATGGTACCCAGAATAGGCATCGAGGAAGCTCAGCATCTCGTGCCCGGTCGTGGCGTCGACCGGTTGGTCGATCCGTGGCATGGGGAAGCTGTCTTTGGGCATGGCCTTGTTGAGGTCGGTGTAGTCCATGCACATCCGCCACTTCCCGTTGCTTTTGGGCACCAGGACTACGTTGGCTACCCAATCTGGATACTGGGTAGGTTGGAGTAGCCCTGATCGTAATTTTTCTCCCACTTGCTCCCTGATGATGGCTTGTCACTCGGGGTTGCACCATCTTCGGTGCTACTATACCGGGCAGCAGGTGGGGTCCAACCTTAGTTGGTGTGTGATGACCTCCGGAGGAATTTCGGGAAGCTCATCCTCGGACCAAGCAAACATGTCCTGATTGGCCTCGAGGAAGCTTGTGTATGCCTGCTTGTCGTGCTCGGCCAAAGTAGCGCCAATCTTTAGTGATCTGCTTGGGTCGTCCCCAACCTGGATGAGGTATAAATCCTCGGCTGACGCGCTCGTGCTCGGACCCGGATCTTCAATCCTCGCCTTCTTTTCTGGAGGCACCTCTTCGGGACGTCGGTCTCAGGTGGAGATAAGGTAGCATCTTCTGGATTCCCGTTAATCACCTCGGACTTTCCCTACCCCACGAGGGGTGGGTAACTTAAGCTTCTGGTGGCAGGAGGAAGGGATGTCTCGGAGCGTGCCGAGGATTCCTCGGCCGATGATGGCATTGTATCCTGTCATTGCACGAACCACAGTAAAGTCGGCGAGGAAGGTTACCTCTTTTGGTGCCATCCCGAACGTGATCGGGAGTGAGATACGTCCTTCTGGGTGGACAATCGTGCCAGAGAATCCATATAGCGGCGTGTGCAATGGCGCTAGTCGTGACACATCCATACACATTAGCACAAGACAGTCGTACGAAATAACATCGGGTCCACTTCCATTATCCACCAGGATGCGTCGCACAGTACATTGGTTAATGGTGGCGGAAACCACCAAAGCATCAGAATGGGGCATCATGACGCCTTCCAGGTCATCCTCGGAGAAGACTATGGGGTCTCCCGAGCGACCTGAAGGGGAGAATTCCCTTGGGGTACCGTCGCCTTGGTCCGCCGCGTTGATGGCCGTTGCGTACCGGCGCCTTCTACTCACGCTATCACCCCCCGCGGCGGGCCCTCCAGAGATCATCATGATCTCTTTACCATTGGGCCGATTGTCGATTGGAGGGGGCATCTTTTGTCGTCTTTCGACGGCTTTGGCGAGGAACTTGTCGAAGAGTCCTCTGCGGACGAGATCCTCGATAGCATCCTTCAAGTTGATGCAGTCAGCAGTGTCGTGGCCATGGTCTCGGTGGAATTGACAGTACTTCTTCTTGTTCCGTGAGTTGGGATCCGACTTCATCCGCGATGGCCATTTGAGGAATGGCTCCTCACGGATATCCATCAGGATCTGGTCGGGTGGGGCCGTCAGGGGCGTGTAGTGGCGGTAGCCACCCCTTTCCTTCTTGGAGCGGTCGCGGTGGTCTCCCTCGCGTCACTCCCACTTTCCCCGACCCTCTCGTGGTTGGCCGGCAGCTCTCTTTCGGACGGGCTGGTCAGTCCCAGCCATCTGGCGCAGGGCCACGATATTCTCCTCGCAGTGCGCATGCTTCCGGGCGAGCGCGAGGAGGTCTGGAAGGGTCGTCAGGGCTTCGACTCAGAGCGCGCGTCGAAGGATGTGGTCCTGCGTCCCCTGGGTGAGCGCCGTGGTGGCGATGCCGACGTCGAGGTGGGGGATGCGAAGCTCTTCCACGCGGAAGCGGGAGACAAAGTCCCATAGCGTTTCTTCTTTCTCCTGCCTGAGGGCGAGTAGGGTTACAGCAGATCTGGCTACCTTTCGGCAGCCCACAAAGTTCTCCTTGAACAGCTTTTTGAGCTGTTGGAAGGAGGAGATCGTCCCGGCTGGCAGGGACTCGAACCATGCTCGGGCATTCTCCCAGAGGGTCATGATGAACGCCAAGCATTTCACGGTGTCGGAGGCCCAGTGGAACACCAGGTGGGACTCGAAACCATGTAGGTGGTCGACCGGGTCAGTGGTGCCGTCGTAGGAGGCGAATGACGGCAGCTGAAGCTTTGGCAGGATGGGGGCTTCCATAATCTCTCTAGAGAAGGGAGCGTGGAAGTCCAGGTCGTCATCGAAGAGACTGCGATTCTTCGCGGCCAAGCGGACATCATCCAAGTGCTGGAACTTATCCTCCATTTCGTCGAACCATTAGAGCCGGCGGTCCATCTCCGAGTTGGAATGTAGCGGGCTGCGTATCCTAGGGGCAGGTACGCTGTGTGACCGTCGGGTCCTCGTGACGGAGGCGTGGGATGCCTCCCGCACCTGCCGGAAGTTCTCTCCGGCCTGGCCTCCTTCGCCCTCCCGTCGTTCGGGTGGGGCGTACTGGGGCCTCTGGTCCCGGAGCTCTCGGCAGAATTCTACCAGGGCTCAGACCTCCTGGCGGAGCTCATCTAGGTCACCCGGGGTGACTTCCTGTCGGGGGTGAGCAGAAGAAGCTTCTTGCGACCCCCGGCGAGAGTTGGGTCCCTGATGGGAACCCCGCCCCCGGTTGCTGGTGTTGTGGAGGCTTCCACGAGGTGCCATAGCTTTTCGCTCGCCTTCCCACAGACGGCGCCAAGAAGTGTAGCGGCAGGAAAATGGTTTCTAGTCCACGTACCACCTTCTCTATTTATTTGTTGGGGAAGTTGCCTTGCGCCCGTGGATGCCTCCACACACCAAGAAACCAGAAGGGCGTCAGAAGGAGTCTCGGGTGTTACCCTAGGGGACAACCCTTCGATGCTTAAGTCAGCGAGGGATTAATGAGCAATAGAGAAGAGCAGGGTAAGAGAGAAGTAGAAGCCGCAGTAGTCGATCCAGGGGGTGTATAGGTCCTCTGCACGCGTGCTCGCGGGTCCCAGTGGGCTCTCGAAGAGTGCTCGTTGGGTGGTAAGGCCGTACAGGAGAAAGTGGCCCTCTGGACGTAGTAGATGGCCTCTCTATCGTAGTTGCAGGTCAGGTCGCTCTCTTCTCAGTAGGAAGCTCTAGTGGCAGAAGTATCCACCGTATCTTCTCTTGCATAGTTGTATGGGGGTTTAGTAGAAGAATCTACCATGCTCCTCTCTTCTGTCGATGTCCCTTTTATATGGGTTGTTCTGGAGCGAGGGGCCTCATCCCTTGATAGGGAAGGGTCCGTTTAGTAGAGTAACATTCCCCGCTATGTTGGCGGGAGTTTTCCGTTGGAGGGAGATACCTCCAGCGTCGGCCGGTCCATGGGCGAGTCTTACGGCACTCATGGCGCGTGCTCGCCCGTTGCGGGGTCAAGGACGACGTCGTGGGGGCAACGGTCGGCCGTTGGAGTGTCCTTCGGCGAGAACTGCGCTTGGGCCGGCCTTATCGGCGTCGTGGAATCCGATGCTCTACTGGGCCGGTGATCCTCTTATTGGGTTGAGCATATACGTTCGCCCTTTGCTTGGGCTTAGTACGTTCCAACCTTAATGGGTTGCTCGTGCTTGGGCCGTTTCTGGGTAAGACCATTGGATTTTATTTTGAGAATTGTGCTTTTATTCTCTTAGTATCGTGTAAACATTTTATTTCAAACAATAAAAATTAGTTAGTGCGAATTTTTTCTCTATCTCTTATTTTATCTCTCTTCCTTCAATCTATTTCTTCTTCCCTTCTCTCTCTACATTCTCTCTCTTAACCCTCCATATTTCTTTAGGTAGATTTATTTTCACGTAATTTTAATTTCTAAAGTCAAAAATCACCATTCAATATTTTTTCCTCTTAAAACAAAGTTTTCAACTCTAAAATTTTAACCTTCCTACAGATTCGACCCAGACTCACCCTAATATGATGCCCCTTTTACTTATCGTGAGTTTAGAATTTTTTTAAGATTAGCCTGTATGTAATAACGACATACACTTTCACGATAACACCAAATGACCTTGACCAAGGGAATGACCTTATTCCTCAATTGCTGCTCGTGTCGATCCTCAATGCGGATAAGGTACTCAGGAGGCAGATCTGACGTTACCTCAGGCCACACCGAATCTTCTAGAATATGATAATCCTCTGGCATGTACTTCTGTTGCATCGAAACGTGAAACACATCATGCACTACATCCATTTTCGGAGGTAATTGCAATCAGTAAGCCATCTCGCTAACACGCTCCACAATAAGGAAAGGGCCAACATATATAGTGGGGACTCAACTTTCCATGCCTGCCAAAATGCACCACGCCCTTCATAGGGGAGACTCTCAAGAATACCTAGTCTCCCACCTCAAAGCTAAGCAGTCGCCTCCGCTGATTTGCATAACTCTTCTGTCGACTCTGCACTGATTGTAATCTCTGCCAAATAAGCTGCACCACCTACACACACTGTTGCACGAGCTCCAGCCCTGTCATAACTTGTTCACCAACCTTGAGCCAATCAAGTGGAGTGTGACACAGTCGCCCATATTGTAGCGCCCCTGATAATTTTCTAGAATTTTTTAAAAATTTAAAAGAAATTATTTAAGCATTTAATATGCTTAAAGAGTTAAATGGGCTAATTAAGTTAAAACCTTTTGATTAAAGGCCCAGCTATTAACTAGATGATTGAGCCCACTTAAAATGGATCATAAAACCTAAACCTAAGCCTTTTGGCCCAAGGCCCAACCCTTAGACACGTATTGGGGGAAGGTTACCTAATTAAGATAAGGTGATAAGGGAGAGATCTAGATAAATCTAAAATTTCAGGAGAATTAGACAGGTCGTGGTCTATTGCACGACCACTACCTGAAGATAGCAGTCGTCCCTCAACCGCTACCTAATTCCGTAAACGGAAAGAGATAAAACACGGAAAGCTCAAATTTTTTTCCATGAGATGGCCGTGGTTCGATGTGATCTATAGTGAAAACCTACCCAAGACTCTTAGGGGATCGACTTGACACCCCATAGGACTCCTAATTCGAACTAAAACTCTAACCTTAGGTTATTCCCTATAAATAGAACCCAGAACCTCCTATGTGAGTCCTAGGTTTTGGATCACGCGTAGCAGAGGTAAGACATCATCATTTCAAGTTCTATCTATAGAACTTTTTCTTCCCTTTAGTATTTTTTAATGTCCCTCTAAATCTCATGTTAGGAGGACGATCAACCCAAGAGTTAGAGAGAGCGGAAGTTACTATTTCGACGTAGGACTCGCAGGAACAAGGGCTCTCTTCCGGCGAGTAATTCGAAGTCTAGGACAAACCCCAAAGGTAGGTTGTCTCATAATTGGCTTAAACATCATGTTAGGATTAAAATCCCTCTGTTCTCTCTCATTTTCATGCACCATACTCGTAGTATTTCATGTTTTACCTTGATCGCGCAATAGGGTTCCATTTTCATGCTATTCATGCAATGCTAATGAAAAGATAAGAACTTTGGTCAAATTCATGTCTTCTCATGCATTAGTCACATGCTATCATACTTCCTCTTTCAGTTTTATATAGTTTACATCTTTATCTGTCATAGGAAAAGGGCTCTGCAAGGCCGGTCTATTTCTATCTGTTGATAGAAAGGTAGCGGTCCATCAGAAATCGTGACTTCCGAATAGCAGCTATGATAGAGCCACAATCTGTACTGTTCACACTAAACAGTAACCAGATCAAGAGTCATGATTTTCCCGCTATGCATAATAGTATCTATTCTATGTCACGTGATGATTATGTTTTATGTTATAGCATATTTCAAAGGGGATTATGTTTTATGACTCTTATGTTTTAAAGGTTAATTTCATCATATGTTAATTTCACACTAAACCCTATAGTTTTTTACTAAAGGGATTTCTACTCCTTTGATGGTACTTGTTATAGATCGATCTCTATTTTTACATGTTCACTCTCATCTTCTGTTTTTCTCCGCACTACAAGAAATGGGACCTATAGCCACGAATTTTACCTATGTTTCAATAAAACATAGGTATATATGACTTATTTCTATGTTTTTAAAACTATGTAGGTAAATTTCTATGTTTCAATATAGCGTAGGTATATATCCAGTTTATTCCTACACTTGTCTAAGAAGTGTCGGAAAAGTTTAACTATTCTTACGCTTTGTAAATAAATGTGAGAATAGATCTTAGATATTCCTACAATTTTAATAAAATATAAGAAAAAGGTACTTCTAAATAAAATAAAAAAAATATAAAATGTAGGAATTGGAAGGCTAACCCGATGGCAGGAAACTTAGCGCCTGATGTTTTACATTTTTTTCCTCTTTTAGCACCCGATTTCACCCAACATGTGCTCTCCCTCCTTCTCTTCCTCCCTCACCCCTTCCCCTCTCTTCTCCCTGGATGACAATGATGATGGCGAGGAGCTCTAGCTCTTCTCTTCCTCCACCCCTTTCGCTAACCTTTCCGTGCATCGCGCCATGGCCGCGGAAGGGGAGAAGCCCAAACCCAATTTCCCCCGAATTAAACCCAACCTCTCCCGACTTCTCTTCCTCCCCCATCCATTTCCCCTCTCTTCTCCATGGATCCTGAGCACATTGCCATCGCCTTCATCACCCTCGAGCACAATCTAAAACCTAAGTTGCCTTCTCCATCTTCTTCCATAAACCCTAGCTCCCTACACATCTTCGTGTTCTTCTGCGAGGAGGGACAGGGGGAGAGAGGGGAAGCAGAAATGGAGGCAGCCCTAGGGTCTTAAAAGTAGAGGATCAGATGGAGTCAGAGTTGATGCTAGACAGCAAGTACTTCGTCACCCTCCAGGACCCTCTCCTACTTCCATTCTTTCTGCCCTTCTCCGCCGTGCAGTGGTGCACACAGTTGCGATGGGGGAAAAAGTGCTTTGCACAGGTCTCCACCAGCAATGAGGAGGAGGAGGAGACCAAGCCAGTGAAGGGAGACAAGGACGGAAAGAGCCCAAAGAAGCAGCGTAGAGAAGGGGAGGAGGGGGGAGGGGGGCGCCTGTGGGCAAGGTGAAGGTGGAGGTGGGCGGGGAGGGTAAGGAAGGGGACAACGCAAACTGCCTCCTTCGCCTACTCTGCACTCCCTCACCCCATATCCCCTTTGCACGCCTGCTCGTGTTCCTTCCGCAAGCTCTCCCCTGTGAGCTCTCCCTTGCAGGCCCCCATGTTGCGGTCCACGGCGCTGTCTCGAGAACCTTCCCGCTGCGTGTTCTGCGATGGTCACTGCTCTGTGCTTCCCATGGCGCAGGAGAACTCGACCGACGATCTGGAGGTTACCTGGATCCTGAGGATCCCCCCCCATCTCGTGTGGGAGGTGTAGCACCCCCGACCCTGCACCCACAACCTCCGCTGGGGCGCAACCAAGAGGAGGTCTGCCAGGAACAATGAGGCTCGGCTGCCCTCGACCCATTCCCCTGTTGCGGTGCAAACTCTACCTCGCCCTCGTCCTCCTCACCATCCCGTCGTGCCATCTGCTGCTGTCAAGAAGCCTATCAAGAAACACGGCGGGCACCCCACGAAGCTGTGCCCTGCCGCTACTGCCTTGGAGGAGAAGGCGGCGGCGGCGACAGCGGTTGCTGTGCTCGTTGGACGGTGTTCGAATCCCGCGGCCATAGAAACCTCGAGCCCGGAGACTCCATTAGACTTGTGCCTCAGCAGCAAGGAGCCCGACGCCAAGGCCAACCCCAGCCTGCCCGTCGAGGGGCAAACCCCCACGAAGAAGCCAAAGTCGAACCACAGGGAGGTAAGAAACCGGATATGCACCACCCTACAAACCCTGCTTGCCTTGCCTTATTGTTTCTTCCACGTTCCTCCCCATGCACTTCATGGGCTGTTTCTTGTTGTTGTTGTTGCTCTTCTCTTTAATTTCTTCTTGTGCAACCATTTTTCTTCCTTTCGCCAATCGTAGCAGCTGGCCAAACGAGTCGACCTGTTGATCCATACTACAAGAATAGAGCTGCAAAGGGTGAGCTCTATTGCTGTTGTTATTACTTATTATTCTTATTATTGTTGTTGTTGTTATTATTATTATTATTATTATTATTATTTGAAAAGTTACCATCTGTTATTTTGTTTTTATTTCTATTTCTTTCTTAAAGAGTATTTTATTTTTTAATAATAATAAAAAAGAAAAAGAAAACATGTGTTCTCAGCCAGGAAGCTGTAGAGGTTAGAAAGCATCTGGAGGCGGAGAGGTGGAGGTATTCCGAGTTAGTGGAGCTGAGAGTAAAGGTGAGATGCCTCCCGTCCCCGTCCCCCCCTTCTCACCTCTTCTTGTAAGTTTATACTTATTTAAACATAAGAAAATACAACATATAGGAGAGAGGTCATAAAAGGTTGAATAAATAAAAAAGAAACAAGAAAAACTTACATGTGGATGAAAATCATGAACCATGCTGTCAGATCCGTATTGGATCATACAACACTTTTTGATAAACTACGAAAAAGATATGAAATGGGGACAAAGTTAATTGTGAGGACCATAGGATCCTGGATTCACCCATATGTGTTTATCATGGAGATATAAACAACAATGATCCTGAAACAGAGCCATCAGACATCTTCGTCAAAGATGTGTCTGCTCTTCTCCGTCTAAAATTTGAGCCAATGCCCAAATGGCAGCTAGTTACCTTTTCAACCTCCTATTCACAATAACAAGACCTGGCAATGAGCCAAACATTGTTCTTTCCCGCTGTAGCAAGCAACTAATCTTGTGCCACACACTGGCGAAAACCCAAGGAAGTTGCAGAGAGAGGGGAGGAAAATGCCTCAGACTACTGATGTACATGAGAGAGGGCCTTTCCAGAATTTGTTCCCTGGTCTAGACATGTCCAATATTCTTCCTCAAGTAGATAGAGGGTATCTTTTTTTATAAACCTCAACATCAAAGGCGGTGAGAGGAGAGAAATAGGTTAATCCCAATAGAATGGACGTTGACAACAGAAGCATGATGAAGAGGTCACATGTTTACTGCAAAATCATGCAAAAGAACCAGATAGGCAGCAGAGAAAGCTTATTATGTCTAAAAAATCCAACTGGGAAAAGAAGTTGTCTGAGGTTTCCTATAATATTCAGAATTTCAGGTTCGAGGAGGCCATAACAAAGAGAAGCAGCAGTGGCATGTTTTGCCAGCCCAACCCCCCCATCTCTCTCTCAGACGACCAGGGAAGTTTAGGTTCTGGAGGAGAATTTCAAAAGGGTAGGTGTCTAAACTATAAAAGGACCCCACATACCTTTGCTGATCATATAAAGATACCTTATTAAATCACGTTATTGTATAAAAATCTTCGAAATGCATGAAAAAATTAAAAGGTAAAAAATACAAGAATTATACAAAACATAATATAATTATATGTTAAAATCTAAATATGCTTCAAATCACACCTGAGCCTGTTCCTGCTCCATGCTATTTATGAAATAAACAGAGATAATACAAATAGCAGTTGAAGTGGATCCTCCAGACCTTAAAAACTGTTAGAATTGGTCAAGCCCCATGAGAGGCTTGCAAGAGGAGAGAGAGAAAATTGGTTACACAATCAATTATCCTCCGTACACTTCGTAGGTGGGTGTTTGTGGTTATTATGAAGACTTTCTCCATATAAAAGGGAGGAGAATCTATGCATGCAAGGAATCAGAAACAACAAAGGTGACAAGAAAGAAATCTCTTGCACACACCGGTGAGAGAGAAGAGAGAGGAGAAGAGGAGGAAGAAGAAGGGAGAAGGGCTTCAGCATCTCCGGGCTTCCTCAGATATCTCTTTCCTCGAGGTTCTCATCTCGGATATCAACCCTAGAGTTTGTCATTGGGGTCTCAGATGTGTGGTCTCCGTACTTGTGTGGAGGTTGTAATTCTCAGTTTATAGTCTGAGAGTAGAGTCGGTGTATTATTTTATTTTATTATAGTGGATTTTATTTTTCCCAGTTTGGAGATTTTTACATAAAATCTTGTACGTCGTCTTTGTTGTATTTTATTTCTGCAAAGCTATATTTTGTGCCTGTGTGGTTGTCGAGTTCATCCTCAGTCGTTCACGTGGACGGGAAAAGGCCATTTTTCTCAACACGGTGGTATCAGAGCCTGGTCGTCATATTATTGACAGCGTGAGACGAGATGGATGCAACCGTCGGCAGGATGATATCACTCAATGGTAGCAACTGGGTGATATGAAAGGCTAAGATGGAGGATATCCTTTATTACAAGGATCTCTATACACCCATTGAGGGTGTTGAGCACAAGCCAACAGATATGTCAGAAGCCGCGTGGAAGCAGCTAGATCAGAAGACAATCGGCATAATACGACAGTGGTTGGATGATAGTGTATTCCACCATGTGTCAGGTTAGACGACTGTAAAATATCTGTGGCAGAAATTACATGATCTCTATGAGAGAAAGACTGCAGGCAACAAAGCATTCTTAATCTGACAATTGGTGAATCTCAAGCTGAAAGAGGAGAATTCAGTTATAGAGCACTTGAATGAAGTGCAGAGCATCATAAACCAACTGTCTGCAATGAAGATGGTACTTGAAGATGAGTTGCAAGCTCTGTTGCTACTCAGCTCCTTGCCAGACAGTGGGGAGACCCTTGTAGTCTCTCTAAGTAATTCTGCTCTACATGGTGTGCTGACTCTGAAGCACGTGACCAGTAGTCTCTTAAATGAGGAGACAAGAAGAAAGTCGTCATTGGGTGCCTCAACTTCACAGATCTTAGCAACAGAAGATCGTGGCAGAACAAGGTACAGAGATAAAACCTATGAAAAAATAAAATCAAGATCAAAATCTAGATCCAGATCCAGAATCATCGGCAAGTGTTATCATTGTGATATTCCTAACCACAAGAAGATTGACTGTAGAAAGTTGAAAGAAGAAAAAGATCAAAGGAGAAAAGCTGAAGATAAAGGGAAAGACAAGGAGATTGCAGTGACCGTGTCTGACGAAGAGATAGTAGTTCTTCTCTCTAATGGTGGAAATTATCTTACAATAGAGAAGGGTGGCACAATCTGAATTATAGATTCTGGAGCATCCTATCATGCTACACCGTGTCGACATCTGTTCTCATCATATAGAACAGGTGATTTTGGTGTTGTCCATATGGGTAACACTGACACTTCAAAGATTGTGGGGATAGGAGATGTCTGTGTTGAGCCTTACACAGGGTGTCGACTCATTCTCAAAGATGTGAGACATGTTCCAAACCTCAGGATGAATCTGATGTCTGCAGAAAAGTTAGGTGAAGATGGCTACTCCACTATATTCAGCCAGACATGCTGGAAGCTGACAAAGGGTGCATTTGTGTTAGCAAGAGGTAGCAAGTATGGTACTCTTTATGGCATGAAGACACGGGTAAGCAAAGGTGAGATAAACATCAGGGCAGATAGTTCCTTGTTAGATTTATGGCATAAAAGACTAGGACACATGAGCCAGAAAGGGATGGATCTACTTGTGAAGAAAGATCTCAATCCAAATATGAAAGGTACGCATCTAAGCCCTTGTGACCATTGTTTAGTTGGCAAGCAGGATAGAGTTTCTTTTCAGAGAAATCGCTCAAAGAGAGCCACTGACCTTTTAGAGTTAGTTAATTCTGATGTTTGTGGTCCGATAAATGTAACTTCAAAAGGTGATGCTTCTTATTTTGTTACTTTCATTGATGATACATCAAGAAAGGTGTGGACATCTGCAATGAAAAGTAAAAGTGAAGTCAGTAAGATTTTCAATGTGTTTCATGCTGCTGTTGAGCGTGAAACAGGAAAGTCTTTGAAAAAGTTACGCACAGACAATGGTGGTGAATACAGAGCTTGGTCATTGAAAAAGTACTGTATGAAGCATGGGATTCAGCATGAAAAGACTGTTCCCTATACTCCACAATAAAATGGAGTTATAGAAAGGGTGAACAGGACCATTGTGGAGAGAATCAGGAGTATGCTCTCCAGTTCCAAACTGTCGAAATCCTTTTGGGGTGAGGCAATACGTACTATAATGTATCTGATCAATCGATCTCCTTCAGTGCCACTGGATGGAGACATTCCAGAGATAGTTTGGTCAGGAAAAGAGGTGTCCTATGATCATCTAAGGGTCTTTGGCTACAAGGCATTTATGCATGTACCTAAAGAGCAAAGATCAAAGTTAGATGATAAAGCAGTGCCACTTATATTTCTTGGATATGCAAATAATGAGTTTGGTTACATACTCTGGGATCTAAAGGCGGAAACAATCCGTAGGACTCGTGATGTCTTCAAGGAGGATCAGACAATTGAGGACTTAGAGAAGTCTTTAGATCCAGAGGTTACTATAAGCGATTTCCCCATGCCTGTGGTAACAGAACCTCAAGAACAGCCTGATGAGCAAGACGAGGCTGATGAAGAAGCTGAGGAAATAGACTCAGAGGTAGAAGAGCAACAATCAGGTGACTTTCCCATGGAAGATCATGTTGACCAGGGACAAGATCTAGAGGGGGAGCAGCCCTCTCAAGCAGAGCCAACTGAAGAGCAGTATGGGAGAGGGAAAAGGATCTGAATTCCTTCTACCAAGTATCCTTCCAATGAATATGTTATGCTTACTGACTGTGGTAAACCAGAATGTTTTGAAGAGGTGCAGGGTGATATGCACAAGGATAGGTGGATGCAAGCAATGCAAGAAGAGTTAGATTCTTTGCATAAAAATCACACCTATGATTTAGTAGAGTTATCAAAAGTCAAAAGGGTACTGCAAAATAAGTGGATTTACAAGTTAAAGAAAGAAGGATAAGGACAAGTAAGATAAAAAGCCAGATTAGTGGTGAAGGGCTACAGGCAAAAGAAAGGTATTGACTTTGATGAAATCTTTTCTTCTGTAGTAAAAATGTCATCTATAAGGGTGACATTGGGCTTGGTGGCATGTCTAGACTTAAAGCTAGAACAGCTAGATGTCAAGACTGCATTCCTTCATGGTGATTTGGAGGAAGAAATCTACATGGCACAATCAGAAGGATTTAAAGTTGCTAGAAAAGAACACATGGTGGTGAGGACACCAGAGCCAGAGTTCGGCTCGACTCAGCGAGCCGCCGATACAGGACACATAGCACGACTCGGTCGACGCCGACATCTTTGTGACTGGGGGACAGTCTGGAGTCTCCACTTGAGCTTTAGTACGTATGTGGTATGTATTTGTATTGGGATTATATTTGGATTGTATTTGGTTTGTATTTATATTGTGGGTTTAATTTGGGTCAATAGGAATATTGATCTAGTATTTGTATTTTTGGGTTTATTATGGTCCATGGGAGAATATTATGGTCCAAGGGAGATTAAAAAAATCCAAGCTTCTTTTGTTGACTTGGAGAGAGGGGCGCCCCCTCTCTTGTCCCCTTATGGGATTAGTTTAATCCCATTTTATCTCCCTTCCCCATTATGCCCCCTTGACCAAGGGTATCTTAGGTCATTTGTCTTGGTCTAGGGTTTAGTATATAGTCTCTTTTGTACCATTTTGGTGGAAATTAATGAAGAAATATATGTGAAAATTGCCAAGGGCGCCCCCCTCTCTCTCTCTTGTTCTTCTTGTTCTTCCTCTTCCTTGCAGCAGCAAGATCTGGGTGTGAAATCTTTCTTTGGGAGTGATTCCCACATATATCTCCTCCCCAGGATGCGACGTCTAGCCACCGCCGTCGTCGCCTCCATTCGTGCCACCATCAAGCCACCACAACCACCACTCCGGCCTGCTGTCCAGGATTCCGAATTCCAGATCTAAAGCTCAAAGATTAGATCGGTTCCCCCAATCCACCCGTCTGATCGACCTCAAAGTTTGAGGGCGTCTTTCCCTCATTGTCCTTAATCCCCAGTTAAATTTTCACTCCGATCAGAACCTGTTTTCCCCTCCTCCTAGTCATTTATCTCCACCCCTCGCAATCTCCCAGTTTACAGATCTACGGGATAGTCACCTAGTGTTCTAATTTTCCCACCCCCCAAACCACGTCATAAAAATCCCAAACTATTTGTGTGTCATCCTCACGCCCCCCCTCTCTTCCATAAAATCCCCATACCCCAAATCCACCATCTCCTCCACAGTCAAATTTCATTCTCAGGCAGAACCCAATCTGCCCTGTGAGATCTGTCTTCCGAGCCAGAAACAGTTGACATGTTGCAGAGGTATTTCATTTTCAATCCAACTGTTGGGTGGGCCTAAGTTTCCAATATGTCGAAGCCCTCTGAATGCTCTTTGCAACGGCACTAATTTCGCCCTGATCCGACACCGGATCTGGTCGTGGCAGCCGTTTTCATGGGGGCGCGCAGTTCTGCCCCGAACCAGGCCAGCAAGGAGGGCGACCGTAGAAATCCACAATAAAATACGCTGAAGAAAATTCAGCAACAGTCACTCCCAGGAGTCGACCAGGGATCCTCTGCCATCATCCCGGTGAACCGCTACCTTCATAAGCTCTCCGGAGGTCGACGTCCCTTTGGATGTCCTTGTTCGATGTCCTACTGGCCAGCAATTTGCAGAACCGGAGCCGCTGCCCGCAACCACCGGGGACCCGCCGCCTTGCTGCCTGTCAACCCAAGTTCGATGCTCCTGGTGTTATTGTGTATCCCTTTACCTCCTTGCGTGGAGTGGACAACAAAAATCATTGCTGTAATTAAATTTTATTACTGTACCGGGAGTTACGGAACTTGGCCGGGACATCTTCCCCACGCCCCGAGCGTGGAGGTACACTCGCCACCATCTCTGTCGTATTTGCTTATTTAGTATAAGTTCTATTTGCCGCTGCATGTGAGTAGTTTATTTACTAGCTAGTTAAATTTAGTCACCGCTGTGAGTTGTGAGTGCGAGACCCGTCCTGTGACTCATTCCGAGCACGAGAGTGAGCTGACCACCCGAGACTCAATGTCAGTTTCTCAACTGTGTAGTTCGACACGTTTCCCTCATTGGGGACGATCGTGAGCGAATACTTCTTGTTTGGGGCACGTTCACCTCTTCAGGAACCACGTTAGGTGCCGAGCCATTCCTGTCGTCGCTGGTCGCGTCATCTTTGGGTCGTGTCGTTACCTAGAGTCCCAGGTTTGCAACAAGTACGAGTCGAGTCTCATATCGTCCCGCATCACATGGTTTGTAGATTGAAAAGGAGCTTGTACGGACTGAAGCTGGCTCCAAGACAATGATATCGAAAATTTGATTCATTTATGGTGGATCAAGGGTACCAAAGGTCAGCGGTAGATCATTGTGTTTATGTCAGAAATTTTTCTGGAGGTAACTTTGTTATTCTTCTGTTATATGTAGATGATATGTTGATTATTGGGCAAGACATTCACATGATTGATAGGTTGAAGAATGATATGGGTAAGTTCTTTGATATGAAGGACTTGGGACCAGCACAACAAATATTGGGCATGAGAATCACTCGTGACAGGGCCAAGAAATTGTGATTGTCACAAGAAAAATATGTTGAAAAAGTACTTGATAAGTTCAACATGAAAAATGCCAAGCTAGTTAGCACTCCACTTGCAGGTCACTACAAGTTAAGCAGTGAGCAGTGTCCATCTTCTATAGAGGAGCAGAAGAATATGGAGAAGATACCATATGCCTCAGCAGTGGGGAGTCTCATGTATGCCATGGTATGTACACGTCCAGACTTGGCTTATGTAGTTGACTTAGTGAGCATATACTTGTCTAATCAAGGTAAAGAACACTAGGAAGCAGTGAAGTGGATTATGAGGTATCTCATGGGCACATCCAACCATTGTTTATGTTTTGGTGATTCTAAGCCAAAAATAGAAGGATTTGTAGACGCAGACATGATAAGAGATTTGGACTCTAGAAAGTCCATATCTGGTTATGTGTTTACTTTTACAGGGGGAGCTGTGTCATGGCAGTCCAGGTTGCAGAAGTGTGTTTCTCTGTCAACTACATAAGTAGAGTACATTGCAGCTACAGATGTATGTAAGGAGATGTTGTGGATGAAGAATTTTCTCCAAGATATAGGCCTTACACAGGATGCTTATGTGTTACATTGTGATAGCCAAAGTGTTATACACTTAGCAAAGAATGTAGCTTATCATTCCAGAACAAAGCATGTTCATGTTCGGTATCACAGGATCCGAGATGCTCTTGAGAAGAAGCTGTTGCAGTTGGAGAAGATCCACACAGATAAAAATCCATCAGATATGATGACAAAGATCCTACCAAAAGAAAAGCACAATCTATACAAGAGATTGATAGGGATGACTGCTATTTGAGCAGGATGTTACAGTAAGGTAGAGTCCCTCTCTTAAGGCTGGAGGGAGAGATTGTTAGAATTGGTCAAGCCCCATGAGAGGCTTGCAAGAGAAGAGAGAGAAAATTGGTTACACAACCAATTCTCCTCCATACACCTCGCAGGTGGGTGTTTGTGGTTATTATGAAGGCTTTCTCCATATAAAAGGGAGGAGAACCCATGCATGCAAGGAACCAGAAACAACAAAGGTGACAAGAAAGAAGTCACTTGCACACACCGGTGAGAGAGAAGAGAGAGGAGAAGAGGAGGAAGAAGAAGGGAGAATGGCTTCGGCATCTCCAGGCTTCCTCGAATATCTCTTTCCTCGAGATTCTCATCTCGGATATCAACCCTAGAGTTTATCATTGGGATCTCAGGTGTGTGATCTCTATACTTGTGTGGAGGTTGTAATTCTCAGTTTATAGCCTGAGAGTAGAGTCGGTGTATTATTCTATTTTATTATAGTGGATTGAATTTGTCCAATTATTTTTTCTAGTTTGGAGATTTTTACATAACATCTTGTACGTCGTCTTTGTTATATTTTATTTCTACAAAAGTATATTTTGTACTTGTGTGGCTGTCGAGTTCATCCTCGGTCGTTCACGCAGACGGAAAAAGGCCATTTTTCCCAACAAAAACAGACCAAGACTACAAAAATGGGAGGAGTGGCTCTACCAGTCGTTCAATGGACACTGAAACTACTCCACAGGAATTTTATACAAAGCCCAATACAATTATAAACAAGATAACATGATCTAATACAAATATTCTCTACATAACTTTTGAGACTCAAAAGACGCAATACTTACCAACAGACTTGCACGGGGATGAAGCTATCAGATCGAGGACCCAGAAGTCATCCACAGTCTATTTCTGAGGTTGGGAGAATTGACTTTATCTAGTATTATGCAAACCTTCCTTGCTGGAAGCAAACATATATAAGAAGGTTCACAGCTGTATCCTTACGGCAGGAAGTAATTAATATTGTCTTTTATTTTAGCCTTTTCTTGGTCTTCTCAATGTTTCATGTAGACTTGTCAGTGATGCCATTTCATATAGCAGCAATTTGGAATGTGAAAGGACTACTTAAGGCATAACCGAAAGATATACCAGATAAACTGTTATTTTTTTAAGTACAAATTAAAAAAAAACAAGTCTCATTGAGAATGCAGTGAAGGATCAAATTACGAATCGCAACCAAGATGTCACTTAGACACGAGGAAAGTTGTCTAAGAATGGAGGAATCGAGACCTAATGAGATTCTCAGCGAAAGCGGTCAACAGACTGAGATCATCCAGGACACACATGGACTGAGATCACCAAATCCACTTTATCTACACCATTCATGCTCCACAGCATCTCAGCCATGCATGCATCTGTATCATTTCCTGTCTTTAGGGATTCGGTTTCCACAATCAGAATGTGAGTAAATGCCGTACTAGATGCATGGCTGTGATGAAATGGAGTATAAATGGTGTAGAGAAAGTGGAGTAGACGATCACAATCCGAGTCACATTGGGTTGCCCTCCAACCTCACTTAATAAAACTCAAGACTGAGTCTGAACCAGCACACAGAGACATTAGAACAAAATTACAAGCTCTAGAAAATGGTGCACATGCACAAGTAAAGATCACTTTTGTTGAAACTTTTCCTTATGTGAGTTCACGGCAGACAATTTCAAGCTAGCTCAAGGAAAAAACAAGCAGAAGGAGATTTACCATGCCAAGTAGGGAACCAAAACGACTACTACCTTCACCTAGTTCCATTGAAGAAAGTTACAATGTTGACCAGAAGAAGGAACTCAAAAACCAGTCATTATCATCGTCGACTTCATAAATATTCTTAAACCATCAATCTGGTGTCACTGTCAGACAAATCCAATTATGGATCTAAAGGGATTGACAAAGCTTGATGACCAACTGTTTGCCTAATGACAACACCTCTAAAATAGTACTTCTCCAGGTTCTAGGCCAAGCTAACTTTAGACGAAGAAGAGAGCCTTCTAAAACCTGGATGTGGACGGTTGGCAAATAGAAAACTATCCTTGTTGGCATATTTGGGCATAATTCCTTAGACAATAGTCTCGTATTGATTAAATGAGTTGTGGTTCATGTGCTTATGACTCTGGACCTGTGTATCTCAACATTGCGATTTTGTAGATTCAACATGGTATCAGAGCTAGGCCAATGACCCAACACCTCTTTGCCACCTCCACTTAATTAATGTCCACGTCCCATCTTGATCGTGAGGGGAGTGTTGAAATATTTGAGCATAGTCCCCTAGATAATAGCCCCGTATTTGTTAAATGAGTTGTGGTTCATGTACTTATGACTCTAAATTTTATCGATTCAACATCTTTGATTGACCAACTTAAGCTCACCTACTATGTTTATCTATGTGGTCCACTTTTTCCAATGTACATTCACGTTTTGTCGATTCAACATCCTTGATTGGCCAACTTAAGCACCGCCTACTATGTTTATCTATGTGATCCACTTTTTCCAATGTACATTCATCTTTAGGGCTTTCCTGTACCGCCTGCATATCTCTTCACATATTTATATCCATTGAGACGTGCTTTCACCACAACATATATCTTTTGTCTACATTGAGATGGCTTTTGACTATAATGCATATCCCTATATTGTCCCTAATTTTGTTGTCAAATCGCTTTTCAGAAAAATATTTATATCTTCAATAGACAAAGACTCTTCCTTTTCACTCCAAACATAACCAAAACCTGAACCCACAACTCCGTAAGATTCAAAACCCCCAAAATAAACAAACAAAAACAGAAACACTAGCCATGCAAGAATTTTCACATGCACATACTGACGAGTATCCTCTTATTTTTTACCCGTTAATTCGTTAAGTGATTGCAACGTCTCAATGCTGGAAAGCCCACAAAATGATTGAAAAGTTGGAATCTTTACATATCAATGCTTGAAACCCTTAAAGCCCTTAAATTGATTGAAAATTTGTATAAGTATACTTCACATATTTTGTAAGTTTATACTTTATGGCATTACGCTGCCATGGATATCTTATAAAGTTGCAAACTTCCGAGTTATGGATAAGTATACTTCACATATTTTGTAAGTTTATACTCTAAGGCATTATGCTGCCATGGATATCTCGTAAAATTACAAACTTCTCGACATTTTTTCACGGTTTATGTGATGATATATATTACTATTTTCTTGTCATTCTTTGTGTAAGAAAAAAATTTAGATTTTTTGTCATCAATATGAGTCAAAACATGTTTATACATGTATCTTTATTTTCATTTTCACTCTGCAGATGGAGGTCCCAGTTGATCTCATGGATGCTCATCTATATGCATTTAAAAAGTTCAATTTTCATTTTACTTTAATGTGACATGTCATTGTCATCCAAATAAAAAGCAGATTAAGACACCACACCACCTTAAAAGCATTGGTATACAAGATTCTAAAACAAGTCTCGGGTCCATTATTAACTAATGTTTCTGATCAGGATCATTCTGCGAGAAGTTTTGGAGCAGAAGAGTACATTTGAGAGCATTCAACAAGATATCTTGCCATATCTTGTGAGGTCATATCACAGGTCCTTTTTATTTGGTTGGTTCCCTTTTACATAATAAATTATTTCTTTTTTTGTCTTTTGTCATTCAATTATTTTGCTATTCTTTTTTACCAATAATAATTTTCATTTTTCCATCTATCTAATGTTCCATGTCTTTGTTACACATGGTTTAGATTGGACAACATTGCATGATTGCGGAAGGTTCACAATTGGGCGACAAATGCAATGTGAAGCGATCTGTCATTCGGCATCACTGTAGGATTGGTTAAAATGTAAAGGTATGATATAAATGAATGCACTAGAAAGTGATCCTCCATTGTCAACATATATTTGCATTGAACCTACAACGATCACCTTTTTACATAGTGAAAGGTTGAATTTGAGAAATCTATGATCCCTCCCTTCAGTTTACCATATCACAGGGCTGTGTTTTGAGAGACTGTCAGGTAAACATTCATTGTTGTTGTGAGGCAGATAATGAATTTATATATTAAAATAAAAAAATAAATTATTATCTCCTCAAATTGTTGCATCACATATGTTGATGATAGCATACTCTTCCCCTTACAAAACTACTAACTTCTGTCAAATAGTTGATGTGAAATTCTAAAATCTTAAATCAAGGTTATGGTTCCCTCTCAAAACTGATAAGAGGAATTTACATGAGCTACATGATATGAGAACTTTTCTTGCTCTGCGTTCCTACTGATTTGTCCATTGTAGTCCTTGATTTTTTGAGTGATGAAGTAATAGATGATGCATGGATTATAGATTTGTGGTGCTTTTGTTTTTCAGAAGTCAAGTTAGGGCCCGAAGATAATTTTTTGTGAGATGCTTTGGAATAAATAAAATATGGCATTTCATATAACGTAGAGCGTACTGGTATTTGTCATGCAGTTGGGGCCCATGGGATTGAAGAAAATCCAAGGTATGATGCTTGGATCTGATAGATGTACCCACACTTGATGTGCCTCTTGATGCAAGACAAGTTCCATGTGAGGTCACTGAGGAACAGTGAACATGTGAGAATGATATTTTTTTACTTCTTTATTTGTTTTATGCTTTTGTATGGAGAGTGTGAATGTCACGTCCCGATCCTTTATTTCAGCGGAAGATTAACTCGGGGAGCGCGAACAGTCGGTATGATAAGCCTCTTGCAAGCAAGAACGATTAGAGCGCAAGACAATCACACAAAATGAATGCAATTGCACAATATTTACTAAAAATCCAACTTCATTCCATTATCAATCAAATATTCAAAATACAATAACTTGTTCCACCATCTTTCACTCTACTAGACTCAAGAAATAGGAAAATTACATTGACTCCATCTAAACAATATAGACTTCCTAAGTCTTCGCTTATCTTTATTCACTCTCGGATCCGCTACTTGAACATTCTGAACCGAATCAGACTCACTTTCATTTCCTGAAAAAGATTAAAAATAGGTAATGAGCACACTTGTCCAGTAGGTATCTTCGCATCAACATGAAGGCACTATTAAAATAATTAACAATTTAGCTCTAAAGAAGTAAGGCAAAATCATGCGAATGTGAATATCATGCGATTAAACTAAAGTAACACGATAATCATGTAAGATAGAGTGAACAAGAATGAATAAGAATGAATGTAACAAGAACATGATATTTGACCTTTCATGAATAAGAATGTATCGAGAATATACTAGCAAGCCACATATTTATCACTCCAATACCCCTTTTAGCAAGTATTTTCATGAATTTCTGTGGAATATCAAGCAAGAAAGTCATGTACAAGAATCGATCATGCTGCATCGTGTTATGAATTTTCACTTCACGAGCCGTTGATAATTCACTTATTTATAAAGAAAGTACTACCAGCGCAATGCGACGCCAATAGCATCATACCCTATGGTTTATAAAATATTATGTTTCCGACAATCAGCCGAGGGGACTAGCATAGAGCCCTTAAACACAATCAGTGCTCGATCGCATCTTCAAGTATAAATCAAGCTTTTTCCACACATGAACTATAAAGTATGGCCAAGAATGTACAATTCAATAATTCATGATAACAATAATCAATGAATGGATGCTTCAATATTGGAATACAAGAGTCAAAAAAAAGACTTAAACAATGTCATGCTCATGGAAATAAATCGACAGCATAACGGTACATTCTTTTCTCTTTCCATTATATTAAGTTTCTTGATCAATTGTATAAGTTCTAGACTATCATTAGTTCATCTAGAACCTTTGGAATATCAACCCTTGGGTCAAACCTTGGGTTAAGTACTTAAGCAATGTGACGGTCGTTTACTGGGCCGTTACATCATGTAACGCTCCAGTAGTGGGCCATTACAATGATCCGAGTCGAGAACAATAATAAAAATAGACTCAAAGAAAGGTGACGGTCATGCATTGGGCCGTTACATTATGTGACGGTCCAGGATATGGCCGTTACATTAGTCTGAACCCCGAATCAAGAATTCAAACTCAGATGAATGTGACGGTCTTATATTGGGCCGTTACATGTGCCTGACGGTCCAACACAGAGCTGTTATATTACTGATAATCAGAAAACATCGATAGTGTAGTCTAATCAATAGGCTTTAATGGTACAACCAACTCGACGTCCTAGTGGGAATCCCAGGCTCGCGGAGAATTACGGAGGCCTTGAAACAAGATTTCCTAGTCCATTGGAAGGAATATCCAATAGAGAGGTCCTCAAGTCCAAGAATAATGTTCCTATAGTACAAAGTGAACTAATGGACAACATACCGGAATATGTGCCATGTACTTTTAGAAACGACTCTATTGATAAAGAGAGAACGTATAATCGTTGTGAAGCCAAGATAAACTCCGTCAATACAACATTTAGAAATCATGATTTATAATACAAAACTATAGAACTTTTGGTACATGAAACTAGCATAACTTAAAATAACATGCAATACCTATCATGAACAATTAGATAACTTAAGAGTCACATAACAGGTTAAAACTTAGCTATCTAGGGTTAATTATAAGTAAACTTAATTGGTAACTATCCTGTCATGAGCTGACAGAACACAGAGTCTAACGGTCTAACAGGAGAGCGTCACAATGATTGTGATGGTCTATCGATGGGCCGTTATAGTAATGTAACGCTCCTGTCCTGGTGCGTTAGAGACAACGGAGTAAGCAATATACAACAGAGACTGTGACGGTTCATCGTAAGCCCGTTACTTGAGTATGACGGTCCTACTAAGATGCGTCAGAGCGTCTGCTGATAGAAACTGATATGAAACCTAAGAGATCAACACATATCATGTCTATAAATCAAATACCATGTCTATCCTAGACATGATAACAAGGTATAGGCTATCTACATGCATGGCTTTTAGTGAATAGACAAGATAACATCTTTTATTTCTATTTAAGGCTAAGAGATGCGTGAAATGCATGGAGCTAGTAAAACATGAAATAGATGATCTATAATGCATAAAATCCAATCCAACCAGAGGGCTTTTAATCCTATCAAGATATTTTTGCCATTCATGAGATAACATACCTCTTAACTTGGCTTTAAACTTCCAATTTAGGGTTTGAAAAATGTGCCCTAGCTCTCCTCTTCCTGTGACTTTTCAGCAACTTCCTTGGGCTCTAACTCCACGACCCCTTGACCTAAAGACATGAAATTTGGAGAGGAGTTAGTCTAAAGTATTGTAAACAAATTCCTCTAAAGAACTTACCTGAGATTATGACTCCTTACATTGATTCCATGCGAGTAGAAGTAAGGGTCGCGCAGTTCAGAACTAGGTCCTATTTATAGAGTTCTAGCTAGGGTTTGAGGATTAGATCAATTCTAGAGTCCTTAATCTGCCAGAATCTAATCCCTAAGAGTCCTTAGTAGTGTTATGAACTCTCCCAAGTCAATCCCTAGTGGATAAGATCTCAAGGTTCTGATCTTTCTACTCGTTCTTTCTTTCACGGAACTAACAGGGTGTAACGGTTGTAGACCCCTGCGTTACAAGCATGTGACGGTCTCACGATAGACCGTTACATTCAATGTTCCCAGAGTTCAACATTAATCAAACTCTTTTGCTAATTATTCTATATAATTATTTATATAATTTGTATCTATCCTTATTCTACTAAAACCTGACTTCTAAGAGTCCCTAGTGATTTTACATGTCATTCTAATTAGGTCTCTTATGGATAGGATCATCAAGTTCTAATCTTTTTATACATTCTCTTACTTACGGAACTTGCAGGCTGTGACGGTCTAGGGTATACGCGTCACAAGGCTGTGGCGGTCGCCCGATGGACCGTTACATTCGACGCATTCAGAATTTTAATTTTAATAAAACTCTTTTATTTATTTTTCATCTAGTTATCCTATTAAGTGGTGTTTATCCTTTAAAATCCGTGAATAGGCTTAATAACCTTCTAGAATATGGGCCAAACTAAATGGGCCTGGTCTTTAAACCTTTTTGATTTGTTTAAGTGGATTAGGTTAATTTATTAACACAATTGGGCCTTATAATGGCTAATAAACTCAATAATCCTTTTATAAATTTATTTAGCCCTTATAAATTACAAATAAATTATAAAATAATCTAGAAATAACTTATATAAATTCTGGGGCGCTACACCCTCCCCCACTTAGAAGAATTTGATCCCCAAATTCAATACATGGATTGTGGAGAGTGTACTTACAGTCAAATAATTCTGGAAATCTTTTTCTCATGGCTGCTTCGGTTTCCCATGTTATTTCATATGGCCATGTTTTCTTCCATTGAATTTTGACCATAGGGATAACCTTATTTCTTAGTTGACGCACTTCTCGTTTCAGAATCTTTATTGGTGTTTGTTCGTATGTCAAGTCCTTCTGAATCTCCAGGTTGTCATAAGTGATAATGTGGTCAGGATCATATACATACTTCTTTAGCATGGAGACGTGAAATACGTCATGAACTCCTACTAATTGTGGGAAAGCCAGCTTGTAAGCTACTTCACCGACCCTTTCAAGAATTTCAAACGGGCCAATGAATCTTGGAGTTAGCTTTCCTTTAATGCCAAATCTTCGAATACCACGACCTGGAAAAACCTTCAAATATACATGATCTCCTACCTGAAACCCCAAGTCACGTCTTCGATTGTCGGCATAAGATTTTTGCCTATCTTGCGCCATCTTCATTCTTTCCTGAATGAGTTTTATTTTCTCTGTAGAATCTCTAATAATATCGGGGCCTAAGAATTATCTTTCCCCCATTTCACTCTAACATATTGGTGATCGACAGCTTTTTCTATATAAGGCTTCAAAAGTTGCCATTTGTATGTTTGCCTGATAGCTATTGTTATAAGCAAACTCTACTAGAGGTAAGTGATCATGCCAACTACCTCCAAAGTCAATAGCACAAGCCCTGAGCATATCCTCTACTACCTGATTTGTTCTTTCCGTCTGACCATCAGTTTGTGGGTGAAAGGCTGTGCTAAAATTCAATCTAGTCCTCAGTGAATGTTGTAAGCCCTTCCAGAATTGTGATGTAAATCGGGGATCTCTATCTGATACAATAGTGACAGGGACACCATGTAACTTGACGATTTCTTTTATGTATAATGCTGCCAAGATATCCACAGACCATCGACTCTTTATTGGTATAAAATGTGCAGATTTAGTCAATCGATCTATGATTACCCATATGCCATCATGTCCACCTCTTGTCTTAGGTAACCCTATAATGAAATCCATCCCTATACTCTCCCACTTCCATTCGGGAATATGTAAGGGATGCAATTTACCTGCGGGTCTAAAATGTTCTGCTTTTACTTGTTGACAAGTGAGGCAACGGGACACGAAATCAGCTATCTCTCTCTTCATATTGGGCCACCAGAAATTTCTTTTGAAATCTTGATACATCTTTGTACCTCTTGGATGAATGGTGTACTTAGAATTATGTGCTTCATCTAGGATCAGTTTCCTTGTAACCTTATGATCTGGTACACATATTCGGCCCTTGAATAGCAATCTTCCATCCTTGGAAATAGAAAAATACAGCCTTTGTTCTATATTGGCCTTAATTTCTAGTAAAACCAGATCATCATCTTGTAATTTGACCAAATCCTCTATCAATATAGGTTGAGCCCGGATATTAGTTAGAAAACAGTATTCTTCCTTTATGTCAACATCTAAGTTCAACTGAGCAAATTGAGGAATAAGGTTAGTTACGCTTATCATAAGACTTGATAGCATACCTATTGTTTTTCTGCTGAGTGCATCTGTTATAGCATTAGCCTTGCCAGGATGATATTGAATAGCAAAATCAAAGTCTTTGAGATATTCTAACCACCTCCTCTGCCTCATGTTAAGCTCCTTTTGAGAGAATAAATATTTCAGGCTTTTGTGGTCCGAGTATACTGTGAACTTTTCTCCATAAAGATAATGACGCCAAATTTTTAAGGCGAAAATAACTGCTGCTAATTCTAAATCATGTATAGGATAATTTTCCTCGTGCCGTTTCAGTTGCCTTGAAGAATAACAGATCATCTTTCTATTCTGTATGAGGACACATCCTAAGCCAATACCAGATGCATCCGTATATACTTCAAATCCACCACCCTCCATTGGTAGTGATAGAATAGGAGCTGTTGTAAGGTGATTCTTAAGATTTTGAAAGCTCTTTTCACAGTCCTTTGTCCAGACAAAATGATTTTCTTTTCTTGTGAGTCTAGTTAAAGGAACTGCTATCTTTGAGAAGTCCTTAATGAATCTTCTATAATAACCAGCTAGACCCAGAAAGCTCCTTACTTCTGATATGGTCGTTGGCCGACTCCAATTCTTGACAGCTTCTACCTTAGAAGGATCCACAGCAATATCTTCTTTTGAAATAATGTGGCCTAGGAATGAGACTTCCTCGAGCCAGAATTCACACTTATTGAGTTTAGCATAAAGCTTGTGTTCTCTAAGTGTTTGCAAAGCTATCCTTAGATGTTCTTCATGTTCTTCTTTTGTCTTGGAGTATATCAGGATATCATCGATGAAGACGACAATGAATTGATCCAGGTATGGCTGGAAGACATTGTTCATAAGTTGCATAAATGCTGTTGGGGCATTAGTTAACCCAAATGGCATTACCACGAATTCATAGTGGCCATAACGACTTCGAAAAGCCGATTTATAAATGTCTTCTTCTTTAATTCTAAGCTGATGATAACCTGATCTGAGATCAATCTTAGAGAAATATTTTGCTCCCGAAAGCTGATCGAAGAGCTCATCAGTACGCGACAATGGATACTTATTTTTGATTGTAAGCTGATTTAGTCACCGGTAATCGATGCATAGTCTAAGAGAACCATCCTTCTTTTTGACAAATAGAACCGGCGCACCCCAAGGGGATGTGCTAAGTCTAATGAAGCCCTTGTCTAGTAGTTCCTGCAACTGCCTTTTCAATTCCTTAAGCTCTGTGGGGAACATCCTGTAAGGGGCTATAGAAACAGGTGCTGCTCCTGGAATGAGTTCAATAGTGAAGTTCACTTCCCTCTCGGGAGGTAAACTGGGTAGTTATGAGGGAAACACGTCGGGGAACTCATTTACAATAGGGATGTCTGCTATGATAATTTCCTTGGACTCTGTAATAATGACAGAAGCAAGAAAAACTTCACATCCTTGGGAGATAAGTTTGCAAGCATGAAGTGAGGATACAATAGTGGGGTGTTTCTTGTACTTGATGCCAAGAAAAGAGAATCTCGGAAGATCGGGCTTTCGAAAAGATATAATCCTATTTCGGCAATTGATATAAGCATCGTGGTCTACAAGCCAATCTACCCCTAAAATGGCATCATAACCTTTCATGTCAAGGCATACTAAGTTTGCGGGGAGATTGTGACCTTCTACTATCACTTCGCTATCAGGATAATAGTTGGTAAGCTTAGTTCCAGAACCTAAGGGTGTGGAAAGAGCGAGATCTGAAGGTAAGGGGACTGATGCAATTGACAATGTTTTTGCAAAAGTAGTGGAGATAAAAGAATGAGAGGCACCAGTATCAAATAGCACAGATGCAGGACGAGAACAAATTTGAAGAGTACCTTCCATAAGCCCATCATCCTTGGGCGCTTCCTCTTCATCTAGAACGGCATTGAGGCGAGTCTGCCTCCTGCATCCATTACCAGATGACTGGTCCTTCATAAGGGGGCAATCCGACATGTGATGCTCCCTACTTCCACAACGTAAACAAGCGCCGAGGCACTTCCAACACTCCTCAGCCGAATGGCCGAATTTCTCACAAAATGTGCAAGCCGTGGCGACCTGCTCCTTCTCTTCCTTGACTTTCTTTTGCTTGTGGGAACTTCCACCGTTTCCACTCCTAGATCTTTTCTTACTATCACGGCTTTTGTAAGGTTCCGTGATACTAAATTTCTCTTTCTGATAACGCCGATCAGAACGTCGGCTCAACTCTTCTCCTTTCCCTTTTAACTTCTCGACCTTCTCTAAGGTCCTTTCACATAAATATGCCCGCTGAACCATCTCCGCATATGTATGGATATTTTAGGTCCCGAGCTGCTGAATAAAGCCGAGTCGTAACCCGTCCATAAACCGATTTGCCTTCAATAAGTCGGTGCTGATAAGATGTGGTGCGTAAGGTGCAAGCCTTGAGAATTATAGTTCATATTCGGCAACCGTCATCATTCCTTGCCGAAGAGCGGAGAACTCCATAGCCTTTTGTTCCTTTATGTGCTCAGAAAAGTACTTGGCACAGAATAGGGTAAGAAAACCGTCCCATGTATGAGGTGCATTGGCTGGAGGTGCCGGAACTGACTTCCACCATGTGCGAGCATCTTTGTTGAGTTGAAAGGTTGCGAGACGCACCTTCTCCTGATCGTTGCATTGGATGACATCAAATATACGATTCATTTCGTCTATCCAGTTCTCCGCCTCGTTGGGATTAGACGAACCATAGAATCGCGGAGGATTTAAACTCCGAAAATTGCGATGTAGGTCACCAGCCCTTGCCCCTGCGCCACCTTGCGCTATAGTTTGCAATGCCTGGGTAAGGCTGGTAACTGTTTGTTGCATACCATCCCAATCTACACGATGAGCCATTTGTAAGATAAGGTACCTGAGAGAAAATAACAACTTGTTATTTCTCATGAAATTGGAATGAACAAAATAAATCTTAAAGCTAATTAATTATCTTATCCCGGACTCTACCCACTTCTCACATGGGTATGGAAACTTCTTCCTTAGTTCATAGGTAGGGGTCCTTAAACCTTGGACTTTTCCTATGACGTGACTCTTCTTCCTAAGTCTTGAGACTTAGGCTCTGATACCAACTTAACTGTCACGCCCCGAGCCTTTATTTCAGCGGAAGACTAACTCGGGGAGCGCGAACAGCCGACATGGTAAGTCTCTTGCAAGCAAGAACGATCAGAGCGCAAGACAATCACACAAAATGAATGCAATTGTACAATATTTACTAAAAATCCAACTTCATTCCATTATCATTCAAATATTCAAAATACAATAACTTTTTCCACCATCTTTCACTCTACTAGACTCAAGAAATAGGAAAATTACATTGACTCCATCTAAACAATATAGACTTCCTAAGTCTTTGCTCATCTTTATTCACTCTCGGATCCGCTACTTGAACATTCTGAACCCGAATCAGACTCACTTTCATTTCTTGAAAAAGATTAGAAATAGGTAATGAGCACACTTGCCCAGTAGGTATCTTCGCATCAACATGAAGGCACTATTAAAGTAATTAACAATTTAGCTCTAAAGAAGTAAGATAAAATCATGTGAATGTAAATATCATGCGATTAAACCAAAGTAACACGACAATCAAGTAAGATAGAGTGAACAAGAATGAATGTAACAAGAACATGATATTTAGCCTTTCATGAACAAGAATGTATCGAGAATATACTAGCAAGCCACATATTTATCACTTCAATACCACTTTTAGCAAGTATTTTCATGAATTTCTGTGGAATATCAAGCAAGAAAGTCATGTACAAGAATCGATCATGCTGCATCGTGTTATGAATTTTCACTTCACGAGCCGTGGATAATTCACTTATTTATAAAGAAAGTACTCCCAGCGCAATGCAACGCCAGTAGCATCATACCCCATGGTTTATAAAATAGTATGTTTCCGATAATCAGCCGAGGGGACTAGCATAGAGCCCTTGAACATAATCAATGCTCGATCGCATCTTCAAGTATAAATCAAGCTTTTTCCACGCATGAACTATAAAGTATGGCCAAGAATGTACAATTCAATAATTCATGATAACAATAATCAATGAATGGATGCTTCAATATTGGAATACAAGAGTCAAAAAAAAGACTTAAACAATGTCATGCTCATGGAAATAAATCGACAGCATAACGGTACATTCTTTTCTCTTTCCATTATATTAAGTTTCTTGATCAATTTTATAAGTTCTAGACTATCATTAGTTCATCTAGAACCTTTGGAATATAAACCCTTGGGTCAAACCTTGGGTTAAGTACTTAAGCAATGTGACGGTCGTTTACTGGGCCGTTACATCATGTAACGCTCCAGTAGTGGACCGTTATAATGATTCGAGTCCAGAACAACAATAAAAATAGACTCAAAGAAAGGTGACGGTCATGCATTGGGCCGTTACATTATGTGACGGTCCAGAATTAGGCCGTTACATTAGTCTGAATCCCGAATCAAGAATTCAAACTCAGATGAATGTGACGGTCTTATATTGGGCCGTTACATGTGCCTGACGGTCCAACACAGAGCCGTTACATTACTGATAATCAGAAAACATCGATAGTGTAGTCTAATCAATGGGCTTTAATGGTACAACTAACTCGGCGTCCTAGTGGGAATCCCAGGCTCGCGGAGAATTACGGAGACCTTGAAACAAGATTTCCTAGTCCATTGGAAGGAATATCCAATAGAGAGGTCCTCAAGTCCAAGAATAATATTCCTATAGTGCAAAATGAACTAATGGACAACATATCGGAATATGTGCCATGTACTTATAGAAACGACTCTATTGATAAAGAGAGAACGTATAATCGTTGTGAAGCCAAGATAAACTCCGTCAATACAACATTTAGAAATCATGATTTATAATACAAAACTATAGAACTTTTGGTACATGAAACTAGCATAACTTAAAATAACATGCAATACCTATCATGAACAATTAGATAACTTAAGAGTCACATAACAGGTTAAAACTTAGCTATCTAGGGTTAATTATAAGTAAACTTAATTGGTAACTATTCTGTCATGAGCTGACAGAACACAGAGTCTAACGGTCTAACAGGAGAGCGTCACAATGATTGTGACGGTCTATCGAGGGGCCGTTACAGTAATGTAACGCTCCTGTCCTGGTGCGTTAGAGACAACGGAGTAAGCAATATACAACAGAGACTGTGACGGTTCATCGTAAGCCCGTTACTTGAGTGTGACGGTCCTACTAAGATGCGTCAGAGCGTCTGCTGACAGAAACTGATATGAAACCTAAGAGATCAACACACATCATGTCTATAAATCAAATACCATATCTATCCTAGGCATGATAACAAGGTATAGGCTATCTACATGCATGGGTTTCAGTGAATAGACAAGATAACATCTTTTATTTCTATTTAAGGCTAAGAGATGCGTGAACTGCATGGAGCTAGTAAAACATGAAATAGATGATCTATAATGCATAAAATTCAATCCAACCAGAGGGCTTTTAGTCCTATCAAGATGTTTTTGCCGTTCATGAGATAACCTACCTCTTAACTTGGCTTTAAACTTCCAATTTAGGGTTTGAAAAACGTGCCCTAGCTCTCCTCTTCCTGTGACTTTTCAGCAACTTCCTTGGGCTCTAACTCCACGACCCCTTGACCTAAAGAAGTGAAATTTGGAGAGGAGTTAGTCTAAAGTATTGTAAATAAATTCCTCTAAAGAACTTACCTGAGATTATGACTCCTTACCTTGATTCCACGTGAGTAGAAGTAAGGGTCGCGCAGTTCAGAACTAGGTCCTATCTATAGAGTTCTAGCTAGGGTTTGAGGATTAGATCAATTCTAGAGTCCTTAATCTGCCAGAATCTAATCCCTAAGAGTCCTTAGTAGTGTTATGAACTCTCCCAAGTCGATCCCTAGTGGATAAGATCTCAAGGTTCTGATCTTTCTACTCGTTCTTTCCTTCACGAAACTAACAGGGTGTAACGGTTGTAGACCCCTGCGTTACAAGCATGTGACGGTCTCACGATAGACCGTTACATTCAATGTTCCCAGAGTTCAACATTAATCAAACTCTTTTGCTAATTATTCTATATAATTTTTTATATAATTTGTATCTATCCTTATTCTGCTAAAACCTGACTTCTAAGAGTCCTTAGTGATTTTACATGTCATTCTAATTAGGTATCTTATGGATAGGATCATCAAGTTCTAATTTTTTTATACATTCTCTTACTTACGGAACTTGCAGGCTGTGACGGTCTAGGGTATACGCGTCACAAGGCTGTGGCAGTCGCCCGATGGACCGTTACATTCGACGCATTCAGAATTTTAATTTTAATAAAACTCTTTTATTTATTTTTCATCTAGTTATCCTATTAAGTGGTGTTTATCCTTTAAAGTCCTTGAATAGACTTAATAACCTTCTAGAATATGGGCCAAACTAAATGGGCCTGGTCTTTAAACCTTTTTGATGTGTTTAAGTGGATTAGGTTAATTGATTAACACAATTGGGCCTTATAATGGCTAATAAACTCAATAATCCTTTTATAAATTTATTTAGCCCTTATAAATTATAAATAAATTATAAAATAATCTAGAAATAACTTATATAAATTCTGGGGCACTACAGTGAAGGCATCAGAGTTTTCTTGATGAGCAATAGAAGTATTAGAAATAATCAAACAATTCCAGGCATTCCATTTTGGTAACAAGTAAACACATTGACCAAGGAAGATCTATTTCCTTCACATATTTCTTGGTTCCACATCCCACAAAAGTTAATGATATCAAACCCACTTCGGAATCAGATGGTAAAAATCAAATCAGATTGGTCAACATTGCATCAAATGCCCTCGCAATTTAACCTTTTTTTGTGAAAGAGGGGAGGGAGAATCAGATTGCCCAAAAATCATTCTGAATTTTTTGAATCGGGTCAGATTGGACAAATTCATCTTCAGTAAGTTGTTTCTTATCATTTTTTGTTTCTCTCAATTTTTCAGCTATATTGGGGACTTGGCTAGTGAGCAAAAACAATTGATCAAGAAGTTGGTAAACAATTGACCAAGAAGTTGGAAATGATAAGCAGATTTTTTGCAAACATTCCTAGATGTTTTTGTATTCTTTGATCTGGTTTAGAACCCTTATTCATGAAGCATCCTTTTTAATTCCCATGGACTAACAGTGCCAACATCAATATCTGATACTCATTTAATCAATACTTAATGTAGCACCCTCATGGAATGAATGTCATTTTCTTAAAGCATACATGCCTGAATGTGTTTTGATTTTCAACTCTACTATCATGTGGCACATCCTACAATGCAGAGTACGAGTGATCAGATTCATGGGCTTGTCTGAGGTGTGGGCAGAATTTTAAATTTTCATTCTCTAGTTGTCATTTTAGGCTGTCCATCTTGTGCTCACTGTTTGAGATGGAATTCAAATAGCAAATTGTCATGCAGCAGGTTTTGACATAAAGTAGCATGAAGCACATCAAGGATTTGAATACATGAAGGATATGCAGTGAATATAGACCTTCACCAAATGCAGTGAATATAGACCTTCACCCAATTATGCAGATGGAGGACTCTTGCCGATTATGACTCATCAAAAATTTCTCCCCCTTTGACATCATCAAAAGACTTGGAGAGGGGGTCAAGGATGTGGGGAAGCTGGGAATATATGTGAAGAGAGATGAGGCTGAAACAGAGTTCAGTGAGGGGATACAAACCCAAGACTGAATTTAGTGCGGAGCAAACATCTTCCTTAAAGGAGCAGTGCATGGTTGGAGCTTGAAGAATTTAAGAATGATAACTCCAGAGGGTGTAGAAGCAAAGAAGGCAATAGGAGTACCTACTCACAGGGTTACTAGAGCTAAAACACAACTACACGCCAAAGGATTTTAATACTCAACTCGAAACCTATATAATGCAAGCCCAGTCACATTTCAGGATAAACTACTATACGCATTGAGGTCAAACAATATTGAAGCATTGAAAGTTCACTTAGTTAAGCACCTCTGGTTTTTCAGTGGAAGGCATAAAATGACTTTTTGATATAAGTTGACAGTCAGGTTGAACTGACACCTTTTGTCGTGAAGAAGTACATGGGTTAGACGCAACCCTCCCCAGTTACTCAGTGCAGTGAATCATCATGTCTCATTTTGACCAGAGATAGTTTGTCACCTCATGCCTCAGCCCCATCACTTCATTAGTGCAGGGGCATAGTTTCTCAATAGACTGAAGCCATTGCTCTGTGCATACTTGCAACACACATTTTTTATTAAAGTAATGTGAATGAAACAAGAGCAGAGTTAAGTAGGACACTACCTTTTGACGTAAACACCCTCACGTCTCAGGGGAAGTGTGCCCGGTTACTCAGTAGGTCTTTCTCATTGCTCTGCATCAAGTGCTTGAAAGAGAGAAACTGAGATGGCTTGATTCTTTGAAAACAATGCTCAATGTGAAGACAATCAACCAAAATAATAAGTGAACTTTCATAGTCAAGCTACACGAGTGCAAGGATTCAGCATGCTTAATGCTTTAGAAGAAGTAAACTTGAAGAGGCCTTCTATTGGCTTGCCATGTTCAGACCTCAAAAAGTTATTAGCCTTAAAACCTTCAGTTCATTGAAACCACCATATGCTAAAAGATTGGAAGATTGTCATTTCGAAAAAATCAGTCACTGAATAGCAGGTATTAACTATGAATCTCCCCCTGAGTCAGAGCTTAAATGGAAGGACGAAACATAATGAGGAGCAGCCAGCTGACGGGCGTTGAGTGAAAAAGGAGTGAACACATAGAGGTAGGAGCAGGTCGACTCTATGATGTTGTGGGTCGACGCAAACATGCAAATTAGGGTCAATTGACTCACTGGATGTGAGGCAGTCGACGCACACATGAGGCTGTGTTGACGTAGGTGACTAACCAAAACTGACTATGCAACACAACCTCTAGTGTACTTGTCTCCCATAAATTCCAATAACTCTCCCTCAACACATGGACTCTAGAACATTGTGAGGACCCGTAGTACCTGGTGGCGTATCTTCTCACACATAGTGGGTGCTTTTAGACAAACTTTGTCTATCCTTCCACATGCCACCATTTAATATACCATTGGGTCATTCACACAGGAACACTTTACAAGTCAAGAGACAAACTAAATATGCATAAAAAACTCCCCCTATCAAAAAGAATCAGTGACCTCTCAGACTCACCTGATATGAATCATGAAGCATGCAGAATTAATGAGTAGGGGTTTTACACAAGCCCAACTCTCTCCTTAGATTAGATAAACATTCATTGTTCAGAGGTTTTATAAAGATGACAGCAATTTGCCTCTTAGATTCAACAAAATGCAATTCAAAGTTTTTCTTACTTACTTCATCCCGAAGGAAGTGATGTTTTATCTCAATGTGTTTAGTTCGAAAATGCTGAATGGGGTTCTTTGTCAGATTTATAGCACTGGTGTTATCACACATGATGGGCGTACATCCAAGATCTACACCGTAGTCCCAGAGTCGGTGCTTTATCCAGAGCACCTGGGTCTCACAACTCCTTGCAGCAACGTATTCGGCTTCTGCAGTGGAGAGGGCAATCTAGTGTTGCTTCTTGGATGCCCATAAACCAAACACCCACCCAAAAATTGGCAGTAGCATGTTGAACCCAGACTATTTCCAAGCCAAAACGACAAGGAATAAGGGTTCGGGCATTTCCCCGAACAACTTCAAGGCATGGGCTACCTAGCCCTTTCTAAAACCCTAAAGGTCCCCACAAGGGTCCCGACCAACTCGCCGTGACGCGCGGCGGCACAAACAAGTGTTCGGGGTCAATCCCGGCCACTCTCATACGGGCTTTACCCACGTTCTATATGGCCGCCCGGGATCACCCGGGGGTGCCCCGACATTAAGCCACGCCATGTGGCATCCGGCAAAAGAGTCACGGGCCCACTCCAAGACTCTTCATTCAACCCTCCAAGGTCAAAGGGAGACCTGAGCAAGTCAACCATAGGCTTTGGAGGCCCGCAGAATGTACGTACGGCTCACACACGTGTGTTTGGCATTTTTCCGAACACCTTGTGGGCGCGTATATTTCAACACTTCTACACAAGACCACGGGCCAGCCCGTGGTTCCAGTACACCAGTTGGGTCCTATAATGACCCCCCAGCAAGTCGGGGCCACCCCCGACCCTCAGACACATGGCAACAAGCCACTGAACTTAGCTCTCGGGCCAACCCCAGGCTACCCTGCCAACCCACCAGACAATGCGGCACGTAGCACGAGGCAAGGCCCATGGGCCTAAGGTGCCTCCTCCCAACCCTTACAGACTTCTACTCTTGGCCCTAGGCCAAATCCAAGGCCTGTCGGCCATTTACGCGGCTCGTTCGACAACCCGGGGTGTGTTGGGCATTTGCCCGAACACCATGCGAGCGGCTACTCTGACTCAAAGAACAACGGCCCCATGGGCCCATGTCAACCTCCCGAAGGTCATAGTCCATCAGAGGACGTCCCCAGGCAACACAAGAAGACCCCCGGGGGCCATCCCACGGGGTTACGGTCGGCCCGGGGCCAATTCACCCCAGGGCGTGGCCGCGCCCCCGGGGAGGGTGAACTCCCTGGGGGCCGCGCCCCTCTCTCCAGCTCGGTGGTCCCACGACCCCACTCAGCCCCGGTTCGCTCAATTACGGTCCTACGATGCGGTTCATGTGTCGTACAAGTTCGAGGGGTCAACAAGCGGACGTGGAAGCGCAAAGCGACAGCACGACGGGTTCGTCCTAAAGCCAACGCGCACAAGTCTCCACAAGCTGCCACATACCCTTCACCAAATTGTACTTAGCCAAATTGGGAAGAAAAGAACCCAAAAATGGAATTATATAGGGTGGGGACCACCCCCCCCTCTCTCTCTCCTTGCGAACCGCCTAAACCCCCCAGGGGGGGTTTTCGCGGACTAGCCAGGACCCCCTGGCTGGTCTGCCTAAACCCCATTCCAACGAAAAAAAATAGTTTTTTCCAAAAAAAAGAGAAAACCCAGCCCGCCTAAACACTTGGGGGTTTAGGCGGACCAGCCAGGGCCTAGCTAGTCTGCATAAACCCCCATCCAAGGGGGGTTTACGCGGACCAGCTCAAGCCCCCTAGCTGGTCCGCGTAAACCCATTTCCCTCTCTCTCTCAACCCGTGTAACCCAGCACTATTCCATTGGGTTTACGCGGACCAGCTCACCCCCCCTGGCTGGTCCGCGTAAACCCCCTTGTGACCCTTCACCTTCTCTATAAACCCCCCCCAGGGGGCAAGGCAAGGGAAACACATGCATCTCCCGAGGCATTCAAAGGCAATTCAAGGCAACTCAAGGGATCCGCACTACAGCAAGCACAAGACTTCGAGCGAGGGGCTAAGGAGAATTGTGTGTGGGTGACTTGTTCGACGGTCTCATACGCCGGGGGTATGTCGTTCGCTCTCCCCTCATGTCGTATGTAACCGTCACACGTGAGTCAACACCCACCTTATGTGAGACGTCGTGATATGAGCGGACATCCCCTCATGCCGGGATTTCTCCTCGCACGCCCGTCGGTCGCAACCACTCGCGTGCCATGACGTCATGCCTACTCGTAGTTACGAGGCTATATCCGACCGCTCAACTCGAGTCACGACCGACCCTCACCCAGACACCAGATCGATGTATCCCCTCAGTCATCCAGTCATAGGCCCCCCGTTCGGCAACGCGGCCATGGCCCACGTCAAGGGAGGAGCCCTCTGTAAAATGCCTAAGCGTTCATTCATCACGCATCGACCCGGGGACCGACCCTCATGTCGGAACTGTCCCGTGGCATGCACCAGTTGTACTTTGGCCATTACGGCCTTCCTGTAAAGAAATATACGTCTCAGCACAACACCTCCGATTAGACGAGTGCTCTCGCACCCACGTCCCGGCCTTCAGTCTTTTATCTACACCACTCGGCATTCGTGCCTGACACCCTAACCCCCAGTAAACACCCCTCGGTTCAACACGCACCCCTAGCTGCTGAACGCCCCCAGCCCTCCACCCACGGCTTCAGACACGTATACAGACTTTTCTTCAGCATGGAACGAAGGTAATCGGATTCAATCCGATGTAAATAAACACCGGTTGCTTGCGGCCGGTGGGGAAAGACGTCATGTACACGATTCCCGCAATCGCCTACACACTCGCACCCATGGAACCGCTTCTCTCCACGTGTCGCCCGATCGCCCGAGCCCACGTGCCGCGCCCTGGTGGTGCTTCTCCGGTCAAACCTTGGTTCCATGAGTTATTGTCGAGAGATCGATTGACATGCCCGCACCCTATCCGGTTAACCTTTATCCCGACACTTACGTGCCATTCGACCCTTTTTGACTTTCCGTGAAAGGAGAGTGTCCGGTACCGCCGTGAGAGGCATGCACCCGTGAGGAGGATACCCGAGATACATCAAAATCTCGTATTTTCCTTCACCGCTGTATCCCTTCATTCACCCCGATTAATCGGCATAAAAACCCGCGCAACAGAGAGGATGTCACGCCTGGTGGGACGTCTCCCGCCTTCCTTCTTTTTTGCTGAAGAAAAGTCTATGCTTGCCCTGAAGCCCGGTGCCCTTTCCCTGTCCTTGCAGGAGAGGCAGAGGAGGGTACTTGTGCGCGTTCTCCGCCTCCGTAGCACTCAGCTCTCCGACAACCATGGCGGCCGTTACCTACGGCCCCAACGTCATTGCCACCCATGCCCGGGTGGGCTACTTGGCGACGCCGATCGCTTTCGACAGCTTCACCGCGGTTATCAGATCACCCTACTTCCTGGGCGTGATCCCTGTGTAAGGTTCCACACAGCACCAACGGGCAACGCAGCGGATAACAAAAATTTATTTGCCTGAAGCCAACTACATGGAATCCTAGATCTGTGCTCTAATCGGTGCATTAATAACCCCAACCCCTAACTACGGGTTACGTATTTATACCTTGCGTGGAACGATACTATCTGCAGTGCTCGATGCAGAATACCACGATTATCGAGCCGCACAGATGCACGGCCTCTAGAGCAGATCCACACGGATCCTTGCGCAGCGATGGCGTCCCCCCGGCACGACCTTCCCCAATCCTTTCACCTTCTGGAGAGAGAGAGAGAGCAAGAGGGAAGAAGGGGGGAAGAGTTAATCTCTTCTTCCCTTGCCTTAATGCTTTATTAGGCCAAGAGGGAAGAGAGCTCTCGTAGAATGCATATATATAGGTTTTAGCCTTTTCTAAAAGAGCCCCTATTAACCGATATTATATATATGTCCTTCCTATTATTGTACATATGTATTAAGCCCATTTTATATGCCTTTCCAAAAGGAATTAAAGAGAATTAATATATACATTTGTATAATAATAATTCGTCACCCAAGAATCCATTGTGTGTGATCCTCTAGGCCCATAGTCACTCTAGTTTAGAGCCCATTAACTTCTAATTCCCAATTAGAAGTAAAAACTTATTATTCGCTTCTACTAGAGCCGAATAATAGTTTAATTTATTCCGAAACTTTGATCACGTTGGGTCAAGCAAATCCGCGTGATCCCAGAAGACGTCGGGTTTAAACCAGCCTCTCTGGTACCTATAAGTCTACAGTTACCGCATCGATATATTCCCTCGCTCCTTCTATGAGTCTGGTACGATCGAGGGTATGGTTTCTGTCAAATCCCATGATCGTGTCATTTGACCATGGCCTCCTTAAAGTGTATGGCGTCCGTTCTAAACGAACTCACACGACCCTGGCCAAGGATTTAACGGAGCGTCAATGTCATGACCCATTAATTGTCTGATATATACCCGGCAATGAGCGATCCCCTCTTGACCATTGATGATCTTCACACATATCCTGGAATGGTTAATGACTCGGCAACTCATGACTTGTGGTTAAAGTCACTTAGCCAAGTAATTAAACCATTCCAGTCCTCGTGTAAGATCCGATCAATGTCTCAGGTCAAAGGACCAACGCTGCTACTGAGACAGTTGGATCTTCAGTTGACATTAGGTATAATCAACCATCTGAAGATCCAATAGTGGATCAGTTCAGTGCACTTCCTCCTATGACGTACACCTACACATATGTGTTGGTGCCCCGCACCAATGACCATGAGACTGGTCACTCACACATCATGTGTGTAGATTCTAAGAAATCCACTTAGAACAATTAAAAGGAAAAAGAAATGAATAGAAGAATGGGAAAAGAGGGAGAAAAGGGGAGCATGCGTAGGATGCTAAGGGGATGTGTGATCGCCAGAGACGCGAGGGCCTCAAAGGATATAACCAATAACAATATGGAGGGATCGCGAAAAATACCTTAAAAGCGCGGGATTGTGAGTGCTTTCCTTTCTCTTCCGATCGGCCGGCCGATGAAGAGAGTTCTTCCTTTTTGATTACCCTTGCAAAGATCAAAGACAACAACGAATAAGAATAGGAATTAGAACCAAGGTGAGTGTAGCATCAAATTCATAATAAAGATGAACATGAAAATCATGTATAAGAACACACCTTGTGGGTGTTGGCCCTTAAACCCCTATGCAAAAGGGTATGGGAGATATGATGAATGATATGCAAATAGGGAGGTGTGCAAGTGTTGCACTAAGGAGATCTCAACATGGAGATAAAAAGAAATTAAAGGAAGAGATGGAATAATGATGCATGCAATTAACTAAAGAAAAATAAGAGATAGGAGGGGGAAAGCTTAGTGGTTTCTCCAATTGGCTTCAAGCTCTTCAATAGAGGAAGAAGAGGATGTAGAATTCCATGGATGTAGAGGCTCCAAATCTTCAATAGAGGAAGAAGAACTCCATGGATGAAGCTTTTAGGTGCATGGGAGTCTTCCTCCTTGAGCCTTTAGTCCGGCAGCACCTCCCCTTGAATTGATCTTGATCTCTTAACACAAGGGAGAGAGGAGTCCTATTTATAGGGTTGAAATTCGAAATTAATTCTAAGGAAAATTAGGAAAACATGTTTTAGTGGGATTTGGAATGAGATAAACATTAGGCAAGTGTCCCTTCAACCTTGGAAAGTCATAGGAACCCTTTCCCAAGTGGAAAAAGAGATTAGGCAAGTGTCCCTTCAACCTTGGAAAGTCATAGGAACCCTTTCCCAAGTGAAAAAAGAGATTAAATGAGGAAAGGAAGTGAAATTCGGAATTAATTCCAAGAGAAAATAAGAAAACATGTTTTAGTTGGATTTGGAAGAGATAAACCTTAGGCAAGTGTCCCTTCAACCTTGGAAAGTCATAGGAACCCTTTCCCAAGTGGAAAAGGAGGTTAAATGAGGAAAGGAAGGGAAATTCGGAATTAATTCCATAAAAAATTAGAAAACTTAGTTTTGGTAGGATGGAAAGGGGGATCCTTCCTCCAAGTGTCCTTTCAATATTAGGAAGCCATAGGAACTCTTTCCCAAGTGAAAAAGGAGTGTAAGTGAGGAAAGGAAGGGGTGCTTCTGGAGTTCGGAATTGAACAAGAATTGACGACCGAACAGACGGTCGCTAATTAAAGAAATGACGCCCCCTGACGGGGCGTTACTTAAATGACGCCCGGGTCCCTTCCCCCATTTGATTTAAGGCCCGAAAAAATGGAGAAATGGCTCAGAAAAAACTGGAGAAAAATGGAAAAACATGTGGAAAGCTTGGGGAAGTTGGATATTCAATAAAAAGGAGGAAAATCACTCAAATAAGTCGATTTGAGGGTCAAATGGGGCATCACAGTGCGATAGGGATATGCTCAAAATGATGTCAATTTTAGTGTGTCTACAGCTGCCCCGCCTTGGCATCTGCTTTGCAAGAGAGTGACACGGAATGAAATAGAATAGAATGAAGTGAAGCAACATGGAATGGAATGGAATGGAATGGAATGAAGTGAGAGCGAACTGAAAAGTAGATGCCAAGGTGTGATGAGACACGCAATCAACATCACTTGATGAGAATGAAATCAAAAGCTCGAGATGAAGTAAATCTCGGGAAATCCAACGAAATCAACAATGTTTGGATAAAAGGGGAGATGTGCACGCGGTGCACGAAGGAGATAAAATAAAATGATCAACTTCCAGCGCGGTGGAAGTACCCCAGGTCACAAACCTGTAGATTTCACCATTGGGGAGCGGTTACCAGCCAATGTGGACGTGCTGCAGCCAAGGTGGATCAAGGGGAATGATTGAAAAAAATAAGATGATAAAAATCCAAACAATGAGTTCTCGAGAAAAGACCCAAAACAGCGATAAAACGAACTGAGGATCCAATTCGGCAATAAAAATCTCATATCGAGAAAGATTAAGATCAATTCAACTCTCAATATCAGCTTATCAGAATGATTTTCCAACGTTAATTCAAAGTCCTACATGAATGCATGCTGGGCTAAAGGGAAAATAATAAATGAAAATATAATATAATCAAGGATAATATTGTTAAACTGCCCAGACTGGGTCAAGAAACCAATTCTGTGAGCTGATACTAAGCCGAAGCCCGTTTATCCACGCACCAACTCGTAAAAAGGGAACCATCGTCCCCAGTCTTGGACGGCTCAACGGCCTATCCGTGTGACTAAGACTTCTCTGGAATCATCATTGTTTTTGATGAAGGGGAACTCAAATCCCAGATTTACCAAAGCCACAAGGTCCTTGATATAATCTAGTAACATATGTAACATATAGTAGAATGCATACAGGGAGATGGTGATATCAATAAGCATGGGAACTGAGAAATGAGCTGCAAGCACCGTGGGACTTTGATGATGATGCCCAGTCGGCGGGACCAAGAGCTTCTTATCCTGCGCTCAAAAATTCATTAGCCAAGATATAAAAGATAACAAACAATGAAGAAGGTATTTAAGCATAGCAATCATCAAAGCATCAATTATAGCATGTATATGGCATGAATAGCATAAGTCAAATCATAGCATTGTTTGTTGTTTTATCATGAGGAGACAATCTGGCTAATCAAGATTTGGAGATGAATGATCAAGATCTGATATAATGCCCATCGGCGGAGTGATCAGATGAAATTAGCAGGAGTTGATTAAAAAAGATTTGGAGATGAATAATCATGAGATATGATAATCAGAATGATATAGGGAGATGATAATAAAAAAAAATGCCCCTGGTGGCATGTCATGAAAATATCGGGAAGAATCAATAGATTGATAGCAATAAGTAGAGAGAGGACCCATCCCGTGTTTTTGGTCTTTGCAAAGCTATTCCTGCAAAACACCATCAGAAAATACAATGCAAATTTTTAGATTTTGGAAATATACAAATTTTTATGAGTTTTGAAAAATATATGAATTTTTATGTGGATTTTGAAAATATTTTGATTTTTTATGAATTTTTGAAAATATTCAATTTTTGTTGGATTTTGATCAGGAAATATTCAATTTTTGTTTGATTTTGGCTTAGACAATGTTAATACAGCATCAAAGGGTGTTTTGAACCACTGGCTAGGGGTCCTTGTTCCTTCCCTTTTCGTTAAAAACTGCCCAAAGCTGGACGTGCATTGAAAGTGGCATCCTATAACCGACCGTCTTTGATCAACGGTGCCCCTACCAAGGCCATACCCGAGAAACATTCGGTCTTGGAGGGAGAAGAGAAGAATAATTGAGGATAAACTTTGTGCAGGATGGGAGATATCGGGACTTGAATTCCTTCCAATGTGTTCCCTTCAAAGAGGTAGTCTGTTGTGCCGGGGCTTTGTGCCTTTAATTTTTAGACCCTTGACATGCATACGACCAGGGTTTTCCCTGCGGGGACTTTGCCACTCTTGACATGCCATAATTCATACTTTTGCTTTTATCAAAATTTTGACTTGATTTTCATAATAGCCCTTTTGGCGAAATATATATCATGAAAACTCATTTAATTTGGGTCAAGACTGCCCCTATTTGAGACTCCTCTCGTATTGGGGATTACTAAGGTTGGTCATCTCATCCGTCAACCTCTTGCCCCTGCATGCGGCCGAGTAAAGAAGAGAAAAGACTTTCAGATATACTCATGGCATGGCCAAGGTAGCAACGGTGTTTAACCAAAGGAGCCGGCTAAGGACGCCGTGAAGTGTGTGAAATGCCCAGCTAAGGGTTACTCTTAACAAGCGGGGAAAGAATGTTGAATTCCCAGCACGGGTTTTTATTAACCAGAGGTGCTGCAAAAAAAAAAAAAATAAGCCTAAAGGACTCTTTTGAGAATGATTTCAATTAAACAAAAGCTTAAGATAAAGGTTTAAAACACCACTCTTAATCTTGTTAAGAAGCACTTGATTTTGAAAATCATGTGTGAAGTAATGAGAAAATGATATCATTAAAATGCGTACTTACGCCAATATGTTACCTTGCAACCTTTGTAGAAGCAGCTGTCAGAGGCGAGGTTGATCATCATGGGATTTGTCCTCTTTGGCAGTCAAAAGGATTGGAAGCAAAAGATTTTGGGAGTGGCTTAACAAGAATGAGTGGTGCTCAAACCAGACTCAGACGAATAAGGAGAAAAGGAAAAGAGGCGAGGGCTAGAACTCCCTCACTAAGGCGCGGAGACCCTGATCACATGGAACAGTCTACAGAAGAAGCGGAAAATCAAGAAGAGGGGTGAGGACTAAAGCCTCGGAAGCAATGGGAGAAAGGGCAGATGCCCAAGGCAGTGGATGTGGAAGAAGTTGGGTCAGACCCAAAATTAGGAGGAATCAGAAGAAGAAATTGGTAGATGGAAAGAGGTGGATCCGGAGGGTCCGGAGGCAGAGGAGGAGAATCATGATAGGAGGAATCCAGAGGCTCCGGAGGAATATTGAAAGAAGGGATGCGATGCCCTGGGGAGAAATAGGGAAAAAGATGATGGAAAAGGAAGAAGAAAATGAAGGATGTGATGTCCCGGAGGAGTAGAAAGATGAATCGGAAGAAAGATGGAGGGTCCGGAGGTTCCGGGGGAATGAAATCAGGAGGGTCACGATGCCCTGGAAGATGATAGAGAGAATAAGACGGAGAATTCGGAGGTTCCAGAGGAAGCAAATGGAAAGGGGCACGATGCCCGGGGAAAAGATGGAGACAATCAGGTGGAGGATCCGGAGGTTCCGGAGGAAGAATATAGAAAGGGGCGCGATACCCAAGAGAGAGGAATGAAGGAGGATCAGGAGGAAAATCCGGAGGTTCCGAAGGTAGCAAATGAGAAGGGGCGCGATGCCCAAGGGGAAAATCTGGAGGTTCCGGAGGAGGAAGGTGGAAAGGGGCGCGATGCCCGAGAGAAAGGTCCGGAGGTTCCGGAGGAGGAGAATGGAAAGGGGCGCGATGCCCGAGGGGAAAGTCCGGAGGTTCCGGAGGAAGAAGATGAAAAGGGGCGCGATGCCCGAGGGGAAAGTTCGGAGGTTCCGGAGGAGGAAAGTGGAAAGGGGCGCGATGCCCGAGAGAAAGGTCCGGAGGTTCCGGAGGAGGAGAATGGAAAGGGGTGCGATGCCCGAGGGGAAAGTCCGGAGGTTCCGGAGGAAGAAGATAAAAAGGGGTGCGATGCCCAAAGAGGAGGGATAAAATTCCTGGAGGTTCCAGGGAGATAGCAGGAAAAGGGACGCGATGCCCCAGGGATAGTGGATAAAAAGATGAAGATGAATAAGATGGGAAGTGCGGAATATCCGGAGGTGCCGGAAAGCGGGGAAGATACGGGTTTGGAAACCCGGGAAGCAGGAGGTGCAAATGCATGCAATGGGATGGATGCGATGAATGCAATGAATGCGCGAATGCAATGAGATGCAAAGAATATGGAGAATATGAAGGGCGAGAGGACGAGATCCTCCTCCTAACCCTGGGAATGGCCCATGGAAAAGATGTGATAGACAAGAAGGTGGATGAAATAGCGGAAGGCCTTTCGGCACCAAGATAACTGCCCCTCCACGGCAGTGAAAGAATACAGCCAAATGGCCTAATGGATGAAATACAAGCCCATGACGAAGCTTCAATAGTAAACGACAACTCCCTTGGAGGGTGAAAAGTAATGGTGTGAGGGAGTTGGAAAGTAGGGCTCAGAAGCATCATGTTGCCCGGGGGTTCAAGATTTGGAAGTTGGAACAGAGGGTGCCCTGCCTGGCCCTTACACAGCATCAGTGCTTGGCATGACGGTGACTTGGCCTCTTCAATCATGCCTGGCACAATAACCCGGATTGGCATCCGGCAAATGAACTCTTGCATTTTGAATAGCGCGGCCATGGCCAAATTCTTCTTTCGCAGCTCTTGATCATCCTCGGCACAAGTGTTTGTAGAAGCACTCCCCTTCCGAGTAGTAGAGGGAGGTGAAGCAGAGGCGGAAGGCTCCATGAATGGTGGGGGCGTAATGAAAGGCTTTGGAGAAAGGATAAGTGGAGGCGGAGGTATAAACACGTCGAGTTTCTCCCTTTGCTCGGAAGCAGTTGGGATTGGCTCGAGTGCAAAAAAGGGTGAATCCTGCTCAGGATTAGCCACGGGTAAAGGTGAAGGGTTATGTGGTGGAATAGGTGTTATAGGCATAGTGGAGGGTTTTGAGGTTAAAGGGGTAATGGAGGGTTGAAGTGGTGGGATGTTAATTGGGGAAGGTTTAATGGTGGGTTCAATGGAGGCCGATGGTGTGAAGGTTAATGGTTTAATGGGTGGAGGTGTCATTGGTGGAGGTTTGATGGAAGGTTCAGGGGAGGGTGATGATATGAAGGTTGATGTAACTGGGGGAGGTATAACTGGTGGAGGTTTGGTACGGGGAAAACTCCGGACGGGGCGAGCGGTGTTAGGAGTGGGAGGAGACTCAAGATGCGCCGGTGTGGGTGATTGGAGTATCGAACCATCATCGTAACACCAAGAGGTCTCGGAAACGGGGGTTGGATCAGGGATGGTAGCTTCGTCCTGAGCAGGGGGTTCATCAAATGATAGTGGAGGAAGCGGGAAGTTAAGGAAACTCGGAAGGGGTGCCTGCATAGCTTCATCATCATACATTGCTTCAGATTCTTCAATTGCCGGCTCTTGATTGCTTGAAGTGCCAAAGTCATAATCATCTCTCCTATCTTTCCATTCACTCTCCATCTTGGTAATGTCATCCAGGAAAGCGTGAAGAGAATTAACTGGAGTAGGAGGAGCGGGCCGCGGGCTCGTAACCCTCTTTAATTGTTCCTCTATAAGAGTGATTTTGTCAAGGAGAGTTTGCTGGAGGGGTGTGACCTGTGCAACCGAAGGTTGATAGGGCCTTGAAGGAGGAGGGGCCGTATAAAAAGGCCGTGGAGAAGAATTAACGGGCCGACCCATGGAAGAACCCGGATGGGCCAGATTGCAAGGAATAAATGGGCCTTGGGGCCGTGATGGAGGAGGAATAGAAGGAGGCGGGTGATGGGCCACCCGAGTAGAATGAATAGGAGGAGATGGGTGATGGGCCACCCGTGTAGGAATAAAAGAGGGAGGTGGGTGATGGGCCACCCGTGTAGGATTAGAAGGAGGAGGAGAGGAATGAGATGCACCCTCAATGGCGGCCTTAAGGGCTTGGATCTGTTGAGGGGTGAGATGATCTAATGCATGAATTATTTGGGAAACCTTCTCATCATTGGGAGGAGACGGTCCCGAGGGAATAGTGGCTCGCAATTGGATTAAAAGACCATTGGATTGGACATTGCCCATGGGTCGGGCAACACCATAAGAGTGAGGACGTGGTCCTTTGAAAGAATTATGGTGAGAATTATGTTGAACATGCTGGAATTGAGGGGAATAAGATGTGCTAGGTTGATCACCCTCATGAACATTAATTGAATTGAACATGTTATTTTGTCTATCAAAGTAAGCCATTATGTAAGCAATTTAATGTGCAAATAATTTGCAAAGAAGCACACAAGTTGGAATGGTTACCTTGATTTTTTTTATGTTTGAACCTTGGTGAATTAATGATTTTTTACAAAGATTTGGAATGATTCACACGAGGGAGGAACCTAGTTTCAATATGATTACTTCAATGCCAACTAGGAACACTCTCTCACCACGTATAGGCCAACTAAACTCGGGAACTTCAAGGGTACAACCTGCCCGGCGTCCGTGAGGGAATCCACGGGTGCGGGGACTTATGGAGGCTTGGTTTAGGAATTTCCAATCCAAAGAGACGGAATGCTCAATGGAGGGTCCTTCCTTCACCAAGGGGGTGTGTGAAATCCTAATATAGAGAGAGGAGGTCTCCCAAGCCAAATGCCCTAAATGCAAGTCCTAATGCAAAAGACAAAGAAAAGAAAGTATGAACCATGATATGAGCCAAACCAAAGAAAGATAAGGTAAAACACTCACATGGCCATACAAATCATAGCAATCAACATAATATGAAGCATGGCATCCAGATTTTTTTTTTAAAAAAGATGGAGAGATAAGAAAGTGGAATTTTTCAAAAACCAACAAGTTAGCAATCACATAAGGGGAGGGGGATGTGCACGCGATGCACAAGTGATAAAACAAAAAGGAAAGTGCTATGTGGAGCACAAAGGGAGTTGCACCGAGGGTGCAAAGGGGGAAGGGTAATCAAAGAAAAACAATTGTGGTCCCACCGTGATCGCCAATTTGTAGATTCTAAGAAATCCACTTAGAACAATTAAAAGGAAAAAGAAATGAATAGAAGAATGGGAAAAGAGGGAGAAAAGGGGAGCATGCGTAGGATGCTAAGGGGATGTGTGATCGCCAGAGACGCGAGGGCCTCAAAGGATATAACCAATAACAATATGGAGGGATCGCGAAAAATACCTTAAAAGCGCGGGATTGTGAGTGCTTTCCTTTCTCTTCCGATCGGCCGGCCGATGAAGAGAGTTCTTCCTTTTTGATTACCCTTGCAAAGATCAAAGACAACAACCAATAAGAATAGGAATTAGAACCAAGGTGAGTGTAGCATCAAATTCATAATAAAGATGAACATGAAAATCATGTATAAGAACACACCTTGTGGGTGTTGGCCCTTAAACCCCTATGCAAAAGGGTATGGGAGATATGATGAATGATATGCAAATAGGGAGGTGTGCAAGTGTTGCACTAAGGAGATCTCAACATGGAGATAAAAAGAAATTAAAGGAAGAGATGGAATAATGATGCATGCAATTAACTAAAGAAAAATAAGAGATAGGAGGGGGAAAGCTTAGTGGTTTCTCCAATTGGCTTCAAGCTCTTCAATAGAGGAAGAAGAGGATGTAGAATTCCATGGATGTAGAGGCTCCAAATCTTCAATAGAGGAAGAAGAACTCCATGGATGAAGCTTTTAGGTGCATGGGAGTCTTCCTCCTTGAGCCTTTAGTCCGGCAGCACCTCCCCTTGAATTGATCTTGATCTCTTAACACAAGGGAGAGAGGAGTCCTATTTATAGGGTTGAAATTCGAAATTAATTCCAAGGGAAATTAGGAAAACATGTTTTAGTGGGATTTGGAATGAGATAAACATTAGGCAAGTGTCCCTTCAACCTTGGAAAGTCATAGGAACCCTTTCCCAAGTGGAAAAAGAGATTAAATGAGGAAAGGAAGTGAAATTCGGAATTAAATCAAGAGAAAATAAGAAAACATGTTTTAGTTGGAATTTGGAAGAGATAAACATTAGGCAAGTGTCCCTTCAACCTTGGAAAGTCATAGGAACCCTTTCCCAAGTGAAAAAAGAGATTAAATGAGGAAAGGAAGTGAAATTCGGAATTAATTCCAAGAGAAAATAAGAAAACATGTTTTAGTTGGATTTGGAAGAGATAAACCTTAGGCAAGTGTCCCTTCAACCTTGGAAAGTCATAGGAACCCTTTCCCAAGTGGAAAAGGAGGTTAAATGAGGAAAGGAAGGGAAATTCGGAATTAATTCCATAAAAAATTAGAAAACTTAGTTTTGGTAGGATGGAAAGGGGGATCCTTCCTCCAAGTGTCCTTTCAATATTAGGAAGCCATAGGAACTCTTTCCCAAGTGAAAAAGGAGTGTAAGTGAGGAAAGGAAGGGGTGCTTCTGGAGTTCGGAATTGAACAAGAATTGACGACCGAACAGACGGTCGCTAATTAAAGAAATGACGCCCCCTGACGGGGCGTTACTTAAATGACGCCCGGGTCCCTTCCCCCATTTGATTTAAGGCCCGAAAAAATGGAGAAATGGCTCAGAAAAAACTGGAGAAAAATGGAAAAACATGTGGAAAGCTTGGGGAAGTTGGATATTCAATAAAAAGGAGGAAAATCACTCAAATAAGTCGATTTGAGGGTCAAATGGGGCATCACAGTGCGATAGGAGATATGCTCAAAATGATGTCAATTTTAGTGTGTCTACAATGTGTACTGGCTTAATAGGTAATCAAAGTACCCGAGTGATTACCCTCCAACCAGGAACAGTTTAAGGTATGTGTCCATGTAAAGTCAGTCTCATGATCGAGATCCCATCTCGAGTTGACTTTACAACCACATATCCTAGCGACATCGTAAAGTAATATACAATCACATATTTACGCTCAAATATCACTTTATTAAAAATGAACAAGATCGTACAACTATTGGGCCTATCCGACCTGAAATTGACCTGTAGCACACCAATACTAACACCATGTGGCTGCTTCTCAGCCAACTCCAGTCTCTCTAGTGGCCCCTGCGGCCAGTGCGCCATGCGCACCCCTAGCTCCAGTGTCCCGCCCGATTGCCGGGCGCCGGACTGTCACCGCAGGCCCCTACAGGGCCCCCAGATCAATACCGGCTCGGGTGAACGTCAGTTCCCAAGGTCAACCCCGTCCGATCTCCAACACGGGCCCCGTGCCCCGGACTTCGGTCACTATCACAGCACCTCCCTCGGGTTCCCAACCCCAAGCCACATCCAAGCCAGCACCCAACACGGGCTCCCTGCCCCGGGTCCACGGCTTCCCAATATCTTCCTCGGGTCCTCAACCTCGAGCCACAGCTAAGCCGGCACCCAACACGGGCTCCCTGCCCTGGGTCCACGGCTTCCCAGCCTCTTCCTCGGGTCTCCGACCCCGAGCCTCAGCAAAGCCGGCACCCGACACAGGCTTTCAGCCCTGGGTCTACGGCTCCCCAGCATCTGCATTGGGTTTTCGACCCCGAATCCCGGCAAGGCCGACACTCAACACGGGCTCACAGCCCTGAGTTCACGGCTCTCCGGCGTCACACTCGGGGCCCCGGTCCCGAGCTCCAGTTGAACCGGCTCTCCCCGTGGGTTTTCTACCCAGGGGGCAGCGCTCCTCAGCACCTTCCTTGGGTCCCCCGACCCGAGCCGAGACTACGCCGGCACCTACCACGGGTCTTCGGCCTAGGGGCATTGGCACCCCAATACTTTCGACGGCGTCGCCTCCCGGTGCAAGAGTGCCGTCTACAGCATCGGCGACACTCCTATCGGCGCGGGCGAAGGCTTACACCTGAGTCACCCCAGCCATCGACTCCCGGTGCGGGTTACTTACCCCGGGGGTCGACCCCGGCACTTCAGACCGATGGCTTCATGTTGCCGGTCGTTCCGGTCCATGTCTTCTCAGTATACCATCTTGGGGCAGAGTCTTCCTCAGCTCCTCAGAAGAAGCGTCGCCATGGCCGCAGAGGCAGGCGCCTCGCTGCCGTGACCAGCAACTCCGACCAATTGGATATGCGATCCTTGGACTCTATGCAAACTCATGATCGTCCCTTATCGAGAGAAGCATCGGACGTGAACGGTTGAGAAACCGGCAAGAGATAGGGTGATCAATTCTCTCTTGTGCCCGGATTGGGTCACGGGACGGTCTCGTACTCTCTCTCGCAGCATCGGTAATGTAAAAATATGAAGCGAGCTAATTATCCTATCATGCTCTCTAGCAGCGGCATATGAAATATATACGAATAAAGCAAGTTGCCGAGCAAGGGAGAGAACACGATACCTCCACGCTCCCGGCGTGGGGAAGACGATCCCGGCCGAATTCGGTAACTCCCGGTAACAGTAATGAATTAAATTACAGCAATGAAATATCACCCACTCCACGCAGGGAGGTAAAGGGCTACACAAGTGGGCCCGGGAGGACCGATCTCGGGTTGACGGGCTGCACTTGATCACCCTGTCAGCACAGTTCAGACGGCGTGTGCTGCTGGTTGTGGGGCCCACGTGCTGGTTGGTGGGGCCGTGTGGGACCGGGGCGGCACCACTAGGGTGGAGACACCTGGAGGGGCGCTTCCTGGGATGGCGGCACGCTGGTTCACCGGCCGGAGGCCGGGCGGCTCCGATCGGCACCGGTCGGAAAGAGTGCCCACGGATCTGCTGCTTCTGTTTTCAGGCGCGCGCTCCGGTGAGATCGGCTGCTGCGATCAATCCTGATGTCAGATCGAAGCACAGGAGATACCGTTGGAAAGATCTTTCGAAGTCATTCAATCTAGGACTAGATAGATGAACTGGATCTGCACAGATCTAGTTTTTGTTGATTTTTGAAGTTGCTGTTGGATAGTTCCCAAAATCTCAGAACAGCAGAGTAGTTTCCTGAGAAATGCCTTTGATCGTGGGGTAGATCTCAGATTCAGGCTTTGAGCTCTTCATGGAAGTTATAGAGGGGTGGGAGAGAAAAACGGCAATATTTTTTGTGAAAGGTTTTGTTGAGATTTTGGTGGAGAAAAGTATTTTAGACTGGCGGGTGGTCGGATCTGAACAGTAGGGGACTGAACAGATCTTGGGAAGAAGATGGAATTTCTAAAAATAGATGAAGGATTTAAAATTTTTCATGAAAATTTGGGGATGGAGGAAATGGTAGACAGAACCTCCAGTAAAATTGGGGGCTCCAAAAAAAATCAAAAAAGGGACAAGAAGGTGAAACTCGGGGTGGCTTTGATTGGATCTAAACAAAAGGCAGAACTGGTGGGTGGAGATGAACGAAAATGGAAAATTATAAGACGGGGCTATAATTTTTTTTTCAATTTTTCTGGAGGGTTATGATGAACCCTAGAATGTACCCTGAAAATATCAGCTCCATAAGATGATATAAGTGGGAGATAAAATTCTCGGAGTGGCCTTCTATCCAGCAAGATAGAACCTTGACAAAACTTCTGACGGTGGCTCGTGGCGGCTCGATGGCGGCACGAACGGCGGCGGCGGCGGCGGCGGCACAGAATGAAATTAGATGTGGAGGGGCTAAGATAGAAGGGTTCACAACCCTGAAATGTAGAGGATGGAGAAGGAAAACTAGAGGGAGAGAGGAGAGAGGGCACACCCTTCTTGCTTCAAGCAATTTTCACATAATTTCTTCATTAAATCTCTAATGACACTATACATAGGCTTATATAGAGAATGGCAAGGTGTGGGGGGCTGGGAATTTCATGAGAAATAGGCTATTTTTTCTCCCATGTGGTCAAAAACCCTAAATAAATAAATTACATATGGAGGGGACACTCCTTTGACTAGGTAGGTAAGGTAGGTCGCCTCCCTTTGACATTTTCAATCACTTGTCTCCCATGTGTCCAATTGACCTTCTAGATGCCACCTAGGACTTTGACCAGCCCCACATGGACCCATATGGCTTATGTGGACCAATGGAGAAGGAGTGAGGGCCCCCTTGCTGGACCTACTGACAATTTGCATAAAAACTCACACAATCCTAGGGAATGACACATTGGCTTACAAAGCCTTACAATTGCACATATACTTTCTCAAGGATATAAAAGCAAAGTAAATGACACAAATGTAAAATAAAAATGTCAATGCTCGGCGTCGATTCCCATCAACTCTCCCCGGGTGGGAGGAACTCGACCCCGTCGAGTAAGGGGTGCGGCTACTCGTGACGTCGGCGGATCCGTCATTGTACCTGGAAGCGCGGAGTACGCTCCACTCCAAGTAATCGACACCTGCTCACCCCGTATAGATTCGATATGCACACGCTGCCATGGGAATGAGGCTAGAGGTGGACACTCCGGGGTGGGGTCACTCTCAAATGAGGGAAGGCGGCTCGAAGACTCACTAGGAATCACCGCTTGTCCCTTATATGACTAGATCTGATATGAGGTAGAATCGATCCCAATAGTCCGACAAGCCTCGAACTCGAAAGGGCCAACAACGCGAGCATACAAACCGACTCGACTCGATGTATGCACAGACACACAAGACGCTAGACACACCTAATGTTAGTCCGACCCGTACATGGGTGACGGCGGACCAGGACACCCGAATGTGTGCCATGCATGCATTAGACGTAACCGGTGGTTGGTGGAATATGGAATTCCTAGACCTCCTAAAGTGGGCCATGCATGCATATTGGACTTAGAGGTGTGAGGGCTAGGGGTTCCAAATGCATCTTCTTCCTTTCCCCTAGAGGATGGTGTATCTCGCAAGTGTACGGGCTTGGTGGGTGTAGATGACCCGGCCCATGGGGAAGGAGTGTGGTAGTGGATTCCCTTGAATAAGTGAAGTATATAAGGTGGGTCAAGGGGCCCACTAGGGAATGGGTCAAAGAGATCAAAGAAGGTATGACCCCTTGTGGTAGATTCCTACAAGTCACGGTCCCCGGTGTAGAAGTCTTGAGGGTGTGGATAGTCACCTTCATGCATTGTTGGTGGGACGGTGATCATGTGTAGGATGTATGGTTCCTCCCTCGGACGAAAGGGTATGAAGTCGGGTTCGGCCGACATGGGAAGGAATAAGAGAACCTCTGTGGTGATACAACCCATGGTGCACACGGAAGTAATAGACCCTAAGACCGGATGGGTGAAGCTACGGCTAGTGGGTTGGTCAAAGCTTTGGGCCAATAAATGCGTCAACTTCCATTGCGCGTCTAATCCCATAATAAGGTCATCCAATGTATCAACATGGTGACTAGACCGAAAGGTAGTGTGGAAGGAGTTGACGGGCACTATAGGTAAGGTGGGGTTCATAGAAGGGTAAGGACGTGCGACCAAGCCATCCTTGAGCCAACTAAGAAGTGGCTCGGCTATGTATAGCGTTCCCGTAAGAAACACGGGTGGCTCAGGTTTTGGTGGCTCCAAATAAGATGGTTCCGAATAAAGTTCGGAAGTAGATGGCAATGGAGCACTCATGGATGGTGAAGAAGCACGTGTCCTTTCCAACCAATCCCAAAACTTTTTCTCGATTTCCTCAAAGGAGCGTGTTGGAGTGGGGACCTCGGAGTGGACTTGCTCCTCGGCTCTCGGCTCGGGTGTGGACCTAGACTCGACTAGAAGCGGGGCTTCCACTTGGTTGGAGGTGCTTGGGTGGGATTGGACGGGGAAGCCAAGGGGAGGTTGGTTGGAGGCGATGGGGCGGACCACTTGAGTGGGGTTGCTTTGGAGGGCTTGGATGGGGGTGAAAGAGCGGGGTTGGTTGGAGGTGTGGCCCACTTGATTGCGGGTGAGTTGGTGGGGATGGCTAGTGGTATGACCCCCGTAGTTGGAGGTAGGTGGACGGGGAAGGTAGACCCTCCTAAGCGCTCTCTTCATATCCCACCATGACTCGATGGGCCTTAGCCTCCTATCTTCCCAGAAATACTTGATGTCCCTCCATGTTTCGGCGGCCTCATAGAAAAGTCACATTTTGGCTAAGTCGACTTGCGCGGGACCCGACATAAGATAACACTCAAAGTAGTCATCCATAATGGCTTCCCACTCTAAGTAGTGATGAGGGCATCTCCCGACACCCCTCTAGCTTTGATCGCCTACACACTCTTGATATGGATTGATCATGATCTACACTTGTTATCTTCATTTCCCAAGTTTCATTTTATGTATTTTCTTTTTATTGAGTCCTATCTTATGTATTTTCCTTTATTGAGTCATATGGTTTTAGTCCATTTCCCTTGTTATGTTTAATTGGGCCTTATTACTTTAGTTATGGGCCCATAGGATTGAGTCTAGGATATGCTCGGTCTTTTATCTTATTGTCAAGGGTATTTTGGTCATGTAAAGAATGGTTGCCTATATATAGGCCCCATCTCTCCTCTTGTATTCAACTTTTGATGAATATTGAAGAAAACCCTTTCAAACTCTCTCAATATCTCTCTCTCTCTCATTATCTCTCCATTCTCTCTCCTCCTCTCTCTAAATTTCGAAATTCACTCTCTCTCCTCCCCCTCTCAACCACTTCCAACCCCCACCTACCTCCATTAACTCCCCACAACTTCCCACAACCCCTCTTTAATCCTCACCTAGTCCCAAGGAAGTTCCACCACTCAAAACCCCACCCTCCAACCACCACCTACCCCTTTCACTTCCCTAAGCATATCTCCACCTTCCCAAGGCTGAATTAACTCATTCCAAAGCCCAAATTCGAATCTCCCCTTCCCTCCTTGCTCCCTAGGTCGCACCCCTCCTCTCCCCTCAAGCCAAGTTCACCCCCTCCTCTCTTCTCCACTCCAGCTTTGTGTGCAGGCCGACCTGCAGTTTAGCACTCTGTTGCAGCGACGTCCACGACTGCATCCTGGTTCTGCTGGTGGCGTGGCCTAACTTTCTGGAAAGGCCTCCCTGTGCTCTTCGCAGGCGAGGTGGAATCACTCCATTCCGAGTTCGTGGCCGTCCGTGAAGGCTGTTCTTCCCCGACTGCGCAGAACCTCTCAGACCAGGAGCCAGAGCGGCAGAGAAGACTCTCCCACGACAAACCTTGAAGGAACCAGTCTTCGAGGTCTTCTACAAAGTTCTTCCTCCCCCTGTCAGCGTCCAGGAACAGAAGGCGGAACCCCGTTCAGCATCCGACAACCAGAGATACCAATTTTCTACCACACCCACGCCGGTCTGCCTCCTCACAGTCTGCACCGACCACCGTCCACTTCTCTGGACACCCAGCTCATCTCCAACATCAGAAGACTTTGCCGTTTGTTTTGCTGCAAAGTAGACTCGTCCACGATTCCAACGAGTCTAGCGGTGCCAAATTTGGAGCTCAGGAGCGATCGTGGCAGCTTCTGCAACCTGCTGTTTCAGACTGAGCTCGGCCAGAGACCAGAGCTGCATCCATCTTCCAGTCGCTGGAGCAGTCAGCCCCCAGATCAGAACGTCGTCCAAAAAATTCAAGCCACACCCCTCTCCGGTTAGCAAGCTTTTGGCGCAAGTTTCATGAGATTCCAAGTTCGGTGGAATTATTGGCAGCATCGACATCGGCCCTCTGTCCAGAATTACAGAAGCTAGGCAGAATCGGCAAAGCTCGGAAAGTCGACTCTATCTCGCTCGTTCCCCTCCCCGCTTGGCCGGCTGAAGGCCTCTCCCTGTGTGGAGGTAATTTTTGGTTGTAATACATTAACCCCCACCCCAAGATCCCCCCCTTGCAAGGGGCGTAGTGCTGTACCTCTTCACATTTTCAGGTCAAGCTCCATCGCCGCGGCGATCGGGTGTATACCCTCGCCTCCCGGCGCGCCCTCGTCTCCGAACGGGATCGGTGTCTTCACACCGATCAGGTGAGCTTCTGATCACACCCTTGTAGCTTCATTTCTGCAAATGTAGTATTGCCTTGAATGCCCGTCGGACGGTAAGAGAGTGCTCGGAATTCATTTTAAGCAATATCGTGCCCACCGCGGCCCGTGAGTGAGTGCCACCCCACACCCCGCCTTGCGGGCCAGCCACCCACAAAGTTGGGACTCCCTGGCCCATTGGAGGTCAGCCTTAGCATTGTAAGTCCATTAGGACAATTGGGTCCCGCCTCGGACCCTCACCATCATCTCCCGGACCCACCGGGTGAACGTGTGAACCGAGTGAGCAGAAATCGTCGTTGTGAGAATCATTGAGCGCTTGTATGCTTGCGGGTCTAAGTCCTAGGGTCACCTTATCATATTTAGTGGTCTTTGGGCTGTGCCACATCAAGTGGTATCAGAGCGGTCATAGGCTTGTCCTTACAAGTCTAGTCTTGGGTCACACTAAGTCTTTCATAGGTGCATCCGCACACCCTTGCATAGCCCACCCAACCTTGCATGACCACTCGTAGTGGTACTCGCTTTCAACCCAATACTACATCTTCCAATCCCACAATGAATCCAAAACCCCAAGGGATGCCTACCACTAACACTCATGACTTCAACTACTTCATGAAAGCCTTGACCTATGCCAATGAGCGACTTGATAACATATCGGGCCGACTCAACCAACTTGGAAAAAATAGGCCCGCCCTAAGGACGGACGATAGGATGGCCCCTTTCCCACTTCCCACCTTTGATGGGACCTCTCCTAGCAAATATTTAGATTGGGAAGCTACAATGGACCAATACTTCAATTGGTATCATATTTCCGAGGATGAAAAGGCATGGGTTGCCAAAATACAACTAACCAAAAGGGCTCAAACTCATTGGTGTAAAATTGAGGGCTTAAGGATAATTAGACGGGAAGCTCCCCTCACCACATGGGAGGACATGAAGGATCAACTAAGGGCTAGGTATGTGTCCCCATCCCACTTGGATCACCAAAACCCAAGGAGCACTCCCACTCCTCCCACCCCACCCGTCCAAACCCTTATCACTAAAACCCAAGTACCTAAGACCTCCACCTCCCCACCTAACCCCATGAGGTCCCCCACATCCCAACCAAAACCCCCTTCCCTAACCTACACTAGTCAAGCCCCTTTAGCCCCCACTTCCACCCCAAGTGATCCCAAGGGCAAGAGACCCCTAACCAACCCAATTCCCTCCATGGTGACCACCACTCATCCAACCCTCACCATTAAAAACCATGTGGACACCATGTCCACCCCTCCACCAAGGCCCATAATGGCCACCACCCCAAAACCCAAAACCCCTCACCCAATCCACCTCCCGCTTCCTACACCAATCTTACCCCAAATTAGGCCTCCACTACTTCCACTCCCAAGTCCAACCCATGTCCGACCTTGCTCACCTCCTCGAGTGCGCCATGCCTCGACTAACACCAACCCACCCACCATAGACCTTCCTACCCCATTGTCCTTAGGAGTTGCAACCCACACACCTACCCAAGTGGAGAGGGATACCAATTCGGATCCACCTCCCAAAATCAAGGAAATCCAAGGGCCATACAACTCACCCACCCCTCCTAACCTAGTTCATCAAGAGCTATACACCCTTCCCCATGACACCATCACCATAGATAAGTCCATATTCCTATGGCTCAAGCGAGGCCTCACCATTCCTAGTTTACAACCAAGCCACCTACTCATGGGACATCAATCCCAACTCATTCCCACTCAGCCTCATGTCACTTATCAAACCTCCTATTGTGTAGAAGATTTGGGAGACTTAGTGGCCTACCTACATTGGCAAGTCCACTTGACCGATATGCTAGCCATGAGGCCATCAGAGTCTAGCACCATTAGCTTAGCTTACCCCACCATTGGCTCCATCACTTCCATCTACACCAATGGCCAATTTACAAGTGAGATCATACTCCTTCTTCCCATGGAGGAGGAACCCATCCTAGTCTACTCCCCAACCATTGAGATCCCAAGTACTTTGATTAGCCAACCCATTAGCAATCTTGGCCCAATTATCTTAGAGAGAGATGATTCGCCATTTGAGGACCTTGAGAACATGGAGTACCCCTACCTAGGTGACCCTTACCATAATCCCTTTGACCCTTTTCTATGGGAGCCTAAATCTCCATGTGACCCACTTTCCCTACTCACCACCCACCTCACCTTACCCACATCGCCCATGTCGACCCAAACTCCTCCCTTCCTAGAATCGGGTTACAACATGAGAGCCTTGACCTTAGGCAACAAACACCTTGGGATTGATGAAGTGCCCCACCCCATAACCACGTTCGTAGATCCCTTCGACCCATTCACGTGGACGTTCAAAAGTCATCCCACATCTATGCACATGGAAGTCACCTTTGGGATAAACATGCATGTGTCCAGGCCTACCACACCATTTGACATGATTCATAAGTCGGATACATTCATCCACATCACCCACATGTCAAGTAGGCAGCATAAGTGGACCATATTCGGATGTATTGGCCCACCTCCATTCATCATGAGTCTTAAGCATGATAGGAGCATACATGGATGTCCGGGTCCCCCGACATTTATCACACCCATGCATAAAAGGTTCATCTATGGATGTCCCGGCCCTCCTAAGACTACCACAGTCTTCATAGCATCAAAGTGTGATCGGTCTACATTTGGCTGCCCAGGTCCACCTTAGCATACGCATTCTCGCAAGCATATAGGAAGGATCAATGAGACTTACAAAAGGCGGGCAGATGCTCATCGGCGCCACTACGAGTTCCAAGTGGGAGACCCGGTGATGGTGAGGACGGAGCAGCTCCTTCCGGGACCTGCCTCCAAGTTGAGGGCACGGGGTTCGGGACCCTTTCGAGTTCTACGACGACTTGGCAGCAATGCTTATGAGCTTGACCTACCAGAAAGCTATGGGGTGCACCCTACCTTCAGTGTGGTGGACCTGGTACCCCACAAAGGCCCCGCGGTGGAACCCAGTGAGGAGCTCGAGCCTTTACCCCCCCTTATGAGAGACACTCCCGGAGGGACTCCACTTTCTAGCTTGAGAGACCGACGAGAGCAGGTAGAGGCAATACTGGATGAGCAGAGTATCATTACGAGGCACAGGGTGTATCAGCGCTATCTGGTTAGGTGGAAGAGCCGTCCCCCGATCGAGGATACATGGGTGAGTCAGGGAGGATTTGATATGCTTGGATCCCGACATGATGGAGCAGTACGACAGCCAGGCAGACCCATACTCGACAGGGTCGAGCTCTCCCCACCCCGGGGGATTTGATGAGGGCATCTCCCGACACCCCTCTAGCTTTGATCGCCTACACACTCTTGATATGGATTGATCATGATCTACACTTGTTATCTTCATTTCCCAAGTTTCATTTTATGTATTTTCTTTTTATTGAGTCCTATCTTATGTATTTTCCTTTATTGAGTCATATGGTTTTAGTCCATTTCCCTTGTTATGTTTAATTGGGCCTTATTACTTTAGTTATGGGCCCATAGGATTGAGTCTAGGATATGCTCGGTCTTTTATCTTATTGTCAAGGGTATTTTGGTCATGTAAAGAATGATTGCCTATATATAGGCCCCATCTCTCCTCTTGTATTCAACTTTTGATGAATATTGAAGAAAACCCTTTCAAACTCTCTCAATATCTCTCTCTCTCTCTCATTATCTCTCCATTATCTCTCCTCCTCTCTCTAAATTTCGAAATTCACTCTCTCTCCTCCCCCTCTCAACCACTTCCAACCCCCACCTACCTCCATTAACTCCCCACAACTTCCCACAACCCCTCTTTAATCCTCACCTAGTCCCAAGGAAGTTCCACCACTCAAAACCCCACCCTCCAACCACCACCTACCCCTTTCACTTCCCTAAGCATATCTCCACCTTCCCAAGGCTGAATTAACTCATTCCAAAGCCCAAATTCGAATCTCCCCTTCCCTCCTTGCTCCCTAGGTCGCACCCCTCCTCTCCCCTCAAGCCAAGTTCACCCCCTCCTCTCTTCTCCACTCCAGCTTTGTGTGCAGGCCGACCTACAGTTTAGCACTCTGTTGCAGCGACGTCCACGACTGCATCCTGGTTCTGCTGGTGGCGTGGCCTAACTTTCTGGAAAGGCCTCCCTGTGCTCTTCGCAGGCGAGGTGGAATCACTCCATTCCGAGTTCGTGGCCGTCCGTGAAGGCTGTTCTTCCCCGACTGCGCAGAACCTCTCAGACCAGGAGCCAGAGCGGCAGAGAAGACTCTCCCACGACAAACCTTGAAGGAACCAGTCTTCGAGGTCTTCTACAAAGTTCTTCCTCCCCCTGTCAGCGTCCAGGAACAGAAGGCGGAACCCCGTTCAGCATCCGACAACCAGAGATACCAATTTTCTACCACACCCACGCCGGTCTGCCTCCTCACAGTCTGCACCGACCACCGTCCACTTCTCTGGACACCCAGCTCATCTCCAACATCAGAAGACTTTGCCGTTTGTTTTGCTGCAAAGTAGACTCGTCCACGATTCCAACGAGTCTAGCGGTGCCAAATTTGGAGCTCAGGAGCGATCGTGGCAGCTTCTGCAACCTGCTGTTTCAGACTGAGCTCGGCCAGAGACCAGAGCTGCATCCATCTTCCAGTCGCTGGAGCAGTCAGCCCCCAGATCAGAACGTCGTCCAAAAAATTCAAGCCACACCCCTCTCCGGTTAGCAAGCTTTTGGCGCAAGTTTCATGAGATTCCAAGTTCGGTGGAATTATTGGCAGCATCGACATCGGCCCTCTGTCCAGAATTACAGAAGCTAGGCAGAATCGGCAAAGCTCGGAAAGTCGACTCTATCTCGCTCGTTCCCCTCCCCGCTTGGCCGGCTGAAGGCCTCTCCCTGTGTGGAGGTAATTTTTGGTTGTAATACATTAACCCCCACCCCAAGATCCCCCCCTTGCAAGGGGCGTAGTGCTGTACCTCTTCACATTTTCAGGTCAAGCTCCATCGCCGCGGCGATCGGGTGTATACCCTCGCCTCCCGGCGCGCCCTCGTCTCCGAACGGGATCGGTGTCTTCACACCGATCAGGTGAGCTTCTGATCACACCCTTGTAGCTTCATTTCTGCAAATGTAGTATTGCCTTGAATGCCCGTCGGACGGTAAGAGAGTGCTCGGAATTCATTTTAAGCAATATCGTGCCCACCGCGGCCCGTGAGTGAGTGCCACCCCACACCCCGCCTTGCGGGCCAGCCACCCACAAAGTTGGGACTCCCTGGCCCATTGGAGGTCAGCCTTAGCATTGTAAGTCCATTAGGACAATTGGGTCCCGCCTCGGACCCTCACCATCATCTCCCGGACCCACCGGGTGAACGTGTGAACCGAGTGAGCAGAAATCGTCGTTGTGAGAATCATTGAGCGCTTGTATGCTTGCGGGTCTAAGTCCTAGGGTCACCTTATCATATTTAGTGGTCTTTGGGCTGTGCCACATCAAGTAGTCACTCGGGTTTTCGGAGCCATAGAAGTCCCGAGCTTTGGGCCTTTTGGGGTGGTTCGAGTGGTCCTTCCATTTTAGATAGTATCGGCACCATGGATAAGATCCAGGTGTTCGGTAATCCATGGGACACGAGGAAGCTAGTGGATGGCCATGCTGACACTTGGACAAAACACTAGACACGACCCTAAGTAATGCAAAGTTGGAATGCCGACTCGACTACCAACCTAGACACGACCAAGATTCGGTACGTGGCGGAGTTAATCGATCCGAAGATCACTCGCGTAAGTGTGCGGCCTTCCCGATAGGCCTAGCCTAACGTTCGGACAACACCTTTTTATATACCGAACAATGGTATGCGGATGTAACCTTAGACCGACTAACACTTAGACTAGACGTAAATGACACTCGTTTCTTTTTTTGATTTTAGACACCCTAGACTCAAACTCGCTCTGATACCAAACTGATGCGGGACGGACCACGGACTCGACTCCAATTGGATATGTGATCCTTAGACTCTATGCAAACTCACGATCGTCCCTTATCGAGGGAAGCGTCGGACGTGCACGGTTGAGAAACCAGCAAGAGCTAGGGTGATCAATTCTCTCTTGTGCCCGGATCGGGTCACGGGACGGTCTCGCTCTCTCTCGCAGTAGCGGTAATGTAAAAATATGAAGGGAGCTAATTACCCTATCATGCTCTCTAGTAGCGGCATATGAAATATATACGAATAAAGCAAGTTACCGAGCAAGGGAGAGAACACGATATCTCCACGCTCCCGGCGTGGGGAAGACGATCCCGGTCAAATTTGGTAACTCCCGGTAACAGTAATGAATTAAATTACAGTAATGAAATATCACCCACTCCACGCAGGGAGGTAAAGGGCTACACAAGTGGGCCCGGGAGGACCGATCTCGGGTTGACGAGCTGCACTTGATCACCCCGTCGGCACGGTTCGGACGGCGTGTGCTGCTGGTTGTGGGACCCACGTGCTGGTCGGTGGGGCCGTGTGGGACCGGGGCGGCACCACTGGGGTGGAGACGCCTGGAGGGCCGCTTCCTGGGATGGCAGCGCGCTGGTTCACCGGCTGGAGGCCGGGCGGCTCCGATCGGCAACGGTCGGAAAGAGTGCCCAATGATCTGCTGCTTCTATTTTCAGGCGCGCGCTCCGGCGAGATCGGCTTCTACGATCAATCCTGATGTCGGATCGAAGTACAAGAGATGCCGTTGGAAAGCTCTTTCGAAGTCCTTTAATCTAGGACCAACGAGATGAACTGGATCTGCACAGATCTAGTTTTTGTTTATTTTTGAAGTTGCTGTTGGATAGTTTCCGAAATCTCAGAATAGCAGAGTAGTTTCCTGAGAACTACCTTTGACCGTGGGGTAGATCTCAGATTCAAGCTTCGAGCTCTTCATGAAAGTTATAGAGGGGAGGGAGAGGAAAACGGCATTATTTTTTGTGAAATGTTTTGTTGAGATTTTGGTGGGGAAAAGTATTTTAGACTGGCGGGTGGTCGGATCTGAACAGCAGGGGACTAAACAGATCTTGGGAAGAAGATGGAATTTCTAAAAATAGATGGAGGGTTTAAAAATTTTCACGAAAATTTGGGATGGAGGGAATGGTGGACAAAACCTTCAATAAAATTGGGGGCTCCAAAAAAAATCAGAAAAGGGACAAGAAGGTGAAACTCAGGGTGGCTGTGACTGGATCTCAACAAAAGGCAGAACTGGTGGGTGGAGATGCACGAAAATAGAAAATTATAAGACGGGGCTATAATTTTTTTTCAATTTTTTTGGAGGGTTATGATGAACCCTAGAACGTACCCTGAAAATATCAGCTCCATAAGATGAGAGAAGTGGGAGATAAAATTCTCGGAGTGGCCTTCTGTCTAGCAAGACCAAACCTAGATAGAACTTCTGACGGTGGCTCGTGGCGGCTCGATGGCGGCACGAACGGCGGCGGCACAGAATGAAATTAGATGTGGAGGGGCTAAGATAGAAGGGTTCACAACCCTGAAATATAGAGGATGGAGAAGGAAAACCAGAGGGAGAGAGGAGAGAGGGCACACCCTTCTTGCTTCAAGCAATTTTCACATAATTTCTTCATTAAATCTCTAATGACACTATACATAGGCTTATATAGAGAATGGTAAGGGGTGGGGGGCTGGAAATTTTGTGGGAAATAGGCTATTTTCTTCCCCCATGTGGTCAAAAACCCTAAATAAATAAATTACATATGGAGGGGACACTCCTTTGACTAGGTAGGTAAGGTAGGTGGCCTCCCTTTGACATTTTCAACCACTTGTCTCCCATGTGTCGAATTGACCTTCTAGATGCCACCTAGGACTTTGACCAGCCCCACATGGACCCATATGGCTTATGTGGACTAATGGAGAAGGAGTGAGGGCCCCCTTGCTGGACCTACTGACAATTTGCATAAAAACCCACACAAGCCTAGGGAATGACACATTGGCTTACAAAGCCTTACAATTGCACATATACTTTCTCAAGGATATAAAAGCAAACTAAAGGACACAAATGTAAAATAAAAATGTCAATGCTCGGCGTCGATTCCCATCACTACACCTGTAACATGGTGGCCATACCACCTCCTGACAATATCAATGTTTCTCGGCGAGGCGAGCCAGTAGCCTCCCGGACAAGACAAATAACCATTTCCCCTCTTGGGCTACAGCCAGCTCCAGAACACATTGGTCGTGGCCGAGGTCATGTCCGGGGACGTGGCAGAGGCCATGGGAGAATCCCTGAGCTACCCATCTCTCCATCCACCTTCGACCCAGAGTGAATTATCCTCTTTCGAGGCGAGGAATAGTCTCCTATTCCGAAGGTAGAAATTTGGAAAGAACCCGGTATCTTCGATCCCTCCGGCATCGATGAGACTGCCACTAGCCTCCCAGCCCCTGCACCAGTACCGGCTTCTGCGGTAGAGCAAGCGGGACCATCTGGCAAAGACAAGCCAGCCCGCCAATCACCTCCAGAAGAGCCGTCACTGGCCTCCCTGTTCCAAGAGTCCGCTGGTGATCAAGGCCAATCTGATCCCAGTGGTAAGGGAAAGGTAGTGCAGCTTCCCAACGGGGAACAGCACAGCAGCTCACAGAAGGTTCAACCTAACATATTACCCTCTCTGGAGGATGCTCGAGCTCGAGCTGAGCGAAAGGTCCTCCACCAAATGAAGCGCTTCCCTGCCAGTTGTTGATATTTATTTGTCTATCTTTTATCTTACTTTTGAGGTTTTGCAAAGTAACATGGCAAGATAACAAACAAGCAATCAAAGATTTACTCAAACCTGTGAACATGTGAACATGAACTTAGGCAATCATAGCTAGCTCTAGCATGGGCATGCTATCTCAATCAAATTACGCTAAGGAAAAGGAAAACACACGCCGGGGCGTGGAGCAAGGAGTAAATAAAAACACACCGTGAAGGTGGAGCAAGCAAGGAAAGTAAAGATGATATGATGAAGAAGACATCTAATGCCCAATACCAAGGAAAGATGTGATCGCCACCAAAGTAAACACAAGTCAAAAGACCTGAATATACCTTGGAAATAGGTGGATGAAGCACC